>JAJHSJ010000012.1:20345929-20957137 GCA_021015155.1 Magnolia officinalis | reverse complement strand
TAGTAACTCATCCGGCTGCTTTAACCACGTATCATCATCAACGGTCCATCTATCACCGTGTAATGGCCCCCACAAGTTTAATGATCATCATCTGGACCATCTGAACGCCCCAGATTGATCGATCATCCATCGGTTTGAAAACTCAATTAACTAGAATCCATCTTCTCCGATCTAACGGAAAAACCACATTCGAAAGAAGTGGCCCTCTCTCAAATCCAAGCCGTCTATCATGTGGCCCACCCCATTTAAAGTCCATCGAGGATGAATGTATAAACCCATGCACACATCCAGTCAATAGAGAGATGGCTGATGATGGGTTTCTTAGCACCTCTTTCGTTAAAAGTGCATTAACCCATCTGATTAGCCGTGGAAGCGTCTAGAAATAGAATGGCTATATATAGTCATGTGTTAGGGAGAATCCCAAGGTAGAAAAAAGAAGGAAAATAGTAAGAGCGAGTGAGAGATCGCTCGGGTGCCATTGGAGCGAGTTGCAAGCTTAGTAGCAACTCGATCAGCTGAGTCGTTCCTTGCTAAGGGAAGACCGTCAGAAAGAGTGAGAGAGGAGAAAGATAGGATTGAGGGGGAGGAAGAAGAAGAAAGCTAAGAGAGAAAGAAGGCGAGAGAGAGAGAGAGAGAGAGAGAGGGAGACAGCTGATGGAACAGTTTACAGGTGTTATTGCCACTTAACTCGACCATCCTAGCACGATCGGACAGCTCCAGCAGCGTCCATCTATCGAGGGTCGAAGAGAAATCCAACCAGCTCATAGAATCTCTCCAATCCGCAAGCAGACATAGGTAACCAACCATTATTCCGTTCATTTCCTTTGTAATCAAGTCATTAGCGAGTCGTTTGTTTACTAACTCGGCCAATCTCGAAAGTGCGGGATAGGATTCTGAGTTAGTAGAATTAGTCCAGACCTTCTCTACTCTACCGATTTGCCTCGATCTCCTTCACCATCAAGTAAATTCTAACAGTTGGTAGTTATACTGCACTCAACTTGTTCACGAGTTAACTCGGCAAATACCCAACCGAGTCGAGCTCGTGTTATCTCCAAGAAACCACCTTGAAACTGGCCAATAAGGCCCTTGGAGATATCACTGATTCCCTAGGTTAATTAACCCAGGGACCGATCACAAACTATCCCAGCCCCCTCTCATCTCTATGCTCGGTGTCTAGACTGAGTTGACTCGGTAGCGACTCGCTAAAACCCGGGAATGACTTATCCAGGTATCCCTTACAACAGGCCTCCTTAAGGAACATCCATCCCTTCAACTGGTTTTAAAACGGGCAAACTACCTAAGACCGTACCCAACTAGTTGAATGTTGAAAAGTCCAACCGAGTTAACTCAGTCGTGACTCGCTGGAGTCTTGTAACACCTTATTTAGGGCTGCTTACAACCGAAATCCTAGAAGGATACTTGCCTTCTATCGGTTTCAAATCAAATAAGTGAAGATAATCTCAAATCACCCATAGTCCATGCATGAACTAGAATGGTATTTGATGTTCATTTACCTTGAATTAGGAACTCATAAACTCAAGACTTTAAACAAAGAGAGGCATCCATTCAAGGTGAGGGATATCCCACATGGCTTCCTCATTTCATGGAATTCTAAGGTAGTTAAGCTTAGAAGTATAATGACCTTATGATAGTATAGTAGCTACATTTGTCTTAAATTTTCATTGATAATCATGTGAGTAATGTCCCACATTACTTCTTCATTCATTTAATTCATGATTAGTCTAAGCCTAACATGTGGGGAGAGTTATAGTATTATTTACTTTCATTTCTATACTTATAATTTGTGTTGATGATCATGGAGAAATGTCTAAAACCTTATTACTCAAATTCCATATTTATAGAATTTTATTTTAAAAATTCTCATGCCACGGTTGTAGTTGTTAGATCATGGTACGCTTCTATTCATCTACATGTGAAATAGGAAATTCTATTATAAAACTATCGCACCAATTGTGTGGTGATGAACTATCTTTGTAGCTTTCTATGTTCTTTAAATTCCTAAGCTAACTAGAATCTAACGTGTGGTAAAAATCCAGATTATGGTGAATTAAATCTACTGAGTTGACTGAATACTTTAACCTTATTATTCAAAATTCCATGACTTCATTTACTCTAATTATTATTTCATTACTTGGATAGTTATCTCTTATGAGAATACTTCTAATGGTGTAACATGAGTCATGCAAACTTCATTCCACTTTTATTACAAGTCCTATGATGAAGATTGCTTATGGAATATTCTTCTTATAAGAAATGTAGAAAGGACTCTTAATACACTTAAATGATCTAATCCTACTTGAGATTAACACGTTGTATTGGTAAGCAAGCACATGGACCTAGAGAAATTATCAAGAATCATATGAGTTCATGTTTGGATGGTGGATATCTTGCTTTGAGAATGCCTGTGATTTAAAGAGTTATTTTCAAAGTCTATAGAATGTATTTGAGTATCATGGTGCATGACATATGAACTTGTCCGTGTGCTTAATGTAAGCCATACTCTGCACGATCCACTGATGGTTCTAACACTTTAGTTAAAATTCTAGAGTCTGTGCATTTGGGTCACTTTGGGCGCTCTTAATTTACATGAGGCTTTTTCGGGATTAGACACTCATCGGGTGTACCAAGTGTATTTTTCCAAGAGTCAAGATATCCTTGGGTGCTCTCACTTGCATGGTCTTTTCCATGTAGTCTACCTACCGTGGGCGACCCCTTTATTTTGACAGCTGGATGTGCATTCCCAGATCTGTGACTTGAGCATACATTTATACACCCATATATTTGCATTTAAGTTCACATTATCCTACATATGATTGATTATGTTTGGTTTAAACTGCTTTGAAATGATATGATATGCATGAATCCTTGCAGAAAATTCCACTGAGTTTTCACTCACCCAATAGTGTGGTTGAACCAAATAGATACAAGTATAATGGAGGAAGATGGCGCCTATGATGGGACACCTGGCGCAATTGATGAGGAGTATGGAGAGGAAGGACAGTATGCTGACACGGTTGAGCCATTGGAGCTCAACTAATGATATAGGATCTTTTACTTTCATATTTTCAAACATTATCTTAGTTTTGCTTGGTTTGGGATTTGTAATTAAAAATCCCCTGCTGTGGGATCTTGCTTTATTTTTACTTCCACTCACACATGATGAAATCATTTAAATAGTTTATACAACAGTTATGTGTCGATATTATGAAATGTGTTGGACATTAGATGAATGGTAGTTACATAGTATAACGTAACCCTCAGGATTCTCGTGCTCGAGCGATCATCCTCAGGTTATGAGAATCAGGGTGTTACAAACGCCTTGTATCATCATTCCACTAGGGCATAGATCAGAACGATGATAGCCCAATTTATTCAACATCGTTAGTGGTAAAAGATTCATCGCAGACCCATTGTCGAGCATAATCCACTTGACTTCCCTGCCGCGGATGTGGCCCACTATCATTAGTGGCCTACTGTGCCCTGTATCATAGGCTAGATCATTATTAGAGAAGGAAATTACCGGCATGCAGTCCTCTCGTTCTTTGCGCTCTTCATTTTCCATTTCCACAAGCAAAGTCTCTCTGACATCATGGTCGGATAGCGCTTGAATCAGACATTGCCGAAAGTCCTCTAATAACTTTAATGCGTCATAAACGCTTAACCGAGCCGGTATGCCTTTCAAATGATTTACTACATCATAAGTCACCTTTGCCGCCTCATTCTTTTCTTTTTTTTTATCACTATCATGCTGATCGTTAATGACCTCTATTCTTGTGGTTCCAACTTTCTTCCTTGGGGGACTTGCTATCCTTTTCCCTGACCGAAGTGTGATTACTACGACCTTTCCTCTCATCTTACGATTTTCTTTCCCTGTTCTTTCATTAATACTTTCTCGAACCGTCAATACATTCACCGTCGCCTTTGCGTCTCTTTCCTTTTCTTTTTCAATCATTATTTCTCCCTTGTTTATCATTCTTTGTATTATGCATTTGAACATGTAATAATTTTCTGTCGGATGCCCCATCAGATGATGATAGCGGCAGAAATCCCTTTCTCTTGTTCTTGTGCATCTTCGGGGCACTTGGATGCAGGTAATTCTATCATACCGGCTTCCAACAGTTGGTTCATCATGGGAACAACATCTTCTCTGTCGAACGCGAACCCTTCGTGAAAATTAAGTGATCTGGGCCTTCCGCTAAATCTGCTTCTAGGACAACTTGATTCTTCCTTCCATTTTATCCTTTTTTCTCCTGAATCTCTTGTCTCTTGACTTCTTTTCTCATGGTCCACAGTGTTTGCGATCAACTTATTGGGTCCTCTCCTGGCTGTTTCATAGTGAAACGCTGGCATTTTCTTAGGTCATCAGCTCTAAGGCGTGGGCTTTGGTAGCCAGATCACGGAAAGTCTTAATATCGACGCTGGTAAGCCCAAACACGATTCCTGTTTTCATGGAATTTAAGCACATCTTAACCTACTCTTTTTCTTCCGTCAACTGTCCGTAAGAGGCTCCCAATATTTTCATCTGTCTATGAATTTCTCCACAGGTTCCCCTTCTCTCTACCGTACAGAAGCTAACTCTGTAATATTAACGCCGCATTTTGATGAGAAGAAATTTGACACAAAAGCGTCCTGCATTTGTTTCCAAGTGCGTATCGATCTTGGAGCCAAACTAGAATACCATCAAAATGCCTTACTTGTCAGAGAAGATCCGAATAATCATAGGCAATATTATGGTATCATAGAGAAATTTCCCATGCTGGTGATGAAATGCATTAGATGTTCCTCCGGCGATCCGTCCCCATTAAACTTCTGAAAGTCTGGATGCTTGAAGTTAACCGGAAAGGAGACATCTTCCACTTCCCTTGGATATGGTGTTCAATATCTGAATTGGTCGACATTCTCACATTCCCTTTCTGTTCTGATAACTTCCTCAACAACTTGTTGTACTTCCTCTTGAGTTATGGTTCTTACCGCTGGAGTAGATCCGAGTGATCCTGTCCCGGGTGGCTAAAAGCCTTCAGGTTGGTGTTCATGTCCGTTCATCGTGCCCATCATTGGAGGAATCGCTATCTGGGCTACGTTGTGCGTAAGAGTTGCTAAAGCTTCTCTGAGATTTCTACATTCTTCCATCAATGTTCTCTGTACTTGTTCCATTTCATTCATACGCTCCTCTGTAGTTGGTATAGTCCCCTGATTTGTTCCGACCATATGTACTGCGGCTTCCCCGCTTCCTGATGAAGTTGTAGTCGGAGTAGGGTGGGAATATATTGATGTGATGGGGCTTACAAATAGGGGAGTCTCATTCGATTTTTCTATACTTCCGCTTCAACTGATTGATCGGGGTTATACAGAAGTAGGTGAACCTACGAGAAGTGCCTTACCCTTTTTTTTCTTTTATCCATTGGACTCTTGAAACAATCAGAGCCGGGAAGTCACGTGATGTTAACTGCGGAGCTATTTGCCCGGGATATATTGTAGGAGGGGTAAGTTCGAGATTCTTTTTAGCAGCATTTCGTGATATTGGTCCCCTAACTCTTGGAGAAGGTAGACTTGTTCTAAGGCTTCTTGCACCTCGAGCTCTCATCCTTCGAGATGTCACTACAATCCAGTCCTTATCATCTTCTAGTGCTTGAGGTGAAGCAGATACGACCCCAACCATTGTTCGAGTTAAGTCATCTTTGCTTGCGGGGGACTGGGTCTTACGCCTCAGAGGCTGGTCCGGTGTGTATTCCACCATAAATCCAGTTGCAGTGAAATAGAAGTTCACCTTTCTCATTGAGTTTGCCATTGATCATAGTTCACAATTTTATCTTTTTAACCTTCAATATAAAACATGAAATTCTAATTATTATTTGAATAGTAATGTAATCTATCTGAGAGATGAATGAGAGTTGCCATTTTAGCGTCAGAAAGATGCCAAACTACAATAAAAGTCTTGTAACCTTCTCAATGTTAACATCAAATAAAATAAAATCCCCAGTGGAGTCGCCATTTTGTTTTGAACAAGAAACAAGTGCATTCGATTTTGGAGATTATCTTATTCAAATATAACAGAAAGAGTGTATGAAGAACAATCGTTGTATTATTAACATTAAGTTCACTTACATCCTCAAATATCCATTAATTCTAAGATAGATTATTTAAAATAAAGAAATTGACAAAGTTCGAATGTCAAATCTGAATATCAAATTTGGCAGCATTTCGACTCGTAGTTTGATAATCTCTTTAAGAGGAATATTGTGCAGATTTGATCATCTGATCTCCCTCTCTTGAGCTTATATCCTTATGCAAAAGGAGAACTGGAAATGGTGAAGATCAACAATTTCGGCAGCATATCAGCCCCAACCCTTACTGGCTGTACAACAGCCCTGTTGCGTGAGCCGTGCAACCGATATGGTTTGCACGGACCCGCATAAACCCTTGCGTCCTTCTCTTCTCCTACCTTCAATCTCTTCTAGAGCCCTGATCTTCTTCCAAAATCTTCTAACCCCCAAATGAGAAGGGGAGTCGGGTATTTATAAGCCTTCACATGTGCGAACTCTCGATCTTTGTGCCATGGGGCCCACCTTGCATCAGATCTGACCGTCCATTCAAAACAACACCTTTATCCCTTTGCGTGACTTGCGCAATCAATAGAACTGTCTGCGTGGCTGGCGCAATCAATAAGACTCCTGAGCGACCTGCGCGACTGGTTTGTTTGATTGCGCGAGCCGCACAACCAATATGTTTTGCGCAGACTGTGCAACCATATGAAATCACACTTAAGTTTTCTCTTTTGCTCACTCCTTTCTTCTAATTTTCACCTTTCAATCTTTCTTCTTCTTTTTCCACACCTCAACACACCAACCCGATCCAACCTGCCGAACTTTCAGCCCTAAGCAGCACATTTCCATCATGAATGTTTAATTTCAACCGTTTAAAATATGATGCAAGCCAAGCACCCGTGTGATGCACAGGAACTTCTATGTGCTCAAGAAAAAAAATAAAAAATCAAGGAGATTTGTATCCGTCGGATAAGGGTCATTTTCAATGATAAGACAAAATACAATGAACTGGTTTATTAAAAAATATTCTAAGGTTAGAAAATCATAGACTTTTGAAACAATGGTCCACAAATTAGCATTCAAAGAGCAATGGAAAAAAAAAAGTTAAATAATTATAGTGCTAAAGTATTTTTAACAGGAGAATTTCATTATTAGGTGTCCTCTGTCCAAGGTACATCTTATAAACGGTTTAGATCACGAATAGGCTAGATCCAACGGCTATGGTCCAAGTATTTTTCTCACCGTTCATCTGTAATCTTCAAAAGTTCTCTCATCTGCTTCAAGATAGATCAGCAGTTAAGATTAAACACTTATCACGTAGGGACCATCTACGGTATGGCCAAACAGATGAACGATCTAGATTTTGTTCATGTGTTCCGCGTGAACAGGATAGGATGCCAGGCACTTGGAAATATGCCATATTTTAGAAATTTACCTTTTCAAGGATGGACATGGATTAGCTACTGACAGGTTGAGTAGCGAGACTCGCTACCGAAGTGACGTCATCAAGTTATGTGGGCCCCACCATGATGTACGTTTTGTATCCACACCGTCCATACATTTTAAGATATCATTTTAGGGCATGATACAAAGAATGAGGCAGATCCAAGGCTGGAGTGGACCCCACCACAGAAAACAGTGGAGAGAGTGACGCCCACTGTTGAAACTTTCCAAACTGAGAACACATGCCCACGTGTGATTAACTTTTTCCTTGAAGGACCGGATTAGACACCGGCAGGTTGAGCGGATTAGATACCGACAAGTTACGAATCTCCCACTCTGGGATGGTGTTTTAAAACACCAACCAAAACCTGTTTTAGATGCAGGGATCACAGAGCTCGACACACTTGATGGAGCGAGCGTGGATGCTGAGGAAGAGCTGTCGTACTTTCAGATCTTCGGCGGATCCTCGTAGTCCGCTATAGGGATGGCCACGGGGCATAGGACCGGAGTCCAGTTATTTTAGGGATGATATATTTGCAGGACCAGTCCCCTTGTTATTTACATTGTCTTTACATTTGGACATGGATTATTTATTTATTTATTTAGCTGCACTTGATGTCATTCTGTTGGTCCTGATTTTTATTGCATGGCCTGCTATACTCCCCCATTGCTTATGAAATGAATAAAATACACCAAATTTCAAAGCCCAATAGCGCATACGTGGCACCAGAGAAGTCGGGAGCCGAGCACCTACTCGGCCTCCGAAATTTGGGGCATTACATAGTTGATGTCATTTTTAAAGATTACAACAAATACATTACATCAATGTCCACTACCCACCATGTGGAATCCACATTTAATGTGTCCATCGTGTGGGACCCATTTTCGAAGTGGGTTATCCATCATGTGGGGCCCACTTTTGATGTCCATCATCCATCGTGTGAGGCACATCTTTTAACTGGATCATCCATCATGTTGGGCCACTTTGGATATGGGTTATCCATCATGTGAGAACTTAGATGTGGACCGTCTATTAGGTGGGGCCCATTTAATGTGGACTGCCCATCATGAGGAGCCACACTTTGATGTGGGCCATCCATCATGTGTGGCTCACTCCATCCATTATGTGGGCCACCTTGATGTGGACCATTTATTACATGGGCCCCCATTTTGTATAGTTCATTCATCATGATGTCAACCGTCTATCATGTGGGCCCATCTTTAATGTCCACCATCCATTATGTGGGTCCCACCTTAATATGGATTGTCCATCAAGTGGAGCCCACTTAACGTAGATGATCCATCATGCTTGGCCACACTTTGATGTGGGTCATCCATCACATGGGGCCCACCTTTGGTGTGAACTATGTATTATGTGGTCCCACCTTGATGTGGACCATTCATCATGTGGGGGCACCTTTAATATGGGTCATTCATCGTGGGGGCCCACCTTTGATGTCCACCATCCATCATGTGGGTCTCACCTTTGCTATGCACCGTCCATCATGTGGGGCCCACTTGATGTAAATAATCTACCATGTGGAGCCACATTTTGATGTGGACCATCCATCATGTAAGACCCAGCTTTGATGTTCACCATCCATCATGTGGGTCCCACCTTTGTTGTGGATTGCCCATCATGTGGGGCCCAACCTTCAATATGGGTCATGCATCATGTGGGCCCACCTTTGATGTCAACCTTCTATCATGTGGTCTCACCTTCAATGTCCACCATCCATCATGTGGTCCCACCTTCAATGTCCATCATCCATCATGTGGACTCACCTTTGATGGGAATGTACATTATGTGAGCCCACCTTGATGTGGACCATTGATCCCCACCTTTAATATGAGTTGCTCTTCATGTAGGTCCACCTTAGAGAGATTGTAAAGAGGAGAGGAGGGTAAGATGGGAATTACTTACAAGTTTCAAGGACAAACTTGTCCAAAAATTAACCACAAATGTCTACTTGCTTTAGGCAAATAAGCTCTAAAAGAAAAGGTGACCTCCCCATTACTTATTTTTTCAGATCTTTTTAGCTAGTTTTTAAAAGAATAAGTTCTAAATTTAGAACTTTACCAAACAGTCTATTTTGAAAATAAGAGCTTATTTTTTTAGAATAAGAAAATAAGCTCTTATTAGCAGAGATGCCAAACAACCCCTAAATAAAGGGTTTTCGGGTTATTTTGTTAGTCCGGCTATTTTCATAATGATTTAAGAGTAGAGGCTTGATTTATATGGTTAAACTGTGCTCAATAGTTTAGGGTTAAAATTTAGGTTCAAATGGATCAACAAAAATTGTCCATTTCATTACCCTAGGCCTAAATTAATGTGAACCATTATAACTCTTGAGTAAATTTAGAAATCGCTTTTATACCTCTGTTCAGAATTCCAAAAGTAGGTTTACGGTTTATAAACATGGCGAAGAGAATGGCTAGTTTACTTTCGAGGCTAAATTTCTTGGTCAACGGCTACAATGTGTCATTACACTAGATTTTTATGATCTAGGGGTCTTTGTTGAGATTTTAGTTTTTACATAATTGTTCCTTAAGCCATTTTACACTAATTCAACAGTTTACTTTGGAATTAGTTATCATGATTTAGTTAAAAATTGTGTTAGGTCTAGAAGGGCATTTTTGTAATTTAGAGGTGCTAAAATAGGTGAAATTTAACATTCCTCTGTTAGATGTCATAAAACAAATTCCGTCATAAGCTAAGTTCCCGAAAGATCTCTGTATGGTTAAGAGATGGCACAATATCTAGAAAAAAATATTTTTGACAGAGAAAATAAGTGTCATCAACAAACAGGATGTGCCTTAAAAATACAAAGATCCCGGTGGCCCAACCATCTCTTACATGATCGGGGACCATCGGATTGAACATGCACTGCTTGATTTTGGAGCAAGTGTGAATTTGATTCCATACTCGGTCTATGAACAACTTGACCTATGTGAATTAAAACCCACTAAGACAACACTCCAACTCATTGATCATTCAATTCGTATACCGAGAGGGATGATAGATGAAATTCTTATCCAAGTCGATAAATGCTACTATCTAGTAGATTTTATTGTTTTGGATACGTAGCCCGTCATTGATGCTAGCACTCATATTCATGTCATCCTTGCCCGACCATTCTTAGCTACAACAAATGCCATAATCAATTTTAGGAATGTGATTATGAAACTATCCTTTGGGATTATGAATATATCCTTTGGGCTGGAAAAGTCTCTTTCTCCCTAACACTTAGTTGTGTCTCAATTATTGCAACTAAAGTTCTAAGTTCAATTATTGCCTACAGTTGCCTTTACATGAATGCATTCAATGTATCCTCACGAGCTCTCCCGGATAGGGGTCTAATGATGGCCTTTGGGGATTATTAGTTGCATTCGCAGTCGGTCCGTTCCTCCAACTAAAATTCAGATGATTCTGTCAATCGGGAGGGTACATGTTGGAATTTAGTGCACTGAAGGGGCATTGATATGCATTCGTAAAAGCATTTACTTGAGCAGGCAACACCTCTTAAAATGTGGGGATTGTGGGAAAATCCTTTGTTAGGTGAACATTGTTCTCACAAATACTACATACGATTTCAACAACCGTTATGGGTCGAATCGCTTCCTTCTTAGATTCCAAGGCCTCAATCTTTCTTATGAGATCTACCAACTGTGCACTAATGTCTTCCTCCTCTTTAAGCACATGGACTCTCCAATCTCTTGGCACTAACTTGGGATTACTGGCTTGGTTAGATGTGTCCCATGATTGAGTGTTTTCGACTAGCCCGTCCAAGTAATCTCAGGCATCTTTTAAATCCTTACTCATAAACTCACTGTTACACATCATCTCTACGAATTGGGGCATGTTTGAGCTTAGTCCATCATAGAAAAAGTTATTCACCCACCAAATCTTGTGGTCATGGTATGGGCAAGCAAGAAGTAAATCCTTGAACCGAGAAGCTAATCATCTCCTTTTTAGGAGAAGTTCATAATGTCATGCCTGAGATTATTGGTTTTATAAGCTAGGAATAACTTTTTAAGAAATTCCCGAGTAATCTCGACCTTAAGGAGTGAAGCCATGATTTAGCTTTCAACTTTAGAGTGAATGGAAATAGCTTCAGTTTGATTCCATCAGTAGGAAAGTTGTTAAAGTGTATAGTTGTGACAATCTCTTTGAACTCTTTTAGGTGCAAGAATGGTCTTTCTAAAACAAGTTCATGGAATTTAGGAAGTAATTGAATAACTCATGGTTTAAACTCCACGTTTCCTGCATTAGTTGGAAAAATCATGCAGGAAAGTGTACTTATTTTCACTGGTTATAAGTAATCATGTAAGGTCCAAACCGGTGGAACTTAGTATACCGCATTCTCATCACGCACTGTCTTAACTGGTGGTGTATTACCCATAGGATTCTTAGCAAAATATTGTTCAATTTCAACCATATTTCCATATGATGTTTTAGAAGTATTTAAGAGTTTTTTAACTTGTCAATGGATTGGCCCATCGACTAAATCTCGTTCGCTCATAAGTATCAATGTATGGTCCCTTACCCACTTAAGCATGAACCACACAAAACCCTAATTCTAGCCCTAAGTCCTAAAACAATTAAGAAAGCAAGTAGAGGGACTAAGGAAGGATGTTACCCATAAGGAAGAACTAGAATTAAAAATACTACAAAACTAAAACAATTGAACGATGTTAGTAATGTTAGAAGACCTAAAATAAAAATAACAAACCCTAAAATTATAAAAATTCTAGAAAAATGAAAACTTAAATAAAAAAAATTAAGAAATAGAAAAACCTAACCTAAAATAGAGATTAAACCTAGAAAACCTAAACCTAATCATGTCCATGCCACTCCCCGGCAAAGGTGATAAAAACTTGATCGAACCCAAGGTTTGACAACACCAATTGTAGGGCTACGATGTAGTAATAACTCGGTGAGACTAAGGTTGAATCCTTAGGGAATGGGGAACATGGTTTAGAACTAATCTAAGTCTAATGGTTTTTCTAAATTTTTAATCTAGTAGTTAAGGAAAGGGTTTTGAAACAAATAAATAAAAGACTAAGGGTCCAAGAATCAATTCATAGCAATCACAATATCCAATTTACTGATTCAATGTGTATCTCAATTGGATTTGAAGTCCTATCCTATACAATCGGAAGATAATTCTGTTAAACCGATCTTGGACACAAATAAGAATATGATTTCAATTGAATGATTCTCTCATGAAGTACTCGGATCTCAATCGCATGGAATCAAAAGCATCTAAAGAACCCTTAGGAGATGATAGATCAATCAATGAATTCTTCTCTAATTCAGGCTGAATAATTGTTAAATCAAAGCATTCATTATACATGTTATGCACAATGAATCTATAAATAAATAACTCAAAGACTTTAAAGTAAATCTAAACCAAATCAATCCATTATCATCATTCAAACTAATGTTATTGAATCAAATAAACTAAATAATGTAATTGAACTACAAGCTTCATCCCTTAGCCTTAGCTAAGAGATTAGCCTAACATGGTTAACATCTTAGAAGGGAAAAAAAAACTAAAAAGACAAACTAGAATTGAGTAGAAGAAAAAGAAGGACAGCTCCGTGGAAACCTCGCCACCCCTAGGTCTTTCTCCCAAACTCTAAATTATAACTAGGAAAGTTTAGAACACCCATTTAAATTAGGCTGAACAATTGTTAAATCAAAGCATTCATTATACCCGTTATGCACAATGAATTTATAAATAAATAACTCAAAGACTTTAAAGTAATCTAAACCAAATCAATCCATTATCATCATTCAAACTAATGTTATTGAATCAAATAAACTAACAATGTAATTGAGCTACAAGCTTCATCTCTTAGCCTTAGCTAAGAGATTAGCCTAACATGGTTAACATCTTAGAAAAAAAAAAAAAAAAAAAAACTAAAAAGACAAACTAGAATTGAGTAGAAGAAAAAGACGGACGGCTCCGTGGAAACTTCGTCACCCCTAGGTCCTTCTCCCAAACTCTAAATTATAACTAGGAAAGTTTAGAACACCCATTTAAATCAGGCTGAACAATTGTTAAATCAAAGCATTCATTATACCCGTTATGCACAATGAATTTATAAATAAATAACTCAAAGACTTTAAAGTAAATCTAAACCAAATCAATCCATTATCATCATTCAAACTAATGTTATTGAATCAAATAAACTAAATAATGTAATTGAGCTACAAGCTTCATCTCTTAGCCTTAGCTAAGAGATTAGCCTAACATGGTTAACATCTTAGAAAAAAAAACTAAAAAGACAAACTAGAATTGAGTAGAAGAAAAAGACGGACGGCTCCGTGGAAACTTCGTCACCCTTAGGTCCTTCTCCCATGCCCTAAATTATAACTAAGAAAGTTTAGAACACCCATTTAAGTAAGGAAAATTCACAATAACTTAAAACTGACTTCAAATTTATGCACTTTTGTTACTATTCGGTTGCACCAACTATAGCCATCGGTTACACCGAATATCACTTTGTTCGCACCGAATTAGTCTCTCGATTGCAGCCAAATTTCTCAATATTTATTTGAAGTCTCTGTCTCCCTTAGGTCGCACTGAAATCTCCTTCAGTAGCATTATATATGGCTTCGGTCGGACCTAATGTCAAGCCGAATTAAATCTGAAAAATCACTTTTTTTTGCTGCACATTCGGTCAGACCAAACTAACCTCGGGTGGGACTGAACAGTCGATTATTTCAGTTAATGTACTTTGTGATTTTTTTCAGTCTGTTCTCTATCATTTGTCCTTTATTTTTTTGAATTTTTTACACTTAAAATCTTCATTAATGACTTCCAGACTCTAATTCTTCATTGATCATTCTTTTAAGCTTTAAATTCATCTTTTAAGTATGTATTATTCTCTATGTCTAAAATCACCTCGCATGAAGAAAACAAATATAATTATATTGAATTAACACTTAATTGTAAGGAAAGCTAATATGATTGAGAGGATAAATATGTAATATTTAGACATTATTAGTAAAGTGTAAGCTAAACGTACATTAGAAGGCCTTTTAAAAAGAACAGATGCATGAGATCATTAAATAAAACACTCCCCTAAAATACAAAGATCATAAAAGTCCTACAATGTTCTGTAGAATAGGTAACTTCAAGATTAAAAAAGTACTTTTAGATCTTGGCGAAAGTGTTAATCTAATACCATACTCAGTATATGAGCAACTTAGACTTAATGAATTGAAACCCACTGATGACAATGTTATAATTGGTTGACCGCTCAAATAGAGTACTAAGAGAGGTGGCTGAAGATGTGTTCATCTAAATTGACGAGTTCTATTACCCGAAAGACTTTATCGTTTTGGATACGCACACAATTATGAACGTGAGTACTCAAATTCCTGTTATTTTAGACCGACCATTCTGAGCTACTTCCATTGTTATAATCGATTGTCGGAATGGAATCATGAAAATATGATTTTAAAATTGAATGTGTTTAATTTGCACAAACAACAAATGGATGAGAAAGAGATCCATGAGGTTGACCCGATTGATACGCTTGTGGAAGAGGAGTCCCTTCCGACTGAATTTTCTGAACATTTAGAAGTATGCTTGGCAGACTTTGCTGACTAAGATGATCCCATGATTATTTACATAATGAATGCCTTGCATGAGTCCACTCTAATGCCCAAAAAGCGATCTTCCATTGTTTCTAGTCAAACACTATCTATTATGAAAGTACCAAAAATTAAAGATTTCATGGAGACGACACCGATAAAAGATGAAGAACAACTATCTTAAGTCTCTCCATCACTTTGGTTTGTTAAAACCGAAGTATACCATGTCTGGGAAGATTCGTTTTTACTGAATTTTTGCTTAGACACAACAATTAGGAGATATGTTTTTGACAAGGAACAACCCAATGTTATCTCCATTTTCCATACATGTGGTGCACATTTTTCTGAAAGGAAAAATGATGTTCAGATTCTATGGTATGGTTTTTTGTTTTTTATTTTTGTCTTTAATGATTAAGAACACCCCGTGTATACTGAAAAGTGTTGCGCAGCATGCCAATAACGCATTGGGCCTAGATCCAATCTCAGGCCTCACCCACAAACGATAAACAAGAAGAAATATAAACTAGAAGTAGATCAAAGCAATCCAAAACAAACCACAAGACAAGATATACGTGAAAAAACCCCAAACTAGGGTAAAAAAAAAAACCACGGATGCAAGCTTCCACTATGAAGAACAGAGATTACAAGGCAATATACTAACCTCTCCCTTGGAAGAACATATAAAACCCTTTGTCCACACCTTAGAATTATTTCCTCAATATTCCAATACACCTAGAAAAGCCCTAGGAACACCTATATATAGTTTAGGCAACTCCCCTTTCTGCATTCCAGTTGCGAAAGGACTTTGTGACACGAAATCCGTGCAAAATCGCGAAACGAATCTACGTAACTACGACCGGTCGAGCAGACTACACGATCGGTCGAGCGACCCCTATGATCGGTCGAGAATGGGCCACGACCTGTCGAGCACCTCGGGATCAAAAACGATGCTCGCTGGACTTTTAGTCGAACAGGTCCACGACCGATCGAGCCGGACCCTAGAACTGGTCGAGCATGGCTCACGACCGGTCGAAGACGGTCCCAGATGTGGCTCCACATCTCAACAATCTCCCACTTGGAGACACATCGCCTTAAACCTTCGTCTTCTTCATCCGGAGTGTACCACCTCCTAGTCTTCAAGCCTGAAGACCAATCAAAGCTTAACAGAGCTTCAGCTTCTCTCGTGTGACTGCCTTGGTCAACATATCTGTAGGATTCTCACTTGTATGAATCTTCTCCAGAGCAATCGATCCATCTTCCAGTAACGAACGTATGAAGTGATATCTGATGGCAATATGCTTGATCCTTAAATGAAAGGCTGAATCCTTAGCCAAGTGTATTGCACTCTGACTGTCACTGTACAGCTTGCAATCTTCTTCCTTCTTACCCAACTCTTCCATGAAACCTTGCATCCACACCATCTCCTTGCATGCTTCTATAGCCGCAACATATTCTACTTCCGTTATACTGATAGACACCATCTTCTGTAACTGAGAGACCCAACTGATTGCAGCACTACCCAGAGTAAAGACATAACCTGTAGTGCTTCTTCTACTATCGATATCTCCTGCCAAATCTGAATCCACGTAGCCTTGTAGCTTGATTTCCGATCCACCACAGCACAGTCCTACATCCTTAGTACCTACCAAGTATCTAAGGATCCACTTTACAGCTTCCCAATGTTCCTTTCCAGGGTTGTTCATGAACCTGCTAACAACTCCCACTGCTTGAGCAATGTCTGGTCTCGTGCTTACCATAGCATACATGAGACTCCCAATAGCTGACGCATATGGGACTTTAGCCATGTAGTCCCGTTCCTCTTGCGTCTTTGCACCTCGCTCTTTAGATAGCTTGAAGTGGTTGGCCAATGGAGTGTTAACCGGCTTAGTACCTCCTATATTGAATCGATCAAGTACCTTGGCTATGTACTCTGCCTGTGACAAAACTAATTTCTTATTTTCCCTGTCACGCCTTATCCTCATGCCTAGGATTTGTTTTGCAGCTCCCAAATCCTTCATAGCAAATTCTCTAGACAATTGTCTTATGAGATTTGAGATGTCCTTCATGCTTGAACCAGCCACAAGAATATCATCAATGTACAGAAGAAGGATGATGTATGACGTATCAAACTTCTTCAAATAACAACAGTGGTCTGCATGACATCTCATAAAACCATTTCCCGACATGAAACTGTCGAACTTCTTGTACCACTGCCTCGGGGCCTGCTTCAGGCCATATAGACTCTTTTTCAGCCTACACACCTTGTTCTCCTTTCCTGGTGCCACATATCCTGTCGGCTGATGCATATATATCTCTTCTTCAAGGTCCCCATGAAGAAAGGCTGTCTTAACATCTAGCTGCTCTAGATGTAAGTCCTCTGCAGCTACTATACTCAAGACCATGTGAATCATAGACATTTTCACCACAGGCGAAAATATTTTAGTGAAATCGATACCTGCCTTTTGTTGAAACCATTTCACAACCAATCTGGCCTTATACCGTTTCGAACCATCGTGCTCCTCCTTCAGTCTGTAAACCCACTTGTCATGAAGAGCTTTCTTACCCTTAGGTAGAGTGATTAGTTCCCATGTACGATTAGACTCAAGAGAGTCTATCTCATCATCCATGGCCTGCTCCCACTTAACCCGTGTATCTAACTGTAATGCCTCTTCAAAACACTCTGGCTCACCATTATCTGTCAGCAGTAGATAATGTAAGGAGGGTGAGTACTGGACCGTGGGCATCCTCTCCCGAGTAGACCTCATCACAACTGGTGTTTGTGGCTCTGCCTCATAATACTCATGTGCATGATCATCCTGTGGCGCTGTAACACCTGTGTCCGATAACTTTTCCAACTCTACGAATCCATTTTCCTTGGCCTTAGTTTCTTGCACACTGTCCTTATGCATTACTTTTTCATTGAAGAATACGTCCTTGCTTCTGATGATTTTTCTGTTTTCTGCATTCCAAAACCTGTAACCAAAATCATGCTGCCCGTAGCCTATAAATGTGCACATCCTGGACTTCGCATCTAGCTTGTTTCTGTGCTCTGCATCAATGTGAACATATGAAGTACAACCAAACACTTTGATATGTGCAAGGTTCACTTCCTTCTCAGTCCACGTTTCTTCTGGTAGCCCACCATCCAATGGTACTGAGGGACTTCTATTGATGAGATATGCGGTAGTATTCACAGCATCTACCCAAAAGGTCTTGGGCAATACTGCTTGTAACCTCATGCTCCTAGCGTGCTCAAGGATGGTTCTGTTAATGCGCTCAGCCACACCATTCTGCTACGGTGTCCCTGGAATCATTTTCTGATGTTTGATTCCATTTGTTGCATAATACTCCTCAAACCTCTTATCACAATATTCTCCCCCATTATCAGATTTGAGACACTTTACTGTTTTGCCTGTCTTATTTTCTACCATAACTTTTCACTTATTAAATACATCAAATACATCATATTTATATATATTTTAAGAAGTAGATCCACAGTTTTTTACTAGCGTCATCAATAAAGGAAATAAAATAGCGTGAGCCACCAAGAGATAATACCTGTGTCGGTCCCTACACATCAATGTGTACAAGCTCCAACAGATGCGCCTTTGGAGCGCGTCCCATCTTCTTGAAGCTTACCCTCTTCTTCTTGCAATACACGCTGTCCTCCCAGAATTCCAAGTCAATAGACTTCAGTCCTGGTAGCTTCCCTTTAGACAATAGCACTTTCATCCCTTTCTCACTCATATGTCCCAGCCTTTGATGTCATAACTGCTCATCCGCTCCAGTTGATGTGACTGCGAGTGAACAATATGATCCTGAAGTCACGTACAAAGTACCTTCCTTTTTGCCTTGAGATATTACCAAGGCACCTTTTGTGATCTTCCAGGAGTCACTAGTAAATGTCGTCACATAATCAGTATCGGCCAACTGTCCCACTAAGATCAGATTCCTTCTAAAACTCGGTACATGTCTGACATCCTTCAATTTCAAAATTGTTCTGTCTTTCTGATTGACCTGAACGTCCCCCTTTCTAACTATACTGCATAGCTCATCATCACCCAGGTAGACTCTCCCAAAGTCACCTGATACATAATCACGCAGAACTTCCTTACACGAAGTGGCATGAAACGAAGCACCTGAGTCTATAACTCAAGACTCATTCCTCGCATCAAGAGACAAGATTAACGCCTCTATGTCACTCTCCTCAGATAGATTCACTGAATCCTTCCCACCTTGAGAGCTTCCTTCTTCTTTCTTAAGCGCCCTGCAATCACGTTTCATGTGCCCCTTCTTACCGCAATGCCAACACCCGTCTTTGACTTTCGGTCCCTTGGACTTCTTCCTAGACTTAGAACGCCCGTGTTTATTGCCTCCTTTGTTCAGCGATCTTCCTCTTCCTTCAACATTTAGAGCATTCCCTGAATCCCCTGAAACTCCTAATGCCTTCCTTCTAGATTCTTCATTTAGAATTAGACCGACCACATCATCAAATTTCAGCTTTGTCGACCCTGAGGAATTGCTCACAGCAATCACCAAACCATCCCAACTGCTTGGTAAACTGGATAAGATCAATAACGCCCTGACCTCATCCTCAAAAATAATGCCAACGGATTTCAACTGGCTCGTGACTGTATTGAACTCGTTTAAATGTTCAGCCACGCTCCCACCATCTGACATCTTTATGTTGAATAGCTGTTTCATGAGATAAACCTTGTTAGACGCTGAGGGTTTTTCATACATGGTGGCTAGGGCTTCCATTAATTCTTTTATAGTTTTCACCTTGGATATATTGAAGGCGACGCTCTTAGACAAAGAGAGTTGGATCGTTCCTAAAGCCTTCCTATCTAGTAAAAATCATTCCTCATCTATCATCTTTTCTGGTTTCTTCTCTTTTCCTCCTAGAGGAATATAGAGGTCCTTCTGATACAGATAATCCTCCATCTGCATCTTCCAGAAGGCAAAGTTTAAACCATCAAACTTCTCAATTATAGTTTTCCCATCTTCCGTCATCGCTCCCAATAAAACTAAACCAATAGCTCTGATACCAGTTGTTGCGCAGCATGCTAATAATGCAGTGGGCCTAGATCCAATCTCAGGCCTCACCCACAAACGATAAATAAGAAGAAATATAAACTAGAAGTAAATCAAAGCAATCCAAAACAAACCACAAGACAAGATATACGTGGAAAAATCCCAAACTAGGGTAAAAAACCATGGATGCAAGCTTCCACTATGAAGAACAGAGATTATAAGGCAATATACTAACCACTCCCTTGGAAGAACATAGAAAACCCTTTGTCCACACCTTAGAATTATTTTCCCAATATTCCAATACACCTAGAAAAGCCCTAGGAACACCTATATATAATTTAGGCAACTCTCATTTACACATCCCAGTTGCAAAAGAACCTGCGACACGAAATCCATACAAAATCGCGGAACGAATCTGCGTAACTACGACCGGTCGAGCAGACTGCATGACCGGTCGAGCGACCCCTACGACCGGTCGAGAATGAGCCAAAACCGGTCGAGCACCTCGGGATCGAAAACGATGCTCGCTGGACTTTGAGTCGAACCGGTCCACGACCGGTCGAAGACGATCCCAGATGTGGCTCCACATCTCAACAAAAAGTAGGATTATAGATGATAATGATACAAAATTTGTTGAGAAATTTATTGATCCTACTTACTGTTATACCTCTGGAAGATCTATGATTTAGAATTAATCTCTTAGTCTAATGGAGATCTTTTAAAAATTTTCTTATTTATTTATTAGGATTAGTTGGTTTTATAAGTTAGTTTCTGTTTTATTCACATTGATTCCTGAAAAGTTAAGAATTTGTGCGTATTCGTCGTTTTGGGTTCTCTCTACCCTTTACTTGTTACAATTGAATCACTCTCATGTTATTTTATTGTATACATTTCTAACATTGAGGACAATGTATGATTTAGGTTGGGGGTGCAGTTTCCTCTAGAAAATTCTTCAATTATTGTTAATATTTTAGGATAAATTTTGAAAAAAAAAATTGGAAGTTTGATTTATGTGGACTAATGTGATTTTGAAAGTGATATGAATATTAAAATAATAAGGCACTTAATGATGAGAATTTTTTTTAGCCTAGAGATCTAACTATTTGGTAGATTTCTAAATTGAGTCTGTTTTATTAATTTCCTACTAGAAAGCTTTAAACATTGATTAAGTCATGGATTTTCACATTTCACATCTAACTTACATCTCTAGGTATAGTTTAATATTGTAATGTGACTTGATAATGATCAAGAGTGTTAGGAATCAAGCCTGGGGAACTTGTAGATCAAGTTCAAATGAAAAAGAATTGAAGAAAAAAAAAGATCTAGTTAAATAATAATAATAATAATAATAATAATAATAATAATAATAATAATAATAATAATAACAATAACAATAAGCATGGAAAATGGATACCTAACACTTTTAAAAAAAAAAAAAAAAAGATAAAAAATGAGAAAATAGAGTGAAAGTCGTCGATGAAAAAAATTAAAAAACTGGAAATAAATCCCTTGTGAATAGTAAGGCAGGTTTCAGTTTAGGCGTTGGTTCATCTGACCATTATGTGTAATTATTAATGTTAACATGAATGTTGAAAGTTAACCTTTAGATGTGTTAAGTTTATATTTCACTTTGCATCGTGGAACTCAATGTTTGGAATGTTTCTGCTGAATGATTAATGATTTGAACTCAATGCGATAATTGGCCAAGTACTAAAATCTAGGTGGATAATCATTTTAAAACTAGAGTGCTTTGGAATTTTATTCT
The DNA here is from genome assembly GCA_021015155.1 of Magnolia officinalis. Classification (NCBI taxonomy): domain Eukaryota; kingdom Viridiplantae; phylum Streptophyta; class Magnoliopsida; order Magnoliales; family Magnoliaceae; genus Magnolia; species Magnolia officinalis. Next base: position 20,935,221 of record JAJHSJ010000012.1, on the reverse strand, counting down.
TCAGATTGTTCGGAGAATTAGAGGAATTTTTAGAATAAGCTCTTCTATATATATATATATATATATATATATTATATATATATATATATATATATATATATATATTATATATATATATATATATATATATTGCCTTTGAAATTCTTTCACATGATTTGCTCGAGACTAGCAAAATGCTAGTTGAGATGTGTGTCGAGACTCAAATATTACATATTTATTCCTTATTTCACATCACTTTCCCATGTAAATTCACGTTATTTCTGTCTGATTAGATTAATTTTCAACTTATATGAGGATTTCAGAGTCTGTGACAAATTCATGCTTAAAGTGACTATTTAAAGCTTACAATGAGATCAAGCTAAAAAAATAATGAAGTATTAAAGAATTTGGAGACCAAAAGTTGAAGATTTCAAATGCAAAGGACCAAGGAAACAAAGTACGAAAGTGGGGAATTAAAGATTGAATGCATAGAAGAATAATGGAAGAAAATAGCACTTTTAGATCCCATCAATAGGAGTGTCAATCCCATCGACAGGTCATCGATAAGACTTGATGCCATTGAGTTTAATATCGAGAAATTTCATATTTTTTAGAAGGCTTGCTGGATTGATTCTTTGATCTCATCGAAAACACTTAATTCCAATCGAGAAACTTCGAGAATTTGAAAGTTTGTTACTGGACAATTTTTATACATTCTTATTGTAAAACAGATGTCTTAAATCTTACTGCGCTGCTCGACCAGTCGAGAGACTGGCTCGACTAGTCGAAGGTCCCTTCTAAGGGTGTACACGAACCGAGCTAGCTTGGTTAGCTCGCTCGACTCGACTCGAAAAAGCTCGATTCGACTCAGTTCGAAGCTGAGTTCGAGCCGAGTCGAACTGATTTTTTGAGCTCGAAAATGAGTTCAAGCCGAGTTCGAGCAAGCCCTAGCTCAACTCGACTCAGATCGAATCCAGCTCAAATCGAACTCAGATTGAACCAGTTTGGTGACTCGGTTACTTTGTCATTGATGTTGCTCACCAACTGTTTGATAAAATGACTCAACGAAATGTGGATGGTGGCATGCAAGGTATGTACATTAAACAAATACCTTTTTTTCTCTTCTTTTTTTTGGTTTTTATGTTACTTAGAAGGTGTTTGATAAAACACCTATAAAACCATTGCCTCTATTTGTAAAATAGTGGATTTTTGAAGTTGCAGTTCAGGTGCTTTTAGATATGCCTCAATGGCGAACTCGGCTCGATCTTGGCTCGAATTCAGCCCAAGCTGGCCCGAGCTGCTGACCGAATCAAGCCGAGCTGGCCAGTCAGGCTCGAGGACCGAACTGAGTCGAGTTCGAGCTGAGGTCAGCCAATGTTCAAGCTGAGTTGAGCTGAGGCCAGCTTGACTTGGTTCGACTCAATGTACACCCCTAGTCTCTTCGACTGGTCGAAGAAAATTTGACTCGAAGTCCAGCAACGAGGTATTTGGGATTTCCAGGGCGCTCGACCAGTCGAGGGATAGGCTCGACCAGTTGAAGCCTTGGCTCGACTAGTTGGGGGTTACGCAGACGGTGCACAGTTTATGCACGGACTGCGTAAATTTGAGGCAATTTTTAGGGAGGTGTGTAAGTGGGGTTTCCCCATCTATAAATAGGAGTCCCTAGGGCCATTCTCAAATATTCTAATGCTTCCTAAAGGTATTCCAAGGGTTTCTAAAAGGGTTCTAGGGTTATCAAAGGGTGTAATAAGGGTAAGATTCGAGGTTGTTTAAATCAGGTAAGTCATCTCTCTTTGTAATTTCTATTTTCATAATGAAGATATGTCGCTTTGTGCCGTGATTTTTTCCCGCAAGGGTTTTCCACGTTAAATCTTTGTGTTCTCTTATGATTGCTTGGTGTTGTTGGATTGCTATCCTATATCCATATTTGTGTGATTTCGCAGACCAAATCCCAACAAGTGGTATCAGAGCAATCATTGGGGCATATATCTGAATTTACAGGATTAGCAATAATAGGAAGTACTATGTATGATATTAAGAAGTACTCAGGCAAAAATAACTTTGAGTTATGGAAGATCAAGATGATCAGTTCCTTAACCAAGCAAGACGAGGATGGTGCTCTTAAGGCGAGAAAGTTTAGTATGACTAATGATGAATGGAATACCCTTGATAAGAAGGCCTTATCTTCAATCTGTTTATGTCTCACGGATGAGGTTATCTATGATATTTTGAGAGAGAAAATGGTGAATAGTTTATGGGCAAAGTTAGAGGATATTTATGTAAAAAAATCCTCTAAAAATCGCCTACACTTGAAGCGACAGTGGTATAACTTTAAGATGGCAGAGGGTGGAGATCTGGAGGCCCACATCAGCAACTTTAATAAATTGGTTTGTAAATTGCTGGATATGGAAGAAGTGATCAAAGATGAGGAACAAGCATGTATGTTGTTGAATTCTCTTCTGGCATCGTATAAGTCATTTAAGGACACAATGTGCACCATAAATAAAACCCTGAGTGTCGACGCCGTTATCTTAGCCCTTCAAGGGAAGGCCATGAAAAGCTAAACGATGACATAAAGACATCTTCTGATGCACTGATTACGAGAGGCAGGAATTCTGAACAAGATACGGGATCTTCAAGACCTAGATCCAAATCCAAGGGCAAGGGCAAAGGAAAACTAAAGTGCTGGAACTGTGGGATGTTTGGACACATGAAGAAGGATTGTACCAATCATAAAGCGAAGAAAGAAAATTGAGCGGCTTCTTCCAAGGAGGCCAATGTTGTCACATCTGATGAAGAAACAAGTGGTGGTGATGTACTATTTGTGTCCATGATCGGACACTTGCACGACAATCATGGAGATGAGTAGATCCTAGACATACAGGAGCATCATATCACATGACTACTCATCGGAATTGGTTCGTCAGTTACAAGGAATGCGATGGTGGACAGGTTTTTATGGGCAATGACAATGTCTGTAATGTTGTGGCTATTGGTACTATGAGCATGAAGATGTTTGATGGAATAGAGCGTACCTTGACTGATGTCAGGCACGTTCCTGATATGAAGAAAAGTCTGATTTCTCTCGGTGCACTCGAGGCTATAGGGTGCAAGTTCACTGGTATTGATGGTGTCCTTAAAGTTTCAAAAGGTGCACTCATAGTTATGAGAGCGCAAAGGCACGGAAACCTTTACAGATTGATCGGGAACACTTTAGCAGGTGGAGTGGTAGCAACTATTGTAGATTTCACGTCTCTACGTATGTGGCATGCTCGTCTGGGCCACATGAGAAACCGGGGCATGAAGGTACTATCTGATTGTTGTTTGATTCCATCTTTTAAAATTCTGATTTAGATATATGCGAACATTATATATATGGTAAACAATCTAAATTATCTTTTAAATCTAAAAAATATGTGTGTAAGGGAGTGCTTGATTATGTGCACTCTGACGTATGGGGGTCATCGCCAGAAGTTTCCATTGCGGGGGTCATCATGGTTTGTTTCATTCATTGATGACTACTCCAGGAAAGTTTGGATTTACTTCATGAAACGTAAATCCGAAGTTTTTGCCATATTCAAATAATTGAGGGCAATGGTGGAAAAATAGTCAGGGCGAAAAATAAAAGTTTTAAGGACTGACAATGGTGAAGAATTTACTTCCAATGAATTTAATGAATATTGTTGTAACGCCCCAAAAATCGAGGGTCGAGCAGAAGCTCAACTCCCAAGTTCCAACGCATCACTTATGCAACATAGATAATGATGATTAAATGTTGTCCATATTAGTGCATTAAACATGAGTAGAATTATACCAAATTAGCATATCATACTCCAGAGACGATTAAATTAAGCAAGTGGAAGACTGTGATAGATATATAAAGCATATAAGTGGTTGTAAGTCCCCAGATATGAACGTGTTACCAGGTTAAATAATTAATATATAACTTCAAAATTTACAAAATGGTAAAGTGTAATGTCATCTAATTCATGCCCCTGTAGCCCCGGTGACGCAACTCCAGGTCTACATAGACCCGCCAGAGAGTTGCAGGTAGGAGAACTCCTCGTCATCATAGAAGACAAGCTCCGTCTCGTAAGCCTCATCGTCGCCTGCAACTACAATAGAGTCTGGTTGGTGTTTTAAAACATCGTCCCAGAGTGAGAGTGAGTGATCAATTCAATGGAGCTATAAGGCAAAGGTTAACATGTTATCAATTCAATCAAGTAGTAATGATAAAGTAGAACAACAATCATGTCCTAAGTACTCTTGTTAACGCAAGAATGGTATACGACAATGATGTATGCCCTCGCCTACACTCCCTCAGCGACATCATCTCACCATCGCGCATGCAACACTCCCGATACATGTGTTTCCTCGTCAAAGCACATGCAATGCAGTGCATGATCGTGTTAGCCAAGTTTTTATTAGGCTTATTCATACAGCAGATTTGGGAAGATAAGGTACCTCCCTTTGTATCATTTGCCCAAAACAATGATCCATCTAGGGTCGTCAATCCTAGCTAGTCGCGTACGATGGACAGTTCTAGGTCGTTATGGAGAGGCTCATCACATCAGTGCAGGCCTAGTTTATACTCGAGGTCACTACGGAAGGGCATGTCACCTTAACATAGCCCTAGTGTATACTTGAGGTCACTACGAAAGGCTTGTTACCTGCTCGTAGGCTGACAGCTCGAATACAGTGTCTCATACCACCGTATTCGGCTCACGAGTTTGGGTTGCTCACTAGTCACTACGGGGAGGCTCATTACCTCAGCGTAGGCCGACAGCTCGACCACGGTGTCCCATACAATCATGCCCGGCTCATGAGTCTTAGCAGATCGTGGTACCAAGGTTACACAGTCTTTCATTGGTAAGTGGTACCTTAGATTCAGGCAGTTGCGTCCATACATGGTAAACACGTATTTAGGCCAATCGAGTTACTTAACAAGTTCAACTGGTACGAGCATACACTGAATTAGTTGACATAAAGCATGTAAGCACTCCACGTGGCCTAACCACTGTCGACAAATCATCGTACGACTCGAATTCCTCGAACGTATCCAATGTGGCGAATCTAGTTCCGCCACTCAACCGGGATCCATTACCGATTGCCTTGACTACATAGTAGTCCCAATCACACTCAAGTGCACTAAGTAATCACATGTGATAGTCAAAACAGCATTTAGCAAACCATTCAAATATAAATCTCATTCAAGCATTTTAACGAACGCATAGTGAGCATATTACCATACATATGTATTTCATCCACAAATCACATAATAGTATGGTGGGTTATATGAAAGAATTTATACACGTAGATAAGGTAGTTGAGAATCCTATCTCAACACCCTTAATAATTACAATTCAACAAATAATTACTCATTCAGGCATTTTATCAAACACTTAACCTACACACTACTACGTACATACCCTAACTTAGTTATAGCTTATATTATAGCAAATCCTTTCACAAAGGAGTTGTTATACATACAACAAATATGTATTCAAGATTAATAGTCATGGCAAGTACAAATCCAAATTTCATATTCATTCAAACATTTCAACAAACACATGGAATGCATTAAAGTCAACATAGTTCATATATATGTGTAACACACGGAAACCATCATATCTAAGCACATGTGACAGCAATCAAGCCAGTCATAAATCATTACTGACATTGAAAGCCTTGAAAACCATAACCTAAACATTTATAGTCCGCAACTTTCGTCAGTAAACTCGTATCGAACTCAGTTTGAATACTACGACTTGTTTATGGCACAACGGCAACCTATATCATGAAATATGTTAGCTATTTCACCATCTACCTATTTGGATTACTAAAACAGATTAGGGTTAGATTTCTTACCCAAGAACAGAGTCGAAATCGCTGGTACAGCGACACGGGTAGGATGATTCGACACATGGAGCGTCGGGAATAAATCTCAGCAACTATCTCTCACTCTCTCTCTCTCTCTTCACCTCACCTTTTTCTCCTCTTTTCTCTCTTCTCTCTCCTAGGGTTGGAAAATTCGTATGGAATGAGAGAGGGGTGGGTTTAGGTCTTTTTATAGGCCCATAAGTGATGTCAATGGCCCCAGGGTCATGGTATACTTAGGTTATATCCAAAAGTCGTCTGTTTCGGTCCAACGGAGCTCATCTAGAGGTCCATTTCCTTCATACGGTCTGGGGAAAGTTTTCTGATGATGGATCTATGTCAGGTTAAGATTTCAGTCTGATCGGATTAGTGGATCGACCGTGGAGGACCAGTTTCAGTTCAACGGTCATCGTCACTCAATCAGGGCCACAAGTACACTGACCCATGTAGGGAAATTTTCCTGATCCGAGGGTGTATTTAGGTCAGATTCTGACGGTCAGAAACTTTAAATTTGGCCTGTAAGCGAACGGCCCAATTCACTTAAATCTGAGTTCATTTTCTAAGGATATTCGCATTTCTCACACACTTCGCTCCGGGCTCAAGTTGTGCATTTCGGATACTATTTAGGCTTGATTTCTGAGATGGTTATCAAGCCCAGTAAGATGGTCATAACCGTATAGTTTCGCGGGAATTGGACTTTGGACGCGCGGTCCAGGTCCGATACGGAGTTTCAATGTGCTCCCGAGAGCAACTGGGTTTTGAGATTGATCCTACATTTTTAGGTAATGTAGAGTTAGCAATTCTACTTGTTTTGGGTCTTGCAGTTTGTATAGAAAGCAGTTCAAACTAATTCCATGGATTATTTAGTTTAGCACTTAATTAATTTTCGTCTAATTTCTAAAGGATTCGGTCCTGAGTGATTTCTGCCTGAGGTGGTACTCGGGTCTTTGTACGAATTTTTTCGAGATGTTACAATTGTAAAGATGAAGGGATCATTAGGCACAACACAGTGTGCCACACGCCCGAATAAAATGGTGTGGCTGAGTGAATAAATCGGACTCTCTTTGAGAGGGCTCGATGCATGTTAAGTAATACTACGTTGAGCAAGGACTTATGGACCGAGGCCGTTAATACAGCTTGTTATTTGGTGAACTGGTCTCCTTCTAGAGCAATTGAATGTAAAATTATATAGGAAGTATGGAGTAGTCTTAAGGTCGACTACTTAAATTTGCTCATATTTGGTTGTGAGACTTACTCTCATGTACCATCAGTTAAGAGAGATAAGCTAGACCATGGAGCCAAAAAGTATATTTTTGTTGGCTATGGTGTTGGTGTGAAAGGTTATAGGTTATTTAACATGGTTACATATAAATTCATCACTAGTCATGACGTTAGATTCGATAAAAACTCTCTATTCCGTAAAAATGATCAAGAGGAGTAAGAGGAACCAGAAAGGTTGATCGTAGACATTCAAATTGACAAAGATGATACTCATGCAGAGACAAATGCACAGACAGAGGTACAAGATCAGGTAAAACAACCACCTGTGAGAATAAACTCGCCGCATGATCGCAAGTTATCGGCAAGATACAGGGACGACTTTAATATTGCATATGCCCTCATTACAGATGAGGGGGACCCATCTACTATTCAGGAGGCTCTCAATGAGCGTGATACAGAAAAGTGAAAGACGGATATGGACAATGAGATGGACTCGTTGTACAAAAATCAGACGTAGGAGCTGGTTCACCCCGGTGTCAAATATCTTTTCCACCTCGGAGCACCATATCTCTGCTAGAGTAGGATCCGGCTCGCCGCGAAAATGCGGAGGATCATGCTGTCGAAAGTCTTTAAGAAGGGCGCTCGCACGCTCCTGCTCGGCCTCAGCTAGTGTAACAATGGGACGTCTGCTCTGCCCCTGAAGAACAGCAGTCATCGCCTAAAGCATCTGCTGCACCTGGGTGGCACTCATGGGTACGGTCAGATCCGCACCGGTCTCAGGTAAGGGAGTGGCATCCTTGGGCTGAAAAACAGGGATATCCAGTGGTGGAGCGGGAGTCGCAGGTGGTAGAGCGGGAGTCGTAGGTGGTGGAGCGGGATTCGCTCGGGTCGCTCTTCTAGCCATTACGTCCTACATGAAGGAACAAGGGCCTATCAGCCTTGAGATTTCTCAAAAGCAGAAACATCAAGAGTCTATGTCAGAAAATCGATAAGTTATTCGGACTCAGAACCTATTCATTCTAAGTTCACTACAGATATGTGATGTGATCTCAGGTATTCCCAAGTTATGCTCTGATACCAACTTCTGTCACGCCCCAAACTCGGAAAACGAACTCACAAAATCCTCGATCACCAAATCCAGTACCGACAGCCTCCGTAGTACCCCATTTTCGGCTCTCAACGCCCATACGCCAGATTCCGATCCTGGGATCCTATAAGGAGGATTTTTAGTATGAATTTTTTTTTGTAATGGAGCATAACCACGTCATAAAACAACATCACCACATATCCACTATATCAAAAACTTTAAGTACAATGCAGAAAGGGAAATACAGAGTGATCAAAAAGCTTCAAAATAGCCTGGCACGCGCTCCAGACTTAGCGCTGCTGCTGTCCAACGACACCTACACACAACGGTCGTGCATAAGCTTACAAAAGCTTAGAGGGTGGTGTAAGTGTGTGTGCAAGGCGAGTGTCAAGTATATAATATCAAAGTAATGCAAAAATATGCGGTAAGTCCATGAATGCTATCAGTTGTACTAAAGTTATGTAATGCAAGGCATGAATGCTATCAGCCATACCAAGGTCCAAGCGATGCGAGGCCTATATAGCCAAATGTCATATGCGAGATGCAAAGCAAGCGTGCCAGTACTCACATATCAATACAGCTCCTCTCTGGATATCACCGGGGTCTAATACACCTCACACTGACTGCCTCCTCCCTAGTTGCACAGTCAAGCAAGTGGAAGAGACCACACTATCCGCCTAACTAGTAGTAGTCTACCAATACCTACCCGGCTCGTCGATAGCAGACTCATTTGCGAGCTGGTCAAACTCAGCCTAGCTTATAGCCCCTTACTCCGACGGATAAGGCCACACCCCCTTCCAACCGACCACGACACAGTGGGAGACGCTCCCTACTAGTATTCGGCACTTGGGCGCTCGTATATCCACTCGGTCTAGACGTTGGAGCGTCCCCTGATACCGAAAAGGTTCTGGGATTTTTGCTCAAGGACATCTTAAGTGCCTACAATGCTAGAGCCAATATTTTTTGTATCCGATACAACCATCCACGATGTATCTGTGGAGGTCACGGCCCTGATGTCGCTAGGGCGTACAGTGATCAAGTCACACATATGCGAGATGCATGAGTCACACCGTCAGTCATGCAGCAATCTTGCATGTACCACACGCTCATGTGGGGCACTCCGTCTCATAAAAAAGTCTTATGGCCCAACGGCTTATGCTATGAGTCAAACATTCTTCATATCAAGAATACATATGAGCCATATGTTCATCAAATGGGCCACACCAATGGGCGTATGGGCATGAATCATGGAAGTATACTAAGCATATTATAAAGAAATGAACTATCCTTACACCGAAGGTAGGCCTAGACGGCCCATACACAACCAGTATGAGCCTATTAATGGGCCCAATGCATCATATCATATCAAGCATACATATGATGCGTATGCGCATGAATCATATCAAGCATACATATGATGCGTATGCGCATCATATCATATCAAGCATACATATGATGTGTATGCACATGAATCATGGAAGTGTACTAAGCATGTTATAAAGAAATGAACTATCCTTACACCGAAGATGGGCCTAGACGGCCTATACACAACCAGTATGAGCCTATCAATGGGCCCAAGGGAGAGTCATAATGCGGACATTTAACCAACATTATTCTTACAATGTGGACGTCAAACCAACATTGCTCCCAAGGCATGACCGTCATAAACATCATTACACAAACCATGGTAGAATCACACATTGTAATGAGCCTGTGTACATCCCATTGGGCCTCAACTCATGGGCCCCCAATACATCAAACGGGCCTCATAACATGGGGCCTCAATGGATGGGCCATAACTACATCAAGATGGGCCTCCTCAAATGGGCCTTATAAATATCAAGGTGGGCCTAATCACATGGGCCTCATGTATATAGCAAGGTGGGCCTCAACGGATGGGCCATAACTACGTCGAGATGGGCCTCCTCAAATGGGCCCTATAAATATCAAGGTGAGCCTCAGCGACGACCACAATTACATCAATATGGGCCCCATCACATGGGCCATATGTTCATCAAATGGGCCACACCAATGGGCCCCATGTATATCAAATGGGTCGCACCAAATATAAGTGGTGATAATGATTTCCACCATTAAAATTCCTAAGGCCCACCATAACATATGTTTCCCATCCCACCTGTTCATAAATTAACATAGTGATAAATGAAGTGGAAACAACTATCAGCTTAATAGGAAACTCCTATGGGCCTTAGAAATTTTGAACGGTGGACATCATTGTCCACTACCTTAAATGGTGGGGTCCACGTGAACTTTAAATCTAACTTAATCTTTAGCTTATGCCCAAAAATGAGCTTTAGAAATGGATGGACGGTTTGGATGCAGCAAATGCATCATGGTGGGTCACATACCTCTTGGTAGGGTCCACACATGTGGCCCACCAGATGGAAGGATGGTTGGATATAACACAGACATCAAGGTGGGCCTACTGGTGCCGCACCCGAGTCGGGGGGGCAGCGTGGATAAAACACATACCTCACGGTGGGTTCCACCGTCCACAGCCGTGGACGGTGGGAGATAACACATACATCACTGTGGGTCCCACGTGGGGCCCACCATAATGCTTATATGCCATCCAATCCGTTCATAAGGTCACACGTACCTGGGTAAAAAGGAAAAAAACAAATTTCATCTTGATCCAAAACTTCTCTGGACCCAAAAATGGGTTTCAAGGGTAGCCATTCAATCTCACTGTTTCCTATGATGTGGGCCAACTGAACCTTGGATGTGACTGATTTTTGGAGGGCAACCCACTGCCCTAAGGTCCTACAAAATGGACGATGTGGATAGACGAAACACACATCATGGTGGGGCCCACGGCTGGGCCGTGGGTCCATGTCGTCCGCCCGCTTGCCAGCAGCAGGCGCCGCCTGTGTCTTTGACAGCAGCAGCGTCTGCTGCATGTATTTTAATAATTTTTTTTAATCACGAAATATCGCGATTTTTCATGTGTGGGGCCCGCATCAGTGGAATCTGACCAAACAAGCCCAATATTGAAATATTTTGGCATATCAAAACATCGGGGTGGATTTGAACTGTAGACACACTGTTTTGAACACTATGGCCTACCTGATGCTCGGATCAACCTCATTTTTTGGCTCAACGCCTAAAATGATCTAGGGAATGGGATGAACGACTTGGATGAGATTGATACATCAAGGTGGGCCTACACAAGTGATTCACCCCAAAAGCTTGTAGAACCAAGCTAGCATTTGTGTTTTCTTTCCACGTCCAGCGTCCCTGGACGCTGGACAGTCTTGGCGTAACACATCCATAAGGTGGGCCTTGCTCCGGTGGGCCACCAAATGGATGAATGGTATGGATAAAACATACATTAAGGTGAGATCCATCCAAGTGGGCCACATGGCCACCTCATCGCCACAAAATGAATACATAAATAAATAAAAAGAGAGGGAGAGAGAGGGAGAGAGATAGAGGGACACGCGTGATGAAGGGACCCCGGCACTATGGGCCCTCCGTTTTAAGCATCCAATCATATATCAAGTGGGTCCCATTGCATGTGGGCCCACCAAATCAAAGATCAACGGTGGAGATCCCTTCTCCACTAAGATGTAAGGTCTAGATGACCCCTTTTTAGACTAGAAAATAAACATCATGATGGGGTCCATGGAGAATGGCCCCATCATGGAATGATCATGAGGATCAAGGTGGTCCATCGGCCACATCTTAAGGTTCAAAGAGAGATCCATACCATTGATCGGTAGGCCTCACTTGGCCTATCAAAAAAATATATGAAAATCTAGCCTATAGAAGTACCCACCGTTCGATCTTCTCGGTCCGTTGGAAAGCCAATCACCTTGTGCTTCACTTTGATGGAGAGGATGAGAAATGAAGGGCTAGGATGATGGATTTTTGGGATGGAAAGTGGCCACACAAAAACACACTTTCTCTCACCTTAGAAATGCATGGACGTGTGATGCTCTTGCTTGCTTGGGAAGTGTGGTGAGAAATGAGAGAGAGAGTTGTAAGGAGAGAGAGTGATGGATGTGAGTGATGGGTGAGGTGATGGTGTACTTGACATGTATGGGTGTGTAAGAGAGAGGGTGAGAGAGAGTTGACTTGGTCGTTACTTGACTTGTGGAGAAAGAAAGTATGGGTGTGTGTACTTGACATGAGATGATTGATTGATTGATTGATGGGACATGTTGTAGAGATTCTCTTGGGATTGCAAACGCGCGGTGTTTTCTTCGAAATAACGCCGGCCCGCATCTTCTGGTTAGGGTATCGGATCGGTGCGTAAGACACGGCGTTGGAACCGCGGCGATGGTGCGGTCGTAATGATATAAGTCTCGATTAAACCAACTCAATTTTACAAGATACGACTTAGGGTCGATCGCAAACGTTGATTATACGTTGCAGATTGCCGGACTTTGACGGGAAGGATCGCGGGACTCAACGGAACAGTACGGACTAAGATACGGGTCTTACAAGTAAGCTTTGGTTATCATAGGCAGAATACCTTGAAAAGGTATTGATCAAGTATGGGATGGACTAGGCAAAGCTGGTGAGCGTTCCCCACGCGGCTCACTTCAAGCTTTCCTTGAAACAATGTCATAAATCAAATGAGGAAAAGTAGGTTATATCTCATGTGCCTTATTCGAGTACGGTTGGCAATTTAATGTATGTCATAGTCTGTACGAGACCAGATATTTCACAGACAGTCGGTGTTGTGAGCAGATACATGTCAAACCCAGGCAAGCAACATCGGGAAGCGATTAAACGGCTACTTCGATTTTCGAGTACGAAAGACTACATCTGAACTTTTAAGAAGACAGAGATAAAATTGGTAGGGTATGTGGATTCAGACTACGCAGGTAGTGTGGATTTCAAAAAGTCTACTTCAAGATACTCGTTTGTACTAGCAGATGGAGCAATCGGTTGGATGTCGAAGCTTCAGTCCATGGTGGCTCTTTCCACGACCAAAGCAGAATATATGGTAGTGAAGGAAGCGTTTAAAGAAGGTGTTTAGCTCAGAGGGATGATAAATCGTTGGGACTTCAGCAGGAGGTCGTGCCTGTTAACTGTGATAGTGGGAGCACTATCAATTTGGCTAAAAATTTTGTTTATCACTCACGTACTAAATACATTGATGTTCGTCACCACTTTATCCAGCAGGTGTTTAAGGAAAAAGGCGTAACACTGGAGAAGATTCACACTAGCGTGAATCCGCCAGACATGCTCATCAAGGTCGTTCCTACACACAAGTTCAAGTTCTGTGCAACTTCTTTGGACTTGGCGATGGCGTAAAAGGAATATGGAGTGTGCACGAGAAACGTTAATTAAAGCTATGACGCGATGCAAAGATAAGAGAAGAGGTCCACAAGATACACGGTTTAAGATTGAAGATTGGTGGAGATTGTTGTAAAAGAGATGTCTTAAATCTTCCCGCGTTGCTCAACCAGTCAAGGGATTGGCTCGACTAGTCGAAGGTCCCTTCAACTGGTCGAAGACAGTTCGACTCAAAGTCCAGCAATGAGGTATTTGGGATTTTCAGGGCGCTCGACCAGTCGAAGGGGTCCTTCGACCATTCGAAACCTTGGCTCGACTAGTCAAGGGTTACGCAGACGATGCGCGGTTTATGCGCGGACTGCGTAAATTTGAGGCGGTTTCTAGGAAGTGCGTAAGTGGAGTTTCCCCATTTATAAATAGGAGTCCCTAGGATCATTCTCAAGTATTCTAAGGCATCCTAAAGGTATTTTAAGGGTTTCTAAAAGGGTTCTAGGGTTATCAAAGGGTGTAGCAAGGGTAAGATTCGAGGTTGTTCGAATCAAGTAAGTCTTCTCTCTTTGTAATTTCTATTTTCATAGTGAAGATCCGTCGCTTTGTGCCGTGGTTTTTTCCCACAAGGGTTTTCCACGTTAAATCTTTGTGTTATCTTGTGATTACTTGGTGCTCTTAGATTACTATCCTAGATCCATATCTGTGTGATTCCACAGGCCAAATCCCAACAATTCTTCGATGTCATTCAATGATCTTTTGATTCCATCAACTAGTCCTCGATAGGTCTCGATCCTATCGAAGCTCCTATCGACGGATGCAATAATTGCGTAAGTTTTGTGAAATTTCCAATTTGGTGCAAAAGTGCAAGCCTCCTATCTATATGAGTTATTTTTAGACACTCGTAGGCATCTTTTAGGGTTTAGAGAGAGAGAGAGAGAGAGAAAGAGAGCTTCGGTGGATCATTTGATAACGCCCTTCCGCTTCTATTTCCTTTTAGTTTCTAGTAGATTTTATTTTTCTTTTGTTTTAAAGTTAGCTACGTCTAGCTAATCTCTTAATTAAGGCTAAGGGGTGAAACTTGTAGTTAATTACAATGTTCTATTTCATTTTAATTCATACTTTATATTTAAATGATGAATATTTAATTGAACTTGGTATGAATTTAATTTAAAGTCTTTGAATTGTTTATTTCTAAATTTGTTGTGAAGTTAAGTTACAATGGATGCTTTGATTTAACAATTTCTTAGCTTGACTAGAGAAGGAATCAATCTGTAAAGTTCATTGATTTTTATAAACTTTTGGCACAATAGATGATTGAGTTCCCTATGATTGATGTCCGAGTACTACTTCATGAGAGAATCATTCAATCGAAATTATATATTATTGGATGTTTGTGATTGGTTTAACATAATTATCTTCCGATTAGAATGAATTTGAATTCGATTATAGTTGAGTTATAAAAAATGAATCAATGAATTATACATTGTGATTGTTAGAAGTGGATCCTTAGTATTTCCTACTTACTATTTTTACTCTTAATTATTCATTAAATTTACAATTTTAAAAGTAGCTTAGTTCTAATTGTGTTTTCTACTACATACATCCTTGTGAAACGATATCAGTCTCATCGAATTATTACTACATTGCAAGCCTTGCACTTGGGGTGTGCAACCCCTGGGTTGTAACAAACGCATGAGAGGGGGAGGAAATTAAAAATAATTATACTTTTACTGAATGATGGTTGTGGTGATTGAAATGAGAAGGTAATTGCAAGAAGCTAATTGCTTGTGACCCCAACCGCAAGAAGTCCCTGCAGTTGGAAGCCAAGTGAAGCCCCTAATGTTTAGGGGAAACTCACCATATCCATCCATTTTTCTAACTCATGTCATGCATAAAATGAGGGGCAAGAATTGGGTACTATGCCACCAGGACCTCTCTAGAGATGGATGGTCCTATTAAGGACTCTTTAGGGCCCACCATGTGATAAATGTATTTCATCCCAGACATCCTTCCATTATGAAAGATCATCTTAGGTTAAGAGCCCAAAAGGAAGGCAGATCAAAGGCTCAAGGGGACCATACTATAGGAAACCGTGGGGATTGAATACCTACTCCGAAAACCTCCCGGGGCTACATAAGTTCTGGATCAAGCTGATATTTAGGGCTCGTTTGGACGGTGGGATTGAAAGGGATTCGGTTGGAGTGAGGTGGATTGAAAGGAATTCGGTTGGAGTGAAAGGGATACCAACTGGATTGCAAAAAATGGTGGGAGTGAAAGGGATACCAACTGTCTTTATGGTGTGTCAAGGGATGTCCCCAATCCCACCGTTTTTTGCAATCCAGCGTGAAACGGAGCCTTCTGTTTGGACGGTCAGGGTAAATCCAGTGAACATGTACGTGTCCTGTTTGGTCGGGCATGGGATTGCATTGCATGCGTTCCACCCGTTGACGTGTTTGGAAAGTGGGTCTGGCTAAGATGGTCGGGCATGGGATTGCCCTGCATGCGTTCCAGCCGTTGACGTGTTTGGAAAGTGGCGCTGGCTAAGATACGGATTGCGTACTAAACTCTGTGGGCCCCACCGCAATTTTCAGAGAGTATCCACTCGGTCCAGCCATTATACCCATACCGTATCTTATGGTATGGTCCACATGATATTTGGATATGCTTGACTTGTGTATGAAAATATCAGAGCATTTTTTGGTCTCTGATGTCCATTACAATTTACAATTGTAAAAGAAATTGCCAAAGATCAAGTTTCTGTTTTAAAAAGAATGTGCATACAGCTATCACCCTGATGAAGCAGAAAGTCATGTCTTAATCTCTGGCAGAGCATTTCTTCATGCATCATCTCATTGCTACACGCCAAACATAAAGTAAGCAATCCTCATGAAGAAGAAAGAAAAAAATAAACATTACTTTAAAAAAAAAAAAAATCCATATGTCCATCATCCACAAAAATACATGAACACATAAGTCTAAAGAAATAATCTGTGATACAGGCACCATATTTAAATTTTAATAATAATAAACAATGCAAAAAAAAAAAAAAAGAACCACCAGGCCCACGAAAATCGCAACGACTTTTTCGCTATCCGATGAAGCAAGATCATCAGTCGATGTCGCCCTCTCCACCACCTCCTGTCTCGTCTGGGTCGACTGATGGGTAGACGAAGTCGTAGCATGCTGGATATCGATCTCAGGAGCTACAGCGCCAACCTGAAAACACGGAGACTCTGGCAGTGGTCCAGATGGCTCACATGCCGGACGGAAAAATTCTTCCCAGTATGCTACGGCCTCCTTCCAGTTACGAAACCCACAGTGTCTGCCGCCACTGTATCCCTCAACTTCTACTCGCACCTCATCCCAAGTGGAATATATCCCTGGGCGTCGTCCGACAAGGACAATGTAGAACTTTGCTTTACCCATCTGCAATGGCATGCATGGATTATTTTTCTGATATATCAAAAAATCAACATTCGTAATTCAAATAAGCAATTCTAATCCTATTTTCTGAATATCAAATGTCGTGTGTACGTACCCTTCCTACGTTATATGAACTGACTAATCCAATCTGAGTTAATGTGCGTACTCCAAAAAACTTTTAGTACATATACATGAAGAACATTCGGAACATATATTGTCATTCAAACAGCAGTCATCATGGTATACATTAGGCATATATACCAGCACACAAAAATTCAAAATATTAAAAAAAAATAATAATAATAATAAAATACATGTGACAGTATACGGTCCAAACATCACAACAGTATAAGTTATTACATACCCCCAAAATGGAAACTAGCATAACAAAACCCAATTACCACACCCTGTCAGACAGAACCATCACCTCCATCATCGAAGTGATGACGTAGTTTTTCCTTTAACCACTCCATTCGGCACTCGGGTCGAAGACTAACAAAGAACAACGCCAGCATCTTGTCCTTACTCAGGATCTCACCAACATCAATAAATTCTTTGGTGGTCAGGCCTTTCACCTCCTCGAGCACATCAAGGACTTTGTTAGTACGATTAACCTGTTTGCCGAGCCCAAATTTCATCATTGACTCGGCAACGGTATTTAATGAGGCCCCGAGTACATCACATGGAAGAGCCGGGTGCGATCGTTTCCTTGTTAATATCCCGCCGCGAGTACCATCGGAATCGGGGGTGCGAGTGGGAGTGTCACGGGACCCGTGATATCCCATCGCAGGACTGTCCGATGGTAATGGAATGGTTCCTGTGGAGTCTGTTACATAATCCTCTGATAAATCTATCGTATCATCCATATCGTCAGCACCAGAATTTCATGCTTCATTAAGGTCTCGCTGCAGACGAGAAGAAGATGCCTACGCGGCCATACTCCTGCTGCCTCGTACATAGCGGCTCGTGGCCTGCTCGGATCCGCATATCACTGCGAGATCATCCATCCTGTCGATTCGTTTACGGCGGAGTCTTGCAGCATTTGGGTGAGACTGCCAGAGAAATAAGACAGATATAATAATTGGTAAATAGTACATAGAGATGGATAATAGACAATTCCGTAATCCACTAAAACGTACCCTAAGATATTGCTCCCAGACTTCATCTGGGGCTGTCACAACCATCCTCTCAGCGTCCCAACCGAAGCCACTCACTGCCAGCATGTCCTTGACAGCAGTATACTCTCGTTTGTAATATCTCAATCGATTAGACACGTTTTGCCATGTGACAATTACCTCAGTGTGCTTGTGACTTCTTCGGCCGCAATCTAGTATGCCTCCCGGTGGGGTTTTTATCGGTGTTTTGCCATGTGCCTCCCGGTGGTGTTTTTATCAGTGACTGAGATTTAATGCGACCTAGTGCGACCTGTTCGAATCCGTTATCAGCCCTACGACCTGGTGTTTTTATCGGTGACTGAGATTTAATGTTAAAACCCTTGAATCCGTTATCAGCCCTACGGCCTAGTGTGACCTGTTCGAGGAATGTGTCGAACAATATCTGGTCCATATCACTTGTCCATTTGATCTTCGGCGCTCTAGATGAAGGCTCTGCGAGAGATTTAATGGTTTTAGCACGTGGTGAACATCGGGTGGCTACCGGTCGTGTTTTTATCGGTGACTGAGTCGGTGTGGATGTATCGTTAAAAGCGTCTGTCATTTCACCTGAATATGAAGTTTGTATGATTTATTTGCAAATTGCAACTATATCAGTTAAAACAGCAAATATTATGATAGAGAAATATAACAGAATTTCACTAGTCCTTATAAGTATCCAACAAACCACCAAGTTTGTAACTCGATGACCATTCACTACTTTTCGAAGGTTAATAAAGTTTAAATAGAACATCACCAAAAGTTTTATGAAAATTAAATAGAAAGTATCGTCATCTACTCCTACTATTCTGTTGAGCATCTGCCCACATTCTGGCTGCAATGTCATCGCGCATTCGACTCCAAGCATCTTTTTCACGCTGCGTTACTCGAACTAACCATTACCGCTCATCGTTTCTGGATAGTTCTTGTGGTGTTGGGATACCCTCCACATCAGCATCAGATATAGCGGCGAACTCAGAGTCCTGTGGTGACTCAACTTGGCCACGTATATAATTGTGTTGGACACAGCAGGCTATCACAATCTGGACTTGTGTGGGAAAGTCGTACTGCATAGCGCTCTTCAAGATGTGAAACCTACCTTTTAATAAACCGAAACTTCGCTCGATTGCATTACGCAATTGTGCATGTCGGTAATTAAACAGCTCCTTCATGTTCGCAGGAGCTCTCCCGGTTCGATATTCTTGTAAGTGATACCGAACGCCCCGGTATGGAGCCATAAATCCAGGTGAATGAGCGTATCCAGCGTCGACAACGTAATATTTTCCTATACATTCGAATCAACGTTATATTAAGTGAGAAACTGGATACAGACTATAATATGCAATTAGATGGCCACTTTCATAACAGATATACAGTACCGTTTGACACACTCAAGGGATCATCGGGGCGGGTCAATGCGTTGTGTAGCACTCTCGCATCCGAAGCAGAACCCTCCCAACCGGCTAATACGTATGTAAATTTCATATCGAAAGAACACGCTGCCAGTACATTTTGGGAGAGCACCCCTTTGCGATTGCGAAAGCTCGCGTGGTCAACCGCCAACACATGCGCTGGAATGTGTGTACCATCGATTGCACCGACGCAATCCTAAACGTGAAGAATCAACAACCGTGAAGCGACCGTACATTGGAGTGAAGTAAACAATACAGGCTTAGAAAACACACATATTTGCAAATGTACCTGAAAGTAAGCAGACCAATTCAGATTTGTTTGGATCTCTATTGGCGTCTCGGTGCCGGCCGGTTTAACTAAATCAGGGTACATTGATATAATTGCCTCTAGCACACGGTGAAAGTGTCGACTAACTGTCTCACCTGATCGAATAAATCTGTGACCTATGACCCGATTACGAACATTGTGCCCTAACGTGTGAAGGAAAATCACTACTTGTTCTTCAAGACTAACATTACGGGTATCACGGAGTCGTCTCTTCTCGCATAGCAGCGTACATAGTTCAAAAAATGATTCTCGATTCATCCTTAACTGATGTAAACAATCCCCATCGCTAGCCCGAATAATGGAATTGATGAATCTTGCTCGCTCATCATCCCCACGACGCGCCGGTTGCTTGAACATGTACGTACGATAATATTCCCCAACAGCTTGTACGCAAGCTGCTACCGCTTGAAACATAATTACCCTATCCGGTGAGTCCTCATCTGAAGAATCCATCGTCAACTGATAACCTACAATATCACGTATGCATTTCTCATAAATATACATTGTAAATAATAATAGATACAAATATAAATGTTGTACGAAGGGATATATCTATAGATATATATAAATATTTATAGTATATCACTACTTAGACCTCCATGGTCGGACGCCACCAATTGCAATAATGCATATCTATATATAAATAAAATAATCTTCAAGTGCTATGGAAGACTGAAACAGGAGTGTGTGTCACTCGTGTAGGACGGGAGCGATGATAGCTTTGATTGGGAGAGCGATGATGAACAAGGAGCCCATAATTCATCTTCACCTTCTTGTCCGAGTGAGAAGGCTCCTGCCCGAGAGCATGTTTTGGGCTCTATGGAGGTGAATTTCATGTCTTGAATTTGTATGAGATATTGTTTGTGGGGGATAAGACTACAATGTGCCTTTGCCATGGCCCACTAAGTCCATTTGGTGGAGAGCGTAGCCCGAAAATCACGGGGCACATCCTCAATGCGATTCGCAGGCTATGCTACGTCCAAAATGGGTATCATGTTTGGATGGTCTAGGTCGCATGCTACATCAAGATGGTAATTTGGAGGGTTACTGAATCTACCAAGTACGGATATTTCAAAACATGAGTCTAGCCTTTTGTTTTAGTGTTCAAAAGAACATGCATAATGATGTGAGCAGTATAGTGCGATAATTATGGTTCAACTGGAACCATGTGAACAAGTGACAATCATGGCATGGGATTAGCTACAGAAGGAAAATTCTCAATGGAGTAGCAACATAGTTTCAAATAGTGGTCCTGGAGTGTGACTTGCTTGGAGACCGAAAGGTGAAGCCGGTCTAGCAGTGACTCAATTCCTTTTTGGTATGTTTCGGTCCTGTTTCAGTCTGATGATATTTTCCTTCCCTCAAAAAAACTGATGGTATCGATCCGTAGTGGGGGGGTGGCTTACATGGAGTGTGTGTACTGACATGGATGTATACTAACAAGATAACTACAAATAAAAAATTTTAAAAAAAAAAAGATTAAGCCAATGATATACAATCCGAGTAAGAAATGTATGAACCTGGTGATATGGAATATCCAAAGAGTTTCAAGAAAAATAATTCAAAAACAAAGAATTTCAAGAAAAACATTTCAGAAAAACGACAAAAAGAGCTATGGAATATCCAAAGAGATGATTTAAAGAGGGAATGTACCTGGTGCTACAACAAAGAATTTCACAGACTATAATCTGCACTGCAACGAATTCCGATAATTACCTGTCATTTGGTCAAAACATAAGTAAATTAAATACATATCAGATCCTGATGTATAAACCCAACCATTACCTCACGCATGGGATTCTCTTCTCTAGAATTTCCACCTGTTTTGTGAGAAATCTAAGCAATTCATGTATTTTTGAGAGCATGACCAAAACATAAATAAATAAATAAACAAATCAGACATTTCATTGCTTTAGTGTATATCTGGTCCAGCGTGAAATGTTGAAGATTGAATGCCATTCATTGAAACATTAGTTAGTAAAGCCACAACTTGTCTGTGACAATTTCATCTCATCCATATATTTCTCCAGCTCATTTTTGGGCAGATTTGAAGTTCAAATAGACTATACGACAGAAAACAATTCAAATGGACCATACAACAGAAAACAATGGGACAGTACGCACACCACTGAAAAATCTTGGGCCATCATATGCCCATTTTAAGCCTTCGATATGTAACCATTTTTGAACCGTAGCTTTTAAATGAGCAGGCAAAACACCATGGATATAAATCCTTCACATTTTTGCTGAAAACTGTGGTTACTTCAAAACACACATCAGCAAAGGGAAACTCCTCCAAGTTTTCAAAGGGGAAACTGTAGAATGTATGAAATATAAGAACTTGTAATTGAAAAATAGCTCTGAGTTGGATGGATTCCACCCAAAATAGATGAATAATCCAGGAAGTGATGCGGTCACTGCAGGATGGTAATCTTCAATTTGTGAAGTGTATAGCTACAATAAAGAACTACATAATGTAACTTTCACCCGTTTACAATTCTGGTATACCTTCTACATCACACAGAGGCTCTTGATCACTATTGCAAACACAAAATAACACAAATGGAGGAAAGGAATGAAGGAAAAATCCTTAAAAATTAAAATAACTCGATGATTAAATACAGTTTATTTCAGTGTTTTTCAAAATAAGATGTAATAAATAAACAAATATATGGACCACTTATTTGATAGAAACTCAACGCCAGCATTTTGTAGATATGAAAACAATGATGGATTTTGTATTAAAATAAGAAAATGTACTCCCTCTGTAATTTGAATTGGGGAGGTGGCAGATTTCTAAATATAGCAAACCCATCAAAAAGCATCTGAAGGGGTGTGTAATGTGTATCTAACGACTCCAAGACTCTCTCTCTCTCTCTCTCTCTCTCTCTCTCTCTCTCTCTCTCTCTCTCTCTCTCTCTCTCTCTCTCTCTCTCTCTCTCTCTCTCTCTCTCAGATCTCTTCTGCTTTCTTAGAGCAAGCATCAGTTTTCTGCGATAATCCTATTCTGAATAACACAACTTAGTAGCAACTATGCAATCCATGTAGAAATAAACCATTTTCGTAAAAGACAGCAATAACATCTCAATACATGAAAGTAAACCATCCCCTTCCAATAGGTTGTCCCTACCATGAGGATGAACAATAAGATCTAACAACAATGCAAGATAAACATGACAAATAGAGAAGACCCAATTGAGTAAACATAAGTCAATCTCGCCACCAAGATGATAGAACCAACTTCACAGCATTTAAATACGTCACACAAAGTGTTCCAGAATCAAACGAGCCAACTGAAAAGAATATGTAAACATAAAAAATGGCAGGGAAAAAGTAAATTCAAAAGATCCACTTTATACAAAAGGAAAAAAAATTGATCAATTGCAACCCAGATGCCAGAACCCATAACCCATCGAGTTATGAACCCATCACCTGATTGAGTTATGAAGCTTATAAAAAAAAATATTAAAAAAATATTTTAAAAAAAACACATTTTTGATAAAGTTTGGAGGCTTATTGAAGCTAAAATACATGAACATCGAGTTGTAACCGAAATAGTAACTAACAACTACAGTCGGGTGGTGTGATGCCCAAATGGAGTACGAGATTAAGCCAAAAAAGTAATAAAATCGAGATTATTTGGGATTTAAATAGAGGAAGTGAAGGTCTACGATTGATATTTCGTAAAACCCCTAAATTCCACATATCATTTCCTAGGTTGATTAGAAAATTGGAGAGTATTTACAGCGACGACATCTCTGATGTCCAAATATAGAAGTGTTGGATGTCAAAATTCATTCTGAAACTTAACAGAGAATCCAAAAATCCCTAAACCCCTAATTTCCATAATCAGAAATATACTGAAATCATATATCACAAAACCCCCAAAATCCAGTTATCATTTCCGAAAAAATTAAGGAAAATCTCCACCATTTACTGCAACTGCGTCGCTTAAACACCAAACGGAGAATGAGAATCTCAAAATCCATATGTAAATAATAACTCAACGGTAAAAATCCACAAACACTCAATTTCTGCATATTTAAAAAGCAAAAAATCTGAAAAAAAATGTAAAACCCCTAAAATACAGAAACCACCACCTTTGTGAGATCTTTGCGAGGTGGTGGTCCACTGCATGTAGGGTTTCATGGCGTAGAAGAGCTTTGCATGTCGGAAGGAGAAGAAATCGTACCTTTTCCAACAGGAGTTTACAGGCGTTGGTTGAGATGTAATGGAAATATGGCAAGGAGGAAATAGAGATTATATAACGGAGAAGAAAGGGCGCGAAAAATAACTCCCACCACCACCTCCTCATCCATACCGTCTCCATTTCTCACTGACCGTACGAACGTCTGCGGAAGGGATGGGGTTTGGGCTCAAGGCGTAATCCAGAGAGAGAGAGATGAGATGACAAGCCCCTGTCCCGAATCCAGCAAAGAAATCCAATCCACCTACCGAATCCAGCAGCAGAAATCCAATCCGGCTGCCGAATCTAGCTGGATCGTTGCTGAAGCCCATCAGCTTTCAATCCATTGCCCATCCAAACACCCTACCGTTCGTACCTGATCTCGATTTATGTGCACTCCAGCGCACTCCAACTGAATCCCTTTCAATCCCACCGTCCAAACGAGCCCTTGTGTTTTCCCTTTGTCTAAATCTATGTGACCTTATGAACAGGTTGGATGGTTATGAACAGGTTGGATGGCAAATAATCATGATGGTGGCTTATAAGAAGGTTTCAATGGTTTACATCACTGTCACCATTGCTTCCTGTGGTGTGGTCCACTCGAGCCTTCTATCCACTTCCTTTTTTAGTTCAAAACCTAAAATGATCTTTTAAAATGGATGGACTGATTGGATAAAACACATATATCACGGTGGGTGCACAGAGGTCCCGATGGGGGTGATACCCCATCCACGGCCAAAAGGGTTTCAACTAGGGGTGTGAACGAACCGAGCTAGCTCGGTTAGCTCGCTCGATTCAACTCGATTCGAAGCTAAGTTCGAGCCGAGTCAAGCTGATTTTTTTAGCTCGAAAATGAGTTGGAGCTGAGTTCGAGCTGCTGGCCCCAGCTCGACTCAACTTGGATTGAACCCAGCTCGAATCGAACTCAAATCGAACCAGTTCAATGACTGGGTTACTTTGCTATTGATGTTGCTCACCAAGTGTTTGATGAAATGACTCAAAGAAGTGTGGCTGGTGGTAAGGAAGGTATGTATATGAAACTAACACCCTTTTTTTTCTTGTTTTTTATGTTGCTTAGAAAGTGTTTGATAAAATACCTATAAAGCCATTGCTGCTATGTCAAATATAGTGAGATTTTGAAGGTGCAGTCCATGTGTTTATGAAAATGCCTCATTGACTAATTCGGCTCAATCTTAGCTCGAACTTAGCCTGAGCTGCTGACCAAACTGGGCCGAGCTGGCCAGTCAGTCTCCAGGACCGTGCCGAGTTCGAGCTGAGGTCAGCTAGTGGCCGAACTAAGGCTAGCCCGACTCGGTTCAACTCGATGTACACCCCTAGTTTCAACCTTATACATTTTCCTCCCAACCTTTTCTTAAAGTGAACTGGCAAGACAGATGTATAGGTTGTATTTCTCAAAAACATCACAATGGGCCCCACTTAGGTTCCAACCGCAAGAACTTTGCGTCTAGGATTGTGAGGCTTTTGTTCACTCAAATCAGCAGGTGGCCACACCATTTTTTAAAAAAAAAAAACAATGCAGGCTATACAAAAACATCTAAATTCATATGCAGCAAATGTGACCGTTGGATATTCCTGATGGTTTTTTGTTCATATCATCATCATATATGAGATCATCTGCTGCGACGGATGGGAGGTCGCACCTACTACGTACTATACTTCTTTGATCATTTCACTTTTTATAATTAAAATAAGTGAGGGCATTTTGGTAATGTCACCCGAAAGAACCCGGACAAGAATAAAACGTAAGAAACGCCACATGCCTTTTCCCCGTAGTCACCTTTAATTTTATCTCTAGCTAGAGGACATAGATCAGACAGCTGGGATCAGCCAGTTTGGTATTGGCCATCCATGTCTTTACTTTATAGTGGCCCATCCAAAATATAGCAAAGAAACGTGCTTCACCACATGCTGGCCCATTGCGATGGACATCAAGCCCAATTCACCCGAGACATTTCTCACCTCTCTCTCTCTCTCTCACGTCAGATGCACATCACATGCTCCAATAACCGTTGAAAATCGGATTGCCTACTGGGTAAACTCTGTGGGGTCCACCATGAGTTATGTATCTTATCCACCCCGTCCATCCGTTTTACAAACTTATTTTAGTGCATTAGCCCAAAATCGAAGCATATCCAAAGCTCAAGTATACCACACCACAGGAAACTATGTGAATTGAACACCTATCATTGAAATCTTAATGGGCCCACCAAAGTTTTGGATCATGCTGATATTTGTGTTTCCCCTTCATCCATGACTGTGTGACGTTATGAACAAGTTCGATGACAAATAAACATCACTGTGGGCCCTAGGAAGGTTTCGACGGTGGACATCATTATCCCCACTGTTTTGTCTGATGGGGTCCACTTGAGCTTTGGATATGCTTCGATTTTGGGATCAACTCATAAAATGAGATGAAAAAAACGAATGGACAGTGTGGATAAATCACTTAAATTCATGGTGGGCCTAATGGAGTTTACTAAGTACCATAAAGCCTCCTGACTGCTGTCAACGGGCAGGTCTCGACCGAATTTTGAACTATTTCGGGCCAGTCCGTTGAACCGGGATTATTCAAAATTTTGATTTTTCATGCCCGAGCCCGGCCCATTGACACCCCTACCTGCTACCTCCTCTCTACACGTGAATTGCACATGACATGCTCCAATATTATTATATCAGATCCACCGAAGGGCACCGACGTGGACATGCATAATCCATTGGTTCACCACCATATATTACATTAGATTAACAGTTATGCAATCCCCACATACAGAATACCTGCCATTTCACAAATGTGTAGACCATCTGACCGGTGCATTAGTTGTCCCCGCCGTGAAGATCCCAGAAATTAAAAAATCAGACTGATTGATAGATCAGGTAGGCCACACTGCTATTTTGAATGTGGACCGTTAGAAATTCTTTAAACCATCTCCTCTTTCCTTGCAGGGTGGACCACTTTTTGGGCATTACCAACTTAGCTTTTGGATATGCCCGTCTTTGTGGTGGGGGCCACCTTATGGATGCATCACGTGCACCCGTTTAGGCACGTTGGCTGCACGGGCTAGCTTTGGAGAGGATGCGTGTGAGGCTGGCAAACCTCTAAAATGTCATCATTAAAGATGAGGTCATGCAAAGCATATTTGATAGTTGTTGGTCAAAGGTTCAATTTTCACTAAGAAATATTGTCGGTCCAAATATTTACTGTAGACTATAAGGGCCTGTTTGGATACCACTAAATAAGTTACTTTTTCTACTTATAACAGTAGGTAAATAATTGATTTGAGATAAGTAAGTTTGGTTTAAGATCAATTATAATTATTATTATTTTACTTAAAGTTACTTAATCACTTCAATTTAATAAGTAGAAATTAAAATAAGTTATTTGAGGTATGAGTAACTTACAATCCAAATGCCCCTAATTGAGCTACCTACGTAAGCCCGATTAGGAGATCAGATTCAATAGGAGTGTCAATGAGCTGAGCTCAGGCCTGCAAAATCAGAATTTTAAATAGAGTCAGCTCAAAACAATTCAATATCCAAGCCAAGACCAACCATAGGCCCGCTCCATTGGCATCCTTATTCAATAATAGTACAAAATCTTAATTGTTCAAAGAATCAAATTTATTCTATTATAACAAGTTGTATTGATGGCTAAGAAACCACAACTTAAGGTTGGTCTGGCTTGATGGCTGTTTACAAATTAATAGGTTTTTATCCATTTGACCAGTTCTTGATCTAATGTGGAGAGAAGGTGTGTTCATTATACAACTCCTAACTCATTTAGGAAAAAATAATTCATAGTGTTAGTGCAGTATTACAAGAAATTATAACGAATCCGGTATTTAGAATGACAAATGTAGAGCGGGGCATATATTGTGTTTTCTAATAGCCATGTGGCTTTAAGTTAATCGAAAAATTCTCTAACAAAGGCATTGACCAGAATATATTGATGCAAAGAGTCTATAAATACTTGCAGCCTCACCCACAAAAAATAGTTTTCTACTAGCTGTTCTCACCATTCCAATCTATTATTAATAGAATTTTACTATCAAGTTAGAAGAGTTAATCTAATCAAATCTCATCACATCAAGTCATCATGTCATTTACTTCCTTAAAACTGCAGATTAGATATTGTTTGTTGTTTCTGTGCCAATGTCAGGCTCCTGTCAATCATATGTAGGGTATTTAATTAGATCATAGATTCTTTTAAAATATAAGATCCACACAAAGCATAGTTAAAAGTTATTTAGTACTTAATGTTATTTCTGTGCCAATGTCGGGCTCCCATTAATTAGATAATAGGTTATTTTAAAAAAACAAAGGCCACACAAAGCATGTATAAAAGGTATAAGCAGGTATTTGCGAGATCAGATCTCAGTATACACATCCATTCCAGCTGCATGTGCCTTCTTACGTGGGTGCTTACATAAGCGGAAGGCGTGTAACGTACAAAACTGTCGTGGAGCTGATGTGCCTTGAATCTTTCCATCCCCATCTCCTCCATTAAAGAAACAATCAAACCGTCCGATCAGCGTTCTTATCATCTCGTTAAAAAAAGGGCCAATAAGACTCTAGGGTCAGAATTCAAAACCATTTTCAAAATGATCGTGAGTCATCTACCATGCACGTGACACATGTGATAAAAATCCTCACCGTCCAAATCATAGGATCCATTTCCAATGACTGATAGAGGATCACAACCGTTGAATTGGTGGCTATCGAATAACAAGTTAATAATATAAGATGGTCGATGGTGAACGTGATGGTGGGCCCATGTTTTTGACGATCCATGTTCCGTACATGTACGCAGCCAAGCTTGAGGTGAAAAGTCACCATCATTTTGGTAGTGGTGATGGACTCTCAGTCTATCAAAATGGCGAATGCCACCGAGGCGGCATTGTCACGCACTCCCGCAATCGCGGGCTTGGTGGGCCCCACCAGAGGCAGGCCTAGATTCTGAAAGATGCGCTTGTGAGGGCTAGTGGACACGAGGGCGGCATCTTTTCTGGCCCAACTGTCGAATCTGTCGGCCTGGTGCCATTTCTCGGACTGCAACCCTCTGCAACACCTGTTTTACACAGTCCCTAAAACACCTTGTCCTTGTGGGGGCCATCATGTTCTACATGTAAAATCCAATCCGTCTATCAAGTTTCTTTTCTCCATATTAGCCTCTAATGGAAAAACTCATCCAGTTAAAAGACTCATATGAGCCACCCCACAAGGAAAAATGCGGATGGGATGCTAGCCATAGGTTTGTATATAGGCCACCATGGTGAATATTTTTCATCAAACCTGTTAATCAAGTGTACCTTACTATACTGATGAGAAATATATAAAAATCATCCTAATATAAAACTCATAGAGGCCACACTGTGTGTACTTAATGGTTTTGAAGCGTTTTGCATTGTTCCCATTGATTTGGAGCATTAATCGAATCTATCTTCTATTTTTATAGTTCGAACAATCATTCTCACCTGATGGACGGAGTGGATTTTACATATACAGTATAATGGACCCCACAGAGCTTGGGCGCTTGAGGCACCGCAAAGAACAGTTGCTATCTTGGACTCCGGTCCTTCTTCCCAACTTGTTGAAAATGAATCATATTTCCCGAGAAGTAGATACTTGATGAATCTAGAGCATTGTTCTATTTATGTATTTTTTTATTAAAGGAATCTTACATATGGTGATTGTGGGAGTATGGACGACTGTACTCTCACACGTGTCTACTCACACGAAGCATACACTGACACCAGTTATTACGTTCTCTACCAAAATGGCCAACGGTCAAACTTCAACTGATAGAATCGGATGGTTTGGATTATTGGATGGTTGTGATTCATGGATGTTATCCATCTTGTGTGATTGGATGTTTGCACGATAAGGAATTGACAGCTGCAATCATTTTCATCTTTTCCTTCTCTTTCAAATGTGACGGACGAGACACAACAATTTAGAAATTATTTGGAAATTGGTTAGGTGATGATAAAATAATTAAATGATTCAAATATGGTGTGCTAGCTTAGATATATCATATTGATTTAGAGATATTTTGCTACTCGAGTAGAGTTGGTTGGATGATAAATAAGTATTAGGGCCTGTTTGGGAGCGTGGATTTGGAACCCCCTGGATTTGGAACCCCCAGGATTGGAAACCCCCTGGATCGGCAATCCTCCCGGTGTGCTTGGCACCTGAAGTGTGAATCAACTTTAATTCAAAAATACCTATAAATGGTATATTTACAGGGGTTTGAATTTAATTACTAAATCAACTTTAATATCCCTAATTAGTAAGATATATAATTTTTGACACTATGGTTGTGATAAGCCTGCTAAAATATATGCTTTGCCTGAAAATGATGAAATTCCAAGTCTCGGATGGACCCCGCAAGCATAAGATCATGTCTGAGTGACTAACGAATGATTTTTAATTGTTGATTAATATGGACAATTTTTAGACGGTGCTAGACAATGTTTGGACGGTGCTAATCTACATAAACAATGTTTGGACAGTGCTGATCATCATTAATAGGCCACATGCCCAATAGAATGATAGTGTACCATGACATGCATCTACACCTGCAAGTATTGAAATGATTTTAGGTGTAATCCAAGCTCTCACCGTGGATTACAAACCCCCTCAAAGAGGGAATTGAAAAACCCCCTCGATTGGCAATCCCCAGTTGCTTTATGCTGCCAAACAACCAAGGGGATTTGAAACCCCCTCTAATCCTCTCCAATCCCCTCAAATCCATGCTACCAAACGACCCCTTAATAAATTGCTTGGAAATTGTATATGCAGCAGAAAAATATTTTAAATTAAACTATCAAATTTAAGGGCTTGTTTGATTTTCCAGCTCAAATATAATTACCATATAAATGGGTAATAATTATTTACCTAGGTAATTACTGCATCTTTCCCGATGTAGATGTGACAACTTACTTTTTTTAACGCTTAAATCGAGAAATTTATAACATCAATGTAGGGACCATCATGATGTATGTTTCTTATCCACACTGCTCATTTGTTATGTCAGTCAAATTTATGACATGACCAAAAAAATGAGGCAGATCCAAAGGTCAAGTGGACCACACCACAGGAAACAACGGGAATCGAACACCTACCATTAAAAACTTCATGGGGCCCTTAAAAGTTTTAGATCAAGCTGATATTTGTGTTTTCCCCTTATCCATGCATATGTGACCCTTTAAACGGGTTAGATGATGAAAAAACCTCAATGTGGGCCCAGTGAAGAAAATAACTTTCAATGGTGGACGAATTAAGGCCACTCTTTCCTTTTGTGTGGGCCATTTGAGTATTAGATCTACCTCATTTTTTGGTTCATGCTCCAAAATGTTCTAATAAAATAAATGGACGGTGTGGATATATCATATACATTACGGTGGGGTCCACATATTTAAGTCAATACTTTAGTTTCGATTTTCGAGGTGAAATTACTCTCATATCTTCAAACAATGTGAAAAAATAATAATTACTCATTTACTGTGATTTACATGTATCATGGAAAATCAAACAGGCCTATGGGACTCAATTTAAATATATACCCCTTAGGAAAAATTAAGATTATTTGATTATCGGTCTGTAAGACCGAACATAAGAATTTGCAATGAAAGCTATCTGATGATTTTATTTTAACTAATGAGTGTGTGTTAGAATTAAGCCTAAATCTTTTGTGACTATGATAAAGACAGTGGGTTCAGAAATTTAGTCTATTTAATTTGAGTTAAGGCCTGCCACACGTACTATTTTTTAATGGAAGCGTATCATGTGGCAAAGTATCAAATCATTTTCCTTTGATTATTAAATTATTAAATTGGCAGGCATTTATTGGATGGTTTAAAAAATTTTATAAAAAAATGTCCCAAGTGTAGATTGCCTGTGATATGGGAGTGGATTAGATGAGGCAGGGTAACAACTTAGTGGGTGAGGCCCTAATTGTGGGGCCCACCTTGATGTATATTCTATATATTTTAGATCATTTTAGGGCATAGTCTAAAAAATGAGGCAGATCCAAATCTCAGGTGGACCACACCACAGGAAAACAGTGGTGATTGAAGCACTATAAGGTTTATTTGCCATCCAACCCATTCATAAGGTCATAGGAAGGATATGGATGAAGGGAAAACGCAAATAGCTGCTTAATCTTAAACTTTTGTGGCCTCTAGGAAGTTCTTAATGGTGGAAATTCAATCCATACCTTGTAGTCCACCTCAAATGTGGATATGCCTCTTTTTTGGACCATGCCTTGAAATGATGTGGAAAAATAGATGAATGGTTTGATATAGAACCCATAAATCAATTAGCCCCACAGTCACGGCCTCGCCCACTAAGTTGTTTAATTTCCCTGCCTTGCTTAATCTGCGTGCCAGCAGTTGGAAATTTTATAGGCCCATAGAGATGCCCATGAGAAATCGGTAGGTCCATTTTCTTATGCTCACAATAGTATAGGAGTCTAGAAATTGGGCAGACTCAAAACCTAGGTGAGCCAACAATTAAAAACCGAGGTGAGCCACACAATATGAAAACATTGAGAATGGAAAATGTTGTCCATTGAAACTTTCTTAGAGTCAGCTATGATGTTTATATGCCACCCTTATGGTATGGTCCATCTGATAATTCGATCTGCTTCATTTTGCGGATAATGCCCTAAAATGATCTGAACAAAAAATGAATGGACAACGTGGATACATAATACACACA
This sequence comes from Magnolia officinalis, assembly GCA_021015155.1. NCBI lineage: Eukaryota > Viridiplantae > Streptophyta > Magnoliopsida > Magnoliales > Magnoliaceae > Magnolia > Magnolia officinalis. The sequence goes on along the minus strand of JAJHSJ010000012.1, from coordinate 20,902,559 downwards.
TCAAGGTAGGCCCTGTAGTAACCCCATGGTAGGAGTCGCAATGTCTTTGGTGAGGCCGGATCTCACATAATCTGCTCTCCATCCAATCAAAAGCCAACAATTGGACGGTTAGGATCATCCAATCTAGGATGTTCCACGAGGAATGGCCTTATCAAGGTTGAACAAAATAAATAAATAAATAAATATAATTTTTTTAAAAGTGAAAATTGAAAAGAATTGTATTTATTTATTTATTTATTTTTTTTAAAAAAAAAAAAAAAAACATGGTACTCAAAGCAGGTCGGCTTTGAGATTCAAGTCCATAATCTGCTGGAGTTTTTAAAATAAAAAATAAAAAATAAAAATAAAAAACAATCAATTGGTGGGTTCCTATCAGTTTGGGTCCTTGTTCATTAAAGGGTGGCCCACCAATAGAAAGATAGAGAAAAACAAGCAATTAGTGGGTTCCTATGAGTTTGGGTCCTTGTTCATTAAGGGGTGGCCCACCAATAGGAAGATATAGAAAAACAATCAATTGATGGGTTTCTATCATTTTGGGTCCTTGTTCATTAAGGGGTGGCCCACCAATAGGAAGATATAGAAAAACAATCAATTGATGGGTTTCTATCATTTTGGGTTCTTGTTCATTAAGGGTGGCCCACCACTGGGAAGATAGGATAATTATATAGAGTACCATACCCTTTTCCATTTACCATCATAAAAAGCTCCACCTCCGCACCGCGAATTTCAGCAATCACCCACGAAAGTCACAAAAACGGCTCAAAAGGTCAGAAACCGCGACCCAGACTCTACTTTTCTTTTTGACCAAATTACCCTTTAGAAATTTGAAATAGCCAAATGCTGCCAAACCCAGCTTTTAGCGAGGTCTGTTTGCCATACACGCACTTCTACACGCAGAAACACGTGCCGAAATGGCACGTGTTTAGGACACAATACCGTGTTGGGATAATATGACCAGAAGATATAGAGTGGTAAACTATCATTTAGGCCGGCTGTTTGTGAAAGAAATGGACGGTCAATATTTAATACATGAATGGCCCACCTAGTCTATGACCAGCCCGATCTGTTTAGATGATCATTTCTATGTTAGTTCCCACGGGATACACGTCTCCAGTGTAATAACCACAGGCTAGCACAAGCTGCACACGTGTGGCATAGAAAACTCCATAACTGTTAGAACAAACAATGTATAATTAATAAGTAGTGTTATTAAAATTTACCAGATCCAACCCACGTGATTTCAACCGAGTTCAAGTTAGTGGACCCCACAGCTACCTAATCGGATGGTTAGGATCATCTAATTAAAGTGATTCTTTTTGAAAGGATCTGACAATGAAATGTGAGCCTCTCGCATTATTAGTGTTTTCTTAATAATCAATGTGGACCATGCAGTTTTCTGGCTGTTGATCAGATGGTTAAGATCACCATATCAAAGTGTCTTTTTAGAAGGATGCTCAATCAAAAGTGGGCCCCACATGATGAGCCGTCCAGATCACTGATCAAACTTTTAATTTATAACTAATATGGACATTTTGTTAACCATTGGTCGGATGGCTAGAATCATCAGATCAAGGGTCTTTTAAGAGGCATGGACGATAAAGGTGGACCCAAAATGATGAATTAATGGTCTTAATCAGTGTCTAGACTTCCTCTAAAATAATCAATGTGTGTTATCCAAATTCATAGCACTAATTGGATGGTCCGAATATAATTAAAGTGTCCATTAAGAGATGGATAACTGAAGGTGGGCCATCACGATGGACAGTCCATGTTATTGATCAGACTTTCTTAGTGTAGTCAATACAAATTGCCCATTTCCATAGCCATTAAGAGACAGAGAATCTTCATGTACCAAAGTGATATTTTAAAAGGAATTGGTGATCAAACGTGGGTCTTAAACAATTGATGGTCCATGTCATTAGTGGTAGAATATTTGTACAGCGAGGTCTAGGGTTTAAGGTTTAGGGTTAGCTCATGTCCAAACAAGGTATCAATAGGGACTCATGAGCATACCATGATATTATATGGACAACATGTTTACCATTAGAAATGTATATATATATCATTAGAAACAAATCCAATATTCCAGCTTCCTAACCAGTGGACCATCTTATTAAACGGCCAACAACTGAAGAGTGGCCTACACGTGTGCGGACATTGAACATCAGACAAGCACTCACGTCCTATCAATGTACCACAGACTTCCAACAAAAGAAGCTAGATTCCATGAGAACCGGGTTCAGTGAGGCCACTGGTGCAAGTTCTAATGTGGTGAGATTTAATTGGATTTAGCCCATGTGTGAATTGACTAAATTAATCACTTTTAAATATGCTATGCACGACTCCATCTCTACCAGCGAAGAGTGATAGAGAATCGTGGCATGATGTACGTATAATGGTGAGTCGTCTGTCCTTCTCATCCTTATCTTCGAACTCCTCTTCAATCAAATCTCACTTAACTTGCTGTTTTCTACCTTACTAAATCTAATTTCAGGTCAGGCACTGCATGATTTGATATTGTTGGGTGAGTATGTCACACGTGAGTTGGACCAAGAGAAGCCCTCCATGTAGGGAAGCTGATTGGATGGTCTACAACGCACCAGCTATATAGCTTACATGGTGTAGAGCTTCGTGTCACGCCAAGACGAGCACCGACACAGGCGGCGCGGATTGGATACTCAGTAGCCAAATCGCTACTGAAGTGACAACATCAAGATCCGTGAACCCCACCACCCATGATGCATGTGTTGTACTCGTACCGTTTAACCATTCGTAGATATCGTTTTACGGCATTGAAAAGAGAACGAGATAGATCTAAATTTCAAGTGGACCCACCACAGAAAAACCGTGGGAGCCGTCACACCCACCGTTGAAACATTTATATGGCTCATAGTTATGTATTTTTGAGATCCATGGAGATAAATGAAGTGAAAAAAATATATATATCAGCTTCATTGGAAACTACTGTAGCCCGTAAGAAGTTTTGAACCGTGGATGTCACCGTCCCCACTATTTTCTATGGTGGGGTCCATTTGAACTTTAGATCTATCTCATTCTCTTTGTAATTCCATAAAACCATCTCTAAAAATAGTTGGATGGTATGGATACAACACATGCATCATGGTGAGGTCCACAGAGCTTTCAGTAGCGATTTGGCTGCTGACCTTCCCCGTCCAGCCGACGCTCCGAGTTGTACCAACGGTTCAAAGGAGATCAAAGTTACATGGCCCCACAAAGATGTATTTATTATATCCACACCGTTCATCCATTTTTCGATATCATTTTAAAGCATTAGACAAAAAATGAATGATATCCAAAGATCAAATGGACCACACCAAAAATAGCAGCGAGGATAATAATTTTCACTGTTAAAAAATATATGGGGACCACCATAACGTTTATTTTCCATCAAATTTGTTAATAAGGTTATAAATACATGAATGAAGAAGAAAAACAAATTTTATATTGATCCGAAACTTCTGTGACCCCAAAAGGGTTTCAATGGTAGACATTTAATGATTTTAATCCCCAAAAGACGTACTACACTAGTGGCACTTATGGGACGCGAATTGCATCCTACCCCCGCCCGGACGGTAATCTGTCCGGGCAGGGCTCTGTAGGGCCCACCGTAATGTAAGTGTTTTATCCATGTCGTTAAATGCTTTTTTAAGATAATTTTAATGTGTGAACCCAAAAATGAGGCAGGTCCAAGGCTTAAGCGGACTACAAAATGGGGATTGAACGTCCGCCATTAAAAACTTTTTGGGAGCCGGAGAAGTTTCGGATGAAGTTGATATTTGTGTTTTCACTTCATCCACGTCTACATGACCTTGTCTACATGACTTTATGAATAGTTTGTATGGTAAAAAAAAAACATCACGTTGGCCCTTAGAAAAGTTTCAACGGTGGGTGTCATTATCAGTATAGGTTCCTCTGGTGTGGTCCACTTAAGCCTTGGACCTGCCTCATTTTTTGGTTCACACATTAAAATTATCTTAAAAAGCGTTTAACAGCGTGGATAAAACACTTACATCACGGTGGGCCCCACAGAGCCATGCCCGGACGGATTGCCGTTCGGGCGGGGGTAGGACACAATCCGCGTCCGGCACTTATGACGGTAAAGATGGTGCGGGATGTTGGGTTTGCATACCACAGACTGTAGGCAATCAGTGTTCCTTGAGTGCGGACGCAGATTTCCTGCAAAAGCCTTTTTTGAGAAAATTATCACTATAGACACTACCTTTTATCCTGCTTATTTTTTGAAGCCGTTCAAATTAGACCTTTTAAGTACCGACAGTGCATTGGAGGACGAAAATACCCTGTACTTTAGTGAAAAAGTAGGGGTATTTTCGTCTTCCAATGCATACGTAAAAAGTCTAAGTTGAGAAGGTAAGTTTTGGACTATTGAGAAAAAAAGCTGAATAAAAGGTGACGTCTACGGTGGTAATTTTCTCGCCTTCCTATGCTGGTAGGGTCAATCGTGATTTTTTTAAGAATCCAGTCCATTCATCCCTGTTTTGTGAGCTCATTATAGGCGACTAGACCAAAAGTGAGAAGTATCCCAAACTTAGGCCATAATAAAAGAAAAGGTAGTTAGGGAAATTCTTACCGTTGGAACCTCCCTCGGTTCGATAGTAATGTTTACATGCCATCCATACCGTTAATAATAGGCGTGCACACGGGTCGGTTTGGTCCGATTCTAGGGTGAAATCAGAACCGAACCGTTCCTAACGGTTCTAAGATATTCGGAACCGGACCATTGGCACCCTAGAACCGAACCGGAACCGAACCGTTAAAACCGGTTTGGTTCTGAATCGGTTCCACAGTTCTGGCCTTTTTATAATCCAGTCCAACTACATATTTAATTTTATTATCTAGCCCATGTCCATCCATGTTGTGGTCTATTTAATGAATGGTTTAGATATTGTATAAGGTGTGCAAAAATACATTTATGAAAATAATTAAATGGTGCATTATAAACCATAAATCATGAGTCAAATATGGAAACAATCAAAGGGTTCTTGGTTTGGTTCCAAGTTCAGTTCTAGGTTCAGTTCCACGGTTCGATTCTACGAATCAGATCTATGGTTTGGTTCTACGGATCGGTTCACGGTACGGTTCGGTTCGATTGTACATACTACCAAACCAAGAACCGAACCGATGTAACCTGTTCTTTGATTTTTGGAACCGGAACCAGAACTGGTGCACTCTAGAACCAGACCAAACCGGACCATTTGGTCGGTTCCAGTCCGGTTCCACGGTTCTACCGGTTCAATGTACCCCCTAGTTAGTAACATAATTTTTACGGATGAACTGAAAACAAAAATATTAGCATGATTCAAAACTTTTGTAGCCCCACAAATATTTCAACTGTGGACGTTCAATTATCATGTTTTTGGACCACTTGAGCAATGGATACGGTTCGTTTTTGACTTCACATCCTAAAATGAACTTTAAAAAAAATGATGAACGGGGAGGATTTCTGAAAATCATCACAGTGGGTCCACCTGCGTTCCCAGCGCAGGAACTCCATGCGAAAGGCGTTGGCAGGAAATCCGTGTCCCCTTAGTGCGATACATGTCACTGCCAACGCACACCGGAGTGTCATCCACGCTATCCGTCCTCTCATCACATGCATACGAGATCGACGCCGTTTATCAGGTGGGCCGAAATGCGTGTCTTTCATGTCCCAGACATCAGGAAGTAAACCGCACGTGCGGTTCAAATACTGAAACCTCACGAATGGACGGCTCAGCGGTGCCTACCGGATGAACGTCAGAATAAGCACGTGAGGTGAGGGAATCAGAATCCAAATCTCGAAAGTAGTACTAATTTCGTACATCGGGTCTGGTGTCACATCTCAATGATCCAAACCGTTTAAATGATGGGCCTTACCGTTGATGGTGATACTCGAGAGAAGCACTCAGATTGAAATTCTACCCATTGATCGTTTTAAAAGTCGTTTACCTTGAACATGGACGGGCGCAGGATTTACTGCGAAAGCCTCGGGGGAAGTTACTGCGCAAGGATGCTGGGTGGGACCCACTGTAATATATTGTTAAAAATCCATTCTGTCCATCCGTTTTTCGAGCTCATTTCAGGACGTATAACCAAAAACAAGGTTGATAAAAAACTCAATTTGATCACACGAGAGGGAAAATTGGGTAAAGAAATTCCTACCGTTGAAACCTTTCTGGGCTCCACCTTGATGTTTACATGCTATCCAAACCGTTTATAAGGTCATTTCCCATGGGATGAAGTGAAAACATCAAAAATATATCCTAATACAAAACTTTTATGGCCATAAGAATGCTTCAACGGTGCTCACTGAATGCCCGATGTTTACTCTCGTGTGGTACACTTGATTGTTGGATACATCTCATTTTTGGTCGCACGTCCTAAAATGAGATTACAAAACGTTCGGACGGTGTGAATTTCTCACAAACATCTCGGTGGGCCCCACCCAGCATCCTGCGAAAGGCTTTCGCAGGAAATCCGCGTCCAACATGGACGGTAACCATTTTGCCGACTCGTCATCCAGGGTATGTCCCACAATATAAACGGTCTAGATCATCGAACGCAAACGTGAAAGAAAGAACCGCCCAGCATGACTACACATATAGTCAGAGGAGGCGTGCCAACAACTAACGGTGTCATCTGGGGAGAACGTGTCCATGAGATCCTAGCCGTACACCATGTGTGCTATCTAAAAGTCACCTTGAAAAGGGAATGGCCCACCTGATGGACGGTCTGGATCTCATAGATATAGGTCATCCATCCTGAAAAGGCGCGTAGAATTTTCAGAAAATTGGGAGGGCATTCTAGGAATTTCAGCATTGAGTGGTGGTGGCAAAGAGGAATCAGCTTGTTCTGGGAATGCGGACGTAGGACCCGCCGGACCCAGGACAGGTGGTCGAGGATTCCAAATTTTAATATACTCCAGTATATAAAGATCTCAAGTCCGTCGTTCTCTATATAAAGCGATATCTTCGTGGCGAGGGAGAACACAAGGAAGAGAGGGAGAGATAAGCAAGAGAAGGAGATAGAGAGATAATGGGGGGTTGGGCAATCGCGGTGCATGGAGGGGCTGGTGTGGATCCCAACCTGCCTCCTCAGCGCCAAGAAGAGGCCAAGAGACTCCTAACCCACTGCCTGCATTTGGGCATCTCCGCACTCCGCTCTTCTCTCCCAGCCATTGATGTTGTTGAACTTGTTGTATGTTCCCCTCACATCTCCACCGTTCATTCATATGTTATGTCCATGTGTTTCGGCCTTTTCTTCTCTGACTCAATTGAATTTTTTTGCATACTAGAATAATCAATTTCATTTGATATACTCTTTGTTCATAAGATTGCAACACACCTCTTTTTCTTTTGAACCATAGATTCTGCCTCAGATCTGAGCCGTTCATACTTCATTAATATGATTATTTCTACAACCCACGAGTTATTTTGGACCATAGACTCTTCCTGTGATCTGAGCCGTTCATACATCTTCGATATGATTATTTTCTATAACCCATGATTTATTTTGGACCATAGACTCTGCCTCTGATCTGAGCCGTTGATACTTCTTTAATATGAGTATTTTGTATAACCCATTATTTGTTTTGGATCATAGACTCTTGGGGGTATCTCTATCTATCTGTATTTTATTTATAATGTCGTTGGCTTTATGTTTGCATGACTTGTTTGAAGATTTTCATTTTTGGACTATTTTCTCTAATTTTTCTCACTTCATTTAGGTCCATACCTTCATTGATGGTATCCACTGGTCCATGATTTCATTGATGTGGGGTCCCCAAGGACATGAAAGATGTGTGATTTTCGTCCTCTCTGTTGAGTAGTACATGAAATCGTCCTCCATGTTTACAACTTGCAATGAACTTTTACAAATATGCATGGGTCTTTTTTAGATACTTCCAAGTGGCCATGATTTAGTGCATGCAGGATCCGAATCTTTAGAATCTAGACTTATATTTCCCCTTTTTATATATATATATATATTTCCTTCTTTATTTCATAACAATGATAGGGAAGTGACATTTTACCATACCTTTTTTCTTCTTTTTTTTTTTTGTGGTCCACATACTTCTGTCTCTTTCTACTTTTTCAACAAAGGCAAGTTGTAAGGTTCTGAGGTTGGTTTACCGTGTCGTTTTGGTGGCTTGGCAATTTGAGCCGTCCAAATCATGGGCCTTTTTTTTTTTTTTTTTTAATGGATGCACCAAATCTTGAAAACCATCCAACTGGATGGTTTGGATCATTTGATAAGCTGTCCACGAGTTGGGTGGATGGAATCTTGGCTGATTATCACATGAGGTCTCATGTGCATTGCACGTGCCATGAAAACCTTTGAAAATAGTAACAAATGGAATTTACAAATATACCCGGGTGACGTGGGTGTTTTGGCTTTATCAGGTACGTGAATTGGAGACGGACCCACTTTTCAATTCTGGCCGGGGATCTGCTTTAACGGAGAAAGGAAGGGTGGAGATGGAAGCCAGCATAATGGACGGTCCCAAGAGGAGATGCGGTGCCGTTTCGGGTCTGACCACCGTGAAGAACCCGGTTTCTCTCGCACGACTCGTTATGGAGAAATCTCCCCACTCCTACCTTGCCTTTGAAGGGGCCGAAGAATTCGCCAGGCAACAGGTAATATGATCATTCCATCATAAGCCGTTCACTAGGTAGGCCAAAGATTCAGGTTGACATGGGACACACGTGTGTGTTTGATGTAGTCTATTGACCAACTCTTTCATCCATCCATTTGATTCATAGGCCAGGGTCCACCAAATGGATGGATCTGATCTAACACACGTGAAGTTAACGAAATAAAGCGGTGGGTATCTTACCGACACCCAGATGCATAGTCTCAACTGGCAGACTGAGTGGAGATACCTTGTTTCAACACGTAGGTCTTGGTATCGATCCCTAGCGGGGGTTGCTAACATGGAGTGTGTTGTGTGTACGTACATCGGTGTGTACTAACAAGCTAACCCAAAAATAAATAATAAATAAAAATCTTACCCTGTGGCGGCTCATGGGATGTTTGGTGAGACAGAATATTCAAGCCGTCGTGATCACTTTCATTGAAAGTGAAATATGCAAATTACCAAAAAGCCCCGTAAAATAACTGTAATTCCATTCTGTTATGACAATATTCAACATGTGACTTTGAGGGCATTATAGTCCAATCTCCATAAGCTGAGGAAAATCCCACGACTGGAATCCTCTACAAATACAACCAAAGTCTGTGGGGCCCACCATCTTGAAATCCACATCCTCGATGTTAAGCGTTCCACACCACATGGAAGGAAGGCCACTCCGTGTGAATTTATCAGTTTTGAAACCAAGTTTACAGTGTTCCCATTGGTGTGGCCCATATGATTTTTTAATCAATCTTATATTTTCGATTTACTGTAAAAATAACATTTCTCACATGATAGACGGATTGGATTCTACATATATATATAACATGGTGGACCCCACAGGCCGTGGGTGTTCTCCCTACTGGACCTCACTAGTAGCTATTTCTGTCCCATCATTTAAGAGTTCGTGTTTGTGGACCACCAAATTAGTTGGTCCCCACATCCCCATTGGCTGTCCTGAAAATGGTGGGGACCATTTTTTCCTACCAGTTGATGGGGACCAACTGATATGGTAGTCCTGATCATTTACCAACTCTTGACTATAGATTTTGATTTTCTCACAAACAGCATTCTCATTTAATATTTTTCTACTGATGAACGGTCACGATCAACCCGTGACCGACAGTCTTATTTTAGTAGTAACGTTTTTTCTTCTGTGGCCCATTTCAGGGGGTTGAAACGGTGGAAAATGCATACTTCATAACAGAAGAAAACGTGGGAATGCTCCAGCTGGCCAAAGAAGCAAATACTATCATGGTATATTCATGCATCTTACCTGGAAATCCTTTCATTCTAAGCTTCTCTTTGACTACATATAATATTATTAATATTATTTTGTCGTCTTCTTTTATTAGATTGTAGTATTATTTTAATATTTTTTAGTCGTCACGTGCGAGCAGACGGCCCGCACACTCAACACGTGTGGTCTGGCTTTTTATTAGAAATCGATTTTGACTTATTGTGTGGCACGTGTATGGACGGTCCCAAAACAGTCTAATATAAGTATTGACCTGTACCAGTGGTGACTGATTCGAGTCTCAATTTTTAGGCTGTTGATCAGACAGTTGTAATTTCTGGGGGTCACCTGAATGTTTATTTGCCATCCTACCTGTTGATAAGGTTACAAAGAACTGGATGAAGGGACCACTTAAATATCAGCTTGATCAAAGCCTTTGGTGGTCCACAAGAAGTTTTTAATGGTCAGTAATCTCTGTTTTCTGTGGTGTGGTCCAACTGAGATTTGGATCTGCTTCATTTTTTGGATTATATCATAAAATGAGCTGTCAAAGCGGATGAACGGCGTGGATCCACCAAGCCCAATATAAGGGATGGTATGCACGTATCGGTGGTGACCATTCAATTCTCAAATTTTTAGGCTTTTGTCAGATGTTTGCAATTTCTGGGTGACCAATGAATTTCGGATCTTCACTAACGGATGGTACGGATTGATTGATTGATGGTCTACGTATCTGAATTTCAGTTACAGCTGTAAAATTATTCTGATAGAGGGTACTTTGTGTTATTTCTCTCTGCATCTATTATATTTCTGACATGGCCTTTTATATGTCCAAGGGTTTTCCGAGCAGAATCTTTAAGAAAGATATCAAAAGTTGGCTTTGAGGACATCCAAAGGCCACCATAACAGCACAAAGATTTAAAAGATGGCCCACCTACTTAAAAAACATTGATCATTCATGTTATGTGGTTCTCTCGTTGCATGTTTCTGACAGATAATTAAATAGATGCCATTTGCTTGTTGTCCACGTGACATCAGCTGTTTTAGTTGCATGCAGGTGGGCCATCTTGACACGTGATCCCAATCACACTGGCATCTGATTGGTTCTTTTGTTACAAAGGGTCCTCTGACAATATCTTTCGGATTTTCTCTGTGGATAACCCTGCCATGCAAGCTTTTTCCTTTCCCTCTCACTTGTCACTTGTGTAAAACATCTGAGCCGTGCAAAAGGTGCCTGGAAGTTTCGTGGGTTAATACAAGAATCATCCACCCATCAGATAACTACACCGTTGAAATTGATGGATTGAGACAATTTTCACCCCATTTGATTTCAATGATGTGGCCCAACTTTTGTACGGTTCAGATCTTCTACACGAGACTGTCTCGTGGGAACAATTTCTCTTTCTCCGAAAGGGAGTTGGGCTGTGTTAGGCCCATTTACTATTTGCTGTGTAGGCCCATTTAATGACGGACCAAGAGATAAGTGGTCCAGATCTAGGGTTAGGTGGGCCTCCAAAAACAAAAGTTGGTAAATTTGGGCCCTTGATGGGCTGCTTTCTAACTGGGCTGAAATGTGGCCCAGACCACTAATTGGGTCCCGAAGGTAAGGTGGGCCACCCCCAGCCATTACTAACCTGATGACTGGATGTGATGCACTAACGATGCTTTTTTTTTTTCTTTTTTTTTTTCAGTTTGATTACAGAATTCCAACGGATACATGCAGCGGAGCAGCTGGGACCATCGACAGCCCGCTACAAATGAACGGCCTCCCCATCAGCTTATACTCGCAAGAGACGGTTGGATGTGTGGTTGTCGACGCCCAGGGTCGTTGTGCGGCTGCCACATCCACAGGGGGCCTCATGAACAAGATGAGCGGTCGGATCGGCGACTCCCCCTTGATTGGGGCAGGGACCTACGCGTGCGATATCTGCGCCATTTCATGCACCGGAGAAGGCGAGGCGATCATACGCGGGACCCTGGCTAGAGAAGTAGCGGCTGTGATGGAGTACAAGGGCCTGGACCTTCAAGATGCTATTGATTATGTGATAAAGGAACGGTTGGATGAAGGAAAGGCTGGTCTGATTGCTGTGTCCAATGATGGGAAGGTGGGGTATGGATTCAACACCACTGGAATGTTTAGGGGCTGTGCTACTGAGGATGGGTTTATGGAAGTGGGCATTTGGGAGTAGTGTGGGGTCCATGGAATAGTGGGACTAACATAGGTGTTGGGGTCCATCTCAAACTCTTTAAGGGAAAGTCTATTTATAGTAGACTTGGTAGCTGTTGTTCTGTGGTTTGAATTACTGGAAATATAGTTTAGCTTGTTCACATTGAAGCGTTCAGATTTACTGATCTGGGTGGGGTCCATTGGATCACTGAACCTGAGCCCTTTTGATTTGGGTAACATTCGCTGTTGACAATACATACTAAGTACCCAATTGGACTCTTGGTGCATCTGACCCTAGAGAAAATGTGACGATGCACCAGCGTCAGTGAATGGGGCGCATGGTCTGGTTATCCTGACCGTTGATCCTGTGGTCATGGTCCTTTGGATGGGGTTTTTGTGGTTTTGAACTAAGGTTACGTGGCACGTGTATGATGATATGAACCAGACTTCCGGTGGAATCATATGCAGATTCGTACGTTCCTCGTGTTCAGGATGACGTGGAAACACGGAAGCATGGAATCTGCGCACGCGGATTTCCTGCAAAAGCCTTTCCCAGCAGTTCCTACGGAAGCATATTGGGTGGGGCCCACCGTGATGTTTGTGAGAAATCCAACTCGTCCATTCATTTTTCGAGATCATCTTAGGACATGAGACTAGAAATGAGTCAGTAGTGGGAAAGGAATGCCTACCGTTGAAACCTTCCTGGGCTCCACCTTGGTATTAATATGCTATCCGAACGGTTTATAAGGTTATTTTTATGAAGCCTACTGAGTAGCGTACTGAGTAAACTCTGTGGGTCCATTGTGATTTATATATTTTATCTACTCTGTCCATCCATTTTAACCGATAATTTTAGGGTTTAACCATAAAAATGAAGTATATCCAAACCTCAAGTGGACCACACCATAGGAAACAGTGTGAATTGAACATCTACCGTTGAAATTTTCACAGGGGCCACAGAAGTTTTGGATCAAGATCATATTTGCTTTTTCCCTTCATCCATGTCTGTGTGATCTTATGAACAAGTTATGATAAATAGGTGGAAGTCATTATTCCAACTGTTTCCAATGGTATGGTCCACTCAATCTTTGGGTATGCTTAAATTTTGGTCTTAACCCCTAAATTAAGATGGAAAAACAGATGGACAGCATGGATAGATTAGATACATTCACGGTGGGCCCAACATAGTTTACTCAGTATGATAAGAGCTCGGAAGAAGTGAAAACTCCCAAAATTTTTAACCGATGCAGAACTTTTGTGGCCATATAAATATTTCAACGGTGGTCACTAAATCCTTACTTTTTCCTCTCATCTGGCCCATTTGAGTTTGTTCTAAAATTAGCTCTAAAATCGGATGGACGGGTTGGATTTCTCACAAACCTCGAAGTGGGCCCACTCAGAATCCTTCCGCAGGAACTTCGATTGTCCATATTATTATGCCCTGGAAAGCATTCCGCTAGAAGTTCTTGGCCTTGGATGCGAGGTGGGGCCCACCGTGATGTTTGTGAGAAATTCACTCCGTTCATCCGTTTTACGAGGCCAGATCATTTTAGTACATGGAAAAAAAAATCAATTTGAAGTGGATCCAAGACTTAAGCGGACCACATGAGAGGATTTAATGACCACTGTTTCAACATTCGTATGGCTATAAAAGTTTATATTAAGCTAAGTTTTCTGTGTTTTCACTTCATCTCGTGGGAAAAGACATTATAAACGGTTTAGATGGCATATAAACGTCAAGACGGAACCATAAAGGTTTCAATGGTAGGAATTTCTTTCCCCAATTTCCCCCTTGTGTGTCTCACTTGAGTTTTTGATACACTTCATTTTTAATTGTATGTTCTAAAATGATATCTAGAAACGGATGAATAGGGTGGATTGATCACTAACAGCACGGTCAGCCCCACCTAGCATCCCATTGCAGGAACTTGCTTGGAAAGTCTTAGCATGAAATCCGCGTCACCCCATTGGAGTGAAGCATTAAAATTACACTGATGAAATGATCACAGCCATCCAATTTGTGGCCATAAAATGGATCAATTAATCATCAGACCCAATTCAATTAAGAAAAACGGTTGATATCTATCATCATAATCTGTGCGATATTGTTATGGCCTCATTTCCGAAAACTTCATATTAAAATAAAACCACCAAGCAATCAAAACAGTCGATATGTCCGAGTGGTTAAGGAGACAGACTCGAAATCTGTTGGGCTTTGCCTGCGCAGGTTCGAATCCTGCTGTCGACGTTTTGATTCTCTCTTTTGTTCCTCTTGATCAAAGATAAGCTGGTTCTATGGCCCGGCGGGACCATAGATGTATGGTCATAAATCCCTAATAATCCGTTGATGGCTATAAATGGATGGTCCATCCACAGGCTTCAGTCCTTTAAACTTAGCCAAGCAAAAGGTCCTAAGGCAAAGTATGGGAGGGCCTTTAATGTGACTCGGAGATTATTAATGACATAGATCGACTATACCTTATCCCTTGTTGGCCCAATCTCAGCCATTCGCCCGAGGCACTAATGAATCGTAAATCAATCCAACTGCATTTTTCCGACTCCAACAGCACCTATCTCTCACAAAAATGCAATTAAAAGATCCCCTATGCGTCTCATAAACATCTCCCATATTCGATTGGCCATTACCAAAGTAGTAAGTTGCAGGGAGATGGGCGGAGCACTCATCTCCAAATACCGTAAACAGTACAAAACTGTACTGCATATCCAAAAAGCTAGGTTACCAAAAAATGGCCCATGTTGAGCCGTTTCTTTTTCTTTTTTCTTTTTTTTTTTTTTTTTTTTTTTAATTTATTTATTAACACACGCACACACACCGCCACACACTCACACCATAGTGGGATTTCACCACCTATGGGTACTCAACCCTTGACCCAATGTTGAAACTCCAGAGAGTCCATCACCCGAGCATGAGCAAGGACACGTGTTGAGCCGTTTCTAGGTGTGGACCAATTAAACCTCTTAATTCCCCTACACATCCTTCTTTGGATTCGGATTCCTATTAACAAAATAAAGGAGAGGGAAATCTAGAGGCAGAGAGAAGACCAGAGAAGGTAAGGACTATAGAAGTCGATTTGTTGTGGAAGAACTGTTTGGGAATCAACTCTCTAATTTAGCCTTGGCCGCGTTGCACCGTCATTTGCTTAAAAAGGGATACACATGTCAAACCTACCCCTCTGCCCCTCTAGAAAACTCTCTGCAAGGCTGTTTCATCCAACTGAAGTACGAACTGTCTAAAGCTGAAAAAGATATTGAAATCAACGAGTATGATTGAAATTTGGGACATCTAACCATCCCTTTTAACTGAAAATAATGTCTGATTTTTCCATTTATTTCTCACATCTCGAATTAAACCGTATTCTACTCCATACATATCCAAAACATTAATTACCTCTACATGCGTACATCTGCTACCACTTTTTTCTACTTTCCTTTATTCCGCCTACCCAAGGTATTAGAATCTAATGCAATATGGCTTAACATAGTATACTATCCACCCTTCTACTGCTTTTGTCCACCTCACCATCCATGTCATCATCTCTTCACCAATGAAAACTTATCTTCTTGCTAACTAAACATTCCACAACTACAAGTCTACATTTCCCAAATTAATCATGAATTTCAAAATATACCTAATCAGCACATCATCCATATGAGCCAAAATATGCCCATTCTTCTTCCACATCATCTCATTATAGCCAATGCATGGCCCCTTGTATCAACATCACCTTCCACTTATGCAACACCTCTTTTCCAATTAGTGCATGCCTCTTATCTTGCTATATCACATTCCCGCCACCTACAATTCTATATACTTATTCTATTTTTCTAGAAACCTCTCTCATTTTTCTAGATTTCTATTTTTCTAGAAACCTCTCATATTTTCCTTTGCTAGAGAAAATCTAAAGGCCTATTTGATTTCTTATTTTAACAATAAATAGGGGAAATTATAAATAAAAAAGAAATTGAGTGTTAGAAAAAAGGCAAATGAATTGTTATTCAAGTGGCAGTTGCAGGGAGTAACTACGTGTCTTCCTTGGGAAGACTCCTACTATAACGAATCTCATTTTGGGACTACGCTTCTTATTTCGTCGGCTCCATGATGGGATGTGATATCCAATCCCATGGTCGTGATGACTACCATTGATGGTACACACGTATGGTAGAAATCCTTATAAGGAGCTTCCTCTTTTGCTTCCTAACCCCCTCCACCCTCCCCTTTTACAACGTCTCTCAGGTAAGTTAGCCTACTATTCTCTTTCATCACTATGTTTCCTGTGCAATAGGGTATCACTCAATTTACCTCTAATCTTCGTCGCCACCTGTATTTATTTATTTTTTTGTTTCTTTTTTTTTTTTTTTTTTTCTCTCCAGGGGCTTGCTTGTGCAGGATCCTCTTTCTACAAATAGGAGACACCTGTGAACATCCCACCCCAGTCTGATAAGCTAATTTAGGGGTGCACACATGTTGGTTCGGTTAGTTCTAGGGTGAAACCGGAGCTGAACCATTCCTAACGGTTCTACGATTTTCAGAACCGGAACCGGACCGTTAGCACCCTAGAACCGAACCAAAACCGGACTGTGAAAAATGGTTCGGTTTCGGATCAATTCCACAGTTCTGGGCTTTTAACAATATACACCAGTTTTGATTTATGAAAAGTGGAGCATGCATAGCGTAACATAAATTGGAGATACAAACTACGTGCATGTGTTAGCACCTTTTGTTTAGTCTGCCACTTTTTAAAGTGGCTTTAAGCCAACAAAGACAGAGTACGGTGTCGGGGTTCTTAAGAGAAAATGTAGGATCCTTGACTTGAGGGTTTGAACAATATACAATGGTTTTTTTATTCTGAAAAGTAAGGCCTATATTTCAAAAGTTTAGATCACTCCTTGAAAATGTCCTCGACATGACAAAAGAGAATACAACAACAGCCCATATTCAACCAAAAATTTCCAAAATTAGCGCCTAAAACCTTCCAAACTTGGATGTTTTTAGCACATAGTCCATGCATGGTGGAATGCAAGAGATCAGTGGTCTGGATGACTGATCCATTTGGGTGCCATTTGTCAGAACTGAAAACCCAAATATACTGAGCGAAGCCTAAAGTTAAGGATCCTATAATTCCTCATTAAAGTAATCTTCTCAAGTGACAGCAGGAAAGATGCAGCACAGGTGAAAAATGGATCGGTTCTGGATCGGTTCCACGGTTTAGGCCACGGTTCGGATCAACGATTCAGTTCACAGTTCGATTTGATTCTATATGGCCCTAAACCGGAACCGAACCGTATCCAACGGTTCTTGGAAATTTGGAATCGGAACCGGAACCGGTGCAGTCTAGTCTACCGGTTCGGTGTACCCCTAAGCTAATTGAGTTTAAATCGATAGATGGTCAACCAAACCCCAACCCTAGAGGCCTAAACCCTAGGAACCACAATCCTAAACCCTAACCCTAGAAGCCTAAATCCTAGGAACCCCAATCCTAAACCCTAAACTCGACCCAGACAACTCATTCAAACCAATCAACTTGGCCAATCCAGTCAACCTAATCCTGAACCCTAGAAACCTAGAACCCTAGAGCCTTGAGTCAACTCATTTGATCAGCCTACCCAGTCAACTCATCTAGTTAAGACCAAAGTCAAGCCCGAATCAAAGCCCAAAAGCAAGCCCAATCAGAGTACCATGGAAAACCTCAACGCAACAACCTTCACAATAGAGCCTCCACATGAGTGAGGGAGGCTACCTGCCAAAGAAGGGAGTCTAAGTGTGTACCGGCGGCAGCTAGCTTACCGCCGGCCACATGACACTTTCCCTCTTTAGGGTGGTATCCCTCGAGCATGTGGAATCTCTCTTTCTAGACCCTAAGTGTGCAGTTAATGTGTATTTACTCCAACGCCCATCTCCTTACCCAAAATTACCCTTTTACCACCTCATCCAAACCATGAGATGATGTCATGCGGCAATTTCCAAATGTAGCCCTTCAACCACCTTTCGCCCCTGGACTTTGTAGGAATTACAAGAAAACCAGGTTTAGAGGCTATAAATAGCAACCTCCCCTTCTCATTTGATACATCCAGTAAATTTAGAAAGAATTACTCCTCATCCCTTATGGCCTTAGCCATTTATACATCCCTCCACCAAGGAGAGTGATAGAGATAGAGAGAGAATCCAGCCTTGGTCTAGTCTAGCTTAGCCAGAAGCCTGAGTCTCCTACGACACCCAAGTTCTAATCTGAGCCACTCAATCTAGCCTTGCAATACTACCATTCATCTAGTCATTTAAGCTTTAACCAAATCATATCATTAGCATTGTGCAATACTCATTCCCTTCTCAACCCCCTTTGTCCTCATATACATCATCACTACATTGCATTTCATTATTTTCTCGCATCTAACTAGTGGGCATATACTTTGTGGCTTAGCGATATAATCAGAACTAGCCCACCAGAAACCTTAACCGATTAGTCGTCGTTTTACCATAAGCATCAATATAACATCGACCCTCCCATACATCACACTTCTATATATTTTGCACATTGCACTCGGTCTTTTTGAATGTATTCTCTACAGCTTGCCGATATAATCGGATCCCACCCATCAGAAATTCGAATTGATCAATCATCATTGTCATTGCATCACATTACATCTTCTGCACGTAGAAACTAATCATTTTCCTTATAAATTAGTCAGATTTTGTGAAGTAAAGACTGTATATTTGTACGGGCAGTGTGAATGCCTAATACCTTCACTCCCTGTAACTGCAGTCTCCTACTCGGAATCTCTAAAATGCAAACTCATGATTCATCTTAGGGTTAAAGATCTTTGGGTTCTCAATCCCAAGTGTTTCTACATGGTCTAAGCGACTATAGATTCGAAGTAATTGGTTAGTGGCGACTCTAGTCAAATATAACAACCTCTTACCCCCAACAAAAGCCCTCAATCAAGGCAACCAGTGGAAAAGTCAGTCGATCTCCCATGCCTCGGGAAATCTCCAACATCCAAAGAATGGCGACTCTGTTGGGGAGAAGCTAGTGACACTGTAATGTCCTGGATTTTCACTATTTGGAATTTCAAAAAAAAAAACCTTAAAAATCTTTAGTTATAATTAACTCGCATTGTCACTAACCGACCCTTAATGCTCGTAGTGAGCCTATACGCGGGCGGTACCAATAAAGAACCGCACAAATTTGATTAATCAACCATAGAAGCCAAATAATCCGCCTGATCACTTAAGCATCAAGTTTAGCCTCATGATTTGATCACATAGGGCTCAAATCTAGTCGACCTATCACTGACTAATCAAGACGACCACAACTAAATTAAAGATCTACCCAAAGTTGAGACAACTAGGGGTCGGATCTTAATTAACAAACCAAACTGACCCAGTATCATTTTAACCTAAGAACTAACAGTTTAGGATGATTATGTTTGAATCATTATTTTCGCTAGTTGCGAATAGGCCACACTATGAACTTAGCTAATCCAAACTCTAATCATTGTACACAAGAAATCTTGATACTTAATTCATTCAAAAAATGCTCTAATTATCCAAACGAGCTTTAGACTGCTCATTAGGGGCCATAAATTTTGAAACTATAGAATAACGTCCGTCTCACTGGGCTTGACGTCCATAACGGGAGCCAAACCCGGATAGTGTCTAGGATCACTCAACTTGGACTTACAAGGCCGGTGCATGAGTTATGCGAATATTTTTAAAATTAACCAAGAACTTAAGTCACTTATCTGCGTTCGGTCTTTACCCAAGTTGTGGCTTTCGGACCGTTCGATCACGACCAAATTTGGGGCAACAACCTAGAGTAATGTCCTACACAAATTCGTATAGTCGCGGGCCCAATCGATAGTCGGTGACCGTTGAACTGAATTCTTATCCTACCCGTTGATCAATGCATCTAAATGGCAAGCCGATTATGTCTATGCATAGATCATCACTAGGGCCAACTATCCTACGGTGGGTGTCGACCCCTATGCCCCGTAATGGCCCCCAAAGGGTAAAAACGTACTCCTTTAAGGCTAACATAGTGAAAACTCAACCCTTAAGGTCATTTGTACCAAATCTAGTGCTATAAATAGGTCATTTGAGGCCCTCCTTTGCCCCCATACGAATTTGCAAGCTTTAAGATAAAAAGAGAAGAAGAGAGAAAGAAGAAGAGAGTGAGAGTAAGAGAGAGGGAAGGATCTTGGTACTTGGGGATTTGTATCTCATCAATCAAACCCCGGAACTTACTGAATCTTTCGATGAATCCACCGTCACTTGCAACTAGAGGTAAGACTTGCATTCAACCCTTCGATTTCGTAACTTATACCTACTTTATGTGCGATTAACGATACTTCCTTCCTTTACATTAGGAATTGGTGATTTTCTCCAAAATCCCAACCCTAGGAGCTAAATATTGGAAATCCCCTCTTAAGGTGCGGACCATAATGTTTAGGTTGTCGTTTATTAATTCTACTATTCAGTGAATGATTTATGATTGTCAACTTGGAATTTACATGATAACCTATATGTATTTCGATTTCAATCCATGATTTACAAATCTTAAGATAGTGAAACCTACGTGTTCGATGAAATGCCTGAATGAGTAAATTATTGATTTTGATGATTGAATGTGAATCCAATCATCTTTAATGTTCGTTGACTTGATTAGATTAATAAGTAGGACCACAAGAGTAGTTTGGTTAGTCGGCAAATTCCCGGATATGAGTTGACCAAATTAGTTTGGCCACCCTGGGCAAGTTCGATAGATTCGGGTCGAACACGAACGACCGACAATGGCTAGGCCACGTGAAGTGCTTACACACTCCATGCCAGTTATGCCGGTGTTCGCCCGTATCAACCGAAATTGTCAAAAGAACTAGCTAATCCTATATATGTTCACCATGTATGATCACAACTGTTCGAATCTGAGACACCACCCGTACCAATTGCAAAGGCCTACTATTAACCATTACCATCGTGATCCTCAAGACTCGCGAGCCGGGCATGGTGGTATGGGACACCGTGTCCGTGCTGTCGGCCTACACCGGGGTGACGAGCCTCCCCGTAGTGACTGCGAGCATTACTTTTACAACTTGCCTTTCGTATGTATTCAGTTGGGAGTGACGAACCTAGACGAATCAAGGATTATAGGTGTAGGACCGTTGTGGTAGTCCCGAGTCTAGTAATTTAGTTTGGACCAATGACAAAAAGGGAGGTATCCTGGCTTCCCCAAACTGCTGAATGAATAAGTATAATTAATCACTCGACTAACATAATCATTCACCGCATTGCATTAGCTTAGAATGTGGCGAAACAGGCGTGGTTATCGCGTGATGAGGAAGTGTTGTCATTTACGAAACAGGTGGTCAGAGCCGCGTGTTGAGGGAGTGTTATATGGTGAGGGCATACATCATTTCATAAATTCCATTATTCTCATTAAGAAGAGTATTTAGGAAATGCTTGTTTTACGTTGTTGTATCATTCATATACTAATAGACTTGATAACATGTGTAACCCATGCTTTATGGAACCACTGAGCTGATCACTCACTCCCGCTCTGGGATGATGTTTGAAAATACCAACCAAACGCTGATATAGATGCAGGGACCACCGAGGCCGATGCATTGGACCAGGTGGGTGTGGATGAGGAAGAGTTCTCTTACTTTCAGCTTTCTGATGGGCCAATGTAGGCTACGCACTTCTCGACAGGGAGAGTCGAGCGATCGGGCTTAGCTATACGCCATATTTCCATATTTTTGTCGATTTTAGAATTCTATATTGGACCCAGCTGGACCCATAATCTGGATAATCATACTACTTGCATTTCAATTTAATTTTTGCTTTAATCGTGTTTATTCCGTAGTATGGTACACTGTTTAGTATAATCCTATACATGCTTAATTGCATAATGTAGAAGTAACCGATAAACCAGCTTCCACAAAGCATAAGTGATGCTCGAAATCTCGGGAGTCGAGCATTTGCTCGACCCTCGAAATTCAAGGCGTGACACACATTAGTCGTGACCCGATTTGAAAAATAAGATCTTGCAAATACCTAAGAAATACCAGTTCTCGCACATTCGCATATGCATTTGCATCTGCATTAGCATTCGTCCCAAAAAACTAAAAAGAATTAAAAAATTGTGCCTCTACAAGTTATGCATTCTTGAAAAAATCTCTCTTATCGCATCATAATCCACACTATATCACAAAAAGCTATAGATAACCATGAGGAATATGTTCAAGCCTTCCATGCTTTTGATCTCCAGAAGCTCAATCTGCCCAGCTAGAGAGGTAAAAGCCACGCCAATGGCCTGCATCTAAAAATTGGCACAAGGCGTAAAAGCAATACAGGAAATGTTCCTGCAATTCATGCAGGCACAAGCCATTGTAGCCAATAACCAAGTTGGCCCAATTCAGCAACAACAACAAGTAGTTCACAGACTTCATCCAACTTCTAGTTCATATCAAGCACAACTGTTGAACTCTGTACACCACCGACACCAGCTAGTGCAACCCTCGACCATGGGGCACTTTTTTCAGTACCCTCCCACAGCCGAGAGTCAATCCCGAAACAATCCCGCAACAGGGATTCCCAGTTAATTTCAGAACAGCTTCGCAACTGAGGCTTCTAGTCAATTTCCATCACATCCCTTAACCAGGATTTCAAATCAATTTCAAATTGATCTTACCAACAGGGTCTCTAGCCAATTTCCATCACATCCTGCATTTGGGATTTCAAACCGATCATGCGAACAGGGTCTCCAACTAATTTCCAGAACATGCCACAACTAGGATTTGAAATTAATTTCAAATCGATCCTGCAAACAAGGTCGCTAGTTAATTTCCAGCACATCTTGCATTTGGAATCTCAAATGAATTTCTAGCAGTAGCTTCCCCGACTGGAAGCCCAGGGATAGCAGTAGCGAATGCCCATAATGGGGGTTAGTGTCAAGCCCAGTTCAACTAGCAGAACGTGGCGAATGCCCAACAAGGGAGTCACTTCCCATCATCTCAACCTCCCTCGACCGAGAGTGCTTTTCAACTTCAATTTCCCACAACCGAGAACATGATTATATTCCAACAAGCTCCCCCTCATGAGAGCCATAGGATCAAAAAAGTCGATCATTATGTCGAAGAAGTAGAACAGGCCTTGCCGCAAGGGACACAGGTCCCCCTAATGAGCCACTCAGAAATAGAGGAGTTGCGGGAGTAGCTCCAAACCATGCAAAACCAACTTCAAAGACAGCAATGGGTCGATCTACCCTCAACAACGTTTAAGGACATGTGTCCCTTCCCAGATCCGTAAGGGCGTGTTTGATTTTCTAAACCATCGGTAATTACCATGCAAATAGGGTAATGATTATTTCCTGTGGTAAACGCGGCTTCGTAACTGATGCTTGATTTGACGGTTACTTTTTGAGCTCTAAAACCGAGGACACTACCAAATATATTTGGGCCCACCTTGATGTATGTGGCTTATCCACACCATCCATCTGTTATGCCAGATAAATTTAGGGCTTGACTAAAAAAAAAGAGGCTAATACAAAGCTCAAGTGGACCACACCACATGATTTAGGGAATCGAACATCTACCGTTAAAAACTCATCGGTGACACTGTTTCCTTTATTGTGGGCCACTTGAGTGTTGGATTAGTCTCATTTTTTGGCTCATGCCTCAAATTTTATGCTAAAATGGATTGACGGCAAAGATATATCGTATATATCAGGGTGGGGCCCAAAAATTTAAACCAGTCATTTTGACTCGATTTTCGAAATTGAAATGTAAGTGCATTTTCAAACAGGGTGGAGAAATGATAATTACTAATTCACGGGCATTTACACGTGATTTAGAAAATCAAACAGGCCCTAAGTAACTTAGAACTTCGAGGCTCCCAAATTCAAGAGATACGATACCAACAAGATGTCCTATGGCACATTTCAAAGCATTCTATACGGAACTGAATGCAATAGTAGAGAATGAAGGAGCTCTTATCCTCCTATTCCAAAAATCTCTGAAGGGCGATGCCTTGGACCGATACACTTCCTTGGATTGTCACTGGATCAAAATCTGGGAACAACTCTTACAAGCCTTCATCAACAAATTTGCCTACAACCTCAACATGGCTCGCACCCCAATCGATGACGAGTAAATCTCTATGATTGTCCATTCAACGAATAATCTAAGCATCTCTAGGTATTTTATCTCACACCCTTATGTCAACTTGCTCAACTTATCCGTGTTGGAGATCTAGGTAAGTATAAGCAGGAATACACATGTGGACGATCTCCCTACGGCCTCATCATGTCGTTCCAGTTAAACAGAATAAGGTCGAAGGAAGACACATAAGATACAGGAATGAAAATTACAACGGTTACGCCCATCGCCTGGCAAAAGCAAATAACATCATTGCCACAGCTCAAGGCACCCAACATGCGCCTCAACAAGGATGTCAACAGTACTGCCCTTAGCATCAACACCAAAGATATTAACCACCACCTCCACCACAAAAAAAAAAAAAAAAAAAAAAATCCATATCCACAGCCTCCACAACCATAGTAGCAACAACATCAACAGCAGTAACCCAAGGGAAATGCCCAATACCCCCATTAGAACTGGCAGATGAGCAGGGAGTTCAGGAGATTCAGTCCACTCACACAAATGTATAGCCAAATCATGGCAATGTTAGTGCAAAAATAACTCCTTACTCCCCTACAACCCATACCACCTCCAAATCCTCTGCCAATGAACTATAATGAGAACAAGTATTGTACATTCCACTAGGGCCGAGGGCGCTCGATAAAAAGATGTTTCTCCTTGAAGCATGCAATCTAAGATCCCATTGACAGTCAGAAGATCTCCATCTCAGATCACGGGACTGCGCTAGCGCCTCCCACAAACATTCTTAAGAATCCCTTACCACAGCATCAATCGGACCCCAACTCATCAAGTGGTCCAGCCATCAACTTCATCAAAAAGGAAAGCATCAATCGCTTCTTCAGTCCTATATGATCTATCCTCACCATCTTAGAGGATCACTCAAATGCACCATTGGTCTTAAAAGGGGCATCTCAGACCCCTCTTCCAACTGTCGAGTCGGTAATCCTTCAAGGAAGGAACACACCCTATTTCCTATCATAGTCTCCTATCAACAATCAGCCATGGGAACCGGTGGTATCGAATGGCGCACCCTCCAACTTTGAACCAATCATTCTGCAAGGGGCACCTTAAGTCATGAATTGGTAGTCCTTGAGGGGGCTTTCTCCCCATATCCATCGTCATTCTCACTAATTTAGCAAGAGGGAGCTCACAAAAGAATGCATCAGGAGTCGGTAGTTGTGGGAGCACCATCAGCATATGAGCCAGTCGTCTTTTAAGGGGTAGCCCGAGCAATCACTGACATGTCACTTAGGGCATCTTTTTCGCATACCATATCAGCTAGCTCATGACAGAAGGCCTCCCCGCCAACCACCAGTAATGGAGAAAAGACCCTTCTTCATCCCATGACAGCCTCTGACAACAAGAGTAGTCAAGCCAGAGCCTAGGCCTCATATCATCTATTAGGACGAACCTCACCATATCCCATTCGGCGTAGGTAACAAAGTGGTCCTACAGTCAAGAGCTCCTGAAGAGTAGATGGTGATCATCCCTATAAAACCAGCACAACCGCCAACATCTGAAGAACCAATGACACTCGAGGAAAAATAGCCTCCATGCTACAAGTTGGTTCCTTGGAACTATCTGGAGTGCGACGAAGTGAAGAACCCAAACCTTAACGAACGTTGTGCTAGAAAAGATAACGGAGTCTCCAAAAGTGCTCTGTCAGGGTAAGGCAAGAGACAACATATGATGTAGCAATATGGCTCAAGACGATCCTATCACAAATATTCGTATGGGAGCTGCTATGCACATCACAAATGCATTGAGAGCTCTTTGCCAAAACATTAAGCGATGCTCATATCACCTCAGACACTGCCAAAAATGATTGTACTCATGATTAGGCAGCTCCTCGCACTCAGGGCCATCACCTTCATAAACGAAGAGCTTCCACCCGAAGGTCGAAACCATGGAAGAAGTCTCAATATCACCCTACAATATGAGAACCTACGAGTTTCACTAGTCATCCTCGAAAATAGCTCAAGCCTAAATGTGTGCCCACTCAAGACTGCAGTCCGCCTCGGAATCGAACCTTCATCCTTCCGTCTAAGCAACATGAACATTAGAGCCTTTGAAAACTCTTGCCAGACTGTGGAAGAAGAAGTAGACATCGAGGTGCAGATTGGCCCAGATATCTCGGTCATCACTTTTCAAGTCTTGGATATATCCACGTCCTTCAACATGCTACTGGAAAGGCCATGGCTTCACAAAGTCAAAGCTATTCCTTGTACTCTCCATCACAGGTCAAATATATCTTGGATAACAAGGTAATCTCTGACCTAGTTGAATATGAGTTTATCATTCTAAGTGACTACAGTACACAAGAACCAAATGTCCCAGTCATCGACATCCATCATTCAAAAGAAGACATTCATTACCACAGTTTTGAGATCGAGACTATGAATACAATCACCAATCCATCGCCAATAAGTGTCGAGTATGTCTTGTCACTAGCAGAGCTACAAAGCTTCAAGTACCATACAAAGAATCACTTTGGGACAAGGATAGTATTGACAACCTATAATAAAAGGAAGTAGGGACTATGATACAAGTCTATTATTAAAGAGAAATGGAAGAGGAAATTTTGATGCACGCCAATCAACTTCGTCAGACCTGGGGCTCCTTGTAAGGAGGAAACATCAGAAGGATTGACCTCACAATATAAAGGCTTCCCTTTATACCTAAGTGCGGCTTTGTGGCCTCCTATTCAGTGAGAAACAATCCTAAGGCTAGTGAGGAAGGAACCGCCTACACCAAAAGAAAAAGAAGCATCGGACTGAGAGCAAGACCAAGTACAACACCTCAAGGATCATCAGGATGCCTTGATACGCATCATCACAGCAGCTCCAGCAGTTAACTAAGGGCATACCCGGCCTATCTCAGCATCAATCAATCAAGGGGATGACCTCCCCGCTTTAGCAATCAACCAGGGGCACACCATGCTCGTATCAACTTCAGTCAATTAAGGGGTAAACCTCCCCTCTCATGCGATCAAGTAGGGGCATGACTCGCCTATCAGTAAACCAGGGGCATGCCTTGCCCATGCCACTTACACCATCAGCTACACCAACGTCATCCATTGGCAGCCAGGGGCAAAAACCCCCATCATCCAATCACGACCACGACAGAATGATCTACCAGACCATAAAGGGAAAATGGCCAGCCCTGGATTGGTCGGATGTTCAAATCCCAAAGCAATACCAGATGGTGGAGCCGGAAGAGCTCCAATGGATGGTAAGTGACCTGTGAGGGACTGAGTACAACTAAGATCCTAAACCCGACCTAAGGAAAATCAAGGTCATCGACCAGACCACGATTCTCTATTCAACGCATTGACCCCCGCTTCTTCATGGGAGGAAATGCAAGGTTTCAATTGGACAACTACTAATTTAACCATTGAATCAGCCAGTGAGCCATCCAAGGGCACTAGTCTCTAAAAAAATGTCAAAAATGTCAAAAACCAAAAACATCTAGCGTTTCAATTTCTTGAATTTTTCAAAAAGTAAATAGCTTTTCAATTCATGCATTCAACAATGTGTCTCGTTCGTCTGAAGTGCCACATAAGTTCAAAGCTGGAACATATGATTTCTACATCAAATTGGACTTTGAACTCATGGGTCTAGACGAAGTTCGGTGTGGGGAAGATGAAGATCCGACTCCCAAACTCAAGGATCTCCTCAAAAAGTTTGAAATTAAAGCCAATGTCATAGTTTATGACTTCAAGGCAGTAAACTTAGGAACTCCCAGAGTCCCTAAGGAAGTACACATCGGGATATCCTTGCCATCTAAATTCAAGAAGAGAATGGTAGAATTCCTGACTCTGAGACTATCTAACTTTATGTTCTCATATGAAGACAAGTCAGGGCTCGATGAAAAGCTCATTGTACATCATCTACAAACAAAGCTAAAGATAAAGTCGGTAAAGTAGAAGCTCAAAATAATGAAGCCAGAATGGGCCCACCACGACTTCCCCTTGCCGTACAACGACACTATGGTCGACAACACTGCAGAGCACAAGATCTTCTCATTCATGGATAGTTTCTTGAGCTACAATCAAATCAAGATGGTTGTTGAAGATCATGAGAAGACTTCATTTATCAAGACGTTAGGAACATTCTGCTACAGGGTTATGTCGTTCGGTCTGAAAAACAAAGGAGCTACATACCAGCAAGCGATGACAGTCTTTTTCCACGACATGATGAATAAGGAAATGGAGGTATACATAGATGACATGATCATCAAATCTTACACGATTGAAGAACACTTTGAAGAGTTGAAGAAGCTCTTCAACAGGTTGGAGAAGTACAATATCCGACTTAACCCTAAAAAATGCATCTTCGGTGTAACAAGAGGTAAACTCCTCAGCTTCATAGTTAGCTAGGAAGGCATCAGAGTCAAAAAAATGAAGACAAGATCCATCATCAAGATGCCACCTCCAAGGACAGAAAAGGAAATCTACAGCTTCCTCGACAGAATTTAGTACACAGGCCACTTTATTGCACAACTCACTCCCATCTTTGAGCCAATATTCAAGCTCCTTCGGAAGAATTTGCCCAAAGAATGGAATGATGATTGTCAAGATACCTTTGATTGTATCAAAAGATATCTCATGAATCCTCCAATTCTAGTGCCACCAACTCCCAAACAACCTCTACTATTATACATCTCGGTAGCAGCAGATGCCATTAGTTGTGTCCTCGGCAAATAGAGTGAAAAAGGAAGGAAAAGCAATATATTATCTAAGTCGCAAGTTCACCGATTATGAGACCAGATATTTAACACTCGAGAAGACATGCCTGGCCTTAATCTGGGCAACTCAATGACTTTGGCAATACATGATCGCATATCCTATCATCCTCCTTGCTCACATGGATCTGCTCAAATACTTGTTCAAGAAACTGACACTTACTGGAAGGATAGCCAAATGGTAGCTACTTCTGTCTGAGCTTAACATTACCCATGTCACTCATAACGCAATCAAGGGGCAAGCCTTAGCCGATCATCTCACTGCCCACTCATTACCCGATTATTAGCCACTAAAAAACTTCTTCCTTAATGAAAAATCTTACTCATCGAGGAGGAAGAAGAAAGAAAGGCAAACGAGTGGACGTTATTCTTCGACGTCGTAGCAAACTCTAAGGCAAGTGGAATCGGAGTTATCCTCTACTCTCTTGATGATGTGCCAATTTCTATCTCTAGGCGTATAGCATTCGAGTGCACCAACAACATGGTAAAGTACAAAAGCTTGCATTGCCGGTCTGAAAGAAACCATAATCTTTGGCGTAAAGAAGATACGAGTATTCGAAGACTCACCACTTATCATCAACCAAACCAATACCAATTGGAAGACTAAAGATGAGAAGTTGATATCATACCACATATACCTTGAGAATTTCATCAAAGAATTCAAAGAAGTCACCTTCTCATACATGTCACGAGCAAAAAATCAGTTTGCAGATGATCTTGCCACATTAGCATCAATGCTGGAAATTTCAAGAGGAGCTTCAGAATGAGAGCTCATAGTTGAACTTTAAGATGAACCTGCCTTCAACCTGCATATTGAAGAGGTGAAGCTACCCTATCAACAAACCCTGGTATACCAACATCAAACTGTATCTAGAAAGCTAGGAGTAACCAGAAGAAGCTACATCAACCAACCGTCAAAGCATCCAACGTTTGGCAAGGCAATTCACGATCAGAGGTAAAATTTTCTCTAAGCGATCATATACTCAAGTTCTCCTTCAATGTGTCAACGAATCTAAAGCTGCAAAGATCATGGAAGAAATCCATGATGGAGTGTGCGGCACGCACATGAATGGACTATAACACCCCAAAATTCAAGGGCTGAGCAGGAACTCGGCTCCCGAATTCTTGAGTGCCACGTATGCCCTAACGGGCCTCGTATGCGATTATGTGTAAAGTATCCCATGAGCAATGGAGAATTAAGCAAGACATAGAGCATAAATAAGTCATATGAAAACGTTAAGTGCTACTAATCATGCAAGTATCCATACACAAGTCCAAACGAAATCCAGAATAACATCTAAACAGGGAACTAGTCCCATCCATACGCATAACCCAAAATGACTACGGCCCTGGTCCAATCTCGCGATCGTCAAACCCGAACTAGAAAGACCCGCCAAATGTCTGGTAGTACCTCGCTCCTCCTCGTCATCTACACCGGCATCCTCCAACGCATCCAGCTCCATCGTCCCTGCATCTATGACAGGTTCTGGTTGGTGTTTTAAAATACCGCCTTAGAGTGGGAGTAGCTAACTTAGTGGTACCATTAACAATAAGTTACACAAATTATCATACACAAGAGTAAATTTAGTAACAAGCATACATTCACAGAACCCTAGATACTCTCGTTAATGCAATGCATGGTTTAATGATATGATGCATGCTTCTCACCACAACACTCCCTCTTGCGACACCATCTAACGTTCGCGAACCAATACCCCTACAAGCGACCACGACTGTCAAATCGCATAAGTAACCAATGCATGTAATGCACATGTTAGCTGAGTTGATTAGTGAAGTTTATTCATCCAGCAGGTTGGGAAAACCGAGATACCCCGACAAATCGTTGTCCTAATCCGATCGCGTGGCTCTAATGGTCGTGGCCGTATGACTCTCGCGATCCTTAGCCCTTGTGGGTTCGTCATTCCCATAGCTCTTAAGCTCATACGAAAACTGTTAGGACATTAGAGTCTTGCTTGCTGTCACTATGGGGAGGTCGTCACCCCAGCATAGGCCGACAGCTCGGGCATAGTGTCTCATACCAACATCCCCGGCTCACGAGTCTTTGGTGCTCACTGGTCATTATGAGGAGGCTCGTCACCCCGACGTAGGTCGACAACTCGGACATAGTATCTCATACCACCATTCCCGGCTCATGATTCTTGTGGGCCACAATTTATGGTTATCAGTGGGCACAAGGGTTACAGGGTGTCTCAGGTTCCAGCAGGCGTGTATAATCATTGTTAACATACAAGGATGACCAACGAGTGGACTAATTTTCCCCCACGAGACGAACCACAGATTGTGCGGCCTGAGAATAATGTCTCATGTAGTCTAACTACGGCCGACAATTCGCGGTTCGACTAGTCGGGCCAAACTTGCCTGTGGGCTTACCCAATGGAAAGGTTACCCAAAGGAGTTCTGGTTGGCTGGCCAATCCACAAAGGGACATGTGCGCAAATATATAGCATGTATTCAACAATTCCCAGGAACTATTCCAATAAACAAACAGCATGTTCTGAATCCTGACAACATGGACAGCAATACACTAGATCCCATCAAACATTTGCATGTTGACAAATCAATCCTACGAGATTAGCAGTAATGGAGATCAAGCTCAACATGTTTTAGTAATTCAACAAATTGGACAGTCATGCACCCAACTCACATCAATTCAATTGCATGTACCAACATATATCATGCAGATCAACCAAACAACATATAACATACCAATCAGCAACCAATCTTATAACATACAAATCAGCAACCAACATGTAACATGCAAATCAGCAACCAACATGTGACATACAAATCAACAACCAACATGTAACGTACACATCAGCCACATTTGGGGAATCGTACTCATACTTCCCCAAACTGACAGACAAAGCAACCATCTACACATCAGGGGATCCTTGGGACTTAATTCCCTTTCCCAAATTTAGGAAAATTCTGTGCATATTTTCTAAGTCAAGTAATACCTAAAATTCAGCAACATGCATACACATACATCACCCAAAATCACTATGATTTACGGTAGGCACGATAATCGGCCATGTAGAGGTAATGGTCCTCACCTATTATCGACCAGAAGCCCTTGCGGTCGCTCTAGCGTCGTCGGGTCCGCAATCTTGATGTGTCGGGGCCCTGCGTCACATGAACTCCATGTCAAGATGCATTCATGTTATCTTAGCTAGGGAGAGATGGATGGGAGTTCCGGTTCTCACCTTGCATCGGACGTAGCTCGTCCCTACGGCGATAGAGTCGAGATTCTTGGCAATATGGAGGTGAGTGTGCAGGAAATTCTGATCCTCAAGCACAACATGCACCCACACTCTCTCTCTCTCTCTCTCTCTCTCTCTCTCTCTCCTCCTCTCTCTCTGTCTCTCTCTCCTCTCTCTCTCTGTCAGATGTTGGAGTTTCTGTGGAAGTGAGTGAGAGAGAGGGATTTAAGGATTTTATACCATAAATTTAGGCCAGTTGACCTTGGGTTCCATTAATTGCTTCAAATGGCCTTGTGGGACTCATTTCTGGCTGTTGGGGCTGCCCTAATGGCCCCCTGGCCCATCTACTTCACGGGATAGGTGCCTCATGGCCCGATGAAGGGTTGTGTAAAGTTTGACGAAAAACGAACATGGGTTTTATCGCAAATGTCCGATTTGCGATTAACGGTCACCAATTCTCGATCAAGGGTCAGAATTTATGGACGAATGCAGGGAAATATCTTCAGCCTTCGGTGTAAGTTTGGAAGAAATTCAATGGCTGAAATGCTCCAATTCACCATCCCAAGTAGCGGGGCCATTTATTTTAAAATTTAGATTTTATTTTCAAAGTTAGGGCGACTTGCACTTTACAGGTGCCGGCTGGATGGCAGGATTCGTTCGTTTCCAGGCATCGTCCGAGTCTGTCGTCCGCGATGGACCACAAGCCCAGTGAAGCCCATGGCCTCCCAAAGTTTCAAAATTTTTTGTCTTACCTTGGGCAATGCACAGCCTGTACAGATAGTCGCCAAGTACAATTGGGCTGACCGGCTCTACGGCCCATGTTCGGCCCGAACATAATTAGATTCAATCGCATTAGCAGCTTAACCCGGATTAATATATCAGTAATTTAATCCGGTAATAAATCCACACGTGCGATCGAATCGTACGGTCCTGCATCAATTCACACGTGGACACCTCAGGACACTGTTCCGATTGGACCGGGTGTTACATGAACACATGATGGCAAAGAAGATTATATGACTCGGCTACTATTGGATGACCATGGAGACAGAATGCTGCCAACACGTGAGGTGTTTCAATTGTCAAGAGCATGCTAATCAAATACATGCTCCCGCCTCAGCTATACAATCTGACAATGCCATAGCCTTTCTCTATGTGGGGTATTGACATCATCAAAAAGGTAAACCCAAAGGCTTCAAACAGTCACGAGTACATAGTTGTGGTAGTCAACTACTTCACTAAGTGGGTATAAGCAGCTTCCTACACCACCATAGCAGCGTCTCAAGTAATCAAGTTTATAAAGAACAATATCATCAGCCGATACAAGATTCCACACACCGTCATCACCGACAATGGTTCGTCTTTCATTAACAAAAAGATGGATGACTTTCTTGGAAAGTTCAAGATTCAGCACCGAAGGTTGACCTCTTACCACCTCCAGATGAATGGATGAGTGGAAGCCATCAACAAGACACTTATTAGTATACTCAAGAAGATGGTCAAGACATACAAAGATTTGTTTAAGAGGTTCCCATACGCATTATGGGCCTATCGGACGTATGTACGGTCTGCTACAAGTGCAACTCGTTTTGAGCTTACATATGGAATGAAGCAGTTCTACCAGTTGAAGTGGAAGCGTCATGACTTCAAGTGCTACTTGAGAATGAAGTTGAGGAAGTGAAATGACTCAAAGCCAAATATGATTAGTTGTACCTTGCAGATGAAAAGCGCATGCGTGCGCTAAGTCATTCCCAATTCTATCAGAAAAGGATCAGTCGAGCTTACAACAAGAGAATCCGAAAGAGAAGCTTCAAGGTGGGCGACATGATCATAAAGTGCATTCTATCATCGCATCTCTCAAATTCTCGAGGAAAATTCAAACCCCATGGGAAGGAAAGTTGATTATCAGAGAAGTACTTTCGAGAAGCACCCTTCGGCTCACCAACATAAAGGGAGAATATCTTCCAGCGTCAATCAATGCCGACAACATGAAAATCTTTCACGGGTAAGCCTATATAATCTCATTTACAATTACATTAGTAAAGTTGGAGTCAAAAAGACTAGGGCTAATCATCCTAAAAATTGCCACTTCCGTCCACCGATAAGTGCTTTAAACAAATGGTCAAAGAATAGAAAAGTGAAAAAAGAAGAAGAGTGAAAATGCAAAATAATTAAATTTAAAAAAAAAAAAAAAAGCAAGTAATGGCAAAATAAAGGGCGTGCAACCCAAAAGAAAATAAAAACAAAAAAGAATATCAGCCCCCAAAGCACAAACAACCTCCCCTTCACCTCAAGATGAGTTTGGCTAAGGTCAACAGCTTTACCATTGTAACTCGAGATAAGGTTGGAATAACTACCAGTCGATTAGAAACTACAAAATTATGACCCCTCAGCCACTGCCAAAAAAAAAAAAGACAAACAAACAAAAAAACAAACAAAAAAACAAAAAAAAAATGAAAAAGTGAAAAAACGAAGGAAAAAGATATGTGCATAATAAAAGGGGCGGAGTGAAATCCTAAAAGGGCACTTTGAGTAAAAATAGTGGGCACATAATGGACTTGGTAAAAACCCGCAAGGTCGCCAAGGGTAAAAACAACATAACTACCAAGGGGGAGGTAAGATCAAATACATGGGACGTAGCGAAAATTCGAAAGGGCGTCATGGGAAAAATGAATGGAAAAACTGGTTGTAGCGAAAACTTGAAAGGACACTCCAGGCAAAAATAGCTCAAGAAAAGAAAAGAAAAATAAAAATAAAAATAAAAAAGTAGGTATAAAAAGACAAGTCTAAGGGCCTGTTTGGCCAGTTGCATTGGAAAGGATTAGGTGGGATGCGATTCAAAAAACATAATTATTACCCATGGCAGGGATTGTTCCCTGTTACCATGGGATAAGCTTAATTCCATGCTTTGTCTGTAATACAGTGGTACATTGAATGGATATACCCACCATCATTTGAAACTATTGAGAATAACACACATGTGTTATATCTAAACCGTTCATTTGTTTTGTAACCTCATTTTATGACTTGGGCCTAAAAATGAGGCAGATCCAAAATTTATGTGGCCCCAAAGAAATTTTCAACAGTAAGTATTCAATCCCCGTTGCTTTCTATGGTGGGGTCCACTTGAGCTTTAGATCTTCCTGATTTTTTGGCCCATGCTCTAAAATGATCTCGAAAAATGGGTGGACGGTGTGGATATAGCTCACACATCATGATGGGACCTACACAACTTGCTAACATTGAGTGAAATTGACACGGGACCCAATGCAATTCCATCTAATCTACTACCAAGCTTTTCCATTCTTCCCAAACATGAAGTGGAATTGGCACAGGACCAGATGCAATTCCATCCCACCTAATCCTTTCCAATGCAACTGGCCAAACAGGCCCTAAGACAGCTCATCAAGCAACCCCAATTAAGAATAAGAAAAAATACAATTGAAGATAAAGATTTTACAGTATCTGACATATTTCGAAAGGCAATACTCCCCTATGGATTCGAGGATTCTTTTAAGGCATTACCCTAAGTCACAAGTAAAAACACTGGCTAAGTCACAATTCCGATTCCTACACCTTGGCACAAAAATCCAGACACGTACATACAAATGATACAAGGCACAAAGTTTTCAAAATATCTTTTCTCATTTCATTAAGATTTCATTACATGCATGTCTTTTCCTTTTTTGAAGAAATAAAACAAAATATATTTTTTTCCCAAGTCGTTCATGTGCCAGACAAAAAGAGCGTACAAATGTCTTAAAATCAGAAAATAAGCTCTCAACTCTCATCCTCACTAGGTAAGTACCACTCCCTAGCCACATACTCATCTAACCTCTATCTCAGCCTGCTGATCTCCATACACAGGTAGTATAGCTCCTCTCTCTCAGACTGATGAGCAACTCTCTCCTCATCATCCTCTTGCCAAGAAGTTGAAAGTCGTAAAGACATCTCAGCGCACAGGTAACACAACAAGGAGATCTCATACAAAAAATGATCATGAGTGGATACTAAGAAATTAGGATCAATGAATTGTCACTCCTTAAATGGCTCATAGAAACCGACAGTTGATCCTCAACAACTGACATTGCACCACCTTACCCTTCGGTTGCATCATCAACTAATCAAGAGTCGTGTTCAATAGCATAGCTCTCTCCTCGGCAACTTGAGAAGACTCACCTATCTCATATGTGGACCACACAGATATGCCAGCTAGAAAGCTAGGAATAATGGATGATCGCCACTGTCAAAGCCAACCATTGGGATGTCATCGAAGACCCCATTGCATATTGCCCCAACCAGGCCGATCCGACCGTCCAAAAATGCCTCGCTATCCATCAAATCTTACAGGTGATAATCTAAGCCATCCAGGATGACCCTCATCCTAGCCTTTCAATAGGCATAGTTAGACCCGTTAAAATATGGCGGTCGTGTGATGGCACACCCCACTTGGGTAGATATCATTCTTAAGCCCCTTAGATCGACTCAATGCGGTTAAGCCCTTCAAAAGCTACCCTCTCTTATAACAATTGAAATTACACATGGAGAGCCCATCGGCTATGTACGAAAGCTTGACAGAGTTAAGGAATGATGGATATGTCTTGGAGGGAAGTGATTATGACCAATTAAAAATTATTCCTTTTTAAAATACAATTGCTTAACTTAAACTAAGTAAGGCAATTAACCTAAGACTTCCAAGCTAATAAAGGGTTCAATCACATAGACTATAAAAGATGTGGCAATTAAGCAACT
This sequence comes from Magnolia officinalis, assembly GCA_021015155.1. Lineage (NCBI taxonomy): Eukaryota > Viridiplantae > Streptophyta > Magnoliopsida > Magnoliales > Magnoliaceae > Magnolia > Magnolia officinalis. Next base: position 20,865,618 of record JAJHSJ010000012.1, on the reverse strand, counting down.
AGTTTATAAGCATGATAGTGTACATGTATGTGTGGAATGTATTGCCTATCAACTTCCAGCATTCATCTAATCATGCATACATATAATTAAACATTCATCACATAAGCATAATAATAATAAAAATATTGCTCAAATATAATCTCAAACATAAGCATATATAGCGGTTAGGTTTCCCTACTCCACTCCCGGGAGGCACACTCTCTCCTAGAGTGTACTGAGTATTCATTATCATAAAGGTTTTAAATTAGGTTTACCTCTAACCTTTATAATCTTACACAAGGACAGGATCCCTCAGAGACTTACATGATTTTCTATAGGCTAGCCACGGACCTCAGTCCTACCAAGAACCTACATGTATACGCCTTTGTTGGTGGCTTACATAGGGACTTAATTGAGGTCTTACACAAGAACCTAATCAAGTTTGGCAATCAAACTCTTACATTCAATCCTATACAAGGACCATGGACTCTATAAATGACAACCTTACTTGTCGGATTGAGCTCCGTTAACGTGTCATCTTGGGTTACTTGATTAATGCTCTCTTGTGCTTCAATCAACTCCTCTTTGCTCCTCCGATCATAATGGTGATGCTTTGTCAAGGCTTCAACTCCAAGATCAACTACCTTATATGTAGTACTCATTTGAGGTGACCAAGGTAATGAGAAGTTAGGTAGAATCTCCTACAACTAATGAGAAGTTATAATGTCTAGGAGATTCACCTAAATGGACACTTTAAAAGTTGATAAACACCAGGAATTGCTAATAGAAATGGTGTCTAAACTTTATAGAATGCTTGAGATCACTAAGAAAATGAGCTTGGAATGCTTATTAGAGTGAAGAATCACTAAGAAGAGAGCATGGATCTCATTGGGATGGAGCATGGAATGATTGGTAGAGCTTAGGATGCACAAGGGTATCTAAAATGTTAAAATCCATCATTTTTACAAAGATCCGATTGCTATATTTATCAAAAAAAAAAAGAACTTCAACGGATCTATAACGACTAGTCTTCGGTTCGACCGAAATTGGCTTCGATGGCACCAAATTAGCCTATGGAAAAACCACAAAATGTTGTTAGACAATTTTTGGTGCCTTCATCGGACCGGACCTGACCTTCGGTCGCATCGAATCCAGTCGAAGGTTTATCCAGCTAAAGGTGAATTATGCTATTTTTCAAGGAGGCTTGCTTACCAGTTTTGGTCATTTTAAGTCGGACCGAATTCATAGTTCGGTGGCACCAAGTCCAGCCGAATGTCTGTCCGGCTAGAGCCGACTTAGGATGAAATTCAAGGTTGAGCTTGTTGTCTTGTTCTGGCCAATTTCGGTGGGACCAAAGGAGTGTTCGGTGGGATCGAAGATTGCTAAATTTTTGCAGTTATTTCAACAACTTGGGACCTCTAAATCCAATCTAAAGGTGGTCAATTTAGGCTCCTATGACTTAAGTGATGATCAATAAACGTTTTACCTAATAGGTTTAAGATCATCTGAAGGTTTAGTTGGTTTTGGGGTCAAGGGTTAGGGTCACCAAGACACCTCATCCATTTGTACTTTTGCTCATTGATGCTCCAACTTTACTTGTGTCTTCGGTCTTCAGCTTCCATGGGCTCAACCAATAACATGATATATGGACTCACGTGATTGACAAATAAAATGCATAAATCAGTATACTAACAATATAGACTGCACATACACCAAATTCGGGAACCAACATCCAATATGATGTGTATTTTTAAAACAAATGCAAATGGATGGGTCAAGTGGCCAATACCATAGGTGTGCCAGTCCTTTTTGTATTTGTGGTCCACAACATCTATCAAATTATCCACAAGTATGTGCTTCATTCGTAATCAGATTTAAATCAATAAAAAATCTGTACAACATACAGTTTTGATGTACCACACATACACCACAGATCGACTAGATATAGCGATGTGGGTGACTCTAATTGTATGAGTGGCCCTTTTCATGAATCTGCATTAAATCCACTCCGTTTATCAATATCCACCGCATCATTCGAAGGCATGATCCAAAACAAGAAGCACATGCATATCTCAGGTGAACCATCGTACAAGTAGTTGTAGTAAATGTCCATTACAAACTATTGGTGTGAACTTTTGAGTGTGGGTCGCCGGCCACACAGCTAGTTCAATAAAAAAAAATGAAGGCCACCATCCATAACAACTGTTCATGTTAGGGCCCGGTGGAAAATATCATGATCATCTGAATATCATGTGGACCACACTACTGGATTTAACCAGGCCCATTGAGCACCCTTTAAATTCAACAGGGACCACATGATCTTTGACTCCCCATTCATGTGTATTTGATGGAAAAATATGGAGCTCCAAATACCCGGAAATAGCAATAATTGTTTATTTCAATGTCTGATTGAAAAATTCAAACAAGGGTAAATTATAATGATGACATCAAACTGATATACTAGTTATATCCTTGTAAGTAATAAATGATACTTTCTACCACATTTACTTCGGTAATCAGGAATCAAACAAGTCCAAAGGAGAGAGAGTGAGTGGAAGAAGTGGACTACTTGGAGTAGGATTCAAGCCATCTAAACATTAACTGGGTGGGTCTTCCTTCTCTTCATTAATCTTCTTTCTTTTTCTTTAATGAATTTTAAAATGGGACATTGATCTTAGTAAGAAGTGGAGTTAGTGCCCTCTAAATGCTCACCATCTTAGTTGAGGAATCCAAGGGACCTAAGCCATCCAAGTCTCAAGTGATTCCTTCTTAATCTTCTTCTTGTTTTTGTATGTACATAAAAGTGGGCCTCGCCATGCAAATATGATGGAGTTTGGGTGGCCCGAAAACTACGCCTAAATAGGCTACCCCATTAAGAAAACAATGAGAATGGTCTCATAGTTCAAGAACTATCCAATGAGGGGCCCATCTTAATGAATTGTGTTGTGTGTGTGTGTGTGTATATATATATATATATATATATATATATATATAAGTGTCCAGTGTAGTGGTTAGCAATGACACCTTCTGAACAGCCTAAACTTGTGGGGTCTTTAGATATTTAATGAGTCCCAAATTTTGTGTAATGATATTATACTCGACGGAACATGCGTGTACCAAATTTGGGATCAATTCGATTTGTCTGACCCCTTCATTCAATTTATGCAATTCAAACCAGGTTTGTTGTCTAATGCAGTGGTTAACACTAATACACTTTTGAATTACCCAAATTTGTGGGGTCCACGATATGTAATTGGTTCCAAAATTTTTGTGATGATACTAAAATTAATAGAACATGTATAAATTTGGGGTCAATACAATTTGTCTAATCCCTTCATCCGATTTATGCAATTCGGACCAGATTTGTTAGCCAGTGCAATGGTCAGCACCGATACCCTTATAAATGGCCCATATTTGTAGGGTTCTCATATATTTAATTGGTCCTAAATTTTTGTTTGATGATATTATACTTAATGAATCATGTATATATCAAAATCGGGGTTAATCTAATTTGTCTAATCCCTTCATCTGATTTATGCAATTCGGATCAGGTTAGTTGTCTAGTATAGTGGTTAGCACTAACACCCTTCTAAACGGCACAAATTGATATTAGACTTGATAGAGCATGTATATACCAAATTTGGGGTCAATCTAATCTAACCCCTAAATCTGATTAATTCAACTTGGACCAGGTTTGTTGTCTAGTGCAATGGTCAGCACTGACACCCTTCTGAACAACTTAGAATTATGGAGGGTCACCTTGATGATGTGTTGTATATCTAGACTATCTATCTGGACAACCTGGCCCATAATCATATATATCCAGAGGGTGAACTGCACAACAGAAAATGGTGGGGATTAAGTGCCTACTGTTCTTTCATCTCTATAGGCTTCTTTTCTTTTTCTCAAATCGCAATTACACATCCTTCTTTTACTAATACCGCATTTATCTCTAGTTTTCGTAATGCGTAATCAGATCTGTCATACTTTGGTACCTCAAATTCGGTAGAATTTGATCCAGCCATTTGAAACACAATTACAAAACAAATGTTACCAAAAATCTTGTTTTAAGAGGTTTCTCAATTTTTGGATTTGTACCAATCGCTATGGAAAAAATACCCACATGTAGAGTTGGTCATGAGCCGAGTCAACTTGAGAAACTCACTTGACTCGATTCGAAAAAATTCGACTTGACTCGTCTCAACTCAATGGGATGAGTCATATTTAGGAGCTCGAGTCAGAAAACGAGTTAAGGTCAAACACTATGTCACTTGACTTGACTTACCTCGAAACTTGACTCGACTCGACCTCAACTTAACTTGTTGTTATAAATAGTTGCAAAAAAAAAAAAAACAAAAAAACAAAAACTAATCATTCTAACTTACTCGGACAACTTCCCCCTTTCCCCCTTTCTTGATTCTTCCTAAAACTCTAACCTTGCCTGATCCTCATTCCTCATCCATTCCCTTCCACTTTCTCTTCCTAAAGCAAAAACCTTAACCTCTCTCTCTCTCTCTCTCTCTCTCTCTCATTCTCTCTCTCTCTCTCCCTCTCTCCTCTCTCTCTCTCCTCTCTCTCTCTCTCTCCTCCTCTCTCCTCTCTCTCTCCTCTCTCCTCCTCTCTCCTCTCTTTATGCAGTTGTATGTTTATTTTCGTCTTGAAACTATCTATCGTCTAGTTTTTTTTTCTATTCAGTTCGATTCTTCACAGCTTCAAACCCTAACTCATGCTTTTTGCAATGCTAAGGGGGGAGTGTTGGGGGCCTTGCACAAAACCTTAGGATCTAGCCCTCTAGAACAAACCAGAATTATGGATAATAAAGCAATGAAATAAATCAAAGCAACAATCACACACCACACAAGAGAATTTTACGTGGAAAACCCTCAAAGAGGTAAAAACCACGGGACCTCGTCCAGATCAACAATCCACTATGAAGTAGAACGTTACAACCTTCTTCACTCACGCAGGAGTGGATGAACAATGAAAGAATAAAGAAAACTAGAGAGATCTCACCGATTACAAGGATGTAGAAGCGCTGAGACGACGGCTCCCTTCCATAAGCTTCATCTTTCTCTTTTCTCTCTCTTTCTCACACTCTAAACCCTTTAGGATACCCTCTTGTGCTTTTCTCATACCTAGAAAAACCCTAGGAACACCTATTTATAGTTTAGGCAACTTCCCTTTCGCATCCCGGTTGCGAAAGGACTCGAATCCGCAGTTTCGCGCAAAATCGTGGAACAAACTGCATAACCTACAACTAGTCCTGAAATTTCAGGACTGGTCTTAGCCTCCTTCGACTGGTCGAAGCCTATCCACGACCGGTCAAAGCCCACCTTCGACTAGTCCTAGAAATTCCAGGACTGGTCTTAGCCTCCGAGAAAAACAGCACGAACTCGTTGGACTTTGAGTCGTGCCAGGGCTCGAACCTACGACCGGTCGAGCGCCTCCCACGACCGGTCAAGCGGGGCTCAGGACCGGTCGAAGATGGGGAAAAAACTCCATTAAATCTCCCCCTTTTTGACCCAGGAGGGATCCACCTTCTTCAAGCCAGCCAGGTTTATACAAACCTCAAACTTGCCCTTGAGCAAAGCCTTGGTCATCATGTCTGACCCATTATCGTCCGTGTGGACCTTCTCAAGCTGTAACAACTTCTGTTCCAAGATATCTCTGATCCAGTGATACCAAATCTCTATGTGCTTCGACTTAGAATGCTGACTTGGATTCTTGCTCAAATAGCACTCTGACTATCGCAATAGACCACGTGCTCTTCCTGCTTTAGGCTAAGTTCCTGTAGGAACCTCTTCATCCAAAGCATCTCTTTACATGCTTCTGTGACTGCGATGTATTCGGCCTCTGTCGTCGATAATGCTACGACCTTCTGTAGCTTGCTTTGCCAAGAGACCGCTCCCCCTGCAAACGTGAACATGAACCCCGATGTAAACTTCCTGGAGTCTATGTCACCTGCCATATCTGCATCTGTGTAGCCCTCTAACACAGGTTTACCGTCACCATAGCATAGGCTCAACCCGGATGAGCTTCTTAGATACTGCAGTATCCACTTCACTGCTGCCCAATACTCTTTGCAAGGATTGGCAAGATACCGGCTGACCACACCAACCGCATATGCTATGTCTGGACGTGTACACACCATAGTATACATAGAACTTCCTATAGCTGACGCGTAGGGTATCTTCTGCATCTCTTCCACCTCTGCCTTCGTCTTGGGACACTGTCTATCGCTCAATCTGAAGTGACCATCCAGTGGAGTACTGACTGGCTTCGCTGCATTCATATTGAACCGCTCTAGAACTTTCTCAATATACCGCTCTTGTGACAGCCAGAGCTTCCTGCTGCTTCTGTCACGGGTTATCTCCATTCCTAGGATCTGTTTAGCCGGGCCCAAGTCTTTCATCGCAAAAAACTTGCCCAACTCCTGTTTCAGCCTGTTGATCTTCTTGATGTCTTTTCCCATAATGAGCATGTCATCAACGTATAACAGCAAAACTAAGAAATCACCATCTGAGAACTTACATGTGAACACATAGTGGTCCGACTCCGTTCCGTCATACCCATGTTTCAACATAAACGAGTCGAACTTTTTGTACCATTGTCGTGGAGCTTGTTTCAGCCCATACAAGCTCTTATTCAACCTACACACCATATGCTCATTGCCCTTGACTTCGAACCCCTCTGGTTGGTGCATGTAGATCTCTTGTTCCAGGTCACCATGGAGAAAGGCAGTTTTAACATCTAACTGCTCTATCTCCAGATCCATGCTAGCCGCCAACCCAAGCAACACCCGTATGGATGTCATCTTCACCACTGGTAAGGATATCTCCTCGAAGTCTATGCCTTTCCTCTGACCAAACCCTTTCACCACAAGTCTGGCCTTGAACCTCGTCTATGAATTCTTCTGCTCGACCTTCTTTCTGAACACCCACTTGTTGCTCAAAGCTTTCTTGCCCTTAGGCAATTTCACCATATCATAGGTGTGGTTCTTATGCAAGGATTTCATCTCCTCTTGCATAGCTTTCAACCACTCCCCCTTATGCTCGTCAGCTAGGGCCTCAGAATAATCTTCTGGCTCTCCCCCATCAGTCAGCATAATGTACTCATGTGGTGAGTACCTCTTGGACGGCTGTCTGTCCCTAGATGACCTCCTCACCTGTGGCTCAACAGGTGGATCAAGTGGGGGCTGCTCCCCTGGTCCATCTTCTGAAGGGACTTTCTCGTCCTCTGCACCTTGCTGTACTCCCCCGTCATCAGGCACCACGGGAGGAGTAATCGGATCCATGTCCTCTAGCTCACCTAAACTAGGCTGGTTCTTCTCTGGCTTACCAATGTCTTCTATACACTGATCTTAAAAGAAAACCACATCTCTGCTCCTGACGAGCTTCCTCTCGGTCGGATCCCACAACCTGTAACCGAATTTTTCATCACCATACCCTAAGAACACACACTGCCTGATCTTCATATCGAGCTTGGACCTCTCGTCCTTTGGTACGTGAACGGATGTCCTCCATCCAAACACCCTGAGATGGCTGTACGATGGATCATGTCCAGTCCACACCTTCTCAGGTATTTCTCCATTCAATGGGGCTGATGGAGACCTGTTTATCAAATACACCACTGCGTGCATTGCTTCTCCCCAGAACGTCTTGGGCAATTTCGCATGGGATAACATACATCTGATTCTCTCAACAATGGTGCGATTTATTCGCTCAGCTACACCATTATGCTGGGGGATCTTGGGAACCGTCTGTTCATGCCGTATACCTAGGGACTTGCAGTACTCGTGAAAGTCGCCAATGTATTCACCACCATTGTCAGTGCGGATGTACTTCAACGATCTACCTGTCTCTCTCTCGACCATAGCATGAAATAATTTAAACACACCAAAGACCTCGTCCTTGGATTTCAAAGCATAAACTCAAACTCTTCTAGATGCATCATCTATAAAAGTAACAAAGTACAATGCCCCACCCAAAGTTTTTGTCCTCATAGGACCACAAACATCAGAATAAACTAAATCTAATGCATGCACTTTATTAACATGAGAAGCAGTTTTAACGAATGAAACTCTATGTTGTTTCCCTGATAAACAATCAAGATAGGTTTTGAGAGGTGTACCTGTCACGTCTGGAAGGAGTCGCTTCTTTGCTAGTACTTGAAGCCATTTTTCACTCATGTGGCCTAGACGCCTGTGCCACATGTCAATAACTGAGTCTTCCGTTGCGTTGAACCTACCCTTGCACATACTGACACTTGCCTTGTAAAGGGTGCAACACTTCTTTCCTCTGGCCACGATCAATGAACCCTTGATGAGCTTCCATCGCCCACCAGCAAACCGACTTTCATAGCCATCATCATCCAACCTTCCCATCGACATCAAGTTGAGGCGAAGGTCTGGGATATGCCTCACATCCCTGAGAACCAATGTGCAGCCCACATCGGTCTTCACGCAAATATCACCAACTCCCACAATTTTTGATACGTCAGAATTTCTCATCTTCACAGTCCCATAGTCACCTAACTTGTAGCTTGTGAAGGAGTCCCTATGTGGAGTCGCATGAAAAGAAACTCCCAAGTCTATCACCCAGTCGGTGTCCTGACTCGTAGTCGTGAGACATACATCATGATCTATTGAAAGAATAACTACCATGTCGTCATCTGAAGCGACCGTAGTAGAATCTGATTCATCTTCCTTTCCTTTTCCTTTCTTGTCGTTCTTCTTACCACGACATTCATGCTTGTAGTGGCCCTTCTTGCCACAATTCCAGCAATCAACATCTTTCCTGTTACTCGACTTGCCTCTTGATTTATCTCGGGCCTTCCCACCCTTCCTGTTCTTTCCTCTCCCCTGTTCCTGTATCACAAGAGCCTCTTGCTGAGTAGACCCCTGAGACTTCCTCCTTATCTCCTCATTGAAGAGACAACTGGTTACCTGTTCCATTGATATCTTTCCGTCTAGCACGGAGTTACTTAGAGACACCACCAATGTCTCCCAACTGTCAGGCAATGAACTAAGCAATAGTAAAGCCTGCAATTCATCATCCAGGACCATCTTCATAGAGGTGAGTTGGTTCACTATATTGCTGACCTCATTCATGTGCTCAGCCACAGAACCACCATCCTTGAACTTGAGATTCACAAGTCGCCTTATCAGAAAAATTTTATTACCGGCTGTCTTTATCTCATACAGCCTTTGTAATTTCAGTCATAGGCTAGCGGCTGAGGTTTCCGTAGACACATGGTAGAACACTGAATCATCCAACCATTGTCTAACAAACCCCACCGCCTTTCGGTCCATCTTCTTCCAATCATCATCAGTCATAGCCTTGGATTTTGCTGATATGCCTAAAATTGGAGAGTATAGGTCCTTGCAATAAAGCAAGTCCTCCATCTTAGCCTTCCATATGGTCCAGTTAGAACTATTGAGGCTGATCATCCTTGATGAGCCACCTTCCATAATTCAAAACCGATCTTACCCGTTCAATGAACTTAGCTCTGATACCACTTTGTTGGGGGCCTTGCACAAAACCTTAGGATCTAGCCCTCCAGAACAAACCAGAATTATGGATAATAAAGCAATGAAATAAATCAAAGCAACAATCACACACCACACAAGAGAATTTTACGTGGAAAACCCTCAAAGAGGTAAAAACCACGGGACCTCGTCCAGATCAACAATCCACTATGAAGTAGAACGTTAAACCTTCTTCACTCATGCAGGAGTGGATGAATAATGAAAGAATAAAGAAAACTAGAGAGATCTCACCGATTACAAGGACGTAGAAGCACTGAGATGACGGCTCCCTTCCACAAGCTTCCTCTCTCTCTTTTCTCTCTCTTTCTCACACCCTAAACCCTTTAGGATACCCTCTTGTGCTTTTCTCATACCTAGAAAAATCCTAGGAACACCTATTTATAGTTTAGGTAACTTCCCTTTCGCATCCCGGTTGCGAATGGACTCAAATCCGCAGTTTCGCGCAAAATCGCGGAACAAACTGCATAACCTACGACTAGTCCTGGAAATTCCAGGACTGGTCTTAGCCTCCTTCGACTGGTCGAAGCCTGTCCACGACAGGTCGAAGCCCACCTTCAACTGGTTCTGAAAATTTCAGGACTGGTCTTAGCCTCCGAGAAAAACAGCACGAACTCGCTGGACTTTGAGTCGTGCCAGGGCTCGAACCTATGACCGGTCGAGCGCCTCCCACGACCGTCGAACGGGGCTCAGGACCGGTCAAAGACGGGGAAAAAACCCCATCAGGGAGTTTGTATGGTAGAAGTGGAGCCCATGGGTGATGAGGCGGTGATCTGAACCATCAATTTCATGGCCTTGATGTAGATGGCCAAATGCCAATGCAGAACCGGTGAATGTGAGCGGTTGGTTTATTTTCATTCTTTAACTTGCTATTAATTTTCCACCACTTAGCGATTATGATTCTTCCAATCTTATGGATATTTGGGGCAAGGTCTCTTGATGGTGTTGTCTGTAATAACTCTAAAAATAAAAAATAAAAAAATTTTAAAAAATAAAAAAATGGCGTTGTCCATAATATCAATGGTTTGGAACACTGAGTGGTGGGCCCCACTCCCACAAACTTATAAATTGAGGTGGGAGTGGGCTCGCCTTGACTTAAGGTAAACTTGCCTCGACTCAATTCACCAACTCACCTTAAAAGGTTTGGCAAACAAGACAAGCTCCAATGGTGAGCTCACCCTCGAGCTCGAGGAGAGCACAGACGAGTCAAAGGCAGACTTGGCCCACGTCAACTCAACTCAGCTCGATGTACAACCCTACCCGCATGTGATCAATGCTGGGAAGGCTAAAATACAAAAGAAAATGGCCAAACCAAAATAAAAGACAAGATGCATAAGAATTTACATGGTTCGGCAATATGCCTACACTATGGAGCAACAACACAGAGTTTTTTACACATTTCAGCATTGTTTGCCTTTTTCTTGAACAAAAATACCCATAATAACCCTTTTAAAATTTTATATGCACCTGTACCTTTTTTATCATTACTTTCTAACAAACGCTCAGGTAGAAACTTCCACCTCAGAAAATTGAGTTCTTATTTTTACCTATTATGTTGAACTGAGCTTGTTTGGGAAGAAAGTGAGAGAAAATTAGATGAAAAATTACAAATATTTCACTTTTAAAAGAGGGTTCTTCTACTCTCTTTTTTTAAGATTTTGCTTAAAATGTCTTTTGCTAAGAAATAGATAAATGAAAGAAAAAAGAGAAAAAAAACTCCACTTTTAAAAGATGGCTTTTTCTTATTTCTACAAAGATTACGCTCAGATTGGTTTTCTTAGGAAGTAACTGACATAAGGAGATAAGAGATGTAAATAAATAAATAAATAACTCTACTTTTAGAAGATAAGTTATTCTTTCTTCAAAAGATTAGGATTGCATTGATCTTTTGCCAAGAGCTATATTTTTCGCAAAATTTTAAAAGATTAAAAGGTATCCAAATGAAATGATTCTAAAGAAATTTGAAAGTTTGTCGAATTATTTTTTCAACGAATCTAAAATCGCCCCGATCCTACCTATAATGAGAGAGTTATGAGTGTTTTAGTAGGACTGCATGATGCATTGTTCAAACTACAATCACTGTTTTCAACCCACTTTTGAAAGTTCAAATGATCTCCAAATGAAATGATTTCAAAGTCATTTGAAAGATTGTTGAATTATCTTTTCAAAAAGCACAAGATCACCTTGATTTGACCTGTAATAAGTGAGTTGTGACCGTTTTTTGTGGGACTGCATAATGCATTATTCAAACTGCAATTATTGTTTTGTCCAAATTGCAATAGGGACTTTGGGCCTCCTTTTGAAATGTTAAATAATCACCAAATGAGCTTATTCCACGACCATTTGAAAGTTCATCGAATTGTTTTTCCAACGAATATAAGATCACCATAATTCGACCTTTAATAAGGGAATTATAACTATTTTTATGGAACCACATAATGCGTTATCCAAACTGCAATCGCTATTTTGTCCAAATTAAAATATAGACTTTAGGCCCACTTTTAATAGTCACATCGATCCAACGTGTAACGAGGGAGTTATAGCCTTTTCGTGAGACCATGCGATGCATTATTCAGACAGCGACTATTGTTTTGTCTAAATTACAATTTGGACTTTAAGCCCACTTTTGAAATGTCAAATGGTGTCCAAATGAGATGATTTCAAAGTTCGTCCAATTATCTTTCCAACGAGCACAAGAAGACCATAATCTGAACGATAATGAAGGAGTTATGATCATTCTTGTGGGACCACACTGCTGAAAAAATAAGGACCGCAATTTTCCACCACCACGATTTGGCTTGGAGGAGATGTCTTAATGATGCTTTTCACTTTTAACTGTGAACGCCCAAAAATCTAATATTTAGATCATGATATATCTAAAATAGAACCTATAATTTGGACGGTTTAGTTTAAATTGTTTATAAGTTGATGTACGCAGTTTCTAAGTAATTTCTAACTGCCTTTGGATCATCCATCACACTGCCAGAGTATCAAAGTATTTATACGGCTAGTTAGATGGGCAAAACTTGATGGCAATCATGTATATTGTCGTACGTGGGAGATGATACAGTAGAGCCCGAATAACAGAATATCGTAGAGCCATCCCTCCACGGGACACGTGGCAAGGAAATGGTTCAGCCCGGGGCTGTCCATTCAGTGCTTTTTAATATGGATGGATCATTTTTCAAGAATCACACGAATTAGGTAATCCTACCTATCACATTTCTCTGATCTTCCTTCATGAATGTTTGGCCATGAACTATTTTAATCTCATACCATCAATTTGAGAGCCACCTTTTAGATGGATACAATGATGGGTATTACTTTATTTGAAAGCACTATCCATCCAACTCCGATTCTACTGGGTCTACCATGTCATATCCAATTGAAGAAGGAGATAGCGGATGAGCAATTCATCGACAGGATTATAGCCTTTGAACATGGAATTGTATTATAATGATATAAGCCATCTATATAGACCTCACTATGGATGGTGAATGCCTGAAAAGAAACTCTCATATTGAAATATTTTAAACCTTTTGATAATTTACCCCCACCCATTAATTGCCCGTTAGTTCGTTGGCCATTGATAGGATCTTTTAGTGTTGAAAATTTTCCAAAGTGCACCCACCATCCGATGGCTCATGTGATAAACAATTTTGGATCATTTAAACATGACCCATGTCCAAGAGCTACGCAGTCCAGATTTTAAATAAAAAATAATAAATAAATAAAAATACATGGAGTTGTATTGTAGCAAACCTCAAGTTGCTAACTTGACCCGTGCTGCTTTTTAAGCGTGCACGTGGAAGTATGAACTATCCAATTCAAATCCTTGACGGCACTTGATCCGAAATGGACAAAAATGAACATGATCTCTTAAAATCCAATCCAAGTAATATTAGGTTGCAAATAGATATATACGTGTGGTAGTGAGACATTTTCTTTTGTACACCCTTCCTTGTCTTTGGATGGCTGCATTCCAGCTTCCCCCTTGGATAAAATTATATTCACTTTATTGGACAACCATGTCCAAATGGACAACCTTTTCAGAAGTGAATGCAGCATCCAAACGAAATACTGGTTCCTTAGGCAAGGATATCCTTATCTTAAGTGAGTTGTCAGTGCACCCAAATAAGCCCTAATAGATTGTAGACCGTTAAATGGTAATTTTCTCTCCTAACTTCCACTATGGAGCTCTAGACTTCAAGTTGCAATTACATTTATAATTATAAAAAATAAAAAAATAAAAAAATAAACTTTGGACTTGAAACATGATATTAAAAACGGTTGCATAACAGCATTTTCTTTCTTTTTTTAAATAACCATAAGGCTGGCTGTTGTGGCCATCATTACCATTATTAAAATACCTTCCTTATAAGAAAGGTTACTGCTATTTGAAGGCTATTCCCTCATATGAACACCAGGAAACTTCAACATTTTTTTGGTCATTTCCCTCCCAATTGATCCAACTATTGCAATTCAATTTGTCATGCAGCCAAACACCAGCTAAGAAAAAAAAAAAAAGGGAATCATTTTTCCAGGTCACACATTTCACATACCTCTGATTCCTCAAAAGACTAATTCAGTGGCGCCATGCATTTTCATCTTCCTCTTTCCTTACCATCCCTTGTTCCTCTTATTTCATGTTAGAGAGAGGTGAATTGGGCTAGATTATGCAAGAAATATTAAAACAACAATGGTTATGTTCTATATCAAGGGCTTGGGGGAATTTTTGTTATGTGTAACTCTTACAAGGAAATGTCATTAAAATTTCCCTCATAATTAAATGGTGGCAAACCAGGGAAGTGACTCTGGTTAAAGGAACCTCCTGTTGTAACCCATGATGTGGCTTGATGAAAAGGCACCAAGCGCATGTGTTGCATGTAAGGCCTGCAGTGAAAAGGGCAAAAACATCAATTCACTAGGGAAAATTTTTACCTTTCACTGCAAGCTCCACAACTAACATAAGCTTGGCATTTTTTCATCAGGCTACATCAGGAGTAACAAGGATTCCTATAACCTCTAGTTACAGACAATTCACGTCGGCAAACCAGTTCCTTGTGAATCCAACCCAGCCTAAAGATTCCTATAACCTCTAGTTCATTTTTTTTAATGTGTTTGTGCGTGCGTGCATGCCTGCGTAAGGAAGGGAAGGAGCAGGAGCAAGAGAGGGCTAGGCCCAAGCAACCAACCCAGGCCCAGGCCAATCTTGTAAAACCAGGGTCAGCCTTTCGGGTGGCCAGGCAGGTTATGCCCATTGCCACCCTAAGAAACTTGGTCCCCCTGGATAGGCTTTAAAAAAGAACAAGAAAAAAGAAGCTTACACAACATTTATTATCCACCCGTAAAATCATATGAAAATCCACAAAAAAACCTAAGAGACATATTCATTGCATCCCAATGATAGTGGTGTTATAGGGGCCGAAAGTCGACAGGAGAAAAAGAAGCAACAAAATATGCTCAACTTGAAATTTTCAGGAAGAATTTGAGACCCCTAATGGCTTCGGGGTCCTGTCAGCCTTTGGCGTCACTCCTTTCCATCCTAAAGAAGAGAAGAAAGCCATTATAAGGATAACTTATTCAAACACATGAAAATAGATTCCACATAGCTAGTGCACTTTGAATTTTCAAAGCCAAAAAGGCAACTGCAAATAAATTCATTTACAGCAAAGGCAAAGAAGGACCGTGGGATGTATGGCTTCTTGAAAAGTTGATGTGAAGAGCAACAATGGATTGATGTACATTCCACAATGGATTGTAACTCATCCGATACAAGTGGCATACATGTATTACTTTTCCCAAATAATCATATGATAATTCAAAGCCAGCCTTGAATAGCTGGGACAAGGCTACGATAATGGTGATGATGACATTCACACTGGTGCAGCTCATATATAAAAGCAAACAAATAACCATACAATCATCTTTCAAAAAAAAAGTCTCCATAAGACTTACATGATAAGAAGCTGAAGTAGGGATGTGAGGAAGTTCTGAAGGAGACCCATCAAATTTGAGAGAACATTCAGTATATGCTGTTCCAATGCCAACACCAGCACCAAAAGCTACAGAAGCCCATCGTGTCGCAGGACTCCCTGGGATGAGAATGACAAGAAATTAATATATCTTCTTCTTCTTTTTTTACTTTTTTTTTCCTTCTCTGAACAGTAGAAGAAATAAAAATCAATAACATAAGTAAATATATTTTATTGACTGTGTTGCAGGTCAACCTTAGAAGCATTGTGCATCTTTTATATTTGCCATCCTTGCAAACTGCAAACTCGTTATTCTTGAAGACCCATTTGCTTGTACAATTTGTACAAAACATTGCAAATTGGATGTGCCTATATTAATTCAGTTCGAAGATCTAGAGGCACATTCAATTTTATAGGCGTGCATTGATTAGGTTGGAAGGTCTGGGGGTATGCTGATGACTTGGAACTCGGCAGTGCTTGAAAAATGAGACGTGCTCAAAGGCTCAATGTCACTATCGATCCTATTCATATCTCAATTGAACAGGTCATCGTGAATTGTGATGAATGAAAACGGTATGCAGCCCAACACGCCGGCGGAGTAGTTTTTTGGGAGGATCTAGACACCATTCCATGTCAGTGGGATTCCCCATGGTGCATAGTTAGTGACTTCAACGTCGCCAGATTTATTAATGAAAAGACTAGTACGACAAGGATAGTTGCAAGTATGAGGGATTTTGCCAAGTTCATTGATAGGTGGGATTTGGTCAATCTTCATCTGCAGGGTGCTCATTTTCACTTTGTCCAACCATCAAGACCTCTCTGATAAGCCAGATAGATCGGTTCGTAATCAAACCCGGATGGGAGGATGTTTTCCAGGAGGTTAGTCAGTCAGCCCTTCCAAAGACTGTGCCAGACCACAAGTTGATCTGCCTGTCAATGATTAAGTCCTGGAGACGAGCCTTTTCTTCTGGAGAATATGTGGCTAAGGCATTCAGGGTTTAGGGCTCTAGCAGGGAAGTGGCAGGCGTCGTTTACAGTAGATGGCGGGGCAGGGAAAAGATTCATGAAGAAATTGAAGATGACAAAGACCAAATTACACAGTTGGAACAGGGACACGTTTGGGAACATTGCGCACACGAAGGAGTCTCTGTTGTCTAAAAAGCAGAAGTGGATGGAGGAATAAGTGGGTTCGGGCTCTGCGAAAGGTTCAGAGGCAGCGCATGATGAGATCCTGACAAGGGAAGAAATCAGCTGTCATCAGAAGTCTAGAGAGAACTGGATTAAGGACGGGGGTGAGACTATTAGATGGCGCTTGATTGTAATCAATCTACATAATAGTCTATTACATTGCACCAGTGGGAGTTTTATGCTCTTATTTCTGGTCCCCAGCCAGGACAAAGGAGGGTTTGTCAGGTTGGCAGCCTGTATCAAACTGATGACATAACTTCCAACATGAATCTGAACAATATGAAAAGGATTCATCTAAGCCAATTCCAGTTAGTTGGGAAAAGGCTGAGATGATGATGATAAGAAATGGGGCATTTTCACAGAATCACAATCATGAGAAGGAGAGACCATCTCATATATTATTCAATCAGAAGATGCAGTGGTAGTAGACAGGAAAGGTATTAAGAGTATCGTAGTTGAAGAGTTCCTGCCATGATCAAAGCTGGATGGGCTGGACTTCACATCGATTGTTCCAGATGTTGCAGAGATGCTGGAAAGTTCTTTCCCTATGCAGGAGATACAGCAGGCACTTTTTGGTTGCAGAAATGACAGAGAGTCTGGCTAGGTGGGTTTCCTTTGGCGTTTTGTCAAGAATGTAGGAAGATTATCAAAGAAGATTTGCTAGAGGTATTTAATGAGTTCCGTGTGGCAGCAAGACTTTGCAGGGACATCAATGCATCCTTCATTATGTTGGTTCCGAAATACGAATCAGCAAAGGCGATCAAGGAGTATCATCCGTAAGTTAGGTGGGCAGCCTATACAAAGTTCCTAATGAAGTGCTTGGGATGAGACTCAGCAAATAAAGATGTCGTCTCCTCATCTCAGGCAGCATTCATTCTGGGCAGAAGCATAACGGATGGGTTGTTTGTAGTCAATAAGTTGTTGGAAGGGTATTACAGGAGAGGTTGAAGAGAGCTTTGCTAAAAGTAGACATAGAGAAGACCTAACTGTAGAAACAAGGCCTTTCTAGATTATTTTTTTTTTGAAGGATAACGAAGATTTCATTAAAAGGAGGAGAAAAACAAAACAAAAGGAGAGGGGGCGCTGAGAAAGCAAACCGCCTAGACTCCTAAAAAGAAAACATTACAACCCTTAAGAGAATCAACATTAACAACCCAATCTATGATCAAATGTTTAGCTCTTCGAACAAGAAATTCGCTCGACTTAGTGATGAGGACATCACGCGCACGCACGCCGCCCCCTACGCAGGTACGGAAGGAGAGGGAGGGCCCCACCATTGATCTGGCCCGATGACGACGTCAAGGGAGGGCCTCCTAGCTAGAAGACAAAGTTTGGTTCAAAAGAGTGGGCCCGATAGCCAAGAAAAGCCCATCATGGGATCTCATGATCGTGGCCCACTAGTCGGATTGATTTCATATTTTAGATTTTGCTTATTGTCATTATTTAGAACATCGTGAACACTTTAGATTTCTTTGTTTGATTTTTATTTTAGTTTACTTCATCGCCAAGTAATAGGTTGCGCGCATGATGCGAGTTTTTGGGGTATAAGTTTTTTCCTATAAATAGGCACCCCTTTAGTTCTTTTCATTCGTTCAAGTTTTTTTTTAAAATCCTGCTTTATTTTTCTGCTCTCTTCGTGAGTTGTGGAAGAATTCAAAAGTGGGTGCGAAGCACTCTCTTCTTCGAAGGGCTAACTACCGTGGTGCGAAGCCACATCTATCTCCATCCGCCCCTACCCTCTTCCATCCATATCTCTTATCTTCTATCATCATTATTGCTTTGAATTTCCCAGCTTTTGCAGCTATTCATCCCCCTACAACCAGTTTCCAAAATCTGGACGTGTAGGAGGGATGAAACTTCGGCGAAGCACTACGCCTCGACCTTAGGTCGGATCGTCGTCAAACTTGGAGGAATTGAAGGTCTCCCCTGGCTGACCAAGACCTAGGTGTCACTTTAGGGAGACGGGCTTTCATCATACGTGCGGCCAGCCCACCCGCACACGTGCGTCAGCCCCGGGTCACCATCTGCACGCAGGAGCTTTCTCCGAGTCAGGTTTTCCTCTGGTTTTCTTCTTTTCATTCATATTTCCTAAACTCTAGCCTTAGTTTGCATTAGCCCTAATTTATTTTCCCCTTTTTTTCACCCTAGGGTTCCTTGAATTGAAATTGAGGAATCCCTTGGATTAGGGACTGATTTTTATGCATGTGTGGTTGATTTCTATTTCCCTTTAATATTGTTTGGTTTATAATTTTTATTGATCCAGTCCTAGCCTTTGTCGGTCTGGACCCGCATAAATTCCCATTTTTAATTGAATGATTTGGATTGTCATGTGGGATGTGGAATTTGTGTAACTGTTTCTGAATTAGTATGATCTAAGCCTGAATTCTTGCATCTCATACTTAAATTTCATGTCCTGCATCAAATTTGGTATCAAAGCTTAGGGTTCTTATAGGGGAATACATTACTTGTTTAGAGTTAGTTTGTTTGAGTCATTCATGCATCCAGTCCATCACATGTAGCTTTTAGGAGTCCATAGTCCCTTATTTTGTCAAGTATATTGCTGGATTTTAATAACATTGTATAGTTCCCTCATATAGAGTCTCATAGGATCATTTAGTCCTATTTAGTTACATATAGTCGTCCTAGAAAGTCTTTAGGTGGAGTTAGCAAGTGTATGCCCACACATACAGGTCATGGTTTTGGCTAGCACCCTACACTAAACATGAAACAACTGCTAGAGTCACTAAACAAGCTATCCCAGCAGATCAAGTCTTGGGGTAAGCGCTTAGAACAAGACATAGATCAATGCCTTGACCAAATAGAGGCCTCCCTCAGGACAAACCCCATCATTAGGGAAGATAGCCAATATCAGGCAGGTGGCCAGGAAAATAGACCAATGAATAGAGGTGGCCAAGGAATCAATCATGGGCGTGCACTGGTACCCCCACCCCATGAGGGACATCAAGACCATTATTTTGAGGGGTACAACATGTGCGGCCTCGTAGCTAGAGAGTGCACCAGAGGCTAGTTTAGAGTTACTTACTGAGGCCATTCCGGTAGTGGATGAGTTTCGTGATGTCTTTCCTGATGATCTACCGGATGAGTCTCCCCCTAGGAGGGATATAGAGTATACCAGAACATGAGACACCGTAATACCTACAGCCGAGTTTGCGTTTAATAGTTCTGTCGATAGGTCCACAAGTCACAGTCCTTACAAAGTCGTTACTGGTTATAAACCTGAGAAACATATTGATCTTGTCCCTATGTCACCGTCTCATAGGCCGTCAGAGTCTGCAAAGTCTTTTGCGCATAACATTCATTCATGGCATCAAGAAATCAAGCAGAAGATCACTACTAGTAATGAACGTTACAAGTTTTCTGCAGACCAACATAAATGTTTCAAGGAATTCAATGTAAGGGATTCTGTGATGGTTCACATCAGACCCGAGCGGTATCCTTCGAGGACCGTTCGTAAGTTACACGCGCGTAGCGCCGGACCCTTCAAAATTATAAAACGAAACGGTCTCCAACGCGTATGTGGCAAATCTTCCACCCTCCATGGGAATTAGTTCCACATTGGATGTGGAAGATCTAGTCGCATTTCAAGGGGTCATTGATGCATTGTTCATCCTTTCGCCTAACTATCCTGATTCTCCAGACCTTTCCCTTGATCCATGGCCCCCTCCCGACCATCTTCCCAGCCTCTACCTCCCATACCTACCCTTCCCGGCCCATTTTCCCAGCCTCTACCTCCCATACCTACCCTTTTCGACCCATTTTTCCAGCCTCTACGTTCCATACCTACCCATCCCAGCCCATTTTTCCAGCCTCTACCTCTCATACCTATTCTTCCTAACATTTCTTCCCAGCCTCTACCTCTCATACCTAGCCTTCACACACCCAGAGAGGAAATAGAAGATATCTTGGACCATCAGATAGTTTTAACGTTGGACGGCAGGTTTCAGAAGTACCTGGTTAAATGGAAGTCACGCCCAGCTTCAGACAGCACGTGGCTCACTGAGAAGCTTCAGAGACTTGATCCTAACATCCTCGAGCGGTTCAGGAGTTTTATTTCGCCAGTGGCGAAATCTTTGCAGCCGAGGAGAATTTATGGAGACATCACATGCACGCACGCCGCCCCCTACGCACGTATGGAATGAGAGGGAGGGCCCCACCATCGATCTGGCCCGATGACAATGTCAAGAGAGGGCCTCCTAGCTAAAAGACAAAGTTTAGTTCAAAAGAGTAGGTCCGATAGTCAAGAAAAGCCCATCATGGGATCTCATGATCGTGGCCCACTAGTCGAATTGATTTTATATTTTAGGTTTTACTTATTGTTATTATTTAGAACATCGTGAACGCTTTAGATTTCTTTGTTTGATTTTTATTTTACTTTACTTCATCACCAAGTAATATGTTGCGCACATGGTGCGAGTTTTTGGGTATGGGTTTTTTCCTATAAATAGGCATCTCTTGTAGTTCTTTTCATTCATTCAAGTTTTTTTTTTTTAAAATCCTGCTTTATTTTTCTGTTCTTCGTGAGTTGTGAAAGAATTCAAAAGTGGGTGCGAAGCCCTCCCTTCTTCGAAGAGCTAACTACCGTGGTGCGAAGCCACATCTATCTCCATCCGCACCTACCCTCTTCCATCCATATCTCTCATCTTCTATCATCATTATTGCTTTGAATTTCCCAGTTTTTGCAGCTATTCATCCCCCTACAGCCAGTTTCCAAAATCTGGACCTGTAGGAGGGCTGAAACTTCGGCGGAGCACTACGCCTCGACCTTACGTCGAATCGTCGTCAAACTTGGAGGGATTGAAGGTCTCCCCTGACCGACCAAGGCCTAGGTGTCACTTTGAGGAGGCGGGCTTCCATCACACGTGCGGCCAACCCACCCACAAACGTGCGTCAGCCCCGGGTCACCATCTGCACGCAGGAGCTTTCTCCGAGTCAGGTTTTCCTCTGGTTTTCCTCTTTTCATTCATATTTCCTAAACCCTAGCCTTAGTTTGCATTAGCCTTAATTTATTTGCCCCTTTTTTTCACCCTAAGGTTCCTTGAATTGAAATTGGGGAATCCCTTGGATTAGGGACTAATTTTTATGCATACGTGGTTGATTTCTATTTCCCTTTGACATCGTTTGGTTTATAATTTTTATTGGTCCAGTCCTAGCCTATGTCAGTCTGGACCCACATAGATTCCCCTTTTTAATTGAATGATTTGGATTGTCATGTGGGATGTGAAATTTGTGTAACTGTTTCTGAATTGGTATGATCTAAGCCTGAATTCTTGCATCTCATACTTAATTTCATGTCCTGCATCACTTAGATTCATTTCTGAAAATTCTTCTGTTTCTTTTTTCCCACACTGTTCACCAGGTAGCCAGGAGGGCTAGTCTCCAAATAGGAGTCCTTTGTTTACCTAGGCTGACACCATGCCATGCCATTAGTAACTGGGCTGAGGAGAAGGGAAAGGTCCAATTGATGCCGAAAGGGCCCAAGATATGAAGCCGGATATGATGGATGAAGGGACGGTGGATAAACAAATGATCTACCGTCTCTTCGTTCGCCATGCAACAAGGGCAGATATTCGTAAGGATCATGCCCCTTTTCCTCAAGTTGTCAATCGTAAGAACCTTGTTTTTACCAACCAACCACCCCAAAAAAGAAATCTTAGGAGGGGCCGCATAATACCAAATCTGGCTTGTGGAGATATCATCTTCAAGGGAGCGAGATCTGACCAGAATTTTGTAAAAGGATTTGACCGAAAACGGACCTATTTTTTCAGCTTTCCAAATTAATGTCTTCACTTAGGAGGTTCGGATTGCTGTTGGATATCCGCTCAAGGAGGGCCACGAACTCGGAAACCTCCCAGTGCTGGGGATTCCTCCTGCAAATTGGGTTCCAGACCACATTCCCATCGGAGATGGAGAAGAAATCGGCAACAGAAGAGTTCTGGTTATGCGAAATATGATAGATGTTTGAAAAGTCGTCTTTGAGGAGAGACTCCCGCCCAAGAATCTTCCCAAAAGTGGACTTTGCGACCATTACCAATAGCATAATCAACCCCTTGAAGAACCTTCTTTTTCATAGAAAGAATACCCCTCCATAAAGTCGATGCTCTACAATAAGAGGATTCTTTAGACCACCAACCACTCGAAGATCTACCATATTTGCTTTTGATTAGCTTGTTCCAAAGGCCATTCTAGATTATATGATGTTCCGCATGGGTTTTGGTATCAAACGGAGAAGTTGGATCTGGGCTCATGTATCCTCGGCTTGCTTTTCTTTGCTGATAAATAGGACACCTTTTGATTTCATCAAACGATGTAGGGGTCTCAGGCAGGGAGGCACACTCTCCCCTCTTCCATTCGCAGTTGTTGCCAAAGCTTTTAGAAGGATGATAGATCATGCGTTGTAGGGGAAGCTAATTTTGGGAATGAGAATGGAAATTTGTGTGTGTGTGTGTGTGTTGCAATTTTTCACTAGATTAATGCACAACTATGATACCACTTCAAAACAATTAAGCATGTTCCTCAAATTCCGAATACCTTGAATAGAGGCACCACTAAAGAATAACATGTCATATGCATATTGCTTCATGTGCATCAATATGGGGGATGAAGCAAATGGGTCAGCAAAGGTGATCAGATGCAGGGTGGATAGCCTCCCTCTCTTGCTATTGGGAACGTCTGTGGAGGTGGAAAAGCCAAAGATCAAAGCATGGGGCACTGATAGAGAGATGCATAAAGAAATTGGACATGTGGAAAGCAAGATTCCTAGCAATGGGAAGGAGCATAACTTTGATAAAGGTTAGCTAACCTCCCAATTTTCCTATTATCTCTGTTTAAATGCTCGGCTAAGGTGGCTAATCAGATCAAGAGGATGCAGAGTAAACTCATGACTCATGAAGAATGATAGAGAGGATGGCAAAAAATTTCATCTAGTTGTGTGGAAGAATGTGTGTAAGTTTGTGAAGGAAGGAGACCCTGGCATAAGATCCATTTGATAGGTCAATGAGATGCTTTTAGCCAAACAGTAGTGGAGGCAAAGGGGAAAGCGAGGCCTTGAGAGTGAAGCACATCTTGGTAGCAAAATACGGGATGGTGGAAAATGGAAGTGATGCTAAAGTTGCTGCAAATAGAAGAGGTTCAGTGTAACACCCCGTACTTTTCAGTACTTGGGTGTTACCTTGTAACCTAACTTAGTATAAATACAAACCTAGCCTAATTGAACATTTACCATCATTATAGCCACGTCAAGGGATATTTCGGCAAAATTGACCATGGATCTGAAGAATGGGCCATGCTTCTACATCATAACGACCGAAGAGCTCCAGAAGGACCCGATCTACATCTATAAGAGATTTGACTGTTGAATTAAACCTATTATAAACATCCACCTCAAATCAGTAAACGTGAAAGTAAGTTTAGACGGTTTAAACATTCCTAACCGTTGGATCAAGATCAAACTAACAATTCATAGATTTGATCCTCACCATTGGGTTATATGACCCTGAAATTTATTATAGACTATCACTCGAAACGGAACCTAGAACACTTGGACAGTCGATGTTCAAATTCAGTTCGATCTGATCGTTAAAACCACCTGTAAACGTTAACAAAACTCACAAAAGTAATGTGACCCACCTAAGCTTTGGATCATCGCACGCCATATCATCGGATCCCTTGTACTCATTCAAAGTATGGACTCCACAGCGATCAGCGAACACGTCCAGTCCGTCCAGAAGCATTGGATCAAAGGATAAGGCTGTAGAGGAGAATCTGCCATGGGCGGCCACCTCATCTTCTCCGCCCGACCATAAAACCCACCATTGTGCAATGGGCCTTATTTCATGATCCGAGACCTTCACTTGGTAGGCCAGGCCATCAAAAACATATTCATAATATTATGTTGTAAGCATACAAGCGGGATTCAATTAGATCAACTCAAACCGGCCTCTTAACTCAATAACTAATCCCGGATTAGTTACGTCCGAAAGTTCTGGAAAGACTTTCGAGAGGCTATAAAAGCTCTCCTTCTATTTTGGGTAGCCGGCCCTAAAAATTTGGAAGAGAGAGAGAGAGAGAGAGAGAGAGAGAGAGAGAGAGCAAGGAGTGGCTCCGAGTTTTTGCCACACTGACCCGTTCGAGTCATGAGCGAGTCGTAGCAGAGCCAGGCTCCGTCTAGATGCATGAAGGACGAACAGAAGAAAGGAGAAAGGAGAAGAGAAGCAAAGAAGAAGAAGACACGAAGGAGAGAGAGTATGCGCTGGCTCATCGCACCAGCTCGATTCGAGTTAAGTCGCTGACTCGCTCGAGCTGGGTTGAGTCAAGTCCACTTGCTGGACATTCGCAGAGTGAAGTAGAAGAAAAAGAAAAAGGCGAAATAGAAGGTAGAAGGTAGGAGAGTTCTGGGGAGAAACGGGCAACCACTGCTCGTGGTGGAAGTCGGTGCCGCACTCTCGCCCAAGTCAGGCCGCGTCCTGGTTCGAGTCGGGCAGGTCTGGTCGTGATAAGGAGAGGCAGAGAAAAGGAAAGGAGAAGAGACAGCAGAAGGAAGAAGAGGAAGAACGAGGTTGGATTCGCTGAGTCAAGTCGAGTCGCTAACTTGTTTGAACCCAAGCAGGTAAAGCTTGGTTTTGGTTCGGTTCAGGCCCAAGCAGAGAAAGAAAGAGAAAGTAAGGAGGAAAGGAAAGAAGAGAGATAAGAAAAAGAGGGAGAAAATCGGTCTCTACCGAGTCGACTCAGTCCAGCTGGACTGATTTGAGCCTAGTTCACAATCTGGGTTGTCCAATGATATTACAGAAGAGGAAAGAAAGAAGAGAAAAGGGAGAAGCAGAAAATGAAAAAGAAAAGAAGAAGAAACTGCACTCGATTGAATTCTGGCTTGATCATCTTTAGCTGAGTTGACTCAGATGACCATAGAGTCCAGCCCAATCGGGACCCTATTCTAGGGTGATTTTCAATCTTGACCGTTGGATCCTTTTCCGTCAGCGGAAGTGACTTCATCGATCGAAGTATCAACAACTAAGGAATCGATTTTCCCAACTTTCCATATTTGCGTCTTCACTTAGGTGAGTGCATCTGAATTACGTCGATTCAAGTTGACCCCTTTTACTGCAAATCAAAAGGTAAACGATCTCCATGCCTTTAGTGTAAATTTCAAATGTAATCTAAATTCAATTGGTTTAAATTGTATAATTATGTTAATTTTCCCATAAACTTAACCCTATATATAGATTTAATATTACTAGATTCATGACCAAGACCTTAGTGATAATCCTAATTACTCATTGATGGTATATTAGGCTAAAACCTGTGCTTAGAGTACGAATATGCATTCTAATCAACCTAGAAGAGAATTTGCATCCTAAGGTGAGGATCGCCCTTCAAGCTTTTCTACATCTTGATAGTTAGTTTTGTTCATTCATCTTCGTTCAATTATCTTATTGATTTCATAATGTGATTCATTACTCTTATGGATTTGATTTCTTATAAATGATTGATGAATTGGAATTAAATTCAACATTTGAACATGCAATGAGATTTAAATACTCCTATTCTTATCTAAAATAAATGCTTCAAATATACTTGCATTATTGATATTACAAGTAATTTAATTTGTTGTATGTGATTACTCGATGGAATGTTTGGAGGTCCTCGGATTAGTGGCCATTGTGCCTAATAGACTAAAAGGAATGTTTGTTGTGGATTTACCATCTTATGAATCATTTGGGCCCCTGTGGCTTTTAGGGAATAATCCCTTCTTATCGCGTCATTAAATTGAACATTTGGCCCTTGCGGCTTTGATGAAATATTTGCCCTATGTGGCTTAAATGGATTGTCTTCGTATAACCTTACGATGGTAAGTTCCACTTGTAAAAATATAATTGGCCACTAGTTGAGTGGGTTACCTTTAAACATTCTATTTGTTAGTCTCATGAGTCAGGGATGATGGAATGGGACATTATACTCGAGCTGTCGGCCTATGCTGGGTGACAAAACCTCCCATAGTGACCTTTGAGCTTCCTTAAAATGGTTATTTGAAATTGGAATAATAATGGTTGGGCTAATCATGCATTTTCATGACATACGGACTTTACCAGGTGGTCGATGTAAGACAAGAGGTTTTCTTGGATCACTATTGGTTGTACCATAGAGTATTTTACCGGGTGATCCTAAGTTATTATTGCATGCATTCGAACCACTATGGGTCGTCCTTGTTACATGGACTTTTTCGGGTGCCAAATTCTCCTTAGGGCATACCTTGGAGTACTTTTCCGGCAGACTATTTCACCTTGGGTGTCCTCGTTGCATGGTCTTTTCCGGGTAGCTAGTTCTCCTTAGGGCGTACCTTTAAGTACTTTTCCGGGTAACTAGTTCTCCTTGGGCGACCTTTTTATCAGCTGGATGTGTATCCCCAGATCTGTGAGCATGTGCATGCATTCATACATTTAAACAGGATTATCTTTGTGGAATTTATTTGATGAATGCGTATCTGATGAACATTATCTAATTTCTATGATAATCCTTGTGGAATATTTGTTATACACTGTTCCTAATAACTATGCTTAATTATCTTGATGGTATGATAAATCTTGGGGGTTATACCTCACTGGGATAGTCACTGACGCTATCAAACCGTATTCAGTGTGCAGGATACGTGGATGAAGTACAGGTTGACTCTGGTGTGTCACATGGAGGGATCGATGACTATGCAACTCTAGTTTCAAGTCTACTTTTATTATTTGTCTGTTCAATTTTTAGTTTCAAGACATTAGTTTGTACAAGTTTACGGGCAACCACTCGAATATTTGATTTTGTATATTTGGACTCCCTCTTATACTTGATTTGTTTCTATTCAGCTAGTTTACCAACTCTGATAAAGAAAAAAAATATGTACGTGATATTTGAGCCACCGTTAAAGGTTAACACTCGGATTTTTGGAAAACGTGTAGAGTACTTGGGTTTCGGGAACCGAGGTGTTACATTCAGCTATTTGGAGAGGGATCTCGGCTACATTTGATAGGGATTTGAATCATAGCAGGTACAGAGTAGGAAGGGGCAGTCAGGTGAGGTTTTGGGAGGGATACAGGATGCGGGGAGAACCATTCAGCATTGTTTTGAAGTTTTTATATGATGTTGTCATGTAAAAAGGCATGCATGTGCAAAGTGTGGTGCATCATGATAATGTTGAGATCGTGTGGGGTCCTGAGTTCAGGTGGAATCTTAGAGAAGAAGAGCTAGTGGAGTTTATAAGCATGATGGCATCTTTGGAACGCATGTATATATAAGATCTAATAGGCAGGTCTCCCGCTCGTTAAGTGAGCTGCTAGAGACAATGTAGTGTGTGTGAGTGATACAGGGTTCAATCCCTGGTAGTGTTACCTTTCAAAAAAAAATAAAGATATTCTAGGCAGAATAGAAGGGTGTGGGAATGGATAGGGAGGGGATGTTCTCAACAGGCTTATTTTTCATAGCCTCCATGGGCCGCGAAGTAGATGCCTTGCAGTTGGGGGTGGCAATAGGCAGTGCAAGGGTAGGTATTGCACCCATAGCCATGGGCCTAAAATGTGTGTGTGTGTGTGTGTGTGTGTGTGAGAGAGAGAGAGAGAGAGTCACCATTAACTTAAAAAAACATTACCTTTTAATTTTAATCTTAAATATAAATTATGATTTTTCTTCAAAAACATAAAGAAATAGCAACAAGCTATTTTAGATTAAAAACTAAAAACCAACATCTGTTAATGATGTTTTCAATCCATCACACGATTAATGAAGTGTAAATGTGGTGTGCACTTACTCATTTGAACCATGAATTGTACATGTGGCCAACATCATGTTTGGATCTGTTAAACTTTAAGGTGCTCACTTTCATGGTTTAATGATGTTTTCGATGATTCGATCCATCACATTATTGATTAGTGTACACATGGCATGCACTGACTCAAATTAAACCGTGAATTGTACATGTGGCTCACACATGGCTGGATTTGTTGAACTTCGGAGTGCCCACTTCCATGGTGGGTCGACCCTGTTGGATGGTTGTATGATAAGCACAATGCACACAACAAGGTAGGCCCACTTTTCATGGTGGGTTGACTAGGACAAGTTGGATGGTATGCATAGTTATTACATACAACAAGATGAGAATATACCTCTTTTTCTCTACATAGATTTGTAAATTAATATGTGCTAATTATTATTGATTACTAATTAATGATTATAGATTAATTTTAGTGTTAAGGACACACACACACACACCACACTATTGATTATAGATTAATTTTAGTATTAAGGACACACACACACACCCACCCACACACACACACACACACACACCCACACCCACACCCACACCCACACACACACACACCAGCCCATTTATTAACTGGGCTTAAATTAGTACCCGTACCCATAACTGCACCCATATACCTAAACCTATACCCATACCCCACCCGGGTCAGACTAGGCTCGGTACCGATCAGACCTACCTGACCCATTGCCACTCCTACAAGCAGTGGACTAAGGAGTTTTGGGTTGGTGATGCCCCTATGAAGGTCAAAGCATTCTGTTGGTTTGCTCGCTTGGATAAGATACTTTATGGTAGATAATTTGCAAAAGAGAGGATTGTCGCCACCTAGCAAGTGCTCGATGTGACTTGCTACAGAGGATGAATCCTCTTCCTACACTACAACACTGCTAGGAATATCAAAAGTTTGGGGTGGTTTGGTTATTGTCAAGGTCAGCTGCGGAGTTGATTCAAGGGTGGCGCATTGGTGGGAGACAGTCATGTAGGGCGCTTTTGGCATTGATGGCAAAAGTTGTGGTATGGTGCATTTGGATTGAAAGGAAATTAAGAATTTTGAAGGACGAGATCCTCAGTGAGTGCATTTCTGGCAAAAGTTTTTGCCTTTGTGTGCATGTAGAGCAGAAGTAATAACGCTCCCTGTGGTATTCCAACACGGTGCTTTTTTTTTTTTTTGAGAAGCAACGAAGTATTATAAAACGAGAAAAGGGTTACAAAAGAGGGGATTGACCTGCTGAGACAGCGGGCCAAAACACCTATGAAAACGAGAACGAAAACAAATTACAACTGCTTAAATGCAGAACATGGGAGGCCCATTCCACTATAAGAAAATGGACTCTCTTGATAAGATACCCTACAGCGTGGGATTCCCCTTTGAAGCATTTCCCATAATGTTCTTCCCAAACCGCCCACCACACTGCCGCTAGGGACATTCTCCAAACCAGATTTTTCTGCTTACCAAAATCTGCACCATGCCAGGCTTTAAGCAGCCAGAAGAATAGAGGAGAACCCATGAGATATTGAACCAAGAAAAAACCACTGACCAAATCTGATGAATAAGGGGGCAATGGATGAAAAGATGGTTCACTGATTCTGCTTCCGCCATGCAGCAAAGACCGATGTTAGGAATGCACATACCTCTTTTTCTTAAATTGTCTACTGTCAGCACCTTCCTCTTACTAACCAGCCAGCTAAAGACCGCGATCTTTGGAGGAAGCCTGTATTTCCACAGATGTTTAGACAAGGGATCTGCCGAGCCAAGGGAGAGATGTCGTATATACAGTTGTATAGAGATTTGACCGAGAAAATGCCCTTTTTATCATGATACCATATAGTTCTGTCACCAACCCGCTGATCCGGATTGCTGCTATTGAGCAGAGATAACAGGGCCGCAAGCTCAGTAATTTCATCATCCTAAAGGTTTCTTCGACACGGAATATTCCGCACATACTTGGAACCGAGAGGCGAGAAGCTATCTGCAACCGATATAACATGATTAGGAGCCAGACGATAGATGGATGGATACGCTTCACCAATCCAAGTGTCATCCCAAAAGGAAATATTATTTCCATTGCCAACCGAGAAGCGAGTCCCGTTGAGGACTACCTGTTTCATCTCCAACACTCCTTTCCATAACGCCGAAGCTCTATAGGCTGCTGAATCTTTGGTCCACCACCCTCCAATTGACTGACCGAATTTGCATTTAACCAAGGAGTTCCACAAAGACCCGGATTCAGACCCGAGTCTCCAAGTCCATTTACCAAGAAGAGCCCGATTCAACAACTTCAGATTTCTGACGCCTGCGCCACCATCTCGGGTATGAAGGCACACCGTTTTCCAGTCGAGCATATGGAAGTTCTTCTTGTCCCCTTTACCGTACCAAAGGAAATCATGTCTTAGGCTTTCAAGCTTGTCCAGAACAGATCTCGGACACTTGAATAAAGACATATAGTATAGCGGCAAGCTGGAGAGGACCACTTTGATCATTGTAAGACGACCCCCTATTGATAGATACTTGCATTACCAAGAAGCTAGGTGCTTCTCGAATCTATCAATAACTCTATCCCACATAACTTTTGGAAGTTTACCCACCGAAAGAGGGAAGGCCAACGAACGTCGTGGGAAGGGAACCAATCAAGCAATTGAAGAGATCAACGAACTCGGAGACCTCCGTCTCTTCCATGTTAACTCCAAAGATAGTGGATTTAGCCAGATTAACTCTGAGACCCGACACAGCCTCAAAACAACAGATGATGGTGCGAAGATTACTCGCCTTATCGAGATTGGCTTCACAGAAAAGGAGGGTATCATTGGCATACTGAATGTGGGATATGGGAAACATGCCTCTGATGTGACAACCACCAATAATACCAACTTCTAAACCTTTTTGCAGCATCTTGGATAAGGCTTCACCCACTATTAAGAAGAGAAAAGGTGACAACGGGTCTCCCTGGCGGAGACCCCTAGAACTGGCAAAAAATCCTTTGGGTGAACCGTTGAGGAGAATTGAGAAGAACGATGTCCCCACGCACTCCTTGATCCAACCACACCATTTAGCACTGAATCCCATCTTCTACAACATATACTGAAGGAATTCCCAGTCTACATGATCCTAGGCCTTCTCAATATATAATTTGCATAGGATGCTTTTTGACTTGGCTTTATGGATAGAGTCAAGACATTCAAAAGCAATCAAATCATTGTCGATAATATGTCTACCTGGAATGAAGGCGCTTTGGTTATCTGAAATAATCTTGCCCATAACCCCTCTCAAACGAGAAGCAAGGATTTTTGCCAATATTTTATAAGGCCCTCCTAAAAACTAATCGGCCTGAAGTCCTTCAAAGCCACTGCACCCGGAATTTTTGGAATCAGAGCGATAAAGGCTGCTCCCAACTCTTTAGATAGACAGCTCCTATCATGAAATTCATAAATGAATTCCATGTCCCCCTGCAAAACTTCCCAGAAGGAAAGAAAGAAAGAAATCGTAAGGCCGTCTGGACCTGGAGCTTTATCGCCTGATAAGGAACTGATCGTCTCAACTTCAGCAATCGAGAACTGAACTTCAAGGAAATTGGTTTCTTCAACAAAAATTTGGACGAAATAGAGATGATCGATGATGCGGACACAAGCGCATTCAAGGTGTACCAACGAAGAAAGCGCCAACCACAAGTGTCGTCCTTATGGATAGGCGACTATTGAGGAGCTGAAGACCTTTCACATGTGATTAGACATATAGAAGACCCCACTCAAGGAAGACACATGTGAAGGAAGATTGGAGAAAGAAGACCGAGCGCCCGAACTTTCCCGTACTTATGTTATTTGCGCATTTTTGCTTAGTTAGGGGTCTTTTAGTAATTTTATGTCTTTATTTGCTTATTTAAGTGCGCTAAAGCCCTAAACTCGAATTTTTTAACTATTGATTAATGAAAAGCAAACCCTTTGGTTGCCTCCTTCCTCTCTTCTCTCTAATGGTGCTTCTTCTCTTCCCTTGATCTTCCTCTTCTAATTTCTTCTTATGCCCCTCCAACTTCTTCAAGGTAATTATTTTCTTCTTTCTATTTTCCAGTTTTGGCTAATCCTTCTTCGATCAAAATCTTGAGAACCGATCTAAACCCTAAACTCCCAAATTCTCAAATCCCTAATCCGAGAAACTTCTTGGTTCTTCGGACTAGTGATCTTCATTGATCGATTGGGTGTGACCATGCAAGATCGGGAGGTCTCATCCCTCGCCGGATCCAACCTAAGTAATAATTGAATGTCATACTCCATGGTTGTCATGATGGTCCGCTCCATTGCATATTTCCTTTATGATTTTCTCAGTTATGATGATTACTGCTATAATTTTAGATCATTTATTCCTTTTATTTCCGCTGTTTAATTATGTTCATAAGCATGCATCATAATTAGGGTTGTCCTGCGTCAAATTGGTATCAGAGAATAGGCTTGCATGGTTTTTGTCTAAATCGAGTTATCAAATTAGGGTTTTGATTTTTAGGTTTAATTTAGGAAAATTCCAATTTTAGAAAGTTTTCAATTTTAGAAACTTTCAATTTTAGAAAGTTCCTAATCTGGAAAATTTTCAAATTTGAGTTGTTTCCTGTTTTAATTTAATTGTGTCAGTTCATAGTAGTTTTGCATTCATCACATTCATCTTGAAAGTCATAACACCTAGTAGTCTAGTTGGGTAGAGTTTGGTTCAAGTCTTCATTGTATGCCCACGAGAAGAGGTAGAGGTTTCGGACTTCAACTTACCATGAATAACGAGCAGTTATCTGAGCAACTTGCTCAATTGATACAAATGATAACCGCCTTAGAAGCGGGTCAAAGGCGTGAGTTTGCCCGCCTTGAGAACCAAATTACCACTACCATGACTAAGGTCGAGCAACTAGAGGCGTCCCAAAAGGAAAACCCCGCTGTAGGGGATGATGCGCACTCCCAAGTGGGAGGAATCATTGAAGAACGCACTGCCACACGTGGTGGTAGTGAGGATAGAGATCGTGGTAACGGTCGTGGTGCGGTGCGAGAGGCACGAGCCACATGTGATCATCAAGACCGCTATGATCCAGATGAGCGTGCGATGAAGAGTGTGAGAGTTGAGGCCCCGAGTTTTGATGTGCACTTGGATCCCAAGGCATTCCTTGACTGGGTTGCTGACATGGACCACTACTTTAAGTGGTATGGCATGTCAGAAAACCGTCAAATGCGGTTTGCTAAGATGAAGCTTGTGGGTCAAGCCAAGCTCTTCTGGACCAACACCGAGCGTAGGATAAAGAGAGTTGGTAGAGCCCCTATCACACATTGGTATGAGATGAAAGAGAAGTTGAAGGAGAAGTACCTTCCTCTCTCATACCGTCAGAAGCTCCTTGACCACTGGCAATCCTTACGCCAAGGGTCAATGTCTGCCGCTGACTACATCGCTAAATTTGAAGAATATGTGATGCGATGTGATATCCGAAAAGACTCTCTAGTAACGCTCTCGCGTTTCAAGACGAGCCTTCGTGCGGATCTTCAGCGCGAACTTATGACTCGGCCCTTAACGGACTTGGATGAAGCATATCAAGTCGTGCAGGAGTCAGAGCAATATCTGAAGGCTCTTGTCGTTCGTCGTTTTGAGTCCCGAGACTTCAGTGCTAGATCTAGTTCCCAGGGAACTAGACCTAATATTGGTAGTCAACCTAGGGCACAGGCGACCATTCCGCCTAGGCCTAGGGAGGACAAGGGCAAAGGGGTTCTTGGTGCCGGTCCTAGTAACATGAGCCAAGTGAGGTGCTATGAGTGTGGCAATCTTGGCCACATGTCTAATCAGTGTCCTACGAAGAGTCGTGGGAGAGCCTTAGTTATAGGCGAGTCCCACGAGGGTGGAGATGACCAGGGTGATTATGAAGTTGAAGAGTATCACCCTGAAGGAGGACTTACTGATGAAGAAGAAGTGGATGGAAAAGTAACGCTTGCAGTAGTCAGGCTTGTGCTAGCTCAGTCTAGAAGTAGTGTTGACTGGCGTCGAAGCACTATCTTCTACACTATTGCCAAGTGTGGTGAAAAGAATTGTAAAGTGATAGTGGACAGTGGAAGTTGTCAGAATGTGATTTCCACTAGCACCTTACATCGCTTAAAACTGAAATCCACACCTCATCCAGACCCGTATAAAGTTTCTTGGGTTGACAAGACATCCCTACCTGTCACCCAGCAATGTCTAATCCCCATCGAGTTTGGGTCATACAAAGAATCCCTGTGGTGTGATGTTTTACCTATGGATGTGGGACATATTATCCTAGGTAGACCGTAGCTATTCGATAATGTTGTCACGATCTTTGGTCATTCGAATGCGTGTACTTTTATGTATAACGGTAGAAAGATCAAACTTAATCCCATGCCACCTGAGAATACATTAGGAAAGAAGAAGGATGAGAAGACAAGTGAGCCTAGAGGAATGGGGAAATCCAAACCTAAGTCTCTACATATAATCAGCGCAAGAGAGTTTGAAAAAGAGGCTAAGGAGGATTCTAGGGTGTATGCCGTTGTGGCTAGAGAGATTACACATGAGGTTCCATCAGAGTTGCCCCGTGAGGTGACCTCAGTCCTGAAGGAATACAGTGATGTATTTCCTGAAGACTTACCGAATGAGTTGCCACCTATGAGGGACATACAGCATACCATTGATCTTGTCCCAGGGTCTACTCTACCGAACCTTCCTCACTACAGGATGAACCCTGCAAAGCATGCAGAGTTGAAGAAACAAGTTGATGAGTTTCTGCAAAAGGGTTTCATCCAAGAGAGTATGAGCCCGTGTGTCGTGCCTGCATTGTTGACACCAAAAAAGAATGCACATGGCGCATGTGTGTGGATAGTCGTGCCATAAACAAAATTACTGTCAAGTATAGGTTCTCTTTACCTAGACTTGATGATATGCTTGACATGATGGCCAGGTCCACTATATTCTCTAAGATATACCTCAAGAGTGGATATCACAAAATCCGTATACGCCCAGGAGATGAGTGGAAGACGGCGTTTAAGACAAAAGATGAGCTGTATGAGTGATTGGTCATGCCCTTCGGCTTGACTAACGCACCCAGTACTTTCATGTGGGTGATGACACAAGCTTTGAGGCCGTTCATGGAAAAATTCCTAGTGGTGTACTTTGACGATATTCTTATTTATAGTACCACTAAGAAATCACACCTTGAACATTTAAAGAAGGTCTGTAGTGTCCTTAGGAAGAAAAGGTTGTACGCTAATCTTAAGAAATGTGCATTCATGTCTAGCCAAGTTGTGTTTTTAGGATTTATAGTGTCATCTGAAGGGATGCGTGCAGACCCTGAAAAAGTCAGGGCCATAATTGAGTGGCCAGAACCAAGGAACATTCATGAGGTGCGAAGCTTTCACGGTCTAGCAACTTTTTATCGTCGGTTCATTAGGAGTTTTAGCACGATCATAGCTCCCATTACCGAGTGCATAAAAAAGGGAGAGTTCGTGTGGTCTAAAGCCGCAGTCAAGGCTTTTAAAGAAATTAAGGGCAAGATGGTGGAAGCTCCTGTCATGCGTCTACCTGACTTTTCTAAAGTCTTTGAAGTAGCGTGTGATGCGTCTGGTGTCGGTATAGGTGGAGTTTGAGTCAAGAAGGACACCCAGTGGCCTATTTCAGTAAGAAACTGAATGAGGCAAAACAAAAATACTCCACTTACGACAAAGAATTTTATGCGGTAGTGCAATCCCTGAGACATTGGCGACACTATCTCCTACAGCAAGAATTCGTTTTTTTTTCTCTGACCATGAGGCTTTGAGATATTTGCATTCTCAGAAGAAACTCAACCCAAGGCATGCCAAGTGGGTAGCATTTCTTCAGGAATATTCGTTTGTTTTGAAACACGAGGTCGAGGTTGAAAACAAACCAGCGGATGCCCTTAGTAGGAGAGTGGCGTTGCTCAACTCCTTGAGTATAGAGGTAGTCGGATTTGAGCAACTGAAAGATGAATACCCCATATGTCCTGATTTTGGGGTACTTACGCGTCGCTCGCTAGTGACCAACATATTATGGGTGAATATGTTCTTAAAGATGACTTCCTTTTCAAGGGAGACAGACATTGTATTCCCCGTATGTCCCTTCGTGAATTCCTCATCTGGGAGCTTCATTCAGGAGGGATAGCTGGCCATTTTGGTCGTGATAAGACCATTGCCCTCGTGGAAGATCGTTTCTATTGGCCAAGTCTCAAGCGAGACGTAGCCAAAGTTTTAAGGCAGTGTCGAACATGTCAGCTGGCAAAGCATATAAAGCAAAATACCCGGCTGTACACGTCATTGCCAGTGCCACATGCTCTGTGGCAGGACATTAGTATGGACTTCGTGCTTGGGCTTCCCAAGACTATAAAAAAGCACGATTCCGTTTTTGTCGTTGTGGACCGTTTTTCTAAAATGGCGCATTTCCTCCCATGTTCGAAAACGTCAGATGCGTCTCATGTTGCTCGTCTCTTTTTGATGGTGTGGTGCGTCTTCATGGGTTACCTAAAACCATAGTGTCTGATCGTAATGTTTGATTTACTAGCTATTTTTGGAAGACACTGTGGCACATTATGGAACTCGTTTGCAATTTTCTACTGCTTACCACCCACAAACAGATGGTCAAACTGAAGTGGTAAACCGCAGCCTTGGAAATCTTCTACGTTGTCTAGTGGGTGAACATGTTAAGACTTGGGACCTAATTTTACCAACTGCTGAACTTGCTTATAATGGGTCAGTTAATAGAACTACAGGGTTGAGTCCTTTTGAAATTGTAAGTGGTTATAAACCTAGAATGCCCATAGATCTCTAACCTATGTCTGTTACCCAAAGGTCTTCTGAGTCAACCGATGCATTTGCACGCCATATTCATGATTTGCATACACATATTAGACAGCGGTTAAATAAAAGCAATGATGATTATAAAGTTTCAACCGAATCTCATCGTAGAACGCAAGAATTTCAAGAAGAAGACTGTAATGGTGCGAATAAGGCCAGAGCGATTCTCTCAAGGATCTGCTAAAAAATTACAAGCGCGCAGTGCTGGACCATTCAAGATATTACAAAAGGTTGGGTCCAACGCGTATCGGATTGACCTTCCACCTGAAATAAGCATTAATCCAACTTTTAATGTAGAAGATCTAGTCCGTGCCTATACTCTCATTGTTGCAAGGTGTGTCGTATCCGTTACGATACGGCCGTATCGGCCGATACGTAACGGTAACGGCTGACACCGTTACGCGATACGGGGTCGAAACGGCCGTTATGGAATTTTGTGACCATAACGGCCGTTACGGGGCCGTTACGGGCCATAACGGCCGTTACGGACCCGTAACGGCTGTTACGGGCCTTGAAAAAAAAAAAAAAAAAAAAAAAAAGAAAAAAAAAAACTTCCTTCTCTTCTTCTTCTTTCTTCTTCTTCTTCTTCTTCTTCTCTTCTTCTTCTTCTTCTTCTTCTTCTTCTTCTTCTTCTTCTTCTTCTTCTTCTTCCGCTGCTGCTGCTTGCGGCTGCTGCTGGCACTGCTGCTGCGCGGTTGCGGTTGTGGCGCTGCTGCAGCTGCGGCAGTAGCTCTCTCTCTCTCTCCTCTCTCTCTCTCTCTCTTCTCTCTCTCTCTCTCTCGTTCGGTCCCTCTGTTTTCGTCTTCTTTTTTTTTTTCATTTCCCTCTCTTTTCTTTTCTTTTCTTTTCTTTTTCCAGCAAAATCGAATAGAATGGCATGGCTGTGAAACAGCCACGCAGTTTGTTTTTTTTTTTTTTGTATAATCTGCAGTGCACGCTGCATGGTGCACACTCGCTATTTTATTGCATGCGGTGGGGCCCACCTTGATTTATGTATGGTAAATCCATGCCATTCATAATTTTTCAAGTTCATTTTAAAGCATGATCCTTGAAATGAAGGGATCAAAATATCAATTGGACCACGCAGTTGAGATTGAATGCCCGCCGTTAAAATCTTCTTAAGGCCCATTTTGTGATCCACCCAAGCTTTGGATCAGCCTCATTTTTTGGTCCATGCCCTGAAATAAGTGGGCAAAAAGGATGGACCACATGGATATACAACAAATGCCATTTTATATATATATTATATTTTTTTCTATTTACGCATTAAATATGGCTATTTTTTTTAAAATTCAAAAAATCATTTTTTAATGATTGTTTTGCTATTTTAATCATGCCATGTGATGTGTTAATCATAGTAGAACATGTTAATGTGCATTTTACAGATTTGGGGTGCCATTTTATATTTTTTTTTATATTTTTTTCTATTTACGCATTAATATGGCCCTTTTTTTTTAATTCAAAAAATCATTTTTTAATGATTGTTTTGATGTTTTAATCATACCATGTGATGTGTTAATCATAGTAGAACATGTTAATGTGCATTTTACAGATTTTGGGGTGCCATTTTATATTTTTTTATATTTTTTTCTATTTACGCATTAATTATGGCCCTTTTTTTTTAAATTCAAAAAATCATTTTTTAATGATTGTTTTGATGTTTTAATAATCATGCCATGTGATGTGTTAATCATAGTAGAACATGTTAATGTGCATTTTACAGATTTGGGGTGCCATTTTATATTTTTTTTTATATTTTTTTTCTATTTACGCATTAATTATGGCCCTTTTTTTAAAATTCAAAAAATCATTTTTTAATGATTGTTTTGATGTTTTAATCATGCCATGTGATGTGTTAATCATAGTAGAACATGTTAATATGCATTTTACAGATTTTGGGTGCCATTTTTTTTTTTTTAATATTTTTTTCTATTTACGCATTAATTATGGCCTTTTTTTAAAAAAAATTCAAATAATCATTTTTTAATGATTGTTTTGCTGTTTTAATTTCATGCCATGTGATGTGTTAATCATAGTAGAACATGTTAATGTGCATTTTATAGATTTGGGGTGTCATTTTATTTTTTTCTATTTACGCATATTCGAGAAATTCCTCAAAAATAATTGCAAACACCAAATGTAAGATATTTTCATATTACATTCATTCTAATATATCTATCATTGATAGTAGATAGTTAGAAAATTAAATATATGAATTTTGTAGTCAAATTCAGGTTATCTAGTTCATAAATTCATTAGACAGTCCGATACAACTTCTCACCAAAGAGTGGACCGTTACACCACCATATAACATGTTCCAATTTATAAATGAATGCATATTTGGAATGCTTAGAATATTCCGGATTTAATCCATATTTTTTCATATTTTTTTGGCAAAAAAAAAATTTTGGGCCGTTACGCCCCCGTATCGCCGTTACGCCCCCGTATCCGTATCGGTTTTGGAGGTCACCGTTACGCCAACCGATACCGATACGGCACACCTTGCATTGTTGATACATCGTCCCTTTCATGACCTTTTTCTGAGTTTGCTACCCAACCCCTTCCACCCCCTCCTCCACCCATTTCCCATAAAGAAGAAATTGAAGAAATCTTGGATGACGAGATAGTATCCACGAGAGATAGAGGTTTCCAAAAGTATCTTGTCAAGTAGAACAAACCATCGTCTGAATCTACGTGGCTGTCGGGCGACGCATTGCAGGGTATTGATCCAGATCTACTAGAGCGCTACAAAAGTTTCAACTCGTCAAAGTCGAGTTTTTCTCACCCGAGGGGAATTGATGCGAACACAAGCGCATTCAAGTTGTACCAACGAAGAAAGCGCCAACCACAAGTATCGTCCTTGTGGATAGACGACTATTGAGGAGCTGAAGACCTTTCACATGTGATTGGACATATAAAAGACCCCACTCAGGGAAGACATGTGAAGGAAGATTGGAGAAAGAAGACCGAGCGCCCGAACTTTCCCGTACTTATCTTATTTGCGCGTTTTTGCTTAGTTAGGGGTCTTTTAATAATTTTATGTCTTTATTTGCTTATTCTAGGGGTATTTTAGTAATTTTATGTCTTTATTTGCTTATTTAAGTGCGCTAAAGCCCTAAACTCGAATTTTTTAACTATTAATTAATGAAAAGCAAACCCTTTGGTTGCCTCCTTCCTCTCCTCTCTAATGGTGCTTCTTCTCTTTTCTTGATCTTCCTCTTCTAATTTCTTCTTGTGCCCCTCCAACTTCTTCAAGGTAATTATTTTCTTCTTTCTATTTTCCAGTTTTGGCTAATCCTTCTTCGATCAAAATCTTGAGAACCGATCTAAACCCTAAACCCCCAAATTCTCAAATCCCTAATCCGAGGAACTTCTTGGTTCTTCGGACTAGTGATCTTCATTGATCGATTGGGTGTGACCATGCAAGATCGGAAGGTCTCATCCCTCGCCGGATCCAACCTAAGTAATAATTGAATGTCATACTCCATGGTTGTCATGATGATCCGCTCCATTGCATGTTTCCTTTATGATTTTCTTAGTTATGATGATTACTGCTAGAATTTTAGATCATTTATTCCTTTTATTTCCGTTGTTTAATTATGTTCATGAGCATGCATCATAATTAGCGTTGTCCTGCGTCAATCGAGCTTCGGTCTGGACCATTCCTCTTTGCGGAGAAGATTTCTGAAGTAACCAAGAGCTTCTTCAAAGATATCTTCCTGACTATCAATTCGGACCCCATTGACTTCTAAGGCTTTGATTTTGTTGATTCTCGCTCTCACACTCACAATATTGTGGAAATATTTCGTGTTTTGTCTCTTCCGAAACCCAGGAACTCCGCGATTTCTGCTTCCAGGAGATTGTCTTCGAAAATTCTGGAGGAATAACTGTGAATGAGATTGGTCCGATGAATACATTTGTCAACATAGGAGCATCTTCAACCGAGGAGTCTGTAGCTAGAAGCTCTTCCAAAATAGCCGAAGTTTCTAGCTGCCTTTTACAGAGAATAAGTTTCTTCCACTCATTAATTTTACCCTCTAGAAGCTTAAGTTTCTTAA
The DNA here is from genome assembly GCA_021015155.1 of Magnolia officinalis. Lineage (NCBI taxonomy): Eukaryota > Viridiplantae > Streptophyta > Magnoliopsida > Magnoliales > Magnoliaceae > Magnolia > Magnolia officinalis. Next base: position 20,824,230 of record JAJHSJ010000012.1, on the reverse strand, counting down.
ATAATCTGAAGCCGGCAAACCCTTCGAATGAGAAACCCTTCCACCAATCCGAAACCAACTGATGAAAGCCCTCGATCTTTAACCAGGAGATATCGAATCTGAATGGTTTTGGCCCCCAATTGTCCTCGATAGAGCTAAGGATAACTGGGCTATGGTCTGACGTGGGCCTACGAAGCAACGATTGGGAAATGAGAGGGAAAGTTTCTAGCCAATCTGCCAAGACGAGAAATCTGTCCAATCTCGCACAGATTGGATTCGCCCTTTCGTTCGACCATGAGAATCTGGCTCCATTAAGGGGAAGATCAATCATAGTGTGATTATTGATCCATTGCGAGAACTGCCTCCTCGCCGAAGAGACTTTCCCCCCACTGGATTTTTCTTGTGCGTAACGAATGATGTTGAAATCCCCGCCAATACACCACGGACCATTGAAATGCTTCCTGACTTGATTGAGCTCCTCCCAGAATTCGGATCTTCTATCTACAAGATTAGGACCATACACAGAGGTGAAAAGGCACAAAAAATTAGAGCTAACATCTTTTAGAAGGATCGAAATTGAGAACTTACCCACCCAGCTGTGGTCGAGAGACCAGACTACGGAGTTCCAAGCCATAACGACCCCTCCCGAACTACCAGTCGCATTTAAGGCCACCCATTTGACGTCTTTCATCTTCCAAAGGGATCGCGAAAGAACGTCACTGAAATTAGCTACCTTAGTTTCCTGCAAACATATGATGTCGGCTTTACTTCTTTAGCATATATCTTTGATAATACTACGCTTTCGACTAAAACCCACCCCTCGAACATTCCAGGATAATATAATCATCTAGGAACTGATCTACCCCTTGGTCAATCCCGAACAAGGAGTAGGGATCGGAACGAAGAGCTTGGAGTTCTCTGTCAGGGTTAAGCTTGAGACGACTAAGTTTTGGAGAGCTGGATGGAGATAAAGGACGACCCCGAGTCTCTATACAGTGAAATAAAGAGATGAAGTCCTCCGGGTGATCTCCAAAGGAAAGACCGATTGACTTTCCGATATGACTCAACGCGTCCCTGATCCATCTCTTCTTCTAAATATTTCTTGCAATCTGGATTTTCTGGTTAACCAGGGCCTGGTTCGCGATATTGCCTCCTTCCATATCATCTGTAGGGCTGCCTGCCCTCATCTGAGTGTTGCCTCGAACTAGAATGAAGTCTTAAATGGTGGATGGTGCCCGATGAAAAGTGTCTACTAGGTGGCTACTACCTTAGCCCTGTAGTGTGAAGTTGAAAGTCAACAGGTGTTCTATTGGCAACTAGGGCTTGCTGGGATGAAGGAGCAATAAGGAACGCTGATGGCATTCTATTGGTGGAATTTTCTTGTCCGATGGGGACTAGAACATCAAATCATGTGAAGGCCACTACCGAGTTGCAGCTTGCAAGGAATCAAGATCATGGTCAATCACACTTTTAGATATGTGGTAATCGAAGGGGACCACAAGATCATGCTAAGACAGCTTGCTTCAGAAAAATATCCATGGTCTGGCAACTTTGGTGATCATTCTTTGCATGGATCTGTCCTTTGTGATATCTCATGTTGATCATTCCACAAATGCCTTGGCTAATCATCTGTCGAAAGAAAGGGTGGGGAGGATTGTTTTGCTTACTGTGGAGAATGCTTGAGCAATCCTTGTGTGGGGATGGGGCTTTGCTGTGTGTATTTTCTGTTTTTATTGTTTTTTTCTTTTCCTAATAAAATGATCCATTCATCAAAGAAGATTTCTTTCTTTTTTTTTCTTTTTTCTTTTTTTTTTTTTTGGCAACCAGATTATATGCATCACAAAAGGAGACGCATAATTGTCTAACAATTCAAGCTGGTTGCTAGGCTGATAAGTTTCTAGCATAAAGTTGTGCCACCTACAAGCTTTGACACTTAACATTGGAGAGTGAAGAATGTTGTCCTACTAAGTTACCATTTCTAAATGTTACTTTCTTAAGCCCCATGTCAAACCAGATGTGAGTTAGTTCAAAAGGAGAAAGCTCCGTGGAGGGGCAAATTCTTCTGACCCTCCAACAGCTTGGTCCAGAGGTGTAATTGTGTTTCACGGCAAGCAGAGGAGCAAAGGGGGTTGATTGTGAGTTGTGACACAAAAGAGACTGAAGGTTAGGGCTGACATGGAATGGGGGGTCCATAAATCGTAGGCCTTGGTTGTGCTAATCCTCGACACGTTGCCGATCTCATGGGTGGGGGCTCATCCAGTCCCATCAGGTTCTTTCTGCTTTAGCACAAAGGGAAGACTTGTTCAGAAGTGAGAATGTGTTTTGTTAGGCAAAATGTCATGTCAGATAGAGGTGGCACATGTCATCTCCAGAGCAAGGAGCATTAGTGTTGAAGTGACATCACATGCGGATCTCTCGGCGGGTATATAGTGCAACTAGATCAAGGAAATTGCAATGAAATTCATCATACTAGAATGAAAGTTTGAATCACACAAGAGAAAAGATGCAATGACTGTGAGCAAGCTCAACAATCCTTTCGTCTTATACCAACGATCACCACTTTCCCCCTCAACACATTACCATAGAGAAACAACTCAACAAGAGAATTTGCTCAAAGAAAATATCATTCAATTGTGGATTATACCATAGGGCTCATGACTATTTATAATGAGTGTTTACAAGGTTTCCTTCTTGAGAAAATCTCTAGCATAATCTAAGGAATCTAAAACTAGAATTCTTTGCTAGCCAAGATCTATAAAATAAGAGGTGGGGACACCCTGTGTCTTCAAAAAAAAAAAAAAAGATCTATAAAATAAGAAAACCCTTAAACATGAAAATCTAATAATTCTTCTTTTCTTCTAGCATAGAGATATTTTTCCTAACATAGATATATGAAAGAAAGGAAATTAGGAACAAGCTAAAAAGGAAAATTAGGCCTTTTCTTGTGCACACGTGTGGGATGAGGAGTGATTGCATCAATTCCCCCCGGCTTGGAAAAAATTGGCTCCATCAAGTTAATGGCAAAATGTACTCCTCATAGAGCTTATGCGCTTGAAATCGTTTGTCGAGATCCGCATGCTATTGGATCTCAGTCGACCCCTCCACTTGACAAGAAACTTTTGATGCTCACCTTGGTGTGTGAAAACTATCTAATCATCCTACACGTTTTCAACAATTTCTTCAAACTAGCATGGTACCTTGAGTATCCGGATAACTTATTCTTTTGTGCCATCATCTCCATGATGCCCAAGGTAGATTGTAAGATCTTCCACACTGAAAATGGCACAGATCTTCATTTCGGGTGGAAGTTGGATCATGTATTATCACCCAGCTTCTTCAAAATATGATAAGGACCAGCCTTTCTCAAGTGGAGCTTGGTGTAAGAGCCTACTAGAAACCTCTCAGGCTTAGAGGGCTCAAGAATCTCAATCACAAACTTGCTATGACAATCTGCATAGGAGGAATATTGATATTGTGACGTTGCAAGCAACAAAGCTTGAAAATGTGAGGAACTCCAAGATAAATGAAATTTGGGAAGAGGTTCAAATGGGCATTGTCTGCTGTTTATAGCCCTAACGATCTAATTTGCAGTCACAGCTTTGGCATGAATTGCCAGGGTGAACGTTGGAAGGCTTGAACACAATCAGATTTTCTCCTCAGAAGCTGAGAGGCAGTAGGGTTACCACATTGATGAGGAAGTTTGTCAATTTTGTTGCGCTCGATAATCTTATCAATCGTCTAGTTATGGGGCACATTTACCTGGCCGGAAAGGCATTTTGATGGTGGTTCAATTGGTGTTTTTGAGGTTTGCTTTAATAATGTTCCCATTTGCTTGGATTCTTAAAGCATTTCCATGGGACATACTCCATTCAGATTTGAGAACTGGTAGTTGGAGGAACAGGGCTGTATTAATTAAGTGCAAAGTGGTGGGGGAATGTGACGTTGAGATTGTGCATGTTTTAGATGCCTGAAGAAATTGAAGATCCTTGAGTCGAAGCTTAAGGAATGGAGCAAGGTCAGATTTTGATCAATACAAGGTAAAGAAAGAGGAGACTCTAAGCTGAATCAAAGGTATTGATAGGGAAGACGAAGATGGCTGTGTTGACAAGAATTTGGTGATTGAAAGGGAGTGCCTTAAAGTGGTCCACATGACAATTCTTAGGGGAGAGGAAGGGTGGAGACAAAAATTGAGGGAGCCTTGGCTAAAGGGAGGTGATAGAAATATTGCCTTGGCAAACGGGAGGCAGCTAGCAAATTCCATTCATAAGCTCCACTTGAAAAATTCACTTGTTAAAGACTGAATCAGATGATGGACATGATTGTGGAGTACTACTCTGATATGTATTCTATGGAAGAATTTTGCACATCGCAATTGGAGAGCATATCCTTAAGTCGTTGCTCGTAGGAATGGCAGAGTGCATGGAAAGATTCTTTGAAAAAGAGGAAGTTAGGAAAGTGGTGTTTGAGATGGACAAGGACACCAAGTCGGGGCCGAATGGTTTCACTATAGCATTCTTCCAAGCTTGTTTGGACATCATAAAGACGATTCTATAACTTCCTCTCTTTTTTTCTTTTTTTTTTAGAGTTCCCTCATAGATCAAAATTAGCTAGGGTTTTAACACAACTTTTACTGCTCTTACTCTTGAAGGTTCAGGATGCAATGGAAATTAAAGTCTTTAAACCAATTAGCCTAGTGGGTGATGTTTACAAGATCTTCACTAAGGACTAGTGTTGAAGGAAGAGGAATGTATTTAATCAACTGCAGCGTGGTAGGGAGAATGTGAGGCTGAGGTGGTGCATGTTTTAAATGATTGAAGAAATTGAAAAATCTTAAATTGATGCTTAAGGAATGGAGCAAGCTCAGCTTGGCCAATACATGGTCAAGGAAGAGGACATTCTAAGCTGAATCAAAGGTATTGATGGGGATGAGAAAGGTTGTGCTGATGAGAATTTGGTGATTGAAAGGGAGAACCTTAAAGTGGACTACACGTTGATCCTTATGAGAGAAGAAGATCATGGAGACAAAAATCAAGGGATACTTGGTTAAAGGAAGGTGAAGAAATATTCCCTTCTTCGACAGGGTGGCAAACGGGAAACAGAGCAAATTCCATTCATAAGCTTCACTTGAACAATTTGCTTGTTAAAGACAGAATCCGATGAAGGACACAATTGTAGAGTACTACTTAATATGTATTCCAAGGAAGGTTCTGTATACTACAATTGAAGGGCTTATCCTTAAGTCACTGCTCGTGGGAATGGCAGAGTGCATAGAATGAATCTTTGAAGAAGAGGAAATTAAGAAAGTGGTGTGTGATAGTTTCACCATAGTATACTTCCAGTACTACTTAATATGTATTCTAAGGAAGATTCTGTATACTACAATTGGAGGGCTTATCCTTAAGTCACTGCTCATGGGAGTGGCAGAGCGCATAGAATGAATCTTTGAAGAAGAGGAAGTTAAGAAAGTGGCGTGTGATAGTTTCACTATAGTATACTTCCAAGCTTGTTTGAACATAATTAAAGGGAGATGCTATAACTGCCCTTTTTTCATTTTATAACAGTTCCACCATAAATCAAAATTAAATAGGGTCTTCACTCAACTTTTAGTGCTCTTACTCTAAATGTTCAGGATGCAATGGAAATTAAAGACTTTAAATTGATTAGCTAAGTGGGTGGTGTCTATGAAATCTTAGATAAGATGCTTTCGGTTAGATTACACAAGGTCATGGCTTTTGTCCTCTCGCCACTTCCAAGGAGCCTTAAGATATGGCACGCAGTGTTCGAAATATCGGTATCGCACAATGTATCGCACCCTTGGGATATGGATACGTATCGGTTATCGCACGGGATATATCGTTTGTATCGCATAGTTTATCGCACTTTTTGGGAAACATGGGGAAACATTGGGGAAATGGTTGAATTTTTTAATGAAACTTTGGAGATTGTTAAAAAGGCCCTTAATACACACTTTTAAATCATAACATCTCAAAAAAAAAAGATGCACACAATAAATTTCCTTTGTATAGGGTCCTAAGTTATGCGATCTTTAACTGAACTAATGCAACTATATTTAAATTGAATGCATGATATTTATAAATATATCATAGTCATATATGAAAACACAACCAATTCATTGAAAAGCAAAATAGGAACTGAAGAAGTAAATTTTGATAAATATACATATCAATGATGAGGACTAGGCCATATAAATAACAAATACTCCCGAATCGATTATCGGGAATGGGCTGACCGTAACTCCACCCTATATCAGGTTGCCTACCTCCTCTTCCTCCTGACATATTTTCTCTGTAAAATAATATTATATAAGTCTTTAGCCAAAAAATGAAGCTTACTAAAAAATCATCTGGACCACACGAAGGCAAACGATGTGAATTGAATGTCTACCATGAAACCCTTATTGGGGTCACAAAATTTGTGGTGTGTCCAACTGATCTTTAACGATGGCCTCACGAATTGTTTAACGGTGAAAATCATATTTTTCGCTGCCATCTGTGGTGTGGTCCAGCTGATATTTGGATATGATTCATTTGTTGGATAATGCTCTAATATGATCTCTAAAAATAGATGAACGGTGTAGATATAATAAATACATCACTTTGGGCCATGTAACTTTGATCTCCTTTGAACCGTTCGTGCAACTGGAGCTTAAGGAGCATCAGTGCTCGTCTTTGCACGGACGCGGGTTGCGTCCTACCCCTGCCCATCTCTAGCCCCCAACGGGCAGTTCTATGGGTTGGGCCCACCTTGAATGCATGTGATCTATCCACACCATCCATTCGTTTTTCCATCTAATTTAAGGGGTTGAGCCAAAAATTGAAGTAAATACAAAGCTCAAGTGGACCATTACATAGGAAACAGTGTGGAATAATGATTTCCACCGTTGAAACTTCCTAGTGTCTAAAGTAATTTTTATTTGTCATCCAACCTGTTCGTAAGATCACAAAGACATGGATGAGGAGAAACCACAAACTTCAGCTTGATCCAAAACTTCTTTGGCCTCCGAAAATTTTTTAATGGTAGAGGTTCAATCAAACTATTTCCTGTGGTGTGGTCCACTTGAGATTTTAATTTGCTTCGTTTTTGGGATCAGGCCCTAACATTATCTTTTAATATGGATTAACGGAGTGGATAAAATAAATAAATAAAAGTGGACCCCACACAGTTTACTCAGTACCCTAACGGTACTTACTGAGTTACTCAGTACGCAATCCGGGAACGGATTGGCTACTCCCCTCACACCAACCAATAGCTGGTAGTCGGTGCTATGTGGGACACACCATGATGTATGTGTTTCATCCATGCCATCCATCTTTTTTTACAGATCATTTTACGGTATAAGTCCAAAAATGAGACATATCCAAATCTCAAGTGGACCACATTACAGGAAACAGTGTTAAATGAGGGTAGACCATTAAAAGCATTTTGGGGGCCATAAAAGTTTTGGATCAAGCTGATATTTGTTTTCCCTCTTCATCTGGGCCTGTATGACCTAATCAACAGATTGGATGTCAAATAAACAGTATAGTGAGCCATAGGAGGATTTTAATGGTATATCCAATCACTATTGTTTTCATGTGATGTGGTCCACCTGAGATTTATATCCCTCTCATTTTTGGGTTCAAACAATAAAATGATCTTTAAAAATGGATAAAAGGAATAGATGAAACACATACATCATGGTGGGGCCCACAGAGCACCGACCACCAGCCCCACGCAATCCGCTTCCCGCATACGCAATCCGCTTCAAGCAGATTACTGAAGTCACGTCACCAAGTTATGTGGGTCCCACCATGATGTATTTTTTCTATCCACACCGTCCATCCATTTTAACAGATCATTTTAGGGCATGAGCCAAAAAATGAGTCAGATCCAGAGCTCGAGTGGACCCCACCACAGAAAATAGTGAGTGACGTTCACCACTAAAAATTTCTTGAGGGCCACAATAGATGAATGGCCAAGATGATATTTATGTATTTTATCCGCTCCGTCCATACCTTTTAACAGATAATTTCAAGGCTTTAGCCCAAACATAAACCATATACAATGTTTAAATGGGCCACACCTTACAAAACAGTTGAATTGAACATCCACCGTTGAAATACCATTTTTGGCCACACCTTACAAAAACATTTTTGGATCGACCCCTTAATTTAGATGGGAAAATAGATGGACGGCGTGGATAGACCACATACATTAAAGGTGGGCCTCAACTTAGTTTACTGAGCACGATTAGCGCGTGCTCAACAAATCACACCCGCACACTTTTCACCGGTAATCGGATTGCGTACGCTAAGCGTACTGAGTAAACTCTGTAGGGTTCACCATACTCTATGTATTTTATCCACTCCGTCCATCTATTTTATTAGATAATTTTATAGCATGGGTCCAAAATTGCAGGATATCCAAAGCTCAAATGCACCACACCACATGAAACAGTGTGAATTGAACTTATACCGTTGCAAAATTCTTGAGTGTCACAGAATTTTTGTATTAAGCTTATATTTGTTTTTTTCCTTCATCCATGTCTTTGTGATATTATTAACAGCTTGGATGACAAATAGACATCATTGTAAGGCGTAGGAAGGTTTCAACGGTGGAAATCATTATTCCCACTGTTTCCTGTCGTATGATCCACTTGAGAGTTGGATATGCTTCAACTTTGGGTTCAACCCCTTAAATGAGCTGAAAAAACGTATGAACGGTGTGGATAAACCACTTATTTTCACGGTGGGCCCAACTGAGTTTACTCAGTATGATAAGAGCGTACTAAGTTACTCAGTACGCAATCCGGACCTCATTTCACCCATCCCGCCCCCATCTTCTTCAATTTCCCGATTTCGACGAGCGATCTCCCTCTCCTTCACGCAGCGAAGGCTCCGGATGAGGTAATCTCGTCGAAGCCAGCCTGATTTCTCGCCGAATCTCTGAGAAATCCGCACCGGCACGCTCCAATCAGCGAAGAAAGAGAAAAAATGAAGAAAATAGCGAGAAAATTTTGAAGAAAGGGGGATACAGGTACTTACCTGTCGAATGGCCCACCTCCGATCACCGCTACAGGTATTCTCTCTCTCTCTCTCTCCTCTCTCTCTCTCTCTCTCTCTCTCTCTCTCTAATTCAAAATTTTTTGATTTTCCGTGACTCTGTTTGTCGATTTCCGACAATAATGGAGGCGGAAATACTGCGATATCTAAATCGGGGTGGGTTGTATCGACGATATCGTCGTTGTATCGTACGATATCGACGATATATCGCACGATATCTGAAGTTTTGGTTTTTTTGTATCTTCTGGGTGTTATCGGCGGAGTATCGTCTCACAAGGGTGCGATACCGATAATATCGGCCGATAGTATCGATATTTCGAACACTGATGGCAGGCACATTTTGGATGACACTCTAGTTGCTAATGAGGGGCCAGAAGAGGTTTGGCAGTAATTTTTACAGGATTGACATGGAGAAGGCTTATGATTATGTTGATTAGGACTTCCTAGTTTTTGTTGGTAGGATGGAACTTGCTGAAAATTGGATTGGGTGGATAAGATAAAGCATTTCGACAGCTCCATTCTTGATTCTGGTGGGTGGTTCGTTGGCCGGTTTCTTCTCCGATTCAAGAGGGATTCATTAGGGAGACCCGATGCACTTCTCCTTTCTAACAATAGTTGCAGAAAGCTTGAGCTTGATTATGACTAGGGCCTCGGCTATTCATTTGGCCACAGGCTTTCAGATAGGAAATTCGGAATTGGAGATCTCGCACCTTCGGTTCATGGACGACAATTTTTGTTGCGTGCAAGGTATTCCGTAACGGTAACGGTGGCCGTAACGGCCACCACCGTTACCGTTATGATACGGGCCGTAACGGCCGTTATGGCTGTTTTTTATTTTTTGAAAAACGTTGTTCCTAGACCGTTATGGGGCCATTACGGCCCGTTTTTCTGTAACATCCGTTTCGACCCCGTAACGCGTAAGTTACCGTTACGTAACTGATTTTGAATACCTTGGTTGCGTGAGATGTCGTTGGTGCAGGTTCATAGTTTGAAAGACATCCAAAGATGCTTTGAAGATGTCTCTAGGCTCTAGGTTAACCTTGGAAAAAGCAATAAGGCCGGTGTGGTCGTGGAGAAGGAAAGGGTCAAGCTTTTAGCAAGGGTGGGTGCAATTATGTCGAGATGAGGTGTACACATTTGTGGCTCCCTCTTGGGGGCAATCAGAGTACTATCTCATTCTAGAACCTTGTTGTTGAGAGAATAAAGAAAAAGCTTGGTAGATGGAAAGGGTCATATCTCTCGTTAGGGGGATTACCCTCGTTAAAGTCACTCTCTTAAATCTCCCCTTTCATTTTCTCTTTATTTAAACTTCCCATGGCATAATAATAAGTTGAAGCTTTCTTTAGAGAAAATTTTTTCTTTTCTTATTTTGTGTGGGGAGAGAGGGAAATAAATTCCACCTTATTAACTGGAACAAGGTTCAAACGCCAGTGAGTCAAGGGAATCTTGGGATTGCAATGTTAGAGAAAAAATTTGAGCACTTTTAGAGGTTTCGGGAAGAGCCAAAGGGTGTTGGTTTTCGGGCCATGGTAATAGATCATCAATTGGTAATGTGGTCGCAGAATGGTGGGCCATTCAAGAGCCACAAGGAGATCCTTTGGAGGAAGTCTCTCTGGAATCCTTTGGGTTTTGTGGAAAGAAAGAAACTATCATTGATTGAAGCTATAAAAGAAGGATCTTCATCATGATTTTTAATTGGCTGCTGTCAAGGCACATATGTAGATGATAACTTTAGCTCCTCTCTTTGAAGATGTGAACTTAGCAAAGAATAAGATCCTGACAAGCTTCAAACTATCACTAAATCGCCAAATTGATTCAGGTAGGAACTACAAATAACAATTGTTTCACAATCACTCCGTTCATCTGATGGGTCCCGTTGTAGATGGGATATGCCACAGAAAATTTCCTCCATTGGAGCATCTTGACTACTTGATTGGGGACCTGAAAATGGACAGTTCATCCAACAGTCCTAACCCACAGGGAAAAGATACATTCTGCGAGCGTAAGATTTCCCAATGGTGATAGCTTTGAGGCATGTACAGCTCCGCCTGATTGCAGCACACCAGCTGGTCCCAAGCCAAGTAAAGGAGGCACACTGATGTCAAGTGGGCAGCCAATCATCAAACATTTGCTAAGCAAATCATGAGAACGGACCCCAAATAGCTAGAACAAGGCTATGACAATGATGATGATAGTGTTGAGACCTGACACAAAAATGATTCATTATGGGACCCACCAGATAAGCAGTTCAAATCCCAGGAAAGTGGGTCCCACCTATCAAGTTGCTGTCCAAACAAAACACGCCCTTTCTTAGGTCAAGCATTGTATATTTCCTCAACAACAACAGTTTTTTTTGGAAAGATCTCAACAACAACAGTTATTCTCAATATATTTTGTTATCATCTCAAAGCAACACGGGTTCCATCTATGTGATCATCCAAACAACTTTGTGAACCACTATGATTCCAATGCACCCATTTTCCATTTTAGGAGTTGAATTAGTCCGCTAATGCACCATTTCAATTCCCAAAACAGAAAATAGGGGTTATGCGAATCAATCGAGGTGGATTTAGACATCAATTACAATAATTTTTAACCTGATAGTCCAGTATTCAAAATCAATGACAGTGGGTTTAGACATCAATTCCGGTATATATTTCAACCCAATAATCCAGAAATCCAAAATATAAAAGAAACATTTTCCATTTTAGGAATTAAAATTAATACACTAACAAACCATTTCAATTCCCAAAAGAGAAAATGGGTGGATGCAAATCAATCACGGTGGGTTTAGACATCAATTCAAAAAAATTCAAATATATTACAAAAAGCAAGGAAACAATACCAACCAACAAAAACAATAAGAAAACCCCAATCTATCGTTCTCAGATGGATACAAAACGAAAAAAAAAAAAAAATCCTACCGTTCGAAAAGTAGGGAGAAAATGAAAAAGAAAACGTCAAATTACGGAAAATAAGAAAGGGATCACCAGACAACCAAGAAATAGTAGTTTCCGTAATAATAAAAACAAATATAGCATCAGGAAAAAAAAAAAAAGGGAGAAAAGAAGACTGACTGAAGAAAAGGAGTCCGGCAACAGCTCCAGAGAAGGAAGAATAGACGAATCGACGGAGGGATAGATCGATGCAAGCATCCCATTTCGCATTGAGATCGTATGGAGGTGGAGGGATTTGCTTCTTTTCCGCCATTTCTGTGAGAAAGCGAGACAACGGACAGACAGAAAACAATCCCTATATGGTGTGTATAAGAAAAGAAGGAGCGTTTTCGTGAATTTGTGTTAAGTGCCGGGTGATTCCGGACGCGGATTGCCAACGGAGAGAGCGGATTAAGTGTTACCCTACCGTGGGACCCACACTGACGAATTTATTATTATTATTATTTATTTATTTGTATATCGACGCCGTGCATCCGTTTTTTTTCGGCCTATTTTAGTACGTAGCCCACAATAATAACTGGATCGAAGTCTCAGGTGGCCCATTATATTCTCCCAGTGTGGTGGTGAGACCCGATGAGTCATATAGATAATTAGTGACGTCCCTCGTTCTAGTCTAACCAAATTTGTGAATGGTTCGATCTACCCTTTAAGCCATATGAACGTTCGGGGAGTGCAGGAGTAACTTTATTTTATGTGAAGAAGTTCCACTTTCGTAGTTTAGGGAGGTATTAAGTCCCTAGGATACGATACACACGACAATTATTCCAATTGACCATTGAGAAGCTTCTTGTCTTCATGTGCCTACATGCGGAAGCAGGGAGAGAGTGTGATAAACCTACTGTAGGGGAATGTTGAATTACACCCATCCCTGGTTATATTAGGAGGATGCAAGGTTGTCCTTAATATTATTATTTGGAGTATTTGGGAGACGGCACATCGCATGCATCTATACATTTACACACATGTTACATTTCATTCGCATCCATTCATATATTACTCACTCGGATTAGTAGATGCGCAACTAAACTATCGAGTGCTTATTCGTAGTGGCTAAAATTTTGATTAGGTGTGAGACTAATATGAGATTGAGAGTTTACCATATTGAAACTAGTTATCCAAATTAGGTATAAGGTTAGCTTGAATAGAAGTTCTTTGTGCTGGAACCCACGGCTCGTAAAATCACGCACTATTATTTCGATCACACCATGTGTTAGCTATATTCTCTACTACTGTTATAACAAGATGATATCATGCTTACTTATTTACCTCCTATATCTGATTATATGCACTTTACTCTATTTAGTTGCAAATGTTACTTGATTATAATATGATGTGATTGCTTGTGTTATACTTTGATCTAGCAGCATTATGCCTTTTATTTATTGTGTTATGCCACTTAATAGAACTACCCAATGAGCTTTTATACCTTATCTCATGGCTTCATCTTATACTTATAAGGACTCACTAATGAAGACAAGTAGGCACAATTTTATTTAGTTTTCTATTTCAGTGGTATATTGTTATTTTGAAACATTGAGGAATATTTATGGCATAAGGAATAATACTATGTATTGGATATTTGTATATATGGGTTTTTATATTATTTGATTATTGCTGGTGTCGTGCTTGAGTACCATTAAAAAAAATCGGTTGGGACTGGATTCAGAGGTCGAAAAGTTATAGAGCCCATTTGTCAAGTTCGATACACAATATTATATATATATGTGTGTGTGTGTGTGTGTGTGTGTGTGTGTGTGTGTATCAATTTGCATATTCAACTATGAAACCTTCCAACATTCAAACTCAATACAAAGGCATATCGTTCATCGCTGGGTCCAATCGTCCGCAATGGAATGAATGCATTGAGATTGCCTTACATGACATGAACTTGGACTTACCTTAAATGAGAAAGAACCTCTTAAACTATTTAATACTAATACAAAGTCATAAATTTCCCATTATAGGGCTCGAGTCAAGTTTAATCAAATATATCTCAAAGTAATGAAGCATTTGATTTTTGAGACACTGTAAGGTGTCACACTCAACATTGAGAAGGCTAATAAATTCTTGGTTAAAATAGGAAACTAATTCCAAAAGTTAGACAAAACCAAATGAATTCACTTATGCACAAATATCTGAGATGTATCATGGAAGTATTCGATGTGATTTCAAAAATCCATGCAACGGGCCTAAAGATTGAAGATAAACTCATGGTTTTATTGATTTTAAACTCCTTCCCTCCTTAATTTGGGATATTCTAAAGCAACTGCAGTACTTAAATAGAGAAGTATTGAATGAGTTGATTTTATAATGCGTTCAAGGGAAAGAGAGACTTAATAAGTTGGAAAAGACACATAATGGTTACCTTATAATCTCCAGACAAGGACAATAAAAATTAAAAAAATGAAACAAAATACTAGAAAAAACCTTCAGGTATTATAACCAGTGGTCAACCTTAACCTGAAGATCAATCTAAGAAAAAAGCAAGTTAAGAAATATGTGTAATCTCCTGTAAGAAATTAGGCCATCAAAAGAAGGAATGCACAAAGGCAGAAAATGAAATGAAATGATATATTGTATAGTTGGAGACCAACTTACGCTGAAATTTTAATTTACGAACAGTGGCAGAAAGGCAAATATGGTAGCAATTGGAGTTTATACGCTTAGGTCAGCATCACATCATATGTTAGATATGGTAGAAATAATCTGTGTGATTTTCATATGGTGTAATTTAGTTTTTATTGCTGATTTAGACAAATGCGATTATGTTTAAATTTTAAAATGAATGTAATCCATACAATCGTATAATTAGTCATCATTTGAGATTGTCAATCAATCGTGTGTATAAGTCAACGTACTCTGCAACACATGTGCATTTGAAACGGAATCATTCCATCTGGATACAACATTTAAATTTTTTAAAAAAAAACTTTATATTAAGTGAACATGTGACAATAACATTTTGAGATATAATTCCCTTCCTATAACGGAACTTAGATTTTTTTAATGCACAAATTGAGCCTAATACGTGGGTCCCACTAATGGCACAAACATAGTCCTAGAGAGCAAATAAGTATACGTTAGTCAACAAAGATAGTGAATTGAAAATACTATTGCAAATGACAAGGTGGACCATGTTCAAATACTCAAAAGCAGGCACTTCGCGTTGGGTTGGACAATATTTCCAAGGATATCATCAACCTCCGTTGTCTTCAGAAGTTTAG
Source organism: Magnolia officinalis (assembly GCA_021015155.1). Lineage (NCBI taxonomy): Eukaryota > Viridiplantae > Streptophyta > Magnoliopsida > Magnoliales > Magnoliaceae > Magnolia > Magnolia officinalis. The sequence continues at coordinate 20,809,008 of JAJHSJ010000012.1, read as the reverse complement.
GTACAATGACATTATTGCATCTTGCACCACATTGAAGTACTGATGAAAATCTAATGGAGGCTCACATAAATTCTATCAAAAAAGTATCTACAGAGAAATATTCCGTATGTAGATTACTAAAGCATGCAGGAAGAAAATATCGGTTATCATTTACATATTGACCTTTTAAGCGAGATTTCATAATATCAATCAGAGGAATATCGAAAATTTTCCCCAATTCGTGTTAGGCTTAATAGTCTCAAACCTTCCACTACGATGTATCTGTTGGGGATTTGGGTTGAGGAATCACACAAAGATGGATCTAGGATTGAAAGTGCCCAGGTTTGTCAATTAGCGTAAGTGTTGAGTCAGTTAGACTACAGAACCTGATAGGAAGATCAATTCAAGCGTCTGCCTCAACCTGATAGGTAAATCTGAGCCTCAAATCCCTTGTCCCAAATCACCAGGTAAACTAAAACCCTAAAAACAAACTAGAACATCTTAGGGTTTTTAAGGTAAGAAAACGTTTTCAAAAATCAGAAAACTCTCTAAGTTTTCTTGCCTTGTCGATTTTATCGATGCACATATCGATATGATCGCCCTGCGTTGTCGAGTCCTTGATGGTTCATCGATACATCGAAAAGAGGACCAAATATGTCCAGCAACCTTATACACATCTGAACAGAATTATCGATGTATCGATACACCCATTGATATTATCGATATTCAAATATCGAGTCTATCGAAGTTGACTCGATAATATCGACAGGCAGATTTTCGGTGCCCCTATTTTTACTTAAGAAAATCTCATTTACATCGATATATCGGAGCTCTTTTCGAGACCATAAAAGTTCAAATCTCGATGATATCAGAAGACTCTCGATGATATCGATCTTGGGTGCCAAGTTCTTCACAAAATATTTCAGGGTAGTTTATCTATGATCGGGGGTCACTCGATAGAATCAATATTCAAATATCAATTATATCGATGTCGTATCAATTGCATCAAACATGGACATAAACTATCCAGCAAGCTTTATGAAAAATCTTTTTGATTTATCGATGCATCGACACAGCTATCGATATCATCGGCATTCAAATTTTGATGTTCTCAAAGGTCCCTCGATCATTCATGAAAACCTGAAATATTTCAAATCAAGTCTCTCTCATTTTTCAAGTGTCGATGGATCGAACCTCTCATCGATGGAATTAGAGTTCGAAATCCGATGACATCGACAATCATTTCGATTCATCGACCTGCTAGCAAAAGGTTTCAAAAGTGTATGACATTGAGTTTGAGTCATCGAGCGGACCATCGATGCTATCGAGAGTATACGCTCGATGATATCAAACCTGCTCGATGATATCAAACTCTGTCATAAATGTGACCGTTTTATATCCGTTGGAACCTTTTGCCCATATAAAGAGGACTTGTCTATTGTTGTTGTGAGAGAAAGAAGAGAGTGCTTATGAGTGTTTAACCTAAGATCATATACCCAAAGCTCTTTCTCTCAAGGGAGTTCATCCTTCAATCCACCCTCATCATTGATATTCAATAGAGTGAATTGGGGAATGAATTTCCGCATTCAAGGATCCTCCAGCTACTACCTTAATGGCAAATCATTAAGCTGGGATGCCTTGAATGCTTAGATGATTGAAATTGCTCTATCTTCCTTATAGGAAAATCTTTTGAGAGTAGGATTTCATCATAACCTTGACCCAACCCATAGCCATGTATCAGTACATCTTTTGAGTTGTAGATCAAGGTAGCCGAAAACTCTTCATCAACAAAGGAGGAGATCTTCGTCAATGTGCTTAATGGGACTCATCCACTTATCTGTAAGTATCTAGAGTCCAGAGGACACTTGTGATCATTCCTTTTTAGGATTGGGTCTTAGGTGTTTCTTACCCTTAAAATCCCTCGTAGGAGGCCTCCGGCGGGAGTGTACGTGGTGGGTGCGTTGTGTGGACCCTTGCTCTGTGGAGAGCATAAACATCTAGTTAAAGGTGAACCAGTTAAAACCTTAGGTTTGAGGTGAACCGTGTGAAACCTCGGGTTTGGGGTAAACCACGTAAAACCTCAGTTAGGGTCTCATGGAATATCCTTGGCCAGTGTGCCTAAAATCGGGTGCTATGTGTTGACCCTTGCTCAAGGAGCATAAACAGTCAGCCTCGGTGTAGGTTGTAAAGGTTTAAGGTGAACCTGATTTTAAACCTTAGGTTTGAGGTGAACCGCTGTGAAACCTCCTTAGTGAAATCCGGCACACTCAAGGGTTGAGTGCGTCTGTCGGGAGTAGAGTAGACTAATCGTCGAACCACTATAAAAATTACTGTGTTTGAGATTGTCATTTTTCTGTTTGTGTGATTTAGTTTAATATTTCCATATCTGAATATCTGAGATCACACCCCACACACATATACAGTCATATCCATCATAAACTAGTTTGCATATTGTTCATTTCTTAAATAGTCTATGATTGGATCATCTACCGGGCTTGGAAGCCAGTAGAGTTACTTTTGAGTAATCCTAATATGTGTCTGCTGATTAGGATTAGTATAATAGGATTTTAAATAAACCATAAAAACTTTAAAAGTTCTATTCCCCCCCCCCCCCCCCCCCAAGGACATATTGGCATATTCTTACTTCAACTAAAGCGGTCTTCACCGCAATTTCAATGATAGCAATCCAAGAGCACCAAGCAAACACAAGAGAACACAAAGATTTAACGTGGAAAACCCTTTGGGGAAAAAACCACGACACAAAGCGACAGAAAGTCACTATGTAAGCATAGATTACAAAAAGAAAAAGACTTACCCGATTCGAACAACCTCAAATCTCACCCTTTCCACACCCTTTGAAACTCTAAAATCCCTTCTGGAAACCCTTTGGAATACTTTAGATAGCCTTAGAATACTTTAGAAAGGCCCTAGGAACTCTTATTTATAGTTTAGCAAACCCAACTTTCGCACCGACTTAGAATAGTCCTGAAACCGCTTCAAATTTACGCAGTCCGCGCGCAATTTGCGTAACCTTCGACTAGTCGAAGCAGGGCTTCGACTGGTCGAGCCTGTCTTTCGACTGGTTGAGGATCACGAAAATTCTAATATACTTTGTTGCTGGACTTCGAGCCGAACTTTCTTGGGCTAGTCGAACTTTTCCAGATTTAAGACATCTTTTAACAACAGTATCCACCTAAAAACAAATCAAATAAAAATGTATTTTGCTTGGTATAATGGTTTTTTTTTTTTTTGTATGTTAGCCTTTAACTATACTATTTAGCTTCACTATTTCAAGCATGGTGTGTTGGGCAATAATAACATATTACTGTAGGTGTTTAGAAAAGGATCCTAAGTTTTGTATTTATTCATCATACTTTCATAGTAATTCAATACTGCAGTCAAATTTGACGACTTTGATTTTCTATTTAGTTGATTCACAACTTCAACTTTATGAATCTTATATTTATTTAGGATATTTTATTTTTCATTTGTATAGGTAAAATACTTTATATGTTGCAAGAGTAGTCATTTATAAAGGTGATAAAATACTTTTACTAATTTAAAGATGTGGTAAAAAAAACAATGCACATATATTTGTATATATCACCTCTAAGTTCTTTTTTGCACGAGCCTTTCTATCATCTTACGAAAGATGTAGCCTAAATGTTTATGCCATAACATAAATAAGTTTTCATTCTCTAAGTTTTGCTTAGTATCACTCTCATTTTCACATAATAAACTAACGTTGTAGACGTGTGAGGCATTCAAGTCTAGTTGGTAATATACATATTTATATCTTACCCATAATGTAATGAAATATTAACTAATAGATATCAAATAAACTAATTCCCTTTAATTCAGGCTCCTTACTATGGTATTCGTTATCACTTGCATGAGTACCAAATTGGGCGAACTCCTTCGAACAAGAAGAAACTTTTCAACTTTTGGTATGCTTAGCTACACAATATCATAGAACGATGTTTTGGTATGTTGAATGTGTGATTCTCCATCTTAAAGATTGTTCTACAGTTCATGCATTTACACAGTAGAGGTAGTTTTAGCTTGTTACATATTCCATAACTTCATTCGAGTTACTAGTGAGGGCTATATGTTAAATGAAGAAAGTTTATTATATGAAGATCAGGAGGACATTGCTTCTCTTACAAAAGTTTACCTTGCCAACGAGGGAATATTTCTATTGAATGTTACCTAAAATAATAAGGAGTGGGTAAGTGTTGTATCTGTTGAGAAGTGGAGCCACAATTGGGGCCGCCCACGACCAGTCGAGGTTACGCAGATTTCATGTCATAAGTCCTTTCGCAACTGGGATGCGAAAGGAGTTTCGTGGATTTCGTGTCGCAAGTCCTTTCGCAACTGGGATGCGAAAGGAGTTTCGCGGATTTCGTGTCGCAAGTCCTTTCGCAACTGGGATGCGGAAAGGGAAGTTGCCAAAACTATAAATTGGGGTCCCTAGGGCTATTCTAGGTTTAAGGTGAATTTTAGTAAATTATTATGAGGTGTGGGCAAAGGATTTTCTCTGTACTTCCAAGGGAGAGGTTAGTATATTGCCTTGTAATCTTCGTTTCTCTTCATAGTGGAATTTTGCATCCGTGGTTTTTTACCCTAGTTTGGGGTTTTTCCACGTATATCTTGTCTTGTGGTTTGTTTTGGATTGTTTTGATCTATTTCTAGTTTATATTTCTTCCTGTCTATCGTTTGTGGGTGAGGCCTTAGATTGAATCTAGGCTCACTGCGTTGTTGGCATGCTGCGCAACAACGGGTATCAAAGCAATTGGTTTAGTTCTATTGGGAGCGATGGCAGAAGATGGGAAAACTAGAATTGAGAAGTTTGATGGTTCAAACTTTGCCTTCTGGAAGATGCAGATGAAGGATTATCTGTATCAGAAGGACCTCTATATTCCTCTAGGAGGAAAAGAGAAGAAACCAGAAAAGTTGACAGATGATGAATGATTTTTACTGGATAGGAAGGCTTTAGGAACGATCCGACTCTCTTTGTCTAAGAGCGTCGCCTTCAATATATCCAAGGTAAAAACGACAAAAGAATTAATGAAAGCCCTAGCCACCATGTATGAAAGCCCTCAGCATCCAACAAGGTTCATCTTATGAAACAGCTATTCAACATGAAGATGTCAGATGGTGGGAGCGTGGCTGAACATCTAAACGAGTTCAATACAGTCACGAGCCAGTTGAAATCCGTTGGCATTGCTTTTGAGGATGAGGTCAGGGCGTTATTGATCTTATCCAGTTTGCCAGACAGTTGGGATGGTTTGGTGATTGCTGTGAGCAATTCTTCAGGATCGACAAAGCTGAAATTTGATGATGTGGCCGGTCTAATTCTCAGCGAAGAATCTAAAAAGAAGGCATCAGGAGTTTCAGGGGATTCAGGGAATGCTCTAAACGTTGAAGGAAGAGGAAGATCGCTAAACAAAGGAGACAATAAACACAGGCGTTCTAAGTCAAGGAATAAGTCCAAGGGACCAAAAGACAAAGACGAGTGTTGGCATTGCGGCAAGAACGGGCACATGAAACGTGATTGCAGGGCGCTCAAGAAACAAGAAGGAAGCTCTCAAGGTGGGAAAGATTCAGTGAATCTGTCTGAGGAGAGCGACACAGAGGCGTTGATCTTGTCTCTTGATGCGAGGAATGAGTCTTGGGTTATAGACTCGGGTGCTTCGTTTCATGCTACTTCGTGTAAGGAAGTTCTGCGTGATTATGTGTCAGGTGACTTTGGGAGAGTCTACCTGGGTGATGATGAGCCGTGCAATATTGTTGGAAAGGGAGATGTTCATGTAAATCAGAAAGACGGAGCGGTCTTGAAATTGAAGGATGTCAGACATGTACCGAGTTTGAAACGTAATCTGATCTTAGTGGGACAGTTGGCTGATACCGGTTATGTGACGACATTCACCAGTGACTCCTGGAAGATCACAAAAGGTGCCTTGGTAATATCTCGAGGCAAAAAGGAAGGTACTTTGTACGTGACTTCAGGATCGTATAGTTCACTCGCAGTCGCATCAACTGGAGTGAATGGGCAGTTATGGCATCAGATGCTGGGACATATGAGTGAGAAAGGAATGAAAATGCTATTGTCAAAAGGGAAGCTACCCGGGCTGAAGCTAGACTTGGAATTCTGCGAGGACTGCGTGTATGGCAAGCAGAAGAGGGTAAGCTTCAAGAAGACGGGACGCACTCCAAAGACACATCTGTTGGAGCTTGTACACACTGATGTGTGGGGACCGGCACAGGTATTATCTCTTGGTGGCTCACGTTATTTTGTTACCTTTATTGATGATGCTAGTAGAAAACTGTGGGTCTACTTCTTAAAACATAAATCTGATGTATTTGATGTATTTAAGAAGTGGAAAGTTATGGTAGAAAATGAGACAAGTAAAACAGTAAAGTGTCTCAGATCTGACAATGGGGGAGAGTATTGTGATAAGAGGTTTGAGGAGTATTGTGCAGCAAATGGAATCAAACATCAAAAAATGATTCCAGGGACACCACAGCAGAATGGTGTGGCTGAGCGCATTAACAGGATCATCCTTGAGCGCGCTAGGAGCATGAGGTTACATGCAGGGTTGCCCAAGACCTTTTGGGCAGATGCTGTGAATACTGCCGCATATCTCATCAATAGAAGTCCCTCAGCACCATTGGATGGTGGGCTACCAAAAGAAGCGTGGACTGGCAAAGAAGTGAACCTTGCACATCTCAGAGTGTTCGGTTGCACTTCATATGTTCACATTGATGCAAAGCATAGAAACAACTGGATGCGAAGTCCAGGAGGTGCACGTTTATAAGCTATGGGCAACATGATTTTGGCTACAGGTTCTGGGATGCAGAAAACAGAAAAATAATCAGAAGCAAGGACGTAGTCTTTAATGAAAAAGTGATGCATAAAGACGGTGTGCAGGAAAATATGGCCGAGAAAAAGGAATTCGTAGAGTTGGAAGAGTTACCGGACATGGGTGTTACAATGCCACGGGATGAGGCAGAGCCGCATACACCAGTTGTGAGGAGGTCTACTCGGGAGAGGAGACCCACGGTCCGATACTCACCCTCTTTACATTATCTACTACTGACAGATAATGGTGAGCCAGAGTGTTTTGAAGAGGCGTTACAGTCAGATATACGGGTTAAGTGGGAGCAGGCCATGGATGATGAGATGGACTCTCTTGAGTCTAATCGTACATGGGAGCTAGTCACTCTACCCAAGGGTAAGAAAGCTCTTCATAACAAGTGGGTTTACAGACTGAAGGAGGAGCACGATGGTTCGAAACGGTACAAGGCCAGATTGGTTGTGAAAGGGTTTCAACAAAAGGCAGGTATCGATTTCACTGAAATATTTTCACCGGTAGTGAAAATGTCTACGATTCGCATGGTCTTGAGTATAGTGGCTTCAGAGGACTTACATCTAGAACAGCTAGATGTGAAGACAGTCTTTCTTCATGGGGACCTTGAAGAAGAGATATATATGCATCACCCGACAAGATATGTGGCACCAGGTAATAAGAACAAGGTGTGCAGACTGAAGAAGAGTTTGTATTGGTACAAGAAGTTCGATAGTTTCATGTCGGGAAACGGTTTTAGGAGATGTCATGCAGACCACTGTTGTTACTTGAAGAAGTTTGATACGTCATACATCATCTTTCTTCTTTACGTTGATGATATGCTTGTGGCTAGCTCAAGCATGAAGGACATCTCAGATCTCAAAAGACAATTGTCTAGAGAATTTTCCATGAAGGATTTAGGAGCTGCAAAACAAATCCTAGGCATGAGAATAAAGCGTGACAGGGAAAACAAGAAATTAGTTTTGTCACAAGCAGAGTACATAGCCAAGGTACTTGATCGATTCAATATGGGAGGTGCTGAGCCGGTTAGCACTCCATTAGCCAACCACTTCAAGTTATCTAAGGAGCAAGGTGCAAAGACACAGGAGGAACATGACTACATGGCTAAAATCCCATACGCGTCAGCTATTGGGAGTCTCATGTATGCTATGGTGAGCACGAGGCTAGACATTGCTCAAGCAGTGGGAGTTGTTAGCAGGTTCATGAACAACCCCGGGAAGGAACATTGGGAAGCTGTGAAGTGGATCCTTAGGTACTTGGTAGGTACTAAGGACGTAGGGCTGTGTTATGGTGGATCGAAAATCAAGTTACAAGGCTACGTGGATTCAGATTTGGCAGGAGATATCGACAGCAGAAGAAGCACTACGGGTTATATTTTTACTCTGGGTAGTGCTGCAGTCAGTTGGGTCTCTCAGTTACAAAAGATAGTATCTATCAGTACGACAGAAGCAGAATATGTTGCGGCTACAGAAGCATGCAAGGAGATGGTGTGGATGCAAGGTTTTATGGAAGAGTTGGGTAAGAAGCAAGTAGATTGTAAGCTGTACAGTGACAGTCAGAGTGCAATACACTTGGCTAAGAATTCAGCCTTTCATTCAAGGACCAAGCATATTGCCATCAGATATCACTTCATACGTTCGTTACTGGAAGATGGATCGATTGCTCTGGAGAAGACTCATACAAGTGAGAATCCTGCGGATATGCTGACCAAGGCGGTCACAAGGGAGAAGCTGAAGCTCTGTTCAGCTTTGATTGGTCTTCAGGCTTGAAGACGGGGAGGTGGTGCACTCCTGATGAAGAAGACAAAGGTTTATGGAGATGTGTCTCCAAGTGGGAGATTGTTGAGAAGTGGAGCCACATTTGGGGCCGCCCACGACCAGTCGAGGTTGCGCGGATTTCGTGTCGCAAGTCCTTTCGCAACTGGGATGCGAAAGGAGTTTCACGAATTTCGTGTCGCAAGTCCTTTCGCAACTGGGATGCGAAAGGAGTTTCACGGATTTCGTGTCGCAAGTCCTTTCGCAACTGGGATGCGAAAGGAGTTTCGCGGATTTCGTGTCGCAAGTCCTTTTGCAACTGGGATGCGGAAAGGGAAGTTGCCAAAACTATAAATTGGGGTCCCTAGGGCTATTCTAGGTTTAAGGTGAATTTTAGGAAATTATTCTGAGGTGTGGGCAAAGGATTTTCTCTGTACTTTCAAGGGAGAGGTTAATATATTGCCTTGTAATCTTCGTTTCTCTTCATAGTGGAATTTTGCATCCGTGGTTTTTTACCCTAGTTTGGGGTTTTTCCACGTATATCTTGTCTTATGGTTTGTTTTGGATTGCTTTGATCTATTTCTAGTTTATATTTCTTCCTGTCTATCGTTTGTGGGTGAGGCCTTAGATTGGATCTAGGCTCACTGCGTTGTTGGCGTGCTGCGCAACAGTATCCCATACTCGATGAATAGGTACTCCAACTTCTCGAACTTTGAATCCGGTGCCGACAATGATTTGTTTTTTTTTTTTTCTAAATGTTATATAAGCACAACATGGCACAATCTAAATATGGGATATCCGTAAAGTCTTTCACTGAGTACACTTTGCTAACATATTACAAAATATACATCACACTCTTAGAATGTAAATAAAAAAATTGCACCTACGTGTCTTCACTGACAACATTTTCCTGAATTTTTTAAGAGAAAATAATGAGATTTGTTTTCTTAAAAACTCAATGGTCCTTCTATCAAGTGGCATAATACTCCCAATTAGAGTATGACATAGGAAACCATATCACGTTATAAATAAATAGCTTTTACAACTAACAAAGCAAAGCAAATAACCACATATAACATGTTACTAAAAGGAAAGAGAAGAAATGCAAAATTGCGTGCAAATGTTTAACACCCCGAAAATCGGCACCCAAGTACAAAGACCCCGATCCCGAGTTTCCGGGTGTTAACCAAATAAAATGCATGTGTGGCCTCGTTCATATTCATACTCATTTTTCACACGAGCAATCAGAGTAGCGTAATTCAAATTAGCGGAGCCAAAGCGAGGTAGAAATAACAAATATAAATAAATATGGGGCTAACAGTAACAATACAATTAAAATATGATGTCCGCCCAAATGAGGATTATACAAGACACAATATATATACCAAAAATAATTAAAGTGCAAGTTTTTGGTTTGGTCCAATTCTCTAAACCACAACGTCGGCGGTGCAAGCCACTCTAAGCCTATCTATCTGAAATCTCGATAGTGTCTGCATAAATAATATCGCCTGATTTGTGTTTTAAAATACCGTCCCAGAGTGGGAGTGAGTGATCAACTCAGTGGGTTCCATTAGCAATGAGTTACACATGTTATCAATTTCATAGGCACAATTAATGAAAAGCATCAAATACAAAGTTTCTAGCTACTATTTTTAATGCATATGTATGTTATTATGATATGATGCATGCCCTCGCCATCCAACACTACCTCGAGCAACATCATCTTACGTTCGCAATGCCCAACACTCCCTCAATGTGACCTCAACTGCCGAGTCACCAACCTATGTTAATACAATGCCATGAATATTCATGTTAGCCGAGTACTTAATTAAGTCCGTTTATCCAGTAAGATTGGGAAATCTGAAACACCTCCATTTAATCAATGGCCTTATCCAAATCACTTGGCCCAGGCCGGCTGTAGCGGCTCTGAGCCTGCGATTCATGATCCAAATTTAGGTATCATTCATCTGTCTCACAAATTAATAATTCCAAAGGTAAAGCATGATAGTCAAAGGTATGAGGATAAACTCGTTATGGTTCGTCACCCAAACACCAAGTATGATCACTCAGTTCCGAGGTGAGGGCTTGTCACATAACCAAATCACATAGGAAATGGCTCGTCACCCAATTCCATTCATGCCCGAGTTGTTTGAATAATACTCTGGCTCAGAACCATTGGCCGGGTAATTTGACAGGGGTCGTTCGAACATGGACTTGTCACCTCCTGTGCTCGTTGGTCACTACGGGGAGGCTCGTCACCCCAGCGTAGCCGACAACATAGACACAGTATCCCATTTCACCATGCCCGCTCCCAAGACTTGGTTACTCACTGATCACTATGGGGAGGCTCGTCACCCCAGCATAGGCCGACAACTCGGAGACAATGTCCTATTCCACCATTCCCGGCTCATGAGTCTTAATGGGATCGTATCACTAACGGTTATCAATAGGCCTCTCGAAGGTATGAGGTGCTTCAGATTCAAGCAGGCGTGACCATACATGATGAACACATATGGTTGGTCGGCTGTTAGGCTAATTCGGTTAACTTGGACAAACTCTGATATAACCGGCATTAGGTGTAAGCATCCCGTGTAGTCCGACTACTGCCAGTTACTCATGTTAGGCCCAGATCAATCGGACTAGTCTGGGACATCCAATCCAATCGGGGCCACCCTCATGGATTCGAGGTTTGTCGGCTAACCGACTACCCAAGTAGTCTCGGTCAGTCAATTGCACTAATAAATTGACTACCATGACTAACAGGGTGGGATATAAATAGTGAATTCAGACTATCCTACTTTATAGTATATTTCATCGAACATGCAGGTGTCATTACACTAAGATAACAATACATGGAAAGTAAGCGGTCATACAAGTGCGCACTGGTTAACATGCATTCATCTATGCATTATATCAATCATAAATCGACACTAATTATCATGCATAGGCCCATACATTACCCAAATCAATAATCAACACTGGTTAGCATGCATCCATCTATGCACTACACATTCATGAATCAATATTAATTATCATGCATTGGCCCATACATTACATAAATCAATAATCGGCACTAACTATCATTCATTCATCTATTCACCACATAAATTATTAATTGTGGCGTGAGTTTGATAATTGGTAACCTAAAGGTAATGGTCCGCACCTAGAAGTGGTTCGTCGTTTTTTAGTGTCGCCCCTAGGGTTAGGTCCATTGATTAGCGTGTCGGTGTCCTCTCTCTTATTGCCGGGCTATTTCCTTTCGGGGGCCCACTTCCGAAGGAGAAAAATATCCATATGATAGTTTTATGTATAGGCATCAAAAACTAAAATTCAGTTCTCATTAATCATACATGCAAAGTATTTGTGAAGGCCCAAACATGGGTGCTTGGGAGAGATGTGCAGAAAAACTGTACAAAAAAGACCCTTGGCCATTTTTGGGCGTGTCCCACGATCAGGTGGAGCCACCTGTTGGCATGCCATTAGGTTCCTTTAGTAGCCCTATGTGTGGCCTTCAAAATCCAAATAGTGCGGTTCACCGGATTTGCATATATGAGTTTTGGCATAAGGCTAAACATAGACATTTCAATTTTTATGCGCAGGATTTTTTGCACAACTACGCCTGGTCATATTTGAGATCCACTCCCCAATTATATGGGGTCCACTACTTTCGAAGGAAAAATGGAATTTGGTAGGTTTGTATATGGACTTCAAAACCTAAAAGGTTACCCTACTTAATAATACATATACAATTTTTTGGTGAAGACTCAAACTTGGGTGCTTAGAAGAAATGTGCAGGAAAAACAGTGCAGAATTAGTTTTGGCCTGATTTTGATTGTCCCATGATCACATGGGACCACCTTTCAGTGTGCCGTGAGGTGACCTTGGTACTACTATATATGTACTTCAAAAAGTATAAGTTGGGACCAACCGGTTGTGCACACATAATATTTGGTATATGGCCAAACATATGTATTTTAATTTTCTGCACAGTTGTGCCATGCCCCAATATTTTGAGATCCACTCCCTGATCATGTGAGGTCTTATTTGGCCCACGTAAAATATAATTTCTCTATTCATTGGTATAGCTTAAAGGTTCCAAGTGGTGTCCTACTCATATCTTGTGCATGGGGTCCACTATAAAGGCCCAAAGTTGGTACAAAACATAAAAATAATCAGACATTTTTTAACAATGGGGTCTGTCACAACTTAGGGCCCAATTTCCAAACACTTAGGGATCATTCCAGACAAAAAGGTGGGATATCCCATCTTACTGATATAAGAGTTAAACATCCCCGATATTGGTACCCTTAACTATAGAGCGTGGGGCCCACTACAAGGTGTCAAAGAAGCCTGCATACAATATAGTTAAGTACTTGGAAAATTTTTAGCAAATAGAGAGTACAAAGGAAATGAAATAGATCCAATGGTAAGTGGGGCCCACACGCTAGCAAAACATAAATAAGAGACACAACAATTTATATGGGTGTCCAAATTGGATAAACTAATATAATGTATAAGTCACAAGTGGTCCCACACACAAGTGGGTCAATAAGAGGATGAATGTTATGTACAACATAGATCCAACATGCACATCAAGTAGCACATAAAATGTATTGATCAAATCTCTATGTTCAGATCCTCTGTTGGAAAATCTCATCCAATGGATGGTTTGGAAATAAGTCATTTATACTTTATATAGGTTTCCAACCATACAACGCCTTAGATTCATCTAAACCATACAAAACAATCTAAGGTTTATCCTTACGGAAGTATCTATCGGTCTAGAATTTTCTAAATTTTATCATGAAAGAATATAACCATAAGGACCATACATATGATTATTAACTATCTCAAGTAAGTTAAGAATAAATATCAAATATATCTGACCGTTGGAATCACAGATATGACTTACACAAGAATGGTCATAACAAGGCCCCTAAATACATTTTTGTATAAGACCAAGATCTCAGTCGTCCGAACTCCGATTGAGGCTTCTTATATACGTTAGAAAGCTGCTTCAATTTTCTACAAATCTAACTAAACATATATTTTTATTGTATTCAATAGAGGAAGTAAAAATGGTTCCGTTTTAAGAAAATCGGAATCATGCATGTGCTGTTGAACAACAGCTAAGTAAAGTTGATGCCACTGATGATTGGACCGTTGGATGGCTACGAAATTTGTCCCAGAGTTAGATCATATTGTGGTTCATATTATACCCAAGTTTCAACTCCGATTGTATCATGGTTGATTTTATATGATTTTTAGAAGTTTCCGTCCAGATACAAAAACGAGATTACAAGTGAAGGGTGTTGATACAATGTTCATCATGGTGGACCATACTGACGTGGGCCACCATGCTGACCACCATAGCCATTAATACATGCACCCATGGGGCTACACACTAGTGGGCCTCACATGCATCAAGAAAATATAAAAGGTGGAAAGAGAAGGATGGGGATGATGGAAGGTGGGGTGTAGACTCACCTCAAATGTATGGATGACTTGATGATAATGTGTGGTCCACTCCCTCTAGGTTGATGATGGGCCACACCTTGGCCCCACCTTCTCTCACTCTCTCTTAAAATCTTAGAATCTTTCTAAATATAGCAAGGGGATGAGTATAAGAGAGCTCCTACTCTTATATAGGGAATTGGGGGTTGAGGTGGCAAGATGATGTGGTAAATTTATAGGGTCTTATTGGTGCTAAAAGTGAGGTGGAAGGTAGTGTATGGTATGGGTAGTGGATGGATGAAGTGGATGGTGCTAATTATGCATTGGCTAAGGTGAAAGAAATCTAGGCATGCATTGGCTAATGGATACATAAGAGTTGTGGGTTGTAGGCGATGTATGGTGGATGATGAAGTGAACTGTTGCAATTAGTTGTTTGAAGTGATGTGACACAAAACAAGGCATGCATTGACGCATGTGTAAGATAAGGTAGACATGGGTAATGATTAGTTTCTAAGGTACGGGGAAAGGGCTAATGATGGATTTTAGGGTATAACCCATTTTTGTCCCATGTGCATTGTCTTATATGTGCTAGCTCATTTTTTCATCATGTAGTAATTGTCCTATTTTGTGATAATTTATATGTTTTAGAAATTGGGCTTTAGACCCACATGGGCCTAAGTCCAGTGGGCCTAGCACAATAAATGTTGCTCGTGTTACAAGATACGTAATTTTGGCCGTAGATTCGATGGGTCGTATCTTACTAACGGAGCGTCGGATTGACGCATGGTTTTCATCATGGCGACCGTAACGACGACGCGGTCCACATGACAAAGGTTTCGAAAGCATCTGGAACAAATCACTCGGTCGGGCAGTTTTAGTGAATCCAAGGTCACTCCTTTTGGTCTCAAGCACCCGTGAATACACACACATATATGCACTCAAGTCAAAAAATCGAAAGTAACGGCCAAGGACGTCCAATTTCCAGTTGGCAAAAAACTGAGACGCTACAAAATGCATAGATGTATGCAACACATTGCCTCTTCAAAATACTCCAAATAACAACATGAATGATAACCTCATATCCCTCTTGCTAAGGTCAAGGGACGGACGTAATTCACCATTCCCCTACGGTAGTTCTCCTACACTCTCTCCTGCACTCAACGCATATGCACATGAAGACAGATGGCTTCCTAATAGCCAATTGGGATAGTTGTCGGATACCGTACCCTAGGGACCCAATAGCCTCTTAAAGTTAGGAAACTAGGGTTTCTTCACACATAAGAAGACTACACATACGTCCTTTGAGGCGTCCATATGGTTTCTAGTCTAGATTAAACCATTTAACAAGTTCAGTTAGACCAAAATATGGATCATCACCAAATATCTACATTACTCCTAGGTCTCGTCATCACATAAGGGGAAAACGATGGGTCGCCCGTTCATATACAGTATAGTCATCAGATCTTGTCATCGCGCCACATGCGGTGGGCTGCCTGACCTTTTAGGAATCAATCATGGATATATCACCCCATTGGGTCTTGTCACCTCGTCACACAGATGGGCGCCCCGACAACATACCATATATTAGTACATCGAGTCCTGTCACCACATCGCGTAGATGGGCCGCCCAACAATTATGTAATCTAACGTAGACTCGATCATCATGAGAG
Organism: Magnolia officinalis; assembly: GCA_021015155.1. NCBI lineage: Eukaryota > Viridiplantae > Streptophyta > Magnoliopsida > Magnoliales > Magnoliaceae > Magnolia > Magnolia officinalis. The sequence continues at coordinate 20,793,282 of JAJHSJ010000012.1, read as the reverse complement.
TCGTCATAAACACTATATCATGTGTGTCCAATACAATACAGGCCAATCATGATAATCCAATATTTTCTTTAATCAACATGAGAGCCAAAGTCCAATCTTACTCTTCCCATGATGCATGGATGGAGATACTATGCTATATAAATGTTAAATGGATATCGTGTACTATTCATTTGTGCATTTAACTATCATTAAATCATATACATACGACATTAAAGTGGCCATGTGCTTAATTCATTGGGTTTCATTTTGTGCTATTTAAGTGCACCAACTTATTCATCATTGTAAAATTAACGCACTTGATCACGAAAGTTGCCTGTTTAGCCCCTTGGCAATTCCTTTTTGGGTTTGCTTTAAGGCCTGTATCCTATGAGTAAGCGGGCTTAACCAAGGCCTATGAACAAGTAGGTTCAACAAAAGGCCCATATACACAGGTGATCTTTTTAAAGACTTAATCTCCATAACATGTGGGCTATCTTATAACCCATAGGTCGAGTGGGCTCCCTTGAGGCCCAAATATAATAAGTGGGTTCTCACGAGGCCATAACACAATCACTACAAGAGATAAAAACTACCTCCACACCCTTATTACATTACCATGCCAAAGGGGTTGAATGGAACACACATGATACGAGAAAATTCACATTATTATAACCACATATTCCATCACATACATCAAAATCATCCATCACAATTAACCGCACATCATAGGATTGTTCAAACCTTACATTAATTAATCCCAAAACATACCTATGTCAAGGTGGGGTTCATGGCTAGTGGGTCTATCGTCTCATCCAATACATTGATAAAGTATCAATGTCATATCGGGTCCTAAGGGTCACGAACCAGGCTAATATTTGTATTATCCCTTCGTCTAAGTCCTAGTGACCTTATGAATGGTTTAGATCGTGCATAAATATCACAAATCACGGGCCCCACGAAGCTTTGGGTCAACCACATTTTTGGAATCATGACCTAACATAATTGGAAAAAATGGTGGACTTTCACAAACATCATAGTGGGCCCGGGAAGGTTTTTAATGGTGAGCATCAATCCTACTATTCCCTATAGTGTGACCTACCTATAAATTGACATAGTAAATAAAACACACACAAGGATGGGTCCCATAGTGTGGCGATCATGTTGTCCTTAGAAAGAATGCAAATCACACTGCCCTGGGTAGCGGGTCCCACATGGTGGGGCCCAAGAAGGTTTCACGGTGGGTGTTGTTAGTGCACTCATTTTTGCACACTAGTTTGTCAATCATGTGACTAGTTGTGTCAAGTAATCGGATGAGTCCTTGGCAAATGAAGACCGGCAACACAACTGGATCAGAAGCACCAAAGCCACATTGAAGACAAAGAACCGCTTCTACGATATTGACCTTGCAAATAGAAGACAAAGAACCGCTTCTACGATATTGACCTTGCAAATAGATGATCTCAACCCAAATAGGAAAACCTACTTAGGTCATCTATTCAAAGCTAATTCCGAGTTCATGTTTTTTATCCTTTAGTCTTGGCTTTAGCAAGTTCCAAGTTGATGAATGATTAAATGAACAAGGAATTAAAACAAGAAAATCTGTCCACATTCAGTAGGAAAAGGTGCCACCGAATAGCACTTTCGGTATCACTGAAGATACCTTCGGTGTTACCGAAAGTGCTCAAAAGAGTCCACCAACATTTCAAAGGTAATTCGGTACCATCGACTGGACATTTCGGTAACACCGGCTGCCACCGATGATCAAATTTTGGTGACACCGAAAAGGATCTTTTTCATTCAGAAACTTGAGGATTTAATTCGGTACTACCGATTGATAATTCATCAGTTTAATGAAGAACATGATCTCAAGCCTTCACTAGAGTATTGAGACCAAACCTATAGGTATATCCTTAGTCTCAACGATACTCTAGTGCATCCATCAGTTGAATTTCTTTGGAAATCTATTCATAACCCTTGTTAGAGATTCAACCAACTCCCATTACCTTGATTACCTTAACAGGAACATCATATGTAAGGTTCTTGATCGTGAAGCTGACACAATAGGTAAACTACAACATAGCGATCGGGGGAGCATCAGGGAGCTTATTCAAGCATGCAAGAGAGAAGATCAAGCAACCCAAGACAAGCTACAAGAGATGACTCATTCCGATAAGTAAGTGTCATTATTAAGAGTCCAAAGTTTAGTCTTTATCCTCGTGTAGGATTGGTGCTAAGAGGTTGCTATCAACAAACTCTCGGAAGTGCCTTGTGTGGGACCTTGGCTTGTGGGCCTCAACGTAGGTGCCTTATGTGGGACCTTGGCCTGTGGGCCTCAACGTAGGTGCCTTGTGTGGGACCTTGGCCGGTGGGTCTCAACATAGGTGCCTTGTGTGGGACCTTAGCCAGTGGCCCTAAACGTAGGTGCCTTGTGTGGGACATTGGCTAGTGGGCCTAAACAAAGGTTCGGGATTATGACCTTGGCCTGTGTGGCGTAAATTATTAAGTTCGAGAGTAGGACCCTTGCTCTTGAGTAGAATATAAATCTTAGGTTCGAGATTAGGTCCTTGGCCTATGTGGCCTAAATTATTGGGTTCGGAAGTAGGACCCCTGCTCTTGAGCAGAGCATAAATCTTAGGTTCGGGATTAGGACCTTGGCCTGTGTGGCCTAAACTGTAAGGTTCGGGATTAAGACCTTTGGTCTTGTGTAGGGCATAAATTGTAGGGTATTTATGTAGGGTTGTAAAGGTTTGAGGTGAACCTGATTAGAAACCCCCAATAGTGAAATCTGGTACACTCATGGGTTGAGTGTGTCCGTCGGGAGTGGAATAAGCACGTAGCCGAACCACTATATATGATCGTGTTTGGAATTGCTATTTGCGCATTTATTTAATTATGCTTATGTGTCTTGAATGTTTAAATATGATGCATGATTAGATGAATATTTAGGATTAATAGGAATCACATCCCACACACTCATATACACTATCTTACATATGCTAGTTGCTTAACTTGCATATCTAGTGTAGCCTATGTGATTGGACCCTCTATTTACTTGGAATCTTTTAGAGTTACACTGCCTTAGTTTAATTGAAAATGAGTTTATGTTAGGCAGTAAAGTTTTAAATTGGTATAATCATTGAAAAGTCCTATTCACCCCCCTCTAGGATTCCTGTATTGTTCCATACTTGTACTACAGCAGTCTAAACCGCAATTTCAGGTGTCATTATACCCCATTATTTATGGCGGTGGGGTCCACTTAAGACTTCAATCTGCCTCACATTTGGGCGCATGCCTCATAATGATGTGGAAAAAAGGATGGACGGTGTGAATAAAATCCATGCGTCAAGGTAGGCCCGGATTCATTTACAGGAAAAAAAATCAATTAGCCATGGCGGTCTTCTTCTTGTACTGAATGATTCGATTTTGTTCAATATGATCAAACCACTGTAAAAGGTTTGTGGGACAAATTGTTAAACTTATATGAAAGAAAATCGATATCAAACAAGATTTTTCTCTAATGGCAATTGTACAACTTGAATATGAATAAATGACCCTCTTTGTAAAAATACTTTAATGAGTTTAATACCCTAATGTGGAAACTGGAGGGCGGATTCCCCGAGGGTACAGGAGATCTACTATCTTCTTTCCACTAATTGCCTCGCTCGAGGGGTTTTATAAAGGAGGTAAGAGGGTGTGATATTTGACCAAAGTCGCCACTAACTAGTTATTACAATTCTACAGTCGGTTAGGCCTCGTAGAAACGCTTAAGATTGAGAACTTGAAGATCCTTAACCCCAAAGTAACTCGTGAGTTTACGTTATAGAGATTCCAAGTAAGGGACTGCAATTACAGAGAGTGAATGTGTTAGGCACCCACTTTGCCGGTATGAATGTACAATCTTTACTTCATAATATCTGACTAATTTCTGAAGAATACGGATAGTTATCACGTGCAAAAAATGTAATGCGATGTAATGATACTTGTGATTGATTGATTCAAATTTCTGATGGGCATGATCCGACCATATCGGCAAGCCGTAGAGCATATGTTCGAAATGATTAAGTGCATGGTGCAAGTATAAATGCTTAATATTAATGCTCATGATAAAACGTTGGCCAATCGACTAAGATTTTTGGTGGACCTGCTGCGATTATATTGGTATGTATCAGAGCATACGTCCGCCAGTCAGATACGATGGAAAATGATAGAATGCAATGTATATGCTAAAACGATGGCTAACTGGCTAAGGTTTCTGATGGGTAAGATTCGATTATATCGGTAAGCCACATAGCATACGCCCGTCATTCAAATGTGTGAAAACGATTAAAATGCACTATGTTGCTGATGTATATGAGGAGCAGGGGGTTGAGAAGGGAATGAATATTGCACAATGCTAATGCACTGATTTGATGAAATCGGTAGATGTCACACCCTAAACTCAGAAAACAGGCTCACAAAATTCCTGATCGTCAAATCCGGCGCCGACAGCCTCCGTAGTGCCCCATTCTCGGATCTCAGCACTCACATGCCAGATTCCAATCTTGGGATCCTACAAGGAGGATTTTCAGTATGAATTTTTTATTTTTTTTTGTAATAGAGCATAACCATAAGCATAACCAAGTCAAAAAATAACAACACCATATATCCACTATATCAAAAACTTTAAGTACAATGCGGAAATGAAAATGCAAGGTGATCAAAAAGCTTCAAAATAGTCAGATGCACACTCCTGCCTCAGCGCTGCTGCTGTCCAACGCTATCTGCACGCAACAGTCGTGCATAAGCTTACAAAAGCTTAGAGGGTGGTGTAAGTGTGTGCGAATGACAAGTGTTAAGTATATAATACCAGAGTAATGCGGAAGTACGCGGGTATGTCCATGAATGCTATCAACTATACCAAAACTATGTGATGCAAGGCATGAATGCTATCGGCCATACCAATATCATGCGATGTGAGGCCTATGTAGCCAAATGTCATATGCAAGATACAAAGCAAGCATGTCAATCCTCATCGAGTATACATATCAGTACAGTTCCTCTCTGGATATCACCTGGATCTAATACACTTCACACTGACTGCCTTCTCCCTAGCTGCACAACCAAGTAAGTGGAAGAGACCACACTATCCGCCCGACCAGTAGTCTGCCAATACCTACCCGGCTCATCGATAGCGGACTCATTTGTGAGCTGGTCAAACTTAGCGTAACTTATAGCCCCCTCACTCGGGCGGATAAGGTCACACCCCCTTCCAACCGACCACGACACAGTGAGAGATGCGACCTACTTGTATTCGGCACTCGGGCGCTCGTGTATCCACTCGGTCTAAAAGTTGGAGCATCTCCTGGTACCAAAAAGGTTATGGGATTTTCACCCAAGGACATCCTAAGTTCCTACAATGCTAGAGCCAATATTTTCGGTATCCGATACGACCATCCACGATGTGCCTGTGGAGGCCACGACCCTGATGTTGCTAGGGCGTGCAGTGATCAGTTACACATATGCGAGATGCATGAGTCACACCGTACAGTCATGCAACAATTTCGCACGTACCACGCGCTCATGTGAGTAACTCCTATCAATGAGTCCCATAAATAATCTGCCCAATGGCATATGAAATGATTAGTCACTACTCATATTAAGCATGCATATGATGCGTATGGGCATGAGTCATGGAATTATATTAAGCATGTTATGGAATGATGAATTATCACAAGTATGGGCCTAGCAATGGGCCCTAAGGAGAGTTACAATGCGAACATTTAACCAACATTATACTCATAATGTGGGCGTCAAACCATCATTGCTCCCAAGGTATAGCCCGCCATAAAGGTCAACACATAAACCACGGTGGGATCACATTCAATGGCCCTTATGTACATTCCATTGGGCCTCGACCCATGGGCCTTAGATACATTTAATGGGCCTCATAACATGGGCCTCATATATATCAAAGTGGGCATCAACAATGAGCCACGAATGCATCAAGATGGGCCTCCTCAAATGGGCCTTATATATATCAAGGTGGGCCTCAACAATGGGCCATAAATATATCAAGATGGGCCTAATCACCTGAGCCTTATATGTATACCAAGGTGGGGTCCACTTAAACTATAGATCTGTCTTTCTTTTTTTTTTTTTTTGTCTCAAGCCTATAAGACAAGCTTGCCAAATGGTTGGGACGGTTTAGATGTAACACATGCATCATGGTGATACATCCCATGAAGGCCCACCATCATGTATATATTATATAATATAATATATATAATATACAATATAATATAATATAATATACACATACACATACACACACACACACATCAGGTGCAGTCCCACACGTGGGGTGGGTCCCATATAGATGGACGACATGGATGAAACATATACCCCATGGTGGGGTCCCCTTGCCATACAACAGCCAGCTAAAATGGCTGGACGACATAGATCAAACACATACATTTTAGTGGGGTCGACTAGCCGTCCAGCAGCCCCGCCGAATGGCTGGATGACATAGATCAAACACATACATTTTAGTGGGGTCGACTAGCCGTCCAGCAGCCCCGCCGAATGGCTGAACGACATTGATAAAACACATACATCTAGGTGGGTTCCACCGTCTGCGGTCAGTGGACAGTGTGAATGAAATACATACATCACTGTGGGTCCCACGTGGGGCCCACCATAATGCTTATTTGCAATCCAACCCGTTGGTAAGGTCACACGGACCTGGATGAAAAGCAAAAAACAAATTTCATCTTGATCCAAAGTTTCTATGAACCCAAAAAGTGTTTCAATGGCAAACATTCATTCACCACGGTTTCCTATGATGTGGACCACTTGAGCCGTGTATATGGTTGGTTTTTGGGGATGACCCACGGCCCTAAGGGGCCCACAAAATGGACGGGGTGGATCATAAACACACATCATGGCGGGGCCCACGGCTGGGACCCTGGGTCCCTGCTCGTCCGCCCGCCAGATCAGTAGGCGCTGCCTGTGCCTCTGACAGCAGCAGCGTCAACTGCTGCATGTTTATTTATTTATTTATTTTGAAAACGGAGTTTTCTTGCGTGGGGTCCACATCGGAAGAATCCACCCCAACCATTGGTGTCCATGGCCCAAGACAACCTATCAAGCCCAATATTCGATATATTTTGGGGTACAGAAACATCAGGGTGGATTTTAACGGTGAAAACCACTATTTCCTATGCTATGACCCGCCAGAAAACTGGATTAACTTCATTTTGGGCTGGAGAACGGAATAAACGGCATGGATTAAATACATACATCAAGGTGGGGCCTGTATGAGCAACCCACCTAAAAAGCATAAAAAAAAATCAAGCTAATATTTTTGTTTACATTACACGTCCAGTGTCCCTGATGCTGGACAGTTTGGCATAAAGCATACTTAAGGTGGGCCCTTCTCAGGTGGGCCACCAAATGATGGATGGTGTAGGAACAACACATATGTAAAGTGGGCCCCACCTACAGATGGCTTGGGAAAGATACATACTTCATGGTAGGGTCCATCCGGGTGGGCCACATGGCCACATTATCACATACAATAGGAAAAAATTAAAAAGAGAGGGAGAGGGAGAGAGAAAAATAAAAATAAAAAAAGTGGGACACACGTGTGATGGAAGGACCCCGACGCTATGGGCCCTCCTTTGCATGATTTACAACATACATCAAGTGGGTCCCATTACATATGGGCCCATCGATCAAAATCAATGGTGGAAATCCTTTCTCCACCAAAATGTACGGTCTAGATGACCCTATTTATGCAAGAAAGATACACATCATGATGGGGTCCAAGGAAAATGGCCCCATCATGGAATGATTATGAGAATCAAGGTGGGCCGTCGGCCACATCTTAGGGTCCAAAGTGAGATCCATATCATCGATCGGTAGGCCTCACTTGGCCCATCATCAAAACATGAAAAATCTATCCTAATAAGCACCCACCGTTCGATCTTCTTGGTCCGTTGGAAAGCCAATCTCCTTGTGCTTCACTTTGATGGAGGGTGATGAGGTTTGAAGGGCTAGGATGAAGGATTTTTGGGATAGGAAAGGTGGGCCATACAACTCATTTTTTTCTCACATGGGAGAACTTAGACGTGCATTTTTTTTTTGCTTGCTTGGGAGTTGTGTTGAGAAATGAGAGAGAGGGAGAGGGTTGTAAGGAGAGAGAGTGAGAGATGGGTGATGGATGTAAGTGACGGGTGAGGTGATGGTGTACTTGACATGAGAGTTGACTTGGTGGTTGCTTGACTTGTGGAGAAAGGAAGCGTGGGTGTGTGTACTTGACACGAGGTGATTGATTGATTGATTGATGGGACATGTCGTAAAGATTTTCTTGGGATTACAAACATACGGTGTTTTCTTCGAAATAAACGTCGGCCCACATCTCCCTGCCAAGGTATCGGATCGGTATGCAAGACACGGCATTGGAACCGCGGCTACGGTGCGGTTGCAATGGTATAAGTCTTGGATTAAGTCGACTCAAATATACAGGATACGACTTAGGGTCGCGGGCAAACGTCGATTATACATCATAGGTTGCCGGACTTCGCCAGGAAGGATCGCGGGGGTCGACGGAATAGTACGGACTAGGATACAGGTCTTACAGTAGATGTTTGAATGGTTAGATAAATAGTGGTGTCGCAAGGTTAGCTTGAGTAGCTTATAATTGAACTTAGATGGCTCAGTAGGCTTGGACTCTGGTTGGGCTAGGTAGACCAAGGTTGGGCTCTCTCTTTCTCTCTCTCTCTCACTCATCCTCTCTTTGGTGGAGGAGTGGATCAGGATCTACTGAATATAGTGGAGGACTCCCTCTGAAATCTCGATGCTTCTGAATGTGGTGGATGATTGAAATGAGAAGGGGAGGGGGTTATTTATAGTCTCCCAACTCAGTTTTCTTGTAATTCCTGGTGATCCTAGAGGCAAAAGATGGTTGAAGGGCTGAGATTGGAGATTAACATATGGCATCATCTCATGGGTTGGATGAGGTGGTAAATGGGTAATTTTGGGTAAGGAGATTGACATCGAAGTAAATGCACCTCAACCGCATACTTAAGATTCGAAAACAGAGCTCTCCACATGCTTGAGGGACACTGCCCCAAAGAGGGGGAGTGCCATGTGACCGAAGGCAATTAAATTGTCGCCAATCTTCACTTGGACTCTCTGCTTTGGCAGGCAGCATCCTTCGAGCGCGTGGAGGCTCCACTATGAGGATTGCTGCTTTGAGGTTTTAGCCATTTCTCCAATTGGGCTTGGGTTTGAGCTCAACTAGGTGAGTTGACTAGGTTGTGGGGTTGGGTAGGCTGACCGGGTGAGTTGACTGTTCACAACTCCAAGTGTAGGGTCGCGATGCAGTAATAATCTCGGTGAGACTAAGGTTGAATCCACAAGGACTAATCTCGTGTGTATTCTGAAAGCAACTAGAAATAGAACTAGAAAAAGATATGAACCTACATCTGGAATTAAAGGGAGTAATTCTGAAGTGTGTAATTATAAACTTAAGAATTCAAAGGTGGGAACTAGGGTTTCTAAGGATCCACTTGTAATGATCAGGGAGCCCTCTTACTTGATTCGAGTAACACAATTAGAATTGGAGTCCTATCCTATCCAATTGGAAAATATATCAATAAAACTAAATTTGAACTTCCATTGACCTAATTCTCAATGAAGGAGAAAAATGATAATTGACAGGGATTCCATCACCAAACCATGCCCAGGAGACAATGGCAAACAACAGGATTTACCAATCTCATAATCTCAAAGCAGGAGAATTGTGAAAATTATGAAGGATTCCATCACCCTACCATGCCCAAGGACGATGGTGAACAATGAGACTTACTAATTTCAAAATCTCAAATTAGGAAAAGAAGATACTCAAAGCTATTGCAGATGTACTATAATTTGAGTCACAATAAACCATTAAAAACTGAAAGTATTCCTTAAATATCAATTAAAATCCATGGAGTTCAATATAAACATGAATCAAAGTAATAGAAACATCCCATCATGCTACAAGCTTCACCTCTTAGCCCTTGATAAGAGGTTTATCTAACCATAGATATGATTGGATCTAAAACCCTAGAAGAAAGCATGAAAATAACTAATGAAGAAGAAAAAAAACTCTTGGCGATGGTTTCTCCACCATTTTGCTCCACTTTTTAAACCCTTGAAGATGCCTAGGAACATCCTAGGGAGTCCTATTTATAATTGTAGAACTCCAAGTTTCGCATCTAGTTGGAAAACTCTAGAAACCACATCAAATTTACGCAGTTTGCTAAAATAGACTTCACTCTGCGGAGTTTCCCAAAATAGACTTCACTCTGCGCAATTTCACAAAATGACCCAGAGTTTCAAAATATGCTTTTTCATGATAATTTTAAGATTCCTTTTCTTCACTTCAAATCTTCGATTCTCTTCATTCCTCACTTGATTTTCTTGGATCTTTGCCATGCGAATTTTTCAATCTTGGTCTCCTAAGATCCATCCCTTGCCTTGGTGACTCTTAAGCATCAAATCCATGCTTTTAACACCCTTTTCAATTCAAGCTGTTAAATTCACCTTGCAATATAAACATGAGTAAAATAGAACATTAAGCATTATCATGTTTATAAAACCAATATATAAATGGGGGATAATATATAATATTTGACCCTTAACACAATCCTCAATCAGTATTTTGCTAGTCCCGAGTAAAGTATGCAAAAAATATTTCGAGAACTGCGGATAATTTCTATAAGCTCATGTGGTTTTAAAAAAATAATCCAGATAATAGAATTCTAAAATACATCAATGTTGTGCATTAACTTCTCCTAAACTCTAACACTCGGTAAGTTTCATAATCAAGTTCAAAGCATTAATCCTCCAATTAGAACAATTTCAAACATTGAGTTCCATGGGTGTATAATAAAGTCTAGACTTATCACAATCAAAGGTTCAATTCGTCACTTTCATGATAGCATTGATAATTAAAAAAGCATTCTGGATAACCAAAACCTAAATTGAAATTTGCCTTACAGTTTATCTTTTAGTTCCCTCTTTTATTCTTCTAGCTTTTAATTTTTTCGTCAATGGCTTTCACACTATGTCAACCTTTTCGAAGATCTTTAATTGGTAGTCATTTTCGACGACAACTGTTTTTTAGCTAGGTATTTTCTTTTCTTTTTTCTTTTCAATTCTTCCCATTGAGCATGATGGACAAATTCCCCAGGTTGGTTCCTTCCATGCTTAGCAATCATCAAGTTAACAATTCAATATCAAACTGACACTTTAATGTGTAAGTTGGATGTGACTTGTGAAATCATAACTCAATCAATGTTAAAAACTTCTAATCGAGGATCAATGACTTAACTTAATTTTGAGATCTCCCAAGTGACTAAAATCTAAGAGACATAAGGCATCAACATTAAGTATCTTGTAATTCTAATTCATGGATTAACTACGAGATCACTTAAATTTGCAAAAATTTCAGAAAATTTTCTCGATTTTTCACAACTTCGTCCAAAGACTAAGAAAACAATTGATTAGCCTGCCTAATTCACACCCCCCAACCTAAAATCTACATTGTCCTTAATGTAAAAGAGATAAGCATTCAATGCAAATGAGGCAACGAAAAGAAAAAGGAAGTGGTGGAAAGGTAGTACATGAAGAATGAATTATGAGGTTTTTTTTTTTTTTTCAAAATATCTCAATGTGAAGATGGATTAGCACATGAATTAAACCAACAAAAAGCAAACTATCCTAAAACAACGGAAAGCAAACTATCGTAAAACATCAGAAAGCAAACTATCTTATTCCTATGAAAGCGATAAACTTGCCTATTCCTCCATCAGACTATGAGATCAATCCTGATACACAAGATCACTCAGAGGTATGGACATGTCCTCTTAATCAAATTTCTCAATAAATGGCTTTAATCATGTCCATTTACTTTGAATTTATTGTCATTGTTTGGATTCTGAATCTCGACATCCCCATGAGGATAGACATTAGTAATAGTGAAAGGGCCGGTCCATCGAGATCAGAGTTTTCCCATAAAAAGATGTAACCGAGAATTGTACAAAAGGACCTTCTAACCTAGTGTGAATGATTTTCGAAGAATGTGTTAGTCATAGACCACATTCATCTTATCCTCGTAAATTCTCGAGTTCTCATATGCCTCATTCTGGATCTCTTCAAGTTCATTCAACTGAAGTTCGCGTAGCGAGCTAGCGTTGTCCAAATTGAAATTCAAATTTTTAATAGCCCAGTAGGCCCTATGTTCCAACTCCATAGGCAAGTGGCAAGCCTTCCCATAGACAAGTCTAAAGGGAGACATTCCAATAGGGGTCTTAAATGCAGTACGGTAAGCCCATAAGGCATCGGTCAATCGGATTGACCAATCCTTACGGTCACGGTTAACCATTTTTTCCAAAATATATTTAACTTTCCTATTGGAAATCTCAGCTTGCCCACTTATTCGTGGGTAGCATGGAGTGCTCACCTTGTGGAGATGCCATATTTCTTCATCAAGTTCGCAAATAGCCTATTACAAAAATGTGAGCCTCCATCACTAATGATGGCTCAAGGCGTTCCGAACCGGGAGATGATTTCTCTTTTAAGAATTTAATGACCGTTCGATGATTATTGTTCCGGCACGGGAACGCTTTGACCCATTTAGTGACATAGTCTATCGCTAGCAAAATATATAAATTCCCAAAAGATCGGGGGAATGGTCCCATGAAATCGATGCCCCAACAATCAAATGTTTTAATGATCATAATGGGGTTTAAAGGCATCATATTTCTACGGGACAATGCTCCCAACTTCTGACAACACTCACAAGCTTTGCAAAACTCATGAGTGTCCTTGAACGTAGTGGGCCAAAAAAAGCCACACTGCAGAATTTTGGCCATGGTCTTTTTAAAAGAAAAGTGACCACCACAGGCTTGAGAATGACAGAAGGAGATGATACTTGTGTTCATTGTTTGGCACACATCTCTTTAAGATTTGGTCTAGGCAATATTTAAACAAATATGGATCGTCCCAGAAGAATTTACGTACCTCTGTAAAATTATTTTTTCTTATCTTGCACAGTCCAATGTGTTGGCGTGAAACCTGTAGTAAGATAGTTAGCAATATCCGCAAACTAAGGTGAATGGGAGACTTTAAACAATTGTTCATCAGGGAACATGTCATTTCTATGTGTTGTCTCAAGGGAATCAGAGAGATCAAGGTGAGAAAGATGGTCAGTCACTACGTTCTCCACTCCCTTTTTATCCTTAATTTCTAAATCGAATTCTTAGAGTATGAGGATATATCTTATCAAGCGGGGCTTAGCATCATTCTTAGAAAGAAGATACTTGAGCGCCGCATGATCAGTGTAAATGATGATCTTGGATTCGATCAAGTAGGACCTAAATCTGTCCAAAGCGAATACTACGGTTAAGAGTTTTTTCTCCGTAGCAGAGTAATTCGCTTGGGCGAAATTTAAGGTTCTACTTTCATAATGTATAACATAGGGCTTCTTATCTTTTCTCTGAACTAATACTGCCCTAAGAGCATAATCGGACGTGTCGCACATAAGTTCAAAAGGGATGCTCCAATCGGGCGGCTACATGATAGGTACGATGGTTAGCATGCCCTTGAGCGTAGAAAAAGCTTCCTGACATTACTCAGTCCACTCATATGACACATCCTTTTGAAGTAGATTGCATAAAGGACGAGAGAGGTGACTAAAGTCCTTTATGAATCTTCTATAAAATTCGGCGTGTCCTAAGAATGATCGTATGTCCTGTATGTTCTTGGGCGGAGGTAAGTTATAAATAAGATCAATCTTAGCCTTATCTACCTCAATTCCTTTGGGCGAGATGATATGTCCAAGGACAATCCCCTTACAAACTATGAAATGACACTTCTCCCAATTTAGTACCAAATTCTTTTCCTCACATCGCTTCAACACATTTTTCAAATTTTTCAAGCACTCACTGAAGGATGGACCAAAAATTGAGAAATCATCCATGAAGACCTCTTGATATTACCCCACCATATCATAAAAAAACACTCAACATACATCGCTGAAAGGTGGTGGGGGCATTACATAGTCCAAATGGCATCCTTCGGTAAGCAAAGGCGCCGAAAGGACATGTGAATGTGGTCTTTCTTGGTCTTCAAGGGCTATCTTGATCTGAATGTAACCCGAATATCCGTCAAGGAAACAATAATAGGAATGACCAGCTAGCCTTTCCAAATTTTGATCGATGAAGGGCAAAGGAAAGTGGTCCTTCCTCGTGACGGTATTCAACTTCCTGTAGTCAATGCACATTCTCTAACCAGTAGTGGCTCTAGTTGGCATGAGTTCATTGTCAGCATTAGCTACGATGATGATTCCGGACTTCTTAGGAACCACCTGAGTTGGACTCACCCATTGATTATCGGATATTGGGTATATGATACCCACATCTAATAGTTTAAGTACCTCGGCCTTAACCACTTCTTTCATGTTTGGATTTAATCTACGTTGTGGTTGTCAGGAAGTCTTCGCATTGTCCTCCAAATAAATGTGGTGAGTACAAATCAAATGGTCAATTCCATTGAGGTCCGCAATTGACCATCCAAGGGCGTCCTTATGCTCAATGAGAGTAGAGATAAGTATACTCTCTTGTTCTTGCTCAAGGTGGGAAGAAATCACCGCCAGGTATATCTCATCTTAACCTAAATAGATATATTTCAAATCAGAGGGTAGAGGTTTTAGGTCAAGCTTCGGTGCCTTGAGGTTAGATGGTAGAGGCACTACATCAGTTTGGAGCAATTCTTCAAATTGTGGAATCCACTGGTTAACTTCAAGTACCAGTACAGTATCAAGCATGACACCCATCTCCCTAATCATATCATCATCAAAATCATGAAAGTGGGTCAGGCACGTCTCTAGAGGATCAGTGGATAAAGTCAAAAGTTTTCTATCTTCCACGAAAGAGTTAATCAGGTTAATATCGTGGGAATCGTCATCATCCTCTAATTGTTTGTCTGTATTGAAAAAGATATTCAACTCCAATGTCATATTTGCAAAAGACAAACTCATGACTCCATTCCTGCAATTAATGATTACATTTGATGTGGCAAGAAATGGGCGACCAAGAATTACAAGTATTTGAGTGCTCATGTCCACGATGGGTTGAGTATCCAAGACAATAAAATCTACTAGGTAGTAGAGTTTGTTAACCTGGACCAACACATCCTCAATTATCCCTCTCGGTACTCGAACTGAGTGATTGGCAAGTTGTAACGTAGTCGGAATAAGTTTTAATTCACCTAGACAGAGTTGTTCGTAGACCGAGTATGGGATCAGATTTACGCTCGCTCCTAAATCAAGAAGTGCGTGCTCAATGCGGTAATTCCTAATTACACAAGCAATGGTTGGGCTACCGGGATCTTTGTATTTCTGTGGTACATCTTGCTTTAGGATGACACTCACTTTTTATGTTATAAAGATTTTCTTTTGAATATTTTGTCATCTTTTGGCCGTACATAAGTCTTTCATAAATTTGGCATATGAAGGTATTTGTTTAACCGCATCCAGTAGAGGGATGTTGACCTTCACTTGTTTCAGCACCTCTAGAATGTCCTGAGAGTTAAAGAGAGGTTTTGGTTCAATCAACAGTTGGGGGAATGGTGCAATCGGCTTGCCTTGAAGTTTTGGTTCTAAATCTTGTGGAGTGTTGCTAGGTCTATCAGTTTCATCTCCTTCTGGGTCTTTAGACTTTGCAGCCCTTATCGTAATAGATTTGTCAATTATCTTCCCACTCCTAAGAGTGGTGATAGACTTAGCTTGATCCATTTGATTTAAAGAGCTTGGATCACTTATTTCGTATTGCAGTTTAGGATTGGGGAAAAGTTGGGCTGGAAGAATCCCTTTTTCCCCAATTGAATTTTTTGTCTCATGCCTTTGTATGGCCTTTGAAAGGTGTTAAAGGATTTGCAATATACTCTGATTGATAAGTTCTTGGTTTTGAATATGTTTCCAGACCAGATCCTCTTGAGGTTTCCCTCGATTCAAGAATTAGTTAGGGATTCCTTGAGGAGTAGTAGTTTGTCTATTCCTCCAACGAAAATTTGAATGATTTCTCCAACTAGGATTGTATGTGTTAGAGATTGGTCCATTGAAAGGTCTTTGGTAATTGTTCACGGCATTCAATTGCTCGTTCAGTGCCTCTTGAAAAGCAGGTATCGTTGGGCAATTTTCAGTTGTATGTATGTTGCAAGCACAGATACCGTAAACAACTTCCTTAGCCTCATCCTACTTAAGTTTCATAGCCCGACCTTCCTTGTAAGACTGACCACTTTAGCATTTATATCATCATCCTCTTTTAGCAAATATTTCCCACCCCTCTCCCTTGCTCGAGTAGGCTTAGATATGGTGCTAAGTTTTGGGGAGGTGTCCCATGATTGTGTGGTCTCAGCGAGTTTGTCAAAGTAATCCTACACCTCATCGATATTTTTGTTTATGAACTCCCCATTGCACATCGTCTCGACGAATTGGTGCATAGAAAATGTCAGTCCATCATGGAAAAAAGTTGTTATGCATCACGTTTCAAAACCGTGTTGTGGGCATGAACTGGCGAGATCCTTGAACCGCTCCCAACATTGGAAGAATGTTTCATCTTGCTTTTGGGCGAAATTCATGATCGACTTTTTAATGGTGTTCATCTTATGGTATAGAATTATTTTTTTTATGAACTCCTTCATCATGTCATTTCATGCAGCAATAGATCGCGGACATAGTGAGTGCAATCACGTCTTAGTTTTTTCTTTCAGTGAGAAAGGAAAGAGTTTCAGCCTGACCGTGTCCTCAGACACGTTAGGAAAGTATAAAGTGGCTATAAACTCGTCAAACTCTTGCAAGTGCAGGTATGAACTTTCATATTCAAGTCCAAGGAACTTTGGAAGGAGTTGGATCAGTCCAGGCTTGGTATCCATGTTTCATGTGTTTCTTGGAAAAACCATACAAGAAGAGGTGCTCGCCTCTGCTGGTTGTAAATAGTCTCGTAAAGTACGAGGCGGGGGTGCTCGATGCACCTCGTTCTCATCCTGGATTTCCTCCACCTTAGGTTCGGGTGGATTTGGAGGTTGATTGGCCAGTTGATTTGCAGCCATAACTTCGGTTAACTTTGTGGATCTCGAGTGGTGTCTAATCTTGTGATGGATAGACAACCCCTAAACCAATCCTCCTTCACTCAAGAGACGTCGAGTGTTGTCACGGACCCACTTGGGCATGAAACACTCTCAGCCCTCAATTTCAGAATCTAACCTAAAACTAAAAAGAAAAAGGGAAATAGAAATCTATAAATAGAGAGAGAGAGAGAGAGAGAGAGAGAGAGAGAGAGAGAGAGAAAGAAATTTAAAAAGAAGTTACCAAATTAGAAGTTTCTGTGTTAGGATCCTGTAAAAGAAAAAGGAAAGTGAATTAGTTTTTAAAAAGAGTCATAAAAAGTTTCTAAAAATAAAAAGATGAGTTATTGTCTAAAAATAAGTTAAAAAAGTTTATAAACCTATAAAAAGGAAAGTAAACTAGTTTCTAAAAACAGATTAAGAAAGTTTTTAAATATGAAAATAGAAAGAAATGTTAGTTTCTAAAAAAAATTTAAGAAAGTTTCTGAATAAGGAAATAGAATGAAAAGTTAGTTTCTAAAAACAAATTAGGAAAGTTTCTAAATCTGGAAATAGAAAGAAAAGTTAGTTTCTAAAAAAAATAAGAAACTTTCTAAATATGGAAATAGAAAGAAAAGTTAGTTTCTAAAAATAAATTAGGAAAAGTTTCTAAATCTGGAAATAGAAAGAAAAGTTAGTTTCTAGAAATAAATTAAAAAGAATCCTAACCTAAAAATAGAAAGTAAATAAATCATAATATTAACCTAATTCTAAAGTGAATCAAATCCAGAAAATGTAACCGTGAATCCCCGGCAACAGTACCAAAAACTTATTCACAACCCCACGCGGTACAGTAATAATCTCAGTGAGACCGAGGTTAAATCCATAGGGACTAATCTCGTGTGTATTCTGAAAGCAACTAGAAGTAGAACTAGAAAAAGATATGAATCTAAATCTGGAATTAAATGGAGTAATTGTGAAGTGTGTAATTAGAAACTTAAGAATTCAAAGGTGGGAACTAGGGTTTCCAAGGATCCACTTGTAGTGATCAGGGAGCCCCCTCTTGCTTGATTCAAGTAACACAATTAGAATTGGAGTCCTATCCTATCCAATTGGAAAACATATCGATAAAACCAAATTTGAACTTCCATTAACCTAATTCTCAATTAATGAGAACTATGATAATTGGCAGGGATTCCATCACCAAACCATGCCCAGGAGACAATGGCAAACAACAGAATTTACCAATCCCATAATCTCAAAGCAGGAGAATTGTGAAAATTAGGAAGGATTCCATCACCCTACCATGCCCAAGGGACGGTGGTGAACAACAAGACTGACTAATTTCACAATCTTAAATTAGGAAAAGAAGTACTCAAAGCTATTGATGATCTACTGTAATTTGAGTCACAATAAACCATTAAAAACTGAAAGTATTCCTTAAATATCAAATTAGAATCCATGGAGTTCAACGTAAACATGAATCAAAGCAATAGAAACATCCCATCATGCTACAAGCTTCACCTCTTAGCCCTAGCTAAGAGGTTTATCCAACCATAGACATGATTGGATCTAAGACCCTAGAAGAAAGCATGAAAACAACTAATGAAACAGAAGAAAAACTCTTGGCGACGGCTTCTCCACCATTTTGCTCCACTCATTAAAACTCTATAAGATGCCTAGGACATCCTAGGGACTCCTATTATAGTTGTGGAATTCCAACTTTCGCACCTAGTTGGAAAACTCTAGAAACCGCATCCAATTTACACAGTTTGCTAAAATAGACTTCACTCTGTGCATTTTTCCAAAATAGACTTCACTCTGCGCAATTTCACAAAATGACTAAGAGTTTCAAAATATACTTTTTCAGGACGATTTTAAGATTCCTTTTCTTCACTTCAAATTTTTTATTTTCTTCATTCCTCACTTAATTTTCTTGGATCTTTGGCATGTGAATTCTTCAATCTTGGTCTCTTAAGATCCATCCCTTACCTTGGTGACTCTTGAGCATCAAATCTATGCTTTTAGTACTCTTTTTCAATTTAAGCTCTTAAATTAACCTTGCAATACAAACATGAATAAAATAGAACATTAAGCATTATCATATTCATAAAACCAATATATAAATGGGGGATAATATGCAATATTTGACCCTCAACATTGACTCAGTGAGTTGATCAGGTGAGTTGACTCACCAAGTCAACTTAAGGCTTTAGAGTTTTGGGTTCCTAAGGTTTAGGATCAGGCTGACCGGGTAGACTAGGTTGATTAGGTTAAATGGGTGAGTTTAGGGTTTATGACTCGGTTTCCTAGGGTTTAGGCGTATATAGAGATAGGCACGAACCAACTTGACTCGCCTAACTCGACTCGCCCGACTCAACCCGAACCGAATGGGTGAGTCGGTTTAAACCGAGTAGGCTTCACCCAATCTGAACTTAAACCGAGTCAAGTTTGAGTTACCCAATAACTTGACCCGACTCGTTCCATTAGACTCGACCCGATCCGAAACTCGACACGACTTAGGTTGTCGGTTAGGGTATATATAAAAAACCTAATTCCTAATCCTCTCTACCCTACCCACCGCATGCCTTGATTCGAAGAGAGTCCCAACCCCTTCCTGTCCGACCCTTATCGGCCGGCCATCCTGTCCTGTCCGACAGGTGGCGACAACCTCTGGCCTTCCTCCTCCTCCTCCTCCTCTCTCTCTCTCTCTCTCTCTCTCTCTCTCTCTCTCTCTCTTCTCTCCTCTCCAGCCTGACCGCGGAAGCCAACGACCCATCAAGTGCGTCTGTCTGATTTTTTTTTAATGTTAAGAGGGTATACCTCACACAGGAAATGGTGGAGATGAAAGCGGGTTGCGTACTGAGTAAATTCTGTGAGGTCCACCATGATTTATGTATTTTATCCCCTTCGTCCATCCATTTTATCCCCAAAATTGAAGCATATCCAATGCTCAAGCCGATGACCCGATCTGAATCGGTGCCAACTCGATCTGACTCGGTATGTCATGCCCCAAACTTGGAAACAGGGCTCACAAAATTTTCGATCGCCGAATTCGGCGCCGACAGCCTCCGTAGTACCCCATTCTCGGCTCCCAGCGCCCATACGCCAGATTTCGATCCTAGGATCCTACAAGGAGGATTTTCTAATGTACATTTATCTCGTAAGAAGCATAACCACAAGTTTACCCAAATCAAAAAGGCAACATCATCATCACATATCCACTAATACAAACAGTTGAATACAGTGCTGAAAGGGAAGTACATATGTCAAAAATCAAAGCTCCAAAAGACAGCCGCATGCTCTAAGCTCAACGCTGCTACGACCTAACGCCACCTGCACACATCTATCGTGTATAAGCTTATAGAAAGCTTAGAGGGTGGTGAAAGTGTGTGCGCAATATAAGTGTGCTCCGGATGTAATATGAGAGCAATGTGGAAACATGCTAATAAGTTGTAACGCCCTGAACTTTTTGATACCCGAGTATTGAAAGTTCTCAAGCGTTACCAAGAAATTTACTTAGTATGTACACGTGTACGATACCAATCCAACTAGCCTAGCCTGACATCCTCACCCTGAAACAAACCTAACCGTTGGGAATTACCTCCATTCAATTGATTCAACCATCTGACAGTTGATTTCAAGATAAGACCATCCATCACGTGATTTGACGTAGTACTTTCCCATTAATGACATGACGAATAACTCCCTATCCGTAATGATTTAGATATACATTCTTTTGTAAGAATTTCTTAGAAACGTTCCTTGAACCAAGTGGAGCCATGAGACTTTCCAAAACTCACAGATTAATAATAATTACGAAAATGCCATTGACCTAGACCCTTGAATTCTAGATCACATGGTTCCCACAATCCGTCTCATGTGAGATTTTATACTAGGCTTAATGATCATAAATTAACCATACACGTCGAATTTCAGCCCTTAGATCGTAGTAAATTAGCTACTTGACCTCTACATTCGTCCGTACACTTATCAGATCAAGATCATGACCCGTCCATCTTGTTCACACCATATGAATATGCTTAACCCACCATTAGAATTACATTCTGAGAAACTTAGACATATGAAAGAGTCACTCAAATCTAACGATATACATGTCCTACCCCTAATAACTTCAGAAACCCACTTTATGTCCATCTATTTATAAAACTGATAGTACAATCACCTAGATACATGACTAGAATACCAACAATCAAGTCTTCCTAGTTTTAGCATGTCATATGACCGTCCATTGTGGTTGGATCCACCAAACGAGCCACGTGAATATCATGATAAACTGATCGTCATTAAGAGTTTAGGGTATAGGCCCAAAGTACCTGGAGATTTGTCAAATAGATATGCACAAATATTATTTTGAATTACCGAGTGAGCTAGTCCATTTCAAAAGGCAAGTGGGTCATCCATAGTCGATCAAGGCCCAAACTGGACCGATGGAAAGAGTACGAAAAATGAGGAATGTCCAACAAATTTCAAAACATTCGGACGACGCACTTTGACATAACGGACATCGGAAGCTGCTTGAGAAGTGGATGGCAAAGTTGTAAATACCCATTACTATTACATGCCACTGTTGACACTCTATTGAACTTCGTGGCCCACCCGATCAATATACCTGCTCCATTTCCGTACCTATGTCCTAACATGTCATGTCAATCTCGGTGAACAGAGTGAATTATACCACTTCAAACAATCTAGTGAACTTTGCGAAAATATTCAAGTTTACGTTACTTCCTAGTTTTCACACATCACACGTTATTAGTTACGTAAGAAAGTTTTAACGTTACGGGTCATGCATTGGCGGATCGTGGGGCCCACCCAAAGATCGGATCTACTTCAAATTTGGAACCATGGGTTAGCACGGGGTGCTGAAGACGGTGAATGGAGTGGATCTTCCGAAAGATCATCACAAGTGAACCCACCTATTTTGAACAACAAAATAGAAAAGAAACTCGTCCGCATGCCGTAACAGAGGGCGCGAAATCGGAAGTTACGGTGAATATCGTCCCCACGTTGACTAATGAGGTGCCCCACCCCAAGATCATAACCATTTCATATTTTAGTCTATGGCTTAATGTGACCCGAGGGTTTTAGTGAAGGGGATGGATTCCCCTAGAAACTATTACAAATGGACCACACCAGATCAGCCACCGAACCACGACGCTCTCTGCCGCTGTGAAAGAATCCGAACAAAGCACGAATTCGAGAGTTTTTCTCGCTAGAACCTTCGTCTCGATCTTCTAATGAGATCTGGACCATTAAATCCTGCCATGCCAAGAATTTAGGACATCTAGATGGAAGCCGACCAGATCTAGGACGATCTGAGAAAGAAAGAAAAAGAATTTCAAAGGAAGAATCTCCGGTTTCACGGCTGCGTAAGCAGAGATGCGTAACCCGACCCAAACTTCTCCTTATGCAGGAAGGATCTCGAAATCCTTCCTGTTATAAATAGGACCTACCGTTCCACAGGAAAGAAAAACAAGGAAGAGAAACGAGAGAGAGAGAGAGAAGACTGTTCAGCCCAGAAACAATTCCATCCGCCAGGCCTGCTGCCGTCCAGCAGCAGCAAAACGAAGAAAAAGAAAGAAAGGAAGGAAGAGAAAGAAGAAAACGAGAGAGAGAGAGAGAGAGAGAGAGAGAGGGAAATCAGAGATCTTTCTTTCTAAACCGTTGCTGCGAGCTCAGTTCATCCAAGACAACACATCAATCATAGATTTCGGGATCATCAGTAAGATCCTCTAATCCCTAGTCCCATAGAGATCAAAAGTAAGAGTTATAGACTTTACAATTTTAGAACTAGGATTATTCAAGATAAGTAACAAAAGATTTATTTAGAAACAGGCTTGACCGGATTGAAATTTGGAGCGTAAGGGCACTAATCTAACAACGTTAGGAAGAAGTCAAGATTAATAGGTGAGGGTTTTATCCTTTAAGCTTACACTAATTTAATTATTATATTTCTCTGGCCTTTTTATGCCTTTAAAGATGTGAATTATCTTGCCTTTTCATACTTTTAATGATGAGAATTATCTTGCCTTTTCTTACATTTAATGATGTGAATCATCTTGCCTTTTTTATACCTTTCATGATGTGAATCATCCAGCCTCTCTTGTTTATATGTTTTTGGGAATTATCCTATCAATTAATTCAGTTATTATCATTACCATTATTGGCCCTTTGGGTTTACGACATGATGTCAAATATAGGGGATTTCTCTAAATTTGTGTGAGGCCATGGATGTAAGCCTTGTCCCTGCCTCGCCTCTTTATTTGAGTTGGCCATTGCCACTCTCCTTGTTATAGAGTTGACCATTGTCACTCTTCTCTTATTATGATTGGCTATCGCCACTTTTGTTGAGTTGACCCTTGTCGCTCTTCTCTTTGTTATTTTAGTCTCGTGTCGTTTCTCTTTACGGCTTGGGCATGGGTCTTGCTATTTCAGGACCTTCATAATTCAGTTTACATCTTTCATGATTTAGATTCAGTTATATGTTTTAAGATTCAATTTATCTTTGTAAGTGCAAGTGATGTGTAAGACGTATCACAACTAGTGATTCAAATATTCTATCATGGACATAATGCGCTCTTGATAGAGACCATCTTGGGGCACGTAAGTCCTTGAACCTTCGGGTAGTGGTGCACAAATCAATGTGGGTAATTCTCTACTGTAGTTCCACATCACCCTAGGATTGGATGGTCGCAAATAGTCGCTCCATGAACAAATCGTGTCACGTAAATCATCCAGCCCATGTGTTGTGCGTAATGAGGAGTTCTCGTAAATCTACGGTAGCGTTGGCCATGCCGGCGAATATCCGTATAGTGAGAGTGCGAGTCAAGCCGGTTATCTATATATCGTATTCCACAATGTGATGATCACTACGTATGATGAGCCCCACATACTTTGCTAGGCATGCATCTCATGTAGGTTATTTGCGCATGCTGATACTCTCGTGTTAGTGGAGCACGGGATGTATCAGACTCTTACTTTACCCGTTATGTATCTCTTGAATTATTGTTAATCTTAAAGGATAACCTTCACTATGAGTAGGGCATTGACCCTCTCCCAACCGTACAGTTAATGCATGTGGCGTACAGATTGATGACCTAAATGACTACTTCCCTATAGAAGATTATCTTGAAAGACTAAGAAGATAGTTTTACTATTTAGTTTTATACTTCCGTTGTGAACTATGATGTTGTAATAAACCTCTCATTATGAGGCCTTGATTATTCCTTTTACTCTGACGATATATAATCAATACAGTTGATTTTATTCTTATGAATGTTACTTTTAGGAATATATTTGGATGTAAACAAAAGAAAAAATAATAATAAGGTGTGATTTCAGAGCATCCAGTTGTACATTATTAACACCCGGTTTCCTCGGGCACGAGTACATACTCTAGCCGTGAAAATTCGGGATGTTACATAAGTCCATAAATATCATCAACCTTATATAGGCTATGCGATGCAAAAACTTAATAAGTCAATATCATATACTGAGGAAGCAATGTAGATCAGCTATGCAATGCGGAGACATAGTAAGCCAAACATTGTATACTGAGGATTCAATACAATATACAAATATTGACGAGTCCACGAATATCGTCAACCTCATCCAGGCCATATAAATGTAGAAACATAGCAACCCAAAATGCATATGCTGCAGATGCAATGCAATATGCGGTGCGAATGAAATAACCAAGTTGGAGGGTGAAATCGGGATGATAGTACGTAGTATCGCATGTTATGGGGTTCATTACAAGGGACTTCTATCCAAACCAGTCTTATACTTAAATTTGGATAGTCAGACTCAATGTAGTAAACTCTTGATCTCAGGTTGGTCGCGCGTCCCAACCAAAATCATGACCATTGCGAAGGTGCACATAACAAATTAGTTGCGCACCACCAGCTTGAGTGGATAGTGAAAGAATGAATGAATGAGTGAGTAAAATATTGAGTATGCAACTCCTACTCAATAAGTCCACATATCAGTACCGTACATCTCTGGGATCATCACCGGGGTCTAGTACACTCTACGCCAGCTTGCTGCCCCTATCCGAGTGCACAACTGGGTATGTGGAAGTGACCTCTATCCGCCTGTCAATATTAGACCCGGCTCGTCGACAGCGGACCCATTCCTCAAGCTGGTCAAACTCAACCTAGATATTGCCCCCTAACTCAGGCGGGTAAGGTCAAACCCCCTCCCAACCGACCACGACACAGTAGGAGACGCGAACTACTAGTATACGGCCCTCATGCGCTCATGTATATCCACTCGATCTAGACGTTGAAGCGTCCCCTGGCCTCAGGGGTTTAGATATTTTCACCCAGAGACATCTATGACGCTCCTATGCTAGAACCAAACATTTTCGGTGTCCCATCTAGCCATCTACGACATGCCTGTGGAGGCCACAACCCTAATGTCGTTAGGGCGTATGGTGGTCACATCACAAAATGCGAGATGCATGAGTCATACCATCCAGTCATGCATCAAATATGCGCATACCGTGCGCTTATGTGAGGTAACTCCGTCTCTCAGGGAGTCTCATAATAATCTGCCCAATGGCATGTGCTATGATTAATCACTCTTCATATCAAGCATACATATGATGCGCATGGGCATGGATCGTGGAGCTATGTTAAGCATGTTATATGATGATGATGTACTCTCCTTATATCAAGGATGGGCCTAGATGACCTACTCATATCAAGAGTGGGCCTAACGAGGCCTAAGGGAAGGTCACAATGTAGATATTTAACCATCATTGCCCATTAATGTGGACATTTAACTATCATTGCTCCAAAAGAGTGACCCACATAGAGCCAAATGTATATTGGGGCCCATGGCCTCACTCAAGGGCCTAAATTATATTGGGCCTCATCATATGGGCCACATATACATCACAATGGGTCTCACTCATGGGCCAAATATACATCGCAATAAGCCTCATTACATGGGCCGCTCATACATCATAAAGGGCTTCATTACATGGGCCACAAATATAACAGGTGGGCCCTGTGTGTACAGCAGGTGGGCCCCGCGTGTACAGCAAGCTGGCCCTGCACGCCCAACAACACGGACGGATGGCGTGGATATAAAACACATACATCATGTAAGTCCCACTGTACATGGCTGGATGGTGCGGATTACAATACATACATCACATTGGGACCTACGACTACTGGACAATGTGGATGAAATACATAACAGTGGGTCCCACTTGGATTTTAGATCTAACTCATTCTCTCTGTAATGCCATTAAACGATCTCTACAAATGGTTGGACAGTTAGGATGAAACACATACCATGGTGATCAGGCCCACGGATTTGCAGACATCCAAATATATGGACGGTTGAGATTAACATATACTGGATGATCAGGCCGACAGACCTTGCTGCCAGTACAACAGCTATACTACTGGTCGCGTAGAGATGGATGGCCACAGATAAAGCACATACTTCAGGTGGGACCCACAGAACTTGCTGACGCAATACAACAGCTATATAACTGGCGTGAGGTACTCCAGCCAATCCACTTTCCACCATATGGGATTAGACGGTGTGGATTCAACACATCCATCGTGGTAGGCCCCACACGTGGCAGGTGGGTGCCACACCTACATCACAACGGACCCACCGTCCAGCCTATCCGGACGGTAGGGATAAAGCACATAAATCACGTGGGGTCCACAGGACTCGGTGACGTCCAATGTAGCAACTATATACCAGTGTGTGATACACCAGCCTATCCATTCCCCACCGTCCAAGATCTGGACGGTGTGGATGCAAGTTACATACATCATGCATGGGCCCCATGGATGGGCGGTATAGATAAACCCATAAATTAGGTGGGTCCTGCATGGATGGACGGCTCAAATAAAACACTTACATTGCGGTGGGGCCCTGTACGGATAGACGACTCTTATAACACATACCTTATGATCCGGCCACAGATCAAGCTGATGTTTATTATAGCAGCTATATCTACTGGTGCGAGATACACCCACCAATCTGATTACATTAAGTGGGTCCCACGTGGGGCCCACCACATATAATATAATAAAATATAATATTATTTATTTGTTTTCTTTTTTTTTTCAAAAGGGGCAGCGTCCAGGCCCTGGACGGCCTGGATGTCAGATACATACATCAACGGTGTGAATAAATCACATACATCACGGTGGTCCCACATGGGTGGGCCACACGTGTTGGACCAAGCCGATGTTTATGTTTCCCCTCAAAACAGGGGCTGCCCGAACGAGCAGTGAGGTGGCTACAATGTGGGCCCGATTTGGTCCACTTGGTTGGATGGCGTAGATCGTACATCAAGGTGGGCCATCATTCATGTAGAGAGAGAGAGAGATCGGTGAGATGGAGGGACCCCGCCACTATGGGGCCCTCTAGGTTACAAAACATACATCAAAGGGGGTTCCAAATAGGATCCACACCATCAATCGGTGGGCCCCACTTGGTCCATCACAAAAAGCACAATCTAAACCTATAAACACCCACTGCTTACTCTTCTTCCTGAATCCATGGCAAGCTAAACTCCTTAGCTTCTTATTTGATGGTAGATGATGAAGGTTGAAGGGTTGAGATGAGGGTTTTGGGTGTAGAAAGTGGGCCACACTTGGCTCTCTTCTCTCATTGAGAATGTCTTGGACGGTATCTCCTCTTTGCTTGCTTGGAAAATGGGTAGGGAAGAGAGAGAGAGAGAGAGAGAGAGAGAGGTTGTAAGGGAGATGGATGGGTGATGAGTGTACTTGAGAGGTATGGTTGTGTTGACTTTTGGGTGAAAGAGGGATGTGTGTGATGGGATATGTACTTGACTTGTACATTGATTGATTGATTTGATATTTGGTAGATATTCTCTTGCGAGGTGTTTTTCTCAAAATAAACCCGGGCCTACAACTCTTGGCCTGGGTATCGCATCGGTGAGCAAGACGCGGCGTTGGAACCGCAACGATGGCACGGTCGCAATGGTATAAGTGTTGGGTCGAGCTGACTTAGAATTACAGGATGTGACTTAGGGTCGCGCGCAAATACCGATTACAGGTTGCGGGTTGCCGAAATTCGACGAGGAGGATCGCGAATGTCTAAGGAACAGTACGAACTAAGATACGGGCCTTACACGGTATCTCCGATCGAGTCAGACTCGGTTCGGGTCAGCCTGGCCAAAGACCCGAACTTGGATCAAGTCAGGCTTGCTGGACTCGGTACCGAGTCGAATTGAGTTCGAGTCAGGGATTTTCCAAAATCGGATCGAGACGGGTTGGACCTAACTCGGTTCGACTCGACTCGATGCCCACCTCCAGGCTTATAGGGTTAGGGTTTATGATTAGGGTTCGGTTGTTCATCTGTCCGTTCAAACTCAATCAATTTATCAACCTGGGGTGGGGTGTCTACACCTAATTAACATATTAGCGGCGGTCAATGTGAAGATTGACAATGAAGAAAAGGTTTCACTTCTCCTCTGTTCGATGCCAGATTCGTGGGATGGTTTGATCATGAATCTTTGCGACGGTCCAAATCTAAATATGGAGTCAGTCGTGCCCACATTGCTTACCAAAGAGTCTTGTAGAAAAATAGATGAGGAATATGTTAGTAATACAATGATGGCCAGAGAAAGATCCAATGGGAAAGACACTAGTAGGAGAGATCAGGTCGAAAGGGCTCAAAATAGGTGAGTGTTGTGATTATGGAAAGAATGATCACTTGTGCACATAATAGAGACGCGGTTTGGTTCATGACCCTTACGAAAGTGGATTAGGTAAGGACCCCCTCACTCAAGAGGGTGAGGCCCTTACAGTGGGGTTACCATGGGCCCACCTTGATGTATATATTATGTATCCATGCTGTCCATCCATTTTTCTAAGTCATTTTGGAGCATTATACCAAAAATAAAGTAGGTCTAATCAGATGGACCATATCATAAGAAACAATGGTGATTGATCACTAATGGCTACAAAAGTTTTGGATAAAGCTGATATTTATCTTTTCTCTTCCTCCAGCTTACACGACCTTATCAACATATTAAATGGTAAATAAACACTACTACAGAAACATTAAGGTGTGCCTTAAGAAGTTTTTAATAGTAGGATAGTCAATCACCACTGCTTCTTGTGATACGGTCCACTTGATAATTGGATGTAGTTCATTTTTGAAATAATGCCTAATATGATCCGAAAAACAGATGAACTGCTTGGATACGTCAAGTGGATCCGGGCCTCACCGTCTCGGGCGAGGCCCGGGTCTCACCTACTCCACTCTCCGGCGTAACAACAGCCAGATAGCTCCTGTTGACTCCAATATGATATGATGTATGTGTTTTATGCCCGCCATCTATCCATTTTTACAACTCGTGCTAGGGCATCATTTAAAAAATGAGGGAGAAAAAACATTTCTTCAAGCCACCGAAGTTTTGAATTAAGTTATTTGTGTTTTCATCATCCACGTCTACCTGACTTTTATCAACAAGTGTATATTTGTGTTTTCCTGTGGTGTGTTACACTTAAAGTTTTGATCTGCCTTAATTTCGGGATCGTACTATGAAATGATCTTAAAATATAGATGGACGGCGTGGATAAAACACACACACCGTGGTGAGGCCCATGGAGCTTTGACATCAGCTAGCTAGCTAGTGTTGGGGTCACCAGCCAAACGGCGTCCTCGCGCGCGTCATTTGTACTGTGCACGGGCCGCTGTCTGCACTCTTCCCTCCATTTCTCTCCTTCCAAAGGAAGGAAGCCATCTCTCCATGCTAAAAGCTCCCTCCTTCCATTTCCTGCTGAGGCAGCTTCATTTCTCTCACAAACCCTTCCTTCCCTCTCTCTCTCACAAACCCTTCCTTACTCCTCTCTCTCTCAAACCCTTCCTCACTCCTCTCTCTCTCTCCATGTCCGGGCGTACAGTCTCCGACGTCCTCATGGGCGCCGCACGTGCCGCTGCCCAGAAAAAGCCCCTTCCCCCTTCCAAGAAGCAGAAAACCCTACCTGAAAAAGACCCCCCCAAACCTCCAGAACCTTCTCCTCCCAAGGCGGGCCCTGTCGCGGCATCGGCGCCACTCTCCAAGAAATCTTCGCCCTCTGTGAGCGTCGATGACAGGATCGCGGCGCTGAGGAATAAGGCCTCGGATTTCAAGCCCGCATCTGCTGCATTCTGGAAGGATGGGGACCCCGTTCCGTTCTTGTTCCTCGCCCGAGCGCTTGACCTGATTGCCAGTGAGTCGGGCAGGATCGTCATCACGGAGATCCTGTGCAATGTCTTCCGGACGGTGATTGCCACGACGCCTGGGGATTTGCTCCCCGTCGTCTATCTGTCAGCGAACAAGATCGCTCCTTCGCATGAGGGTGTGGAGCTTGGCATTGGAGATGCATCGCTGATCAAGGCGCTTGCCGAAGCTTATGGAAGGAAAGAGGAGCACATAAAGAATCAGCTCAAGGTGATCTGTCTTGATCCACTTTTATTCCTCATTTTAGTGTGTTTTATTTGAATGTTTATCCAGTTGCTCCATTGTTATACCAATACACGGATAACTTTGCATGACAATCTAGACCATCCAAATTGCAGGCCCCACTGCAGCAGGAGCACAGCCCAAAATTTGCATTGATCAAAATTTCTGAACCTGCAGTGTTTGAATCTGTGGACTTTTCTTTGTGCTTCCTACAAACAAAAATGAAGCATTGAACCGATTTCCAGTTTGTTGTGAATTGATTTTTTCCATTTACCATGATTTCAGTGTCAATCTGCAACTTATTGGCCACTGAATTTGCCGAATTTTGACCTAAATCTGTCCCTTCATTTCCCCAACTCTGGGCATAAATTTGTCTATATGTCTGGGATGATTTCACGACGAAAACTTGATAAAGACCTACTGTATGGATGGAAGCATCACCTTTGCTGATTGGTCTCTGTGTTAAAATTGAATGAACTGAACGGAATGGATACTGTTTGTTTGGAACCTCATGGATGGCGAACTGTGGGCTGAACCTAAACAAACTGAACTGAGCAGGTTCCATTCATTATGGTTCCAGCCACATCACATGCTTAATGTACCTTAATGCTGTGGTCTTCCTTAGAGGATTTTGAAACATTTTCTTTTGGTTTGAGATCCAAGAGAGATTAACAGTTTGTTTCTTTTGAAATAAGAAATGGAATCAACTGTTTATATAGTAATTCAGGATAGTTTTATTTTATTTTATTTTCACATATGCTGTTTGTATCTAATTTGGTCTTTTTTTTTTTTTTTTTTTAATGGTAGGCATTGGGCGATTTGGGCCTTGTTGCAAAAGCAAGCCGTTCATCTCAAAGCTTGATGTTCAAACCTTCTCCATTAACTGTTGTCAAGGTTTTGGATACGTTTCGTGTCATTGCCAAGGTAGGTGGTTTCTTATCATTCTTTTGACATGAAGGATTTTGTGAATATTTTCTTGGGCAAAGTGCTAATTGTTTCTTGTATCGTACCTTTTTTTGGGTGCCAAAATCCTATAAAATTGGTACATGATTTTATTTGTAGCTTTGGTACTTGAGGTTACTTTTTAAAAACATTTGACAATAGAGCGATTGAGCTCTGAATTTAAGCAATATATTTATTCTATTGTGAAATCTACTTTCCCCCTTTGTCAAATAAACAACCCAAATGATGCTGCATAGACATGGAAACTGCAAATTTCCGCAATTGGCATGCATTACACACGCATAAAATAGAGAATTCCAGTAACTTTGATGTGTAGTTGCCTCACATAAAAAGAAGTTGAAAGATAAAATTGGGCATCTGGAGGCTCGATGCTCTTTCTCAGGTGTGCTCACAGGCTCATCGGATAATATGACTTGTATCAGCTCCAATGGATCCTGTATTGGGCCAAGACGAATAAATGTGTCATTTTTTAGTTTTTATTTTTTACTTTTTCTATTATTTTCTTTATTTTCCTTTTTTCGAGGATGGAGGAAGGTTAGATTAGGGTTAACTCAAGGGTGATTTGATGAAACAAAATTGGATGTACCATTTTGGAGGAAAATGAAAATAAGGCAAAACATCATTTTCCAATTTATCTTCTTCTTTTTGCTGTTTCTAACCTAGTGGGCACCAATCCAGAAAATCATGCTTGATTTGTGTTTGATTAGGACCTATGTGGTTGTCTTTCCTAATTTTTCACATGTATAACTTATTTTTGTTGATTTTAGACTGATTGTTGTTCATTTGTTATTCTTTTTTCAAATTTTCTTGCAAATGACATGTGATTAAATTGTTTATAATTTGGATCTCTGGAGTGAACAAAAATTTAATCGATTTGTGCATCTTTGGGCATTTTTTTTTTTTTTTTTTTGTTGTTGTTGTGGTTTACTATTCGTCCATGTGTGGGTATTTTCTTAAAATTTCATTGGGGAAAGGGATGATTTAGTCATTTTCAAGCAAGATATAGTCATTTATGAGATCAATCATACATTGCTGTTTTTGTATTTTACCTTTTTTACTATTTTTATAAGGTAATTCTAT
Source organism: Magnolia officinalis (assembly GCA_021015155.1). NCBI lineage: Eukaryota > Viridiplantae > Streptophyta > Magnoliopsida > Magnoliales > Magnoliaceae > Magnolia > Magnolia officinalis. The sequence continues at coordinate 20,760,653 of JAJHSJ010000012.1, read as the reverse complement.
AATTCAATAATACATGTATGTTTTTGTTTTTTGTTTTGTTTTGTTTTTTTTTTATTTTAAAGCTTTTGTAAAATTTTTTATTGATACCTTGGGTCAATAGTTCATGAGAGTAGAAAGATTGAAAAGGATGTTGTCCCTAGAATTCAGGCTAGGTGGAAGAAATGAAGATGTGCCTTTGGAGTTTTATGTGATCATCACGTGCCACTCAAACTGGAAGGAAAATTTTGTAGAATAGTTATAGGACCAGATATGCTTTATGGGACAATGTTGTGCAGTAAAAGAACAACATGTTAATAGGATGAGTGTAGCTGAAATGAGGATGTTGAGATGGATGAGTGGCAAGAAGAGGAAGGATAAAATAAGAAATGAATGGACTTGAGGGAACTTAGTAGTAGTACCAATAGGTAGTAAGATGAGGTAAAGTAGACGTAGATGGTTTAGTCAGGTGCAATGGACCAAGAACTATGCCGGTTAGAAGGAGTGAGTTGGTACAAGTCGAAGGTTTTGAAAGGGCAAGGGGAAGGCCCGAAAGGACAAGGATGGAGGTAGTGAGAAACGTGACCTGCACTGAAATGGTGGCTGACTGGGCTTTCTCCTGAATCAAAGCAGATCAACTCGTCCCATTGGTCAGTTGACTTGATAACCTATGGTCAAACTAGAGGTCTGGCCCTTGATAGAGTGGAATGGTAGAATAGGTTTCATGTAGCTGACCCCAATTAATTGGGATAAGGATTAGATGGTGATTATTATTTTAATTTAATTTAATTTAATTTAATTTATATATATATATATATATATTTTTTGCTGTTTTTGGTGTTCTTTTCTTGTTTAGAGATCAAAAACTAAAAAACTCAGCTTTTCAGTAGGTCAGGTCAATAAAAATAATCATTTACAAAGAGTGGTCCAATATACTGTCCAAAGATGGTGGGTAGGAGTCCAACATTTATCTCAAAATATGATTATTCAAATCTTATGTTGAAATATGTGCTGGGATTTCCAGCCAATTGTCTTCTAAAGGAGGGAGGTGTGTGCATTGTATCCTGATGCACAGGCGTGCACACAAATTTTCACCAAGAGAAATAAAAGGAATACTATAGAAGTCCTATTGTAAAAATTTATAACAGTAATTTCCATAAATTCATTTGAGGGGTAACCAGAGATTTTATTAGAGAGAATCTTCCCAGGCCAGCTAATGCAAAGAACAAGACCACCCGCGCCTAAGCAAAATCCTTATGATATCTCGTCCAGTCAATTACTAGCCATTTAGCCTTCAGAAATGCCACGTGCGACAAACACGACTTCTCCTGGAATATCCTACTATTTTGTTCAAGTCAGTCCACAGAAAAACCAGAGGAGTAAGCTGCCATAAAAAAATGTCCTCCTTTTACTTGCCAGTTGCCACCATGCATGCTTGAAAAAGGTCCCCTATTGAATGCAGCATGAACCAGTCTACTCCAAAAAGTCTGAAGAATTTCCACCAGATCTTCAATGCAAAGGAGCATGCATCAATAAATCGTCCACTATTTCTGCATCCCTGATACTTAAGAATCACCCATTTGGAATAACCATGTTCTTATTCCTTGAATGGAAACTAAAAATGAAAGTGAAAATTAAAGCCTAAAAACGATAGCTCATCGAGTGAAACTAAAAATTAATAGCATTTGGTTAAGGATGCCATTTGCAAGTTTGACCATGTCTTAGTGGAATAAGCTTGAAAAGAAAAAAGGCTGGCTTTGCTTGTCATATGATCAATACCTAGGATAATCACTGAAGAGGGAAGATGGATGTGATCCACCTCTTCGAACCTGACTTTGTACTCATCTCTGGATAGCTGGGCCATTTCACATGCATGAGACATTAGTATTTAGTAGAAGTTCAAGGGAAGAGGGGCTATGATGGTTGTCTAATGAATGTGCTGATTACTAGATGTCATAGTCTCATAGATGAATGTGATGCTTGCAGTCGAAGGCTATCATGCAACTTCCAACATACTTTCGCGTGATTTGACTTTTTGAAGCATGCAAACTTAGTGTCGCCGAAGGAATGTCCTTACTGCATCCCCAATAATCACCAAGACTACGAGGATAGTGATCTTAGCCTCTTTTCAACATATAATTTTGCCATATTGCAGCACTGTATTCTAACAGGAATAAAGGCATGATTATCTAACTAGTGTCAGTACCGCCACTTTATTAATTTTCGTTGATTTCCTCTGCAGATCAGTCCTCAGCCCATGATAACTTTGCAATATTGTATTTACATTTCTGATATTATTTAGTTTTTGTTTTACAAGTTCTTCTATTTAACTCTCTGTTTGCTTGGGATTCGAATAGGAATCTGGAAAGGACAGTCAAGACAAGAAAAGGAGCCATATCAAAGGACTGCTTGTTGCAGCAACGGATTGTGAACCTCAGTATTTAACTCGTCTGCTGCAGGTTATAGTTTGCACCTTTATGAGTTCTGATTTCTTTGCTGCCACTGCTCCAACTGAACTACCTTGGAACTTTTGCTGTAGTCTAAGATGCGGATTGGGTTGGCAGAGCAGACAGTCTTGGTAGCTCTAGGACAAGCGGCTGTATATTCTGAAACACACTCCGTTCCTCCACAACTTCAATCTCCCCTTGAAGAGGTTTGTTGAGAAATAATTATTTCATGAAATTAATGTGGCCAATAAATTTTGCAGGAATATCTGGTGTTGTGCATTTCCGTCGTATTGTGCACAATTTTTGTTACTTCAAGCATTTACCTGCTGGTTACTTTACTTTGAAGCGTTTTGAGAGAATGGAGTTGTGTTGCTTTTTGAGTAATCACTTGACATGTCTTATGCAGTTTTTTTTTTTTTTTAAATTATCTTTCTTGCCACCAACAACCATTGAGGGCATGCCATTTGACTTTTACATTGTCATTATGCCACTTTAGTAGAATCACTTGATCGCTATCCCATGAGCCATATCCATAACTTCTACTCCACTATCCATTAGAAACATAATGCAGGAGCATTTTCATACCGGGCTCGAGTGGGGTGGTGATGCAGGACAATTAACCAATTGCTCTAAAAGCTCGAACTGTTAGAGTATGGCGAATTAGTCCCTTTATCTCATAGCCCAGGCCCCACATCTCATGGGTTAGGACCTCTGCCGAATCCCCTTTGTGGGCCCCAAATCACATGGGTCGTCCACCCCGAGTGTGTCCCCGCATCCCACGAGCTACCCCACTCGAGCCTGGTGTGAAATGTGCATTACTCACCCCTGGTAAGGAGTCTCGAACACGAGACCTCCCCCGTGGGCCCCAAATCGCATGGGTCACCCACCCCGAGTGTGTCCCTGCATCCAATAGGCGACCCCACTCGAGCCCAATGTGAAAATGCCCCTGCATTAATCACCCCCGGTGAGGAGTCTTGAACACGAGACCTCCCGCTCTGATACCAATTTGATGCAGGACAATTAACCACTTGTTCTAAAAGCTCGAATTGTTACAGTATGACGAATTAATCCCTTTATCTCATAGCCCAGGCCTCACATCTCATGGGTTAGGACCTCGGCCGAACCCCCTTCGTGGGCCCCAAATCACATGGGTCGTCCACCCCGAGTGTGTCCTCGCATACCACGAGCTACAACACTCGAGCCTGGTGTGAAATGCGCATTACTCACCCCTGGTAAGGAGTCTTGAACACGAGACCTCCCCCTTGGGCCCTAAATCTCATGGGTCACCCACCCCGAGTGTGCCCCTGCATCCAACAGGCGACCCCACTCGAGCCCAATGTGAAAATGCCCCTGCATTAGGTGGCCCGTGGGATGCAAGGGCACACTCGGGGTGGGTGACCCATGTGAGGCAGGTGGCTCGTGTGATGCGGGTGGTTTGTGTGAGGTAGAACCCATGTGATGTAGGGCCTATGAGGAGGGTTCGGCCAAGGACCTAACCTATGGGATCTGGGGCCCGGCTTATGAGATAAATGGATTGATTCGTCACGCTCTATCAGTTTGGATTTTTATAGCAAGTGGTTAGTTGTCCTGCATCAAAGTGGTATCAGATAGGGAGGTCTCGTGTTTGAGACTTCTTACCGGGGCTGATTAATGTATGTGCATTTTCACACCGGGCTCGAGTGGGGTGGGATGCAGGGGCACACTACAGGTGGGGTGGGCCCCACTTGTATAAGGCGGAATCCATGTGATGTGGGGCCCACGAGGGCGGTTTAGCCGAGGACCTAACCCATGAGATGCGAGGCCTGAGCTATGAGGGCCCACGAGGAGGGGTTCGGCCGAGGACCTAACCCATGGGATGCGGGGCCTAGGCTATGAGATAAGGGGATTGATTCGACACGCTCTATCAGTTTGAGCTTTTAGAGCAAGTGGTTCGTTGTCCTGCATCAAAACATCAATAAAAATTCTTTACAAATGATTTCTTCATTTTGAATTACATTACAATTGGAAACCGTGTTTCTGGTAACATAATATACACCATGAATTTCTGTAGCATGTACGAAAGAATTTCTAATGTTGGAACTGCTGGAAAAAGTTGCTGGGAATTGGTATTTGGCACTGGCACATTATGGTAGAAATAAAAGTTTTGAGTATGTTTTGGTGCATTTTTTGATACAATACCTTTATATCCTTCTTACATGATTTTGTTGCGCAGCACGCCAACAACGCAGTGAGCCTAGATCCAATCTAAGGCCTCACCCACAACAAACATAGACAGAAGAAATATAAACTAGAAATAGATCAAAGCAATCCAAAACAAACCACAAGGCAATATACGTGGAAAAAACCCCAAACTAGGGTAAAAAACCACGGATGCAAAATTCCACTATGAAGAGAAACAAGATTACAAGGCAATATACTAACCTCTCCCTTGAAGTAAGAAGTACTTCCTTTGCCCACACCTCAGATAATTTTCTAAAATTCACCTTAACTTAGAATAGCCCTAGGGACCCCCAATTTATAGTTTTGGCAACTTCCCTTTCCGCATCCCAGTTGCGAAAGGACTTGCGACACGAAATCCGCGAAACTCCTTTCGCATCCCAGTTGCGAAAGGACTTGCGACACAAAATCCGCAACCTCGACTGGTCGTGGGCAGCCCCAGATGTGGCTCCACTTCTCAACAATCTCCCACTTGGAGACACATCTCCATAAACCTTTGTCTTCTTCATCCGGAGTGCACCACCTCCCCGTCTTCAAGCCTGAAGACCAATCAAAGCTGAACAGAGCTTCAACTTCTCCCTTGTGACCGCCTTGGTCAGCATATCCGCAGGATTCTCACTTGTATGAATCTTCTCCAGAGCAATCGATCCATCTTCCAGTAACGAACGTATGAAGTGATATCTGATGGCAATATGCTGGTCCTTGAATGAAAGGCTGAATTCTTAGCCAAGTGTATCGCACTCTGACTGTCACTGTACAGCTTGCAATCTGCTTGCTTCTTACCTAACTCTTCCATAAAACCTTGCATCCACACCATCTCCTTGCATGCTTCTGTAGCCGCAACATCTTCTTCTTCTGTCGTACTGATAGATACTATCTTTTGTAACTGAGAGACCCAACTGACTGCAGCACTACCCAGAGTAAAACAAACCCGTAGTGCTTCTTCTGCTGTCGATATCTCCTGCCAAATCTGAATCCACGTAGCCTTGTAACTTGATTTTCGATTCACCATAACACAAGCCCTACGTCCTTAGTACCTACCAAGTACCTAAGGATCCACTTCACAGCTTCCCAATGTTCCTTCCCGGGGTTGTTCATGAACCTGCTAACAACTCCCACTGCTTGAGCAATGTCTGGCCTCGTGCTCACCATAGCATACATGAGACTCCCAATAGCTGACGCGTATGGGACTTTAGCCATGTAGTCCTGTTCCTCCTGCGTCTTTGCACCTTGCTCCTTAGATAACTTGAAGTGGTTGGCTAATGGAGTGCTAACCGGCTTAACACCTCCCATATTGAATCGATCAAGTACCTTGGCTATGTACTCTCTGCCTGTGATAAAACTAATTTCTTTGTTTTCCCCTGTCACGCTTTATCCTCATGCCTAGGATTTGTTTTGCAGCTCCTAAATCCTTCATGGCAAATTCTCTAGACATTGTCTTTTGAGATCTGAGATGTCCTCCATGCTTGAGCCAGCCACAAGCATATCATCAACGTACAGAAGAAGGATGATGTATGATGTATCAAACTTCTTCAAGTAACAACAGTGGTCTGCATGACATCTCCTAAAACCGTTTCCCGACATGAAACTATCGAACTTCTTGTACCACTGCCTCAGGGCCTGCTTCAGGCCATATAGACTCTTCTTCAGTCTGCACACCTTGTTCTCATTACCTGGTGCCACGTATCCTGTCGGCTGATGCATATATATCTCTTCTTCAAGGTCCCCATGAAGAAAGGTTGTCTTAACATCTAGCTGTTCTAGATGTAAGTCCTCTGAAGCCACTATACTCAAGACCATGCGAATCGTAGACATTTTCACTACCGGTGAAAATATTTCAGTGAAATCGATACCTGCCTTTTTTGTTGAAACCCTTTCACAACCAATCTGGCCTTGTACCGTTTCGAACCATCGTGCTCCTCCTCCTTCAGTCTGTAAACCCACTTGTTATGAAGAGCTTTCTTACCCTTGGGTAGAGTGACTAGCTCCCATGTACGATTAGACTCAAGAGGTCCATCTCATCATCCATGGCCTGCTCCCACTTAACCCGTATATCTGACTGTAACGCCTCTTCAAAACACTCTGGCTCACCATTATCTGTCAGTAGTAGATAATGTAAGGAGGGTGAGTATCGGACTGTGGGTCTCCTCTCCCGAGTAGACCTCCTCACAACCGGTGTATGCGGCTCTGCCTCATCCTGTGGCACTGTAACACCCATGTCCGGTAACTCTTCAACTCTACGAATTCTCTTTTCTCTTTTCCTCGGCCTTATTTTCCTGCACACCTGTCCTTATGCATCACTTTTCATTGAAGACTACGTCTTTGCTTCTGATGATTTTCCTGTTTTCTGCATCCCAGAACCTGTAGCCAAAATCATGCTGCCCATAGCCTATAAACGTGCACCTCCTGGACTTCGCATCCAGCTTGTTTCTGTGCTCTGCATCAATGTGAACATATGAAGTGCAACCGAACACTCTGAGATGTGCAAGTTCACTTCTTTCCCAGTCCACGCTTCTTCTGGTAGCCCACCATCCAATGGTGCTGAGGGACTTCTATTGATGAGATATGCGGCAGTATTCACAGCATCTGTCCAAAAGGTCTTAGGCAACCCTGCATGTAACCTCATGTTCCTGGCGCGCTCAAGGATGGTCCTGTTAATGCGCTCAGCCACACCATTCTGCTGTGGTGTCCCTGGAATCGTTTTCTGATGTTTGATTCCATTTGCTGCACAATACTCCTCAAACCTCTTATCACAATACTCTCCCCCATTGTCAGATCTGAGACACTTTACTGTTTTACTGTTTTACCTGTCTCATTTTCTACCATAACTTTCCACTTCTTAAATACATCAAATACATCAGATTTATGTTTTAAGAAGTAGACCCACAGTTTTCTACTAGCATCATCAATAAAGGTAACAAAATAACGTGAGCCACCAAGAGATAATACCTGTGCCGGTCCCCACACATCAGTGTGTACAAGCTCCAACAGATTTGTCTTTGGAGCGCGTCCCGTCTTCTTGAAGCTTACCCTCTTCTGCTTGCCATACACGCAGTCCTCGCAGAATTCCAAGTCAATAGACTTCAGCCCTGGTAGCTTCCCTTTTGACAATAGCACTTTCATCCCTTTCTCACTCATATGTCCCAGCCTCTGATGCCATAACTGCCCATTCACTCCAGTTGATGCGACTGCGAGTGAACTATACGATCCTGAAGTCACGTACAAAGTACCTTCCTTTTTGCCTCGAGATATTACCAGGCACCTTTTGTGATCTTCCAGGAGTCACTGGTGAATGTCGTCACATAACCGGTATCAGCCAACTGTCCCACTGAGATCAGATTACGTTTCAAACTCGGTACATGTCTGACATCCTTCAATTTCAAGACCGTTTCGTCTTTCTGATTTACATGAACATCTCCCTTTCCAACAATATTGCACGGCTCATCATCACCCAGGTAGACTCTCCCAAACTCACTTGACACATAATCACGCAGAACTTCCTTACACGAAGTAGCATGAAACGAAGCACCCGAGTCTATAACCCAAGACTCATTCCTCGCATCAAGAGACAAGATCAACGCCTCTGTGTCGCTCTCCTCAGACAGATTCACTGAATCTTTCCCACCTTGAGAGCTTCCTTCTTGTTTCTTGAGCGCCCTGCAATCACGTTTCATGTGCCCCTTCTTGCCGCAATGCCAACACCCGTCTTTGTCTTTCGGTCCCTTGGACTTATTCCTTGACTTAGAACGCCCGTGTTTATTGCCTCCTTTGTTCAGCGATCTTCCTCTTCCTTCAACGTTTAGAGCATTCCCTGAATCCCCTGAAACTCCTGATGCCTTCCTTCTAGATTCTTCGTTGAGAATTAGACCGGCCACATCATCAATTTCATCAGCTTTGTCGATCCTGAAGAATTGCTCACAGCAATCACCAAACCATCCCAACTGTCTGGCAAACTGGATAAGATCAATAACGCCCTGACCTCATCCTCAAAAGCAATGCCAACGGATTCCAATTGGCTCGTGACTGTATTGAACTCGTTTAGATGTTCAGCCACGCTCCCACCATTTGACATCTTCATGTTGAATAGCTGTTTCATAAGATGAACCTTGTTGGATGCTGAGGGCTTTTCATACATGGTGGCTAGGCTTCTTCCATTATTCTTTTGTCGTTTTTTACCTTGGATATATTGAAGGCGACGCTCTTAGACAAAGAGAGTCGAATCGTTCCTAAAGCCTTCCTATCCAGTAAAAACCATTCATCATCTGTCAACTTTTCTGGTTTCTTCTCTTTTCCTCCTAGAGGAATATAGATGTCCTTCTGATACAGATAATCCTCCATCTGCATCTTTCAGAAGGCAAAGTTTGAACCATCAAACTTCTCAATTCTAGTTTTTTCCATCTTCTGCCATCGCTCCCCCATAGAACTAACCAATAGCTCTGATACCAGTTGTTGCGCAGCACGCCAACAACGCAGTGAGCCTAGATCCAATCTAAGGCCTCACCCACAAACGATAGACAGGAAGAAATATAAACTAGAAATAGATCAAAGCAATCCAAAACAAACCACAAGACAAGATATATGTGGAAAAACCCCAAACTAGGGTAAAACCACGGATGCAAAATTCCACTATGAAGAGAAACGAAGATTACAAGGCAATATACTAACCTCTCCCTTGGAAGTACAGAGAAAATCCTTTGCCCACACCTCAGAATAATTTTCTAAAATTCACCTTAACCTAGAATAGCCCTAGGGACCCCAATTTATAGTTTTGGCAACTTCCCTTTCCGCATCCCAGTTGCGAAAGGACTTGCGACACGAAATCCGCGAAACTCCTTTCGCATCCCAGTTGCGAAAGGACTTGCGACACGAAATCTGCGAAACTCCTTTCGCATCCCAGTTGCGAAAGGACTTGCGACACGAAATCCGCGCAACCTCGACTGGTCGTGGGCCGCCCCAGATGTGGCTCCACTTCTCATTAGATTTGGCATAGTATTGCGTTATTGCTACTTAATTGGTGATGACATTTTGAGATTGGTGAGCTATAGATTTAGTTGGTACTCTCTATCAGCTACAGTCAAAGATCTTCCTTTAGACTTGATCACTTGACAATGGCTGGTTTGGCATGTCAGGCTTCTAGACCTGGTTTGCCACCAGTTTGGCTTGGGTTATTTTTAGGACCGCAGGTCCAGCCTGGGCTGTGTGTTGTGCGTGCGTGCGTGAAAGAACTTGTATTTTATGAAGAACGAAGGGGAAAGCCAAAAGAGCACAGTTGAAAGGGAAAGATTATGTAGGATTGTCTCTCACTTACAAAGAAACCTCTACATTCATTGTCTTCAATTGATATGGGCTACAACTTGCAAAAACGTTGAACCCCCCACCCAGTTGACCACTCTCCCTCTGGCCTTTTGGAAATGTAAAAGAAGCTAGTTCTTCTCCGTTGCAAAACATCATAATCTTGTGGTCCGTCCAAATTGACTACATTCCAACAAGCAATGTTAGATGCTGCAGGATTTTACATCTCTTATCCACACAGTGCCATGTCAAGCTTGAACAAAGTCCCTGTTTGAGCCTAGCATCAGCTAGGTCATAGGTCACATCTAAGAAAATTGGGACATGTTCGAAGCTGGAGAGACATGATTGTAACAAAAATAAAAATAAAAATAAGAAGTCAAAAAATCTGATAAGGGAAAAGAGCAGAATATAAAATCAACATGATAAGTTTAAATAGAAACAAAAGGCAAATGAAATAGAAAAATAAACTCCAGTGAGTTTTCAAATGTTTTTCAGATCCATGGATCTAGAGTCTAGACCCAAATCCACAGATCTATGATTTGAAATTGGTTTTACAAACAACGAATTGGTTATGCTGGCAAAAAAATAAAAGTGAAACTTTTCTTGAAAGACACAAAATGGTATTTTCCACTGAAGTTTCAGATTGCAAATCTAGAGAAATGTTTTCATCAAAACAGATGGCAATGGGTTACCCAAAATCAATTTCTCTTCCTCAAGCTTAGAAATTAAAAGAAAGTGTGAAAGTGGAGGTTTCTAACAAAATCTGAACTTTAAATAGTTGTTGGACAAGTTGATTTGAAGTTTTGAACCAATTTTCGATGAGTCGGACCAAGTCAGACTAAGATATTACGAGGTTTGGGCTCAGGGCTCATCCTAGTGACAAAAAAGAATTGATACTCAGGTGAAACCAATATTTATTTGACGATATTTTGAACCATGGGTCTGATTCCTGTCTATTGATGCCATGAGCCAGGCCTGGTGTGAAAATTCAGGCCTCATAAAGAAATGTGAAGGCATTTGGCTTTAGGTTTGATAGATAAACTAGTTGGAAGAAGAAAAGGCCTACTAGTTCAACTCACGCTTCAGTGGGTATTGGAAACAGACTATATAAGAAGAAAAGGCTCACTAGTTCAACCTAATAGCCCGTTTGTTGTGCATGGGAGTTATAATAGACTCTGGACTTCACATTTAGTTTCATTTTTTAATCTTTTATTCAAGATTAAGATATGTTAGGTGATTCTATTATGTGGACCAATACGCATTTGCCTTGGCATCTTTGTTTTTATTCAAGACTTGTAAAATGCTGCTTGCATGTGAAAAGAAAATGATCTCAGATTTTCTTTATGGAAATAGGTTACTATTTTTTTTTTTTCCATAAAAGTGGGGTTCTTTTTCTTCTTTCTTGTGGGTTGTGGCTAGAAACAATCTCTAGAGATGTGACTCTTCTTGAAACCTTAGGGTTGAGAATCTTTTAGGCTCTTGGCGGTGAGACTTCACTATTTTTTCTTTCTCAAATATTTTTCTCTATTTTTCTTGTAGCAATTCAAGGTAAGGGTTGCAATGGTCCAGGCCAGCCCAACCCTGTAGGGCTGTTGGTTTATTTTCAAAGAAATGAAAGCATAAAGTTTTAGAAAAATCCAGTTCTTAGAATGTATTAAAAGATCCACATGTAGATGCAGTTAAATTCTAAAATACCATAAATCAAGGTTTGATATGTTATCTTAGATTTGTGTCACTTGATCGCGAAGTCTAATGCCGATTCTTGTAGGAGGGCTCTCCCCCATCTATCCCAACTAAGAGATGAAGGAGAAAGCTTGGTCACGCCCCCACAATAGGGTTAGGGGCATGCACACGTGAGAACCGTTCATAGGTGGACCACACACGTGTGATGAGGAAACTTCCTTGGGATAGGATATGTTTATGAGTAATTTGGGTTACAAAAGGAAAATCCTGTTATTGTACTCCTCACCCCTATAGGCTTCAGTATTACTTTACATCATCAAGAACTTGTAATCCTGCCTAACCATGGTCCCGAATTGACCAGATCCTTTCACTCACAGCGGCCAATGCCCATAAATCCTATACAAACCTATGAGATGGATCAACAAATCTCAAACATTGGACGTCTCATCAAGCACAATCAAAACACTATAGCAGTTGAAATAAAAATTAAATTGTTAAAATCGATCAGTGAATCTTTTGAAAACATTTAAATGCATTAGCCAGCCATAAAGCACCGAATGGTCCAATTATCAATATTAGTCCACAATATGCATACCGGTTACTGGGGGAAAAAGCGGATCCCATATTGGAGCATGTGAGCTTCATTTACATCCTAATGCTTGCACCCAACCACACCCACATGTTAGTTACTAATGTAACCTCGTAGGGTGAGCGGAAGTACATACCACTAGGACCATGGAGTCTCGACAGGACGTTAGATCTAAAGATTAGCCAAAGCTACTACATGATCAAGTTGATCTGATCCAGACATGATGGGCCTTCTGAATTTGAGACTTGATGCAATTCACCAATGTAAAATATGCAATAGGGACTAAGCATAAGAACTTGAAACATGATGAACATTCAGACTCCCATGTGGGGTAGGACAAAGGCACGGGATGTCCGATGGTGGAGGCTCTCCATCCTAACTTGTTGTTGGTTCCCATTACTCAGGATGACCATAAAACATGACCACTGGCAACCCAATCTGCTTAGAGTGATCATGGCTGTTTAAGGTACTTGAGAACTATGGCCACAACTCCCCCTTCATTATAATAGCACATGGGTCTACTCTCATATTCCCCAAGGACAAATCGAGGAAACCCTCTCAAATAACTCATAAAAATATCCACATGTAGTTGCAGTTCCACACAGTTAATGAGGCAAAATAAAATGCATTCCATATATGGATAAACAAGGTTCAATAAAGTGCATTGGCTTTCTAGGACACGACATTAACAGGGCCAACACTTGGGCACCTAAACTCAGCCCTTGTTTCGAGCCTAGGCTTAAAATCTAAGAAATCGGGCCGGGCTAGGTCAAAACAATGATGAACGGGACTAGCCTGTCCTGTTGGCCCAATCCAATCATCAAGTGGGTCACTTCTATACAAAAGGAATGGACAATTTGAAGACATTTGTGAGTGTTCCCATTCAACTTACATGTGTAGTTTAAAAGCACTTATGGATTCAGGGTTATGTTTCTATGATCAAAATCAGTAATGTGATCGGATTCATTATGGATGGAGGGGATATTGTAAATTTTTTATTAGATTTGGACCAATTCCAAATCTTTGATCATGTCACTCATTTCCATATAGGGTTGGCACTAGCAAGGGCAGTTCGTGTAGGGCTAGCTACAGGGCCCATACATTTTTAGCCCAATTAGGTCCAAGGCTCAATGGAGGCTCAATGGACTAGGGGCTAGGCCCAACCCTGACTTGGCCCTCCAGGCCATTACCACCCATAATTCAAGGTGGATTAGAGCTTCAAATTGGCAAGCAATCATAACTTTTTCAAGTGCGTTTGCTTTACATCTTGTTGTTAGATATATTATTATTATTATTATTATTATTGTTATTGTTATTGTTCTTGTTGATAGGTGAAAACTTTATTAATCAAGAAAAGAGCTACAAAGCGGAAAAGGAAAAACAACAGAAAGAAAGAAAAGGAAAAAACAGAAAAGGATAAGAAACAAAAAAGAGAAGTAAAAAAGAAAAGATACAAACATCAGTCCCAAGATTGACCCAAAACTGAGACAAGGCTATCTACGGAGCCCAATCACTAAAGAATACTAGGACCCTTGAGAAAACACCCGCCGAAGAAATACTCAGATTTCTGAAGCAATGATTCTTTCTTTCGGCCCACACAGCCTACAAGACTGCTAGGAGGATTCTCCATTTCTGCTTTCCTAAGGCTCTTCCATGATCTGCATGCCAAAAGAGTTGATCCATGGACAACGGCATTGCCCACGAAACTCCCGCCAGGCGCATTATGCTCCACTAGAGATCTGTAGCGAATGGGCAGTAGATAAAGAGATGATCTACTGATTCCTCCGAACTAAGACAAAGGAGACAGACATTGGGTAGGTACATGCCCCTTTTTCTCAAGTTATCAATCGTTAGGACTTTGTTTCGACCGACTAGCCAACCAGACGGAACAACTTTTAGAGGGGCTCCATAATGCCACACAGATCCTGTGTGACAGCAAGAGATAGAAACAACAAGTGCTGCCAGAGACTTGTAGAATGATTGGACTGTGAATAATCTTGAGCCTGACAACAGCCATCGCATGGAGCCTTGCCGATTAGAAGAGGGAGAAAAGTCCTGTAGATGGGAAAGGAGAAGAATACACTCCTGAATTTCAGAGTCCAAAAGGTTTCTTCTAAATGGAAGGAGCCAAATACCCCCGTCCTTCTTCTTCCGAGATTGGTGGAGCGTTTTGAGATTGGCAAGTGTTTCATGGGTCATGCCCCCCCAATCTAGATAAGCTGTTATGTTCTTGGCATGTGGAGGACGGGGGTATGTTAAGCAAGAGGAAATGGCGGTGCCTTTTACTCGCTGTGTTGGGCGGTTTGGGCAGATAGGAACAATAGGGCGTTCATGAATCAAATTTCTTCCTCTCATGAGGTTTTCTCCAAAGTTTTACTCCTTTTTAGGGATCGTGCGCCGTAATTGGTTCGGTGGCCGGGGTTAAGGCGGGGGTTGTAGCCTTTGTTTATCTTCCTCTTCTCCATGTTTAAAGTCTTTTTGTTTCTTTTTGTTTTTGCTTTTCTCTTTGTTCTGTCTTGTTTTCTTCTGTTGTTCCTTTTCAATAAGATTTCTTATCTTTCAGAAAAAAAAACCCCACTCTCAAAATGCTCAAAACAGTTGCCTACCATTATATTTCGATTTGGAGTAACAACAAAAAGGGCCGGGAAGGTTTTAAGTCATTGAAACCTTAAGGTGCTTTCTTGTTTTCATTTAGACGTTCTGACTAATGTTTGAAATATCGGTATCGCGTTATGTATCACACCCTTGGGATACGGATACGTATCGATTATCGCATGGGATATATCGGTTGTATCGTGTATTGTATCGTTGTTGTTGGAAACATGGGGAAATTGGTCGAATTTTTCAATGAAACTTCAGTGATTATTAAAAAAGACATCAATACACACTTATTAAATCAAAACATTACAAAAAACTAGTGCACATAATAGGTTTTCTTTGTATGGGGTCCTAATCCATGCGCTATCTAACCGAATTCATGCAAGTATATTCAAAGTCTATTCATATAAGTTATAAATGTAAGAAGATGTGTGGAAACACAAGCAATACATTCAAAAGCAAAAGAAGAATCACTAGATCATGTTATATGTTTGATTTTATGTTTGGACACAAAAATAGTAGCCGATTTGTGAAAAATTGAGAAATTTTGATTTTTTTTTTTTTCCAATTTTCTATAACTCGGCCTATCTCCTCCAAATATCGAATTCGAACCTCCCAATCCATGATTTTTCATGCAAAACATGAAAATCATGGATTTGTAACAATTTGACATTGATTTAACATATGATTTATAGAAAAAAAGGATCGAATATTGAAAATGCTCACTTGATTGAACATGTGAGATATATCCTACTACATGTGCGTTTTGTATCGCATAGGTGGGATACAAGATATATCGCGGGATATAACGGCCAATATTGTTGATACTTAAAACACTGGTTCTGATTGTATATGTCATGCCTTAATATGGCCTCTAAAGGGCTTTGAATGGATCTTCTAGTTGAAGGATGAGGGGGAATCCATTATCGGGGATCAATCTTGAACACGCCGTACATTTTCTTTATCTGATATACGAAATAGGGGACCTCACCAAATCAATTATGATAAAATCTCGAATCAAATCATTTTCCCTTCAACAAAGGAAGTATGAAACTCTTCTATAAAACCATTTTGTTTCCAATTCAATACTGAACAAGTCCAAACTAATTGAATACTTGTCTGAGAAATTCCTCGAATCGATTTGCCGTTTTCATAGAGGATATAATTGACAATTTGTAGTTGCACGTTATCCCTTCCTGTACCAGATTTTGACAGAAAAAAAAAGATTGTCAATTGCTTCCATCAGTAATAGGATTGACTACAAGTTCAAGTATAGCACATGTTTTTTCATGAAATTCATGCATTTTCCTGATCTAAATTGAGGAGGCTTTACAGGAAGAAGATTTTGTTCAACATCTCTTATTCAATACTAAAGGAGAAGAATCTTTTTTTGGTATTGTTAAAAAAAGATATACGGATCAAACCCTTCTTGCTTCAAAGATCTTGGCACTTCCAGAAGAATCGGAGTGATATCTCTTTGCAATTTCCCTTCAAGATTTCTTATGTGTTTCCACGCCATTTGTGCTATGGTCAGTCCAACACAATCAAGAATCCCAAATGAATTCCAAGAATTCTTGTAGTACATTCAGTCCACCCTCCAATCCTCTCTTCTAGGTTAATTGATGCTGAATCAATTGAACACACTTCTAACACTTGTTCCACCTTTGGAAGACCTCCACCTGATCTTGATTTTTCATGTATAAAATGTAACTAAGGTATCTCCATTGTAAAAGATTTCTCCATAATGGCCATGAACAATTGCTCTTGGAGTGGCAAATTAGCTCTTATATTTACAATAATTTGTTCTTTAGGGTAATGTCTCTCCCGATTTCTGTTTATGCAATACACAGTCCCTTTTATGTTATTATTTTACTAAGATATCATGGTGCTTACAGATCATGCATCTAATTTTTTCTGGTCAACTCATTTGTTGGTTCCCAAAATTGGTGACTTTTATTTATTTATTATTTATTATTTTATTTTTTTGTGAACTGCTTGCCGTAATTGGTGACATAACTTATAGTGCATTTCCAGGCTGCCAAAATCATCAAACGAGTTTATTCAGTACTTCCCATTTATGATAAAATTGTCTCGGCCCTTCTTGATGTCGGTGTATGGAAGCTCTCGGAGACATGTAGCTTTACACCGGGTGTGCCAGTTGGACCTATGTTGGCTAAACCAACAAAGGGTGTGTCAGAGATCCTTGATAAATTCCAGGACATGGAATTTACTTGTGAATACAAGTATGATGGTGAGCGTGCTCAGGTAATGCTAGTTTCTTCGTCCAACTATTGTGTTGTGTTCACTGCTTTATATGGCATATACTTATATCCTGTGCTTCCTTCCAATTTGACTATAGATACATTACATGGAGGATGGCTCAGTTGAGATATACAGTAGAAATGCTGAACGAAATACTGGAAAGTTCCCAGATGTTGTCAATTCAGTTTCAAGGTAGACTTGCCTTACATCAGTTTTTCATAGTGAGATGTTTGTTCAGGGCTGCATTAGTAGACCGCCTTGTCTTAAAATAACAGAATTTAAGAGTATCAGCTCATCACTGGAAAATGTATATCTTGCCTGAGTGCTTATCAGTTTTCAAGTTATGTTCACTTTCTGCACTCTTGATTGATTCATTATCTCACCACTCCCATATTCAATTTCTTGATAATTTTGCTTTCTAATCAGTATGCATACTTGCTTTGCAAATGTCATCATTCCTGCAGTGAGGTAGCGGATAGAATAGTGATCAGTTGAAGACCATGCATCTTATTTCTTAAATAATTATAATTACATATTCTCTCCCGCAATGTTGGTGATTTCGTGTTCAATGTTGGATGATATCGGCCGATATATCCCAATGTATATCTTGTATCCCATTTGTGCGATACGAAATGCACATGTAGTACCGATATATCCCAAATGTTCAATCCGGTGAGCATTTTCAATTTTCGATCCATTTTTTGTTGTTGAAATTATGTTAAATCAGTGTCAAATGGTTACAAATCCATTGGTTCTCCATGTTTTGCATGAAAAATCATGGAGTGGGAGCTTTGATTTCGATATCCATTGGTTCTTCATATTCTCTGACTAATTTCGAAGTATTTAAGAGCATTTGATGAAATGATCATCACATACACTCTAATTTCGAAATTTGAGTGTAGATCGTCTGATTTGGGGAAAATTTAAAATTTCCCAATTTCTCCCAAATTGCTTGCAATGTTGCACTACAAACATGAAATCAAGCATGTATGAATTGAGGGCTGATCTACTGATTTGTTAAGTCCTTGTCAATTTTTGATTTATTTATTTATTTTTTTTTATTATTATTATTATTATTTTTATAGTTAAAAATTAATAAAAAAAAGTATTTTGGAGTGTTTGATGAAATGATCATCACATACACTCTAAATATTATGCATTCGATTTGAATATAGTGTGCATTAGTTCAGTCAGACAACGCATAGCTTATGACCCTATACAACGGAAACGTATTATGTGAACTTCTTTTTTTAGATGTTATGATTTAAAAGTGTGTATTAAGGTTCTTTTTAACAATCCCTAAAGTTTCATTGAAAAATTCAACCATTTTCCCAATGTTTCCCCATGTTTCCCAAAAAGCGCGATATATCATGTGTGAGAACTGATATGTATTTGTATCGCAAGGATGCGATATGTAACGCGATACCGATATTTCGAACACTGGTGAAAACTGGATTTGGATCTTTTCTAATCACTTTGTTGACCAAAGCAGAAAATCAATACCATTATTGCTATGGATGAAAGCTTACAAACTAATGGGAATGTACCCACTTAGTCTACAGTCTATGGTTTTGTTGCCTCTTTTTATAAATGTCTATAAGTTTCTAGATGTGGAAAGGGCTGGGCCAGGCTAGGCTTTGACCTGGCTTGAGACTTAAGGTCCAAGCCCCAAGCCCAGTCCAACCTCCGCATGGGCCTAGCCCAATAGGCTGAAGATTGAGCCCAAAAAATTGGTTGGGCCTGGCCGGGCCTGACCTGATCCAACCTGGCCCAGCAAGAAAATTGATAGAATTCCTATTTCCAACCTGAATGTTCCTAATCTATTCATTTACCAAGTGGGCCACACTCTGAACAAAATCAATGGTCTACATTCAAGATGCAACGGTTGCCGAATCAAGGATTAGAATGGCAAATTTGTAGGATATAAGACACACATGTGAAGTAAGTTCGGCCTGGCTGGGTAGGGCTAGTTAGGCTAAAATGACATGAGCCAAAGCCCGTCCCAAAAAATTTATTGGGCTATGCATGCTGGGCGTAAGCCTAGTCCATGGGCCAACTAATAGGTCCAAGCCTGGTCCAAAGCTGGGTCGGGCTCAATAAGTGGGTTGGGTTACTCAGCCCATTCATCATCATCATCATTGTCATCATCTAAGCCTTATCCCAACTAACTTGGGTTGGCTGCATGAATCCTTTTCTGCTTTCCACTCTATCAAGGGGCATTGCCACCCTTGTTTGTTCCAAATCCTTTTTGTTATTCTTTGCCCTTTTCTCTTGGATGCCTACTGTGCCCTTACTCTCTTACTAAAGTTTCACAAAGGCAAACTGTTTCTTTTGAATTAGTTTGATCTCACCCACCATAGCGCTGATTCCAACTAATTGGGATAAGGACAAGGCGATGATGGTCCACCACAGCCCCTGTTCAGCAAGAACTTTCCTTTAATTCATAGCTTCTTTGGATCTGGTTATTCCTTAGATTCTTCTGTAAACCTGAAGAAATTGGACCTAACCTTCTCATGTAGTAGCTCCACTCTTCAGGTTGAGCTTCTTTAACTTCATCATGATAATTTGTCTTCAGGTTGAGCTTCTTTAACTTCATTATGATAATTCATCTTATTTATTCTGTCTCCATCTTACAATTCCTCAATTTTACTCTGGTGAATATTGCATTAATATACTTATGAATGTAGTTACTCTCAGAATTGTGGCATTTCTGCGTGTTCAGTGATCATTAGATTGACTGTATATGATTATGCACCCAAACGGGGATCTCTAACTTGTTCTTTTCTAGAACAACATTAGTAATTCTGCCTATGATTTTGATGTAAGACGGCCTAATCTAACCTTAAATGAGCATGATATTTGAAAAGGGCAGATTCATGCAAATTAAAAAAAACAAATAAATATCAGCCTGATTTATACATCATAAACACAAGAAAAAAATAGGGTCAATAAGCATTGATTAGGGCCATCCATCACAAACGAAGTATTGAATCTTAAAATCTGAATTTAATTGGATCCGGCGAAGATAGAACTTTCGTCTTGCAATGAGTCCGTCTAATGATCTAAGTGGATTTTCTAATCCAGAAAAATAGAAATTTCCTGGATTGGAAATCTGGAAAATTCAGAGAAAAAAAAATGGTGGTTCTTTAAATATAGATTTGGGTGATGGGTTTTATGTGGGGATGAAAAAGAATGAACATCTTTTGAGATTAGGAGAAAAAGAAGAGAGTGAGGTTAAAGAAAAGAATACCTTGAGAAAAGAGAGAAGGAGAAAGAAGTAGGGGATGAGAAATCGTTTACTTGGGCCTCACGCCCTCTTCCAATCACTAGAGTCGAAGACGAGATCGTCAGAAGCAAAATCTCTATTTTTTTTCTTTCATCAAACTTAATATAACATGCTATGGTTTAGGGCAACCCTTATAAAATCGTAATTACATGAAATTACCAAAATACCCCTACTTAAAAAAAGTTTCAAAAAAAAGAATTCGCACAAAATTGTGCACAAACTGTCTCAAAACTTAATTAACTCAAATGTTCATAAACTAAATGTAAATTTAAGATGCCCGATGGGCCCCGATGATAGTGCTGTGAAGGTAGTGTAATGAAGGTGGGCGTGACGATCCAACGGTCCGATCACACACCATCCTCGCGATCCAATGGTCCAAATGTCTCCTCTAAGCACTTACACATGTCATGAACACATGTGTAAGGTCTTTAACCTCTAGAGACCCGACCCGTATCCGTCATCTAACCACATTGACACGGGTAATGCACGCCTCCTCCTACGTTGATATACTTTGAATGGCTTGGTGTCCGCATCAACTCCCCTCGACTGAGAAGATCTCGACTCCGGCGAGATAAAACTTTTGTGCTTTTCTAACAAATCTGGATTTAGTTGCTGCAACTTTGCTTCCGTCAACCATGTACAGTCGGATGATGGTCTGTTCTTCCACTTCACTAAGTACCTCTGAAATCCACCGTCTCGAGTGAAACAATTTGCTCATCCATAATTCCTTCAATTTCTTCTCTTATCTCAGGTATAGTAGGCATAGGTGGTGTAGGTTGGGAAGAAAATTAAGAAATTGGCCAATGGTTTGGAACAAAATTAGGGTCTATGGGATGACTTGAACAAGGCATTAGATCCTCCACATTGAATGTTGAACTAATCCCCATGCGAGGTGGAAGATCTATCACATACGCATTGGACCCAATCTTTTTCAGAATCTTAAATGGTCCAGCACTGCGTGCTTGTAACTTCTTAACGGTACCTTGTGGGAACCGTTCTGGCCTCATCCTAACCATTACAATCACCCTCATTAAATTCTTGAATTCTACGATGTAAGTCAGCTGAAATTTTGTATTGTTCAACATTTATCTGCCTCCTAATCTCTGCATGCAACTCATGAACGTGATGGGAAAATGCATCGGCTGACTTTGAGGTCCTCCGAGTGACTTACATAGGTAACAAATCTATGGGTAGTTTATGTTTATAACCACTAACAATCTCGAATGGACTCATACCCATAGACCTATTAACTGAACTGTTATATGCAAACTTGGCGACTGGCAGGACTAAGTCCCAAGTTTTAATGTGTTCACCCACTAAACATCGTAGTAGATTTTCGAGACTTCGATTCACAACCTCAGTTTGACCATCAGTTTGAGGATGGTTGGCAGACGAGAACTGGAGTCTCGTACCCATCATATGCCATAATGTCTTCCAAAAATAACTAGTAAACCGGACATCCCTGTCAGACACTATGGTCTTAGGTAAACCATGTAATCGAACCACCCCCTCAAAGAAAATCTTGGCTATGTTGGACGCATCTGAGGTTTTAGAACAAGGGAGGAAGTGGGCCATTTTTGAGAAACGGTCCACGACCACAAAAATGGAATGTGCTTTTTAATTGTCTTAGGAAGTCCAAGCACAAAATTCATACTGATGTCTTGCCACGGTGCATGTGGCACTGGCAATGGCGTGTACAATCCAGTATTCTGCTTCTTCTGTTTTGCCAGTTGACATGTTCGACATTGCCCTAAAATTTTGGCTACATCTCGTTTAAGACTTGGCCAATAAAATCGATCCTCCACTAGGGTGATGGTCTTATCTCGACCAAAATGGCCAGCAATACCTCTAGCATGAAGCTCCCAAACAAGGAAATCCCGGAGGGAAGTGCGGGGAATACAAAGTCGGTCTCCTTTGAAAAGAAACCATCTTTTAGCACGAACTCACCCGAACTATGCTGGGCACCTAAGAGTGACACATGTTCCCCCAAAATCTGGACACATGGGATACTCGTCTTTCAATTGCTCAAACCCGACAACTTCTACACTCAAGGAGTTGAGCAATGTCACTCTCCTGCTAAGGGCATCGGCTGGTTTGTTCTCGATCCCGACTTTATGTTTCAGGACAAATGAATATTCCTGAAGAAACGCTGCCACTTGGCATGCCTTGGGTTAAGCTTCTTTTGGAAATTCAAATACCTCAAAGCCTTGTGATAAAAAAACAAGACAAATTCTTGTGGTAGAAGATAATGACGCCAATGACGTAGCGATTGCACTATCGCATAAAATTCTTTGTCATAGGTGGAATACTTTTGTTTTGCCTCATTCAGTTTCTCACTGAAATAGGCAACTGGATGACCCTATTGGCTTAGTACTTCTCCTATACCTACGCCTGAAGCATCACACGTTACTTCGAAGACTTTAGAAAAATCTGGAAGACGCATGACGGGAGCCTCTATCATCTTGCCCTTAATATCTTTGAATGCCTTAGCTGCGGCCTTAGACCATATGAACTCTCCCTTTTTAATGCAATCAGTAATGGGAGCCATAATAGTGCTAAACCCTCGAATGAACCGATGATAAAATGTTGCTAAGCCATGAAAGCTTCTCACTTCATGTATGTTCCGCGGTTCAGACCAGTCAACTATGGCCTTGACTTTTTCTGGATCTGCTTGCATCCCTACAGACGACACTATGAACCCTAAGAAGACAACTCTATCAGACAAGAACGAACATTTCTTAAGGTTCACACATAACCTCTCCGCCCTCAGGACACTACAGACCTGTCTCAAGTGGTCGAGATGTAACTCTTTAGTGGTACTATATATAAGTATGTCATCAAAATAAACCACTAAGAACTTCCCCATAAAGGGTCTCAAAACCTCGGTCATCACACGCATAAAAGTACTAGGTGCATTAGTCAAGCCAAAGGGCATGACCAACCACTCGTACAACCCATCCTTCGTCTTGAAGGCTGTCTTCCACTCATCTCCAGGGCGTATGCATATTTGGTGATACCCGTTCTTGAGGTCTATCTTGGAAAAAATGGTGGATCTGGCCATCATATCTAACATATCATCAAGCCTCGGTATCGGAAACCAATACTTGATCGTGATCTTATTAATGGCCCTACTGTCCACACACATCCGCCACGTACCATCTTTCTTCGGTGTTAATAGTGCTGGTACGGCACACAGACTCATGCTCTCACGGATGAAACCTTTTTGCAGGAGCTCATTTACCTGTCTATGCAACTCTGCATGCTTTGCAGGTTTCATCCTGTAATGAGGAAGGTTCGGTAGAGTAGACCCCGGGACGAAATCAATGGCATGCTGGATGTCCCGCATAGGTGGAAGCGCATCTGGTAAATCCTCAGGGAATACATCACTATACTCCTCAAGAACCGAAGTCACCTCAGGGGGTAACTCTACATGAACCTCGGGTGTAACTTCCCTAGCCACTAGGGCGTACACTGTCGAATCATCCTGTCTCTTTCTCACTCTTTTGCATTTATGATATGTAGAGACTTCGGAATAGAATTCCTCACATCCTTCCTTGACTCACTTGTTTTCACATCCCTAGCCTTGTCCGTGTGGCTCTTGGGTGGCAACGGATTAATCTTGATTTTCTTACCCTCATGCGTGAATGTACACACGTTCGAGCGACCAAAAATCGTGACATCTCTATCGTATAACCACGGCCTCCCTAGAATGATGTGACCTACATCCATAGGTAAAACATCACACCACAACATGTCTTTATATGAACCGATTTGGATGGGGACTAAACACTGCTGGGACACAGGCATAAAAGACGTGTCAACCCATGAAACCTGTAGGGTTGAGGGTGAGGGATGGGCTTCAAACCCAAACGAGTGACTGTGCTAGCTGAGACCACATTGGTGCAACTACCACTATCCACAATGGCTTTGTAATTTTTGTCACCGCTCTTGATAAACGTGTAGAAAATTGTGCTTCTGCGCCAATCATCACTCTCTTTGGCCTGCGCTAAAGCACATCTAACTACAGCTAGTGGTGCAGTCTTTGGTTCTTCTTCTTCATAATCACTAGCACCTATCTCTGGGTGATATTCCTCAACTTCATAATCACCCATGTCATCCGCATTTTCATTTGACTCGTCTATGACTAAGGCTTTCCCGCGAGTCTTCGCCGTGCACTGGTAACCGAAATGACCTGTACCTCCGCACTCATAACATCTCACATGACTACCACTGCCAGGATTGGCACCAAGGACATCTTTTCCCTTATCATCCTTAGGCTTAGGTGGTGCACTAGCTGCGCCCTAGGCTGACTTCCAATGTTAGGTTTGGTTCCCTGAAAACCAGATCTAACAGTAGAGTCTCGGGACTCAAAGCGCCTCGTGACAGGAGACTTTAGGTAAAGCTCTAACTCCTGTACAACTTGGTAAGCCTGATCCAAGTCACTCACTGCATGGGTCATAAGCTCACGCTGCAGATCCATGCGAAGACCCACCTTGAAATGCGCCAACGTCACTAAGGGATCCTCCTGAATAACACATCGCATCATATACTCCTCAAATTTTGCGATGTAATCTGCAACCGACATAGATCCTTAGCGTAATGCTTGCCATTGATCTAGGAGCTTTTAACGGTAAGAGATAGGAAGATATTTTTTCCTTTAATAACTCCATCTCTACCCAATGCGCGACTGGGACACCTCCTGATCTCTCGATCCTACGCTCTGTATTTGTCCAAAACAATTTAGCTTGACCCACAAGTTTCATTTTCGCAAACCGCACCTGTCGGTTCTCAGACATCTCATACCATTCAAAATAATGGTCCATGTCCGCCAACCAATCAAGGAATGATTTTGGGTCAAGACGCTATCAAAACTAGGAGCATCTACTTTAACACTCTTTAAGACCCTCTCATCGACATCATAATGGTCTTGATACTCGACAGCGGGTTGCAGATTTCGCGCCCCTCCACGTCCTACCCCTTGGCCACGTGCACCACGGTCTCTACCACGATTCCTACCACCCGTTCCTCAACTACTCCCCCTACGTGAGACTGTTCATCCCCTCCAATGTCGGAGATTTCTCTTACGGATGCTTCTATCTGATCCATACGGGTATTCGTGTTCCTAGATTGTGCCTCAATGACGGCCAAACGTTGGTTGATCGTGTTCATCATCTCAGTCAACTGTTCCATATTGAAAATTGGGTGTAGACCAAATCCTCTACCAGTCCGAGTGGGCATACACAATAAGACTCAACTTAGGTTTCCTAAAATACGATTCTAAGAGACTGTTTTGACATAAGACTATGGACACCGATGATCCTAACCTTTAGAATGTGCAAATGTGGAAAAATTCAGATTTAGACTCCTTTAAATTTTTTTTTTTTTTTAAAATGCAAATCTGAAAATTTCAAATATAGACTCTATATGATGCATGAAACCCTAGAAAAAAAATAAAATAAAAATCTAGACTCTTGATAACTCGATCTAAGACAACCCAATGCAAGAAACCTAAGCTTTGATACCAAAATTGATGTAGGACGGCCTAATCTAACCTTAAATGAGCATGATATTTGAAAATGGCAGATTCATGCAAATTAAAAAAGAACAAATAAATATCAGCCTGATTTATACATCATAAACACAAGAAAGAAATAGGGTCAATAAGCATTGATTAGGGCCATCCATCACAAACACGAAGTATTGAATCTTAAAATCTGAATTTAATTGGATCCGGTGAAAGATAGAACTTTCGTCTTGCAATGAGTCCGTCTAATGATCCAAGTGGATTTTCTAATCCAGAAAAATAGAAATTTCCTGGATTGGAAATCTGGAAAATTCAGAGAAAAAAAAAATGGTGGTTCTATAAATATAGATTTGGGTGATGGGTTTTATGTGGGGATGAAAAGGGAATGAAAATCTTTTGAGATTAGGAGAAAAAGAAGAGAGTGAGGTTAAAGAAAAGAATACCTTGAGAAAAGAGAGAAGGAGAAAGAAGTAGGGGATGAGAAATCGTTTACCTGGGCCTCACGCCCTCTTCCAATTACTGGAAGTCGAAGACGAGATCGTTAGAAGCAAAAAGCTCTACTTTTCTTCTTTCATCAAACATAACATAACATGTTATGGGTATAAGGCAACCCTTATAAAATCGTAATTACATGAAATTACCAAAATACCTCTACTTAAAAAAAGTTTCAAAAAAAAGAAATTCGCACAAAATTGTGCACAAACTGTCTCAAAACTTAATTAACTCAAATGTTCATAAACTAAATGTAAATTTAAGATGCCCGATGGGCCCCGATGATAGTGCTGTGAAGGTAGTGTAATGAAGGTGGGCCATGACGATCCAACGGTCCGATCACACCATCCTCGCGATCCAATGGTCCAAATGTCTCCTCTAAGCAACTTACACATGTCATGAATATATGTGTAAGGTCTTCAACCTCTAGAGACCCGACCCGTATCCGTCATCTAACCATATTGACACGGGTAATGAACGCCTCCTATGTTGATATACTTTGAATGGCTTGGTGTCCGCATCAGATTTGCAAACTCTTTCACACAATGACTATAGCCTAGATGTTAGGAGCAGAATGAAAGCGTGAAATGAGTGTGGGAAGCATGGAAACAAGACATGGAGTCAGGGAGGAAACTGGGTAAATGGGTATTTTGGTATTGACACGAGAACTAGTAACTTGCTGCTTTTTTGAAATTGTTAAGAAGTCCACACTAAATTTATGATGAGATTACTATCTAACTTTTGGTTTATCAACTTGTATCTCATGGGCTATATATATTATATATATATATATATATATATATATATATTAGAGAGAGAGAGAGAGAGAGAGAGAGAGAGAGAGAGAGAGAGAGAGAGAAGGCGCTCACCTATGCTCACCTATGCACGTGCGCACCTTTGCACACGTGTCATGGGTGTCGAATCCGAACGGTCCATAAGATGTGGAATCCCATGAAACCTCAGGGGTGAATTTTCACCCTGATCTAAGATTGTGGTGGGCCATAGCAAAGAGAAATTCAAATCAAGGGAAAAAACTATTGCACTTTTCATGGCCCACCAAAGTTTTGGTTCAAAGTAAAAAATTGGTACCAGGGGGTTTCATGAGGTTCTGCTTCATGTGGACCGTTCAGATTTTCGAGACTCATTAGATATGATGAGTTCTCAAAAAGTTCGTATGTAGTCCGTGCGAACTGGTTCGCAGGTGAGCGTTCCGCTATATATATATATATATATATATATATATATATATATATATATATATATATATATATATGGTTTTCACATGTGCATTATGGTAAAGTGTACAAATGGCATAAAGAAGCTAGCAGTAGTTTAGCAATAGAAGATTTAACTACCTACCTTTTTATAGATTTGGAAATTCTTTTGAGAAGGCACACTATTGGTATTCACATTGAGTCAGCTGATTCAACCGAAGCAGATACGTCATAGCGGCTAGTATAGGTCGATATACAGTGGTCAAAACTTGTGTGTACAATTATCATTTTTTTTCTTTATTATTTAGTTTTTTTTTTTTAATTATAAAATTTTAGAGCGTCTAAAGGGTTCTCTTGTTGAGTTTTAAACTTGTATTATACATGTTATGTGTTTCAATTTTGCATAAAATACATGATGTTTATTCATTTGTTGATGTACAAACTTCTACAAAAACTTGAAAGTCTAAAGTTAAAGTCACTATGGCCGATATTTTTAGTATCTGTATTAATGCATGTATCACACCCTTGGGATACGGAAACATATCAGGTGTCACATAGTAAATATTGCATGTATCACGTAATGTATCGTTGCTTTTGAGAAATATTGGGAAATTGATCGAATTTTTTAATGAAACTTTAGGGGATGTTAAAAAAGACATTAATACACACTTCGAACTCAAAAGATCACAAATAACAAGTACACATAATAAGTTTCCTTTGTATAGGGACCTAAACCATGTGTTGTTTGACAGAAGTGATGCAATTATACTCAAAATAATTTCATATATAATTTACGGATCATAGAAGACATTGATGAAAGTAAAAAATTGGGGGCCAAAATCGAAGATATGATTTTCCCCAATTTCAACAAATTTGAAAATTGGAAGCCAACATCAATACTTTTTTCAAGAGATAACGAAAAATTTTATTAAACAAAAAGAAAAATACAAGAATAAGGTGCCAAGCTGGTGCCCCAATTACATCCTAAGAAAAACAAAATTATAATCCTTGGGAAACACCATCCACCGTCTTATGTCCTTAAAGCATCTCACATTCCTTTCTTCCAAAACAGTCCACCAAACAACAAGCAAGGCCACTATCCACAACACCTTTTTACATTTCCCTAACTCAACCACATGCTAAGTTAACAAGAGCTCACTCACCGAAGCTAGGAAAGAACACGACTAAATTGAGAGAGGATATCCACCTTGATCATCCCCACAAAGGGGCAATGTAGAAATAGGTGATCAATTGTTTCCTTGTTTTTCTTACACATAAAGCATATATTGGGAAGCACGATTGCTCATTTTTGGAGATTGTCAATGGTTATGACTTTCCTTCTACCAACCAACCATCTAAGGGTGGCAATCTTCGAGGGGACGTCATAATGTCGTACATACTTGGAATGCCCCAACCCTTCCCGCCTTCGATCATCACGGATGAGGTTAATATAGTGACCGAATTGAGAAACGTCCTAATTTATTGACCCTCCGCACCATCCTATTCGGGGAGGTCCTAGCCGAGAAGCATAGATGAATGCTATCTAACAAAGAAACAAATTCTTCTACGTCATCATCACACAAGAATCTCCTACATGAGGGCTCCCAAACTACCTCTCCATTAAGAAAGAAACAATCAACCACCAAAACAGAAGGATTTGGTGCCAACTCACTCCGAGTGTGCCCTTGCATCCCACAAGCAACCCCACTCGAGCCCAGTGTGAAAGTGCCTCTGTATTAATCACCTCTGGTGAGGAGTCTTGAACACGAGACTTCCCGCTCTGATACCACTTTGATGTAGGACAATTAACCACTTGCTTTGAAAGCTCGAACTGTTAGAGCATGGCGAATCAATTCCTTTATCATAGCCCAGGCCTCACATCGCGTGGGTTAGGATCTCGGCCGAACCCCCCTCGTGGGCCCCACATCACATGGGTACCGCCTCACATGAGCCACCCGCCTTTGCACCCACAGGCAACTCCACTCGAGCCCGGTGTGAAAATGCCCCTGCATTATAGTAGCTCGGTAGACAGAAGATTCCCTCGTCCACCAATCCACTGTTGCACGCCCATATTTCTTCTTTACAACTTCCTTCTAAAGCACTCCGCCCTCCCCAAACATTTAGAGCCATTTTCCAAGCAAGGACACATTCATAGACTTAAGGTCCCTTATGCTTGCACCTCCTTGTAGGCCGCGCGAGGTGTTCTGTTGCAGTAATGGTGGGCGTAATGGTGCCCATCATCGCCGTTACTATTACCACCCTTGTACTGGTCCTTTTTTTTTTTTTTTGTCAAGAAAATATCCATTAAATTTAGAAAATTCTAAATATTCCAAATATGCATTCATTTATAATTTTGAACATGTTTATGGTGGTTTAATGGTTCCCTCTTTGGTTAGAAAGCTGTATCAGGCTGTTTGTTGAATTTATGAACCTTATCAAAGAGTTGCTTGGACCTAATTTTGATACGCTCTATTTAAGTTTAATTGTAGTGAATTCTAGAATGTGTTCTTTGGTTTTATTTCGGAGCGGCAATATTTTTAATATCATTTCTTTTTAATTGTTTGAATAAAGAAAAGGAGCTATTTGATACTTTGGCAAAGTGATGGTTTTATACACAGGTACTCACAAATTGTACATCCGACATGCATTAACTCACATTAAACTGTTTGATATTGAAATACCACTTTATAAACTCAAGCCAACCTAAACCTGACCCATTGACAACACCTAAGATCCAACTAGTGTTTAAATTATCGGCGATATTATTGAAATATCACCGATAATATCGGTGTTGCTGCACTAGCGACACCGATACCCCAAATTTTCGTTTCTCTCCAGAATATCGGTGAAATTTTCGTTATCGTCAATGATTTGGATTATCGCGGAGAATATTGCCTGTACCCTTGCGTAAATAAGTAAAAATTAGAAAAAAATTTAACAAAAATAAAAGATTTGATTTCGGTATTACGTGGTTGATCAGAACTTGGAAGAAGATGATTTGACATCGATTGATAGCTCCCTCTTCGATAGAGGTAAGAAAAATTCCCTTCGATGTCGCAAGATGGATGATTTTAGTGAAAAATCCAGAATTTTGGGTGATTTCTTTGTGATTTGGGTTGGATTTAGGGTTTTGAAACCCTTAATCGAAAATCCCCCTTTATGAGATGAGAGAGTATTCAATGCAAACGAAATCCTCCTTTCGAAAATCCCCCTTTCTTCAGCAAAATTCCTTCCCTTGCAATCATTTTTTTAAAAGCTTCATGGAAGCGGATTGCGTACTGATATATTCAGTACGCTTTGTCGTACCTAGTAAACTCTCTTGGGCCCACCTTGAATGTATGTGGTTCATCCACGCCGTCCATCATTTTTTCCAACTCATTTTAGGGGCTAAGCCCAAAATCGAAGCATATCCAAAGCTCCAATGGACCACACCACAGGAAACAGTGAGAATAATGATTTCCATCTTTGAAATCTTCCTAGGGCCCACAGTGATGTTTATTTGTCATCAAACCTTTTCATAAGGATACAATTGCAAGGATGAAGGGATAACACAAATATCAACTTGATTAAAACATTGTGGCCTCAAAGAAATTTCAATGGTAGGTGTTCAATTCACAATGTTTCATGTGGTGTGGTCCACCTAAGCTTCTGATATGCTTAACTCTTGGTACGTTTACATAAAATTTCTTTCTAAAAAGGATGGACGGTTTGGATAAGACCTCCAAATCATGGTGGGCCCCACATCATTTACAAAGTACGCTCTCATAAGTTAATACTGTAGTGGATTAGGTGTTACGTGAGTAATACTTTAGTGGGTGTTACCCTTAATGTGCAGGGCCACATTGATGCATTTTTTGTATATCCACACTGTCCATCAGTTTTTACGGATCATTTTATGAATTGATGTGAAATCTTAAGTAGATCCAAATCTGAAAGCCCCCAAGAAGTTTTCAATGGTAGACGTTTAGTCCTCACTGCTTTTTGTGGTGTGGTCCACTTTAGATTCGAATCTGACTCATTTTTTGGCCAATGCCTGAAAATGATCTTGTGAAATGAATGGACGGTGTGGATATAACACATGCATCATGGTGGGGCCAAAATAACTTGGTAACATCAACACACCAAGTAGGTCGGTGGTGTGGCACACAAACTTGGTAACACCAACACACCAAGTCTTTGATTTTGGAGTGGGACTTTGGTGAGGCCCCGAAACCAGCGATGTGGGTGGGACCCCTACGTAGGGCTCACCTCGATGCATGCATTGTATATCCATGCCGTCCATCTGTTTTTCCATATTAAATTAAGGCATGGTCCAAAAAATTAAGCAGATATAATTTTCATGTAGACACACCATAGGAAACAATGGTTATTGGCCATTAAAAATATTTTGTGGGCCACAAAAGTTTTGGATCAAACAGTTATTTGTTTTTCTTTCAGTTTGTTTGACCTTATCAATAGGTTGGATAATCAACAAACATTACGGTGGACCCTAGGAAGTTTTTAATGGTGGACATTCAATGACCACTGTTTGTTGTGTTATGGTCTACTTGAAATTGCTTCTTCTTCATTTATTGGGACCACGCCCTAATTTAAGCTGGAAAAACAGATGGACAGCATGGATATATAATGCATGCATCAAGGTGGGCTCTACGGTTAGGGTCCCACCCACATCATTGTTTTGGGTTCGCACCCAAGTTACGCTCCTGATATTGAGGGATTTTGGGGTGCAACTTTAATGGATCTTTGGATCCACTGAGGTGGGTGGAATCCCTGACCATGGGGCCCATTGTGATGCATGTGCCTTATATCCACTCCGTCCATCTATTTTGAAAACTCATTTTAGGGCATGCTTCAAAACATAGGCAGATCCCAATTGCGGGTGGACCATAATATGGGAAACAGTGGTAATCGACCAATAAAACTTCTCATGGGCCACGAAAGTTTTGGATTAAGCTTATATTTGTGTGGTTTCTTCATCTATGTCTTTGTGACCTTATCAATAGATTGAATGGCAAATAAACATTCCGGTGGACCCCATGAAGTTTTCAATGGTGGCGATTTAATCACAACGGTTTGTTTCCTGTGCTATGGTCCACTTAAGATTTGGATCTTGTTCATTTTTTGGATCATGCTTTAAAAGGAGCTGTCATATTTGATGGACGGTGTGGATGTAAGGCACATACATCATAGTGGGCCCCATAGTTATGTAATGCATTTTTTTTTTTTTTTTTTTGTTTATTTATTTTATTTTATTGTAAATTTCTAAATATGCAAATATGTGTATTTAGGCATGTCCTGAAGTTTCACTGAAAAATTTCACCATTTTCCTAATGTTTTTCCCTATTTTCCCGAATTTCCAGTTATTGGCGATAACAATATTATATCTTTATCTTTGGCCAGCGAAACTTGTACTGACACCGACAATTTGAACACTGGATCCAACAGACCTGGACTTGTTTGGATTCAGGTCTAATACCACCAATGTCATACACATATCCGAACCCAATGCCCTTAGGTGGGTCTAGATATGGGTATACCTGTTCTTGACCCGAAGCCCGTTAAGATCTGTGGAGCCTGATCATCAGAGATGTACTGTTCATCCAGCTAGCATTGTCATGGGTTGTGCTGTCGGGGGCAGTTTCATAATTTCACGCGGAGTTTTATGTAAACCCTAGTTTGTTTGGGGTTAATATATATTCCGTCATGAGAGAGAGAGAGAGAGAGAGAGAGAGAGAGAGAGAGCTGTCATTGTATTGAGAGCTGCTTCTTCGTTTTTGGCTTTGAGCATATTGGATCGGCGTGAATCCGTGGAAGTACCGAAAGGGAACCACGTAAATCTGTGTTGTGGTTTGCATCTTTTCTCCTTTTTAATTTTAATTTTAATTTTTTTTTTTTAATTTAATCGATACTGCATTGTGTGTGGTTGAGAAGGGATCTCTTCTCCCAACAAAGCCAACCTGTCTCCAAATCTATTAGCTGCTTCATCTGCAATGCATGATCGAGTTTTCCATCTTTACACCTGAATCTCTACTTTGGTTCTTTACATTGAACTCCAATTGGATGGCGGAATGCTAATTTGGTTAGTTGGTGCTGTGACTCGTGCTAGACATGCTGGTTCTGTCGTTTGCTGTTGTAGGGTGCATTGTCATGGCTAGATGCATGGGATTGGATCCTCATAGCCATGGAAACCAAGGTTAAATTTTAACATTTGTTTATGTACTTATCCATGCTATTGGTTTCTTTGGTTCATTATGTTTAGCTATCAGCTATGTCTACTGGTGATTGTTTTCTAGCTTTAGTTCCTCTCTTTAATATATTCTGTCTTTGTGAGTATCCATGTGCTGATGTATTGGACTAGTATGATTGCTTCTATGATAGATCAACTTAAAAAAAGGTGTGCAGATGGACGTACAGTGATGCCTAATTTTAGTGTCACCTTGCAGAGTCAAGAAGTCTTCAGTAAGGTCCTTCGTGCTGGATTGTGAAGTTGTTGCTTATGACCGTGAAAAGCAGAAAATTTTGCCTTTCCAGGTTATATCTTTTACCATTTTCTCAAAATTGGGCACACAAATCACTCCATATGTGATCTGGGGGCATAGTAGAAACAGTGGCGGAAAAAACCTAACATTCTTTCTTTCTTAAAATGTTTTTTGACAACTATTTTTTATTTACTGGGAAATAGGTGTTTCTTCTAAATCTCAATAAATGAACTTCTGTTTTTTGTTTGCTATTAAATGCTTTTATTGTATTAATAACTATTTTTAGGTTGAATATCCAGCTATGCAAATATAAACCCTTTCTTTAAACATTTGATAAAATATGACTTGATATGCATGTGGAAACTATTTTCCAAACCCGTTGAAGTTATATTGTGTGCTGTTCTCGTTAGGTTCTATGTTGATTCCATTATGCATACATGGATTCGAAGTTTTTATACGGATGTTTTGCAGCATTGTGCCCCTCTAGATGTTCATTGAGTTCTTATTGGACTCCAATCTTGTCGTAGACAACTGCTCTATCAAAACAAACCTTGTTTTGAGTGTTAAATGAACTAAAATTCTGATCATTCAGTCGGCTAGCTAAAGACTGTCTCAATGTTTGCTTGTTGTCAATTTGCTGTGTGTTGTACTAGTTGGTTGATATATCGGCAGATATTAGTGCTGGTTAGCAGTATGAAACTCTAGGGGATATACAAAAGATACATGGTATCAATGATATGAGCCACGATATTGTGATATCAACATTATTAGAATATATTGGTGAGTTGTTTTTTTTTTTTGAGAGAACGAAAAATATTATTCAGTGAAGTAAAAAAAAACTACAAAAGGAGGGGGATGTTGAGCAGGCGACCGAAAACTACCCTAGAAAATCAAAATTACAATCCCTCAACTTAGAAACACAAGAGGTCCAATCGATGATCACCATATTGGCCCTATGGGACGTGCCTTCCACCGACTTCCTCTCATTATTAAAACATCTAGCATTTCTTTCTTCCCATACCGCCCACCAAACTGCAAGCAATGCCATCCTCCATGACATGGTCTTTGGTTTTCCAAGCCTCATCCCGTGCCAAGCTATCAAAAGAGAATCAATGGACCCCAGTGAAGATCACTAGATGTGGAAGCGACCCAATAGATCAGCTCAAATTGACCTCACAAAAGGGTAATGAATAAAAAGATGGTCCACCGTCTCCTCATCATTCATGCATAAGATGCAAATGTTGGGAATCACCATAGCCCTTTTCTGAAGATTATCAACAGTAAGGACTTTCTTCCTTCCAACTAGCCACCCAAAAGCCGCTATCTTTGGAGGGATATCATAGTACCACATGAACTTGGCAGACCCTACATCCCTTTGGGGATTGCCTCCCTGCAAAAGGATTAGAAGGTTTTAACTGAAAACGATCCCAAGTTGTTAGCCTTTCACAACATCTTATCGGAATGGGTGGAGGATGGGGCTTTAGAGATGAATGCCATCTAAGAGAGCTGTAAATTTGACTACTTCCTTGTCATGAAGAAACTGCTTGCAAGGAAGTTCCCAGATGATCACCCCACCAATGCGGGAGAAACAATCCACCACCATAATGGACGGGACGGGACCCGAGCCAATTGAAAGATTTTTGAGAACTCGGATTTTAGGGCCCCCCCACCCAAGTATCTCCCCAAAACCGGATTCTTTCTTCATTCCCTAAATAGTAACCAATACCTTTCTAAGAATGCTGACTTCACGGAGGAAACACCTTTCCATAAAGTAGAGAGTTAACGTTATAAATTCAAAATATCAAAAGATGCTTGCAGTAACTGCGAGATACTTGCCGTAACTGCGATATTTGAGGGGATATCAGAAATATCTACAAAATTTAAAAGAGCTTCTCACCCCCCCTCCTCAAGGCATGAGTTGGTAGAGACATCACAATATGAGAGCAGATTTGGGCCGGAACTCCAAAGGGGAGAAAGTTTGTTTAAATTCCTTTTTTAACAGATAGCAAGAAAACAAGTAAAAGTCTATATCAATGCTTACGTTTCATGCATTGACTGACATTGATTTCAATAAGAATGTTTTATTTTGAATGTGAAAATGGGAAAAAAGAAAACTTGGGAAATTTGAATTTCTTCCATTCACTCTTTAAAATTGAAATGCCTGTGGAAAAAAATATATGTTAATAAGTGTAGGCCAATCTATAGATTTATTATCATTATTATTATTATTTTCGATTTGTTTCTAAAACAATTTGAAAATACGTTCTAAAAATTTAATAGAGATATGCACTGGGTGACCTCATGCATATTTGTATCAAGTAATTGAACTTAATTATTTTCAAAAGAAATTAGTTGATGAAAAAAGCACAACTTGTATTGGACCCAACGTGCAGCTCATTATATTGATTTGATACTCAAGGCAACAAGGGAAAGCTGAGTGTGAGGAGTAATTGAAGATGCAAAAACAGCGAACAACTTTATTTATAATCAAATTTGGTTGTTGTTTTTTTTTTTTTTTGAAAGATGACGATATATTAATATAAAAGGAGAAAAAGTACAGAAACAGGAGCAGATTTCCGTTGAGAAAGCGAGAAAAAACTAAACTCCAAGAAAAATAAAATCAAAATCCTTTAAAGCATTTACTTGGACAGCCCAATCTAACAGCAAACGCTTTGCATTGGACGCAACAACGTCTGCAGAAATAGAGACATTTCTGAACCATCTTCCATTTCTTTCTACCCATACAGGCCACCAGATTGCAAGAAGAGCCATTCTCCAGATGAGGGTCTTGTTTTTTTCCATTCTGATTCCATGCCAAGCTTTTAGAAGGAGGTCCGCTGATTCAGAGAGACCAATTAATGCTGTAACGAAAGCTAAAATCTGCCCATATACTGGCAATAAAAGGACAATGCACAAGAAGGTGGTCGATTGATTCTTCTTCCCCCATACAGGAAAGACATATATTTGTTAAAATCATCCCTCTTTTTCTTCAAATTGTCAATCGTCAGAATTTTCTTTCTTCCAACCAGCCAACCAAAAACCTGAACCTTAGGAGGGACCGGATACTTCCAGATATGATAAGAATTGTGTTTTCTGATGAGCCGTGGTTGGCTTGGATTAGATTATAAAATGATTTAACTGAAAAGATGGACGACTTTTCCAGTCTCCAAATGATCCTATCCACATTCAACTGATTTGGAGCAAATTTATAAATATAATCCAGCAGCTGCACAAATTCAGCAGTCTCCCATTCCTCAAAATTCCTTCTACACTGCAAATTTCAGACTATCTTTCCATTCATAACTGAATAGCTGTCAGCAACTGAGATGTCTTGTTGCTGGGCGAGACGAAACATGCTCGGGAAGATATTTTTGAGAGGCGATTCTCCCAACCAAATATCTTTCCAGAACAAAATTCTATCTCCCTTGCCAAGCTCAAAGCCAACACCTTTAATAACCTCTTTTTTCATGAGAAAAATGCCCCTCCAAATGGCCGAGGCCCTACAAGAAGACGATTCTTTTGTCCACCAGCCACCTGCTGAAGTACCATACTTACTTTTGATAATCTTGTTCCAGAGATTTTCATCTTCCGTCCCTAATCTCCAAATCCACATTCCTAAGAGAGCCCGGTTCATCATCTTTAAATCTTTGATACCTGCACCTCCCTCTTTGATATGCTTACAGACTTGTTTCCATTCAACAAGGTGGAAACTCTTTATATCCTTCTTACCATGCCATAGGAAGTCACGTCTTAGTGTATCTAAAGAGACCAAAACAGAGGACGGACACCTATATAGAGACATAAAATAAAGAGGTAAGTTTGAGAGAGCAGCCTTGATAAAGGTTAAGCGACCTCCAACAGAAAGATAGCGGCATTTCCATTTGGCCAGATATTTCTCCCGTGGATGACTTTTTCCCATAGAGACTTATGCGGCAGACCAAGACACAAAGGGAGACCCACGTAAGTGGTCGGAAAGGAAGAGCACATCCGAATAATTCCGCAAACTCTCCCACCTCTTCCTTCTCCATATTAACTCCAAAAAGTTTTGACTTAGCCATATTAACTCTCAAGCCAGACACAACCGCAAAACAACGAATCGTAGTATGCAGGTTGTCCACCTTATGAATATTTGCTTCAGAAAAAATCAGAATATCATCAGCAAACTGAACATGCGATATCGAGGTGGGCATACCATTCATTTGGATACCATTGAAAATGCCCGCATTTTGGCCTTTGTGTAGCATCCTGGACAGGGCCTTTCCTACTATAAGAAAGAGGAAAGGAGATAGAGGGTCGCCTTGTCTTAGGCCTCTCGAAGTTTTAAAGAAACCTTTCGTGGAACCGTTTAGGAGAATAGAAAAATACGCTAAGTTGATACATTCACCAATCCACCTTCTCCACTTGTCGTTAAACCCATCCGCTTCAACATATATTGCAAAAAACCCCAATCGATGTGATCGTAGGCCTTTTCAATGTCTATGCTATAGAAAATACTTTTCATGCTGGATCTTTGGCTGGAATGAAGGCATTCATTTGCTATAAGAGCACGGTCAATAATCTGTCTTCCTGGAATAAACGCACATTGATTAGGGGAGATGATTGAACCAATAGCCTTCTTTAAGCGGGATGCCAAAACTTTTGCCAGAATTTTATAAGGACCCCCTAGCAAGCTGATCAGTCTGAAATCGCCGAAGGTAGGCCTTTTCAATGTCTAGGCTACAGAAAATACTTTTCATGCCGGATCTTTGGCTGGAATGAAGGCATTCATTTGCTATAAGAGCACAGTTAATAATCTGTCTTCTCGGAATAAACGCACATTGATTAGGGGAGATGATTGAACCAATAACCTTCTTTAAGCGGGATGCCAAAACTTTCGCCAGAATTTTATAAGGACCCCCTAGCAAGCTGATCGGTCTAAAATCGCCGAAGGTAGCCGCTCTCGAAAATTTAGGGATTAAAGCTATAAATGAGGCCCCAAGACCTTTTGATAATCTCCCTCTTTCGTGAAATTCCCTAAAGAAGTCCAAAACATCTTCTTGAATGAAGTCCCAACATTTTTGGAAAAAAAGAATAAGATACTCATCAGGACCCGGAGCCTTATCCCCTCCAAGGGACCCAACTGCCGACTTCACTTATTCCATAGAAAAAGGAGCTTCAAGAAGAGAAACATCTTGATCGGAAATGCTGTCTAACTGAAGGAGATCCAGACGAGGTCTGTCCCACGTTCAATCTTGTGACAAGCCGCTGAAATAAGAGATTGCCTCTTCCGTGATTTCATCTTTATCATCGATCTGGACATCGTTAACGATAATACTGGATATCTTGTTTGCTCTGGCGTGCATACTGGCTATGGAATGGAAAAATCTTGTATTCTTGTCCCCTTCTTTTATCCATTTCGATCAAGACTTTTGCCTCAAAGAGATCTCGTTTTGAAGGACTCTGTCAGAAAGATTCTGAATAAGCTGAATTCTCTTGGCCAATAAATCTGTCGACATAGAACTTTCTTTTGCATGAGCATCCAATGATTGCAATTCTGAGAGAATCGAATCCATCTCAGCTTCCCTCTTGCACAATTCCGATTGATGCCATTGTTTTAACTTGTCTTTCAAGAGTCTTAGTTTGGAACAGAGCCTATAACCTGCATAACCTTTAACCTGAAAATCAGCCCACCAATCAGAAATCATTTTATGAAAGCCGGAGATTTTAAACCAGGATATATCAAACCGAAAAGCTTTTGGGCCCTAGTTTAATTCCTCAGCTGATAGAAACACTGGTCAATGATCAGAGGTAGTTCTAGGAAGAACTGACTGAGAAATAGAGGGAAACAGATCCATCCATTCAGGAGACAATAAGAATCGATCTAATCTAGAGAGAATGGGGTTCATCCGTCCGTTGGACCAGGTATATCTGGATCCGAGAAGAGGAAGGTCACCAGATCGTTATCATCGATCTAAGAGGAGAAAGTTCTCATCGCCGAGGAGACTTGGGAGCCGAAAGACTTTTCTGCTGTGAATCTGATGACATTGAAGTCCCCAACAAGGCAACAAGGGCTAGCGAACCTTTGTTTCACTGTGGATAATTCATTCCAAAATTCTCTACCACAAGAATTTTATTAGTCTTCTTTTCTGTTTCGACCCCACACCCCTAACATTCCATGAAATAATCTTCATTGGCAAACTGAACTACCCCGATTTCCCTGACGTCCGATATCGGATTTGAAACCCGCAGACATTCCCCAAGACATCTCTAGTCATTGGAGTTCTCCGTTGCTGCATGATCTGGATATTTGCTTTCTGGGAGATTTCGATGTTGAAAGCGGCCTTCCTCGAGATTCGACGCATTGGAATAGGGCCATATAATCTTCCGGGCAGTCCCCTAAGGACATCCTTAAGGCTCTTCCTACATGTCCCATAGTATCTCTGATCCACTTCTTCTGAATCATATCAACTATTTTGGCCCTGTTTTTCTTCATCTTCCTTCTACTTGTCGAAGACGCTCTGGGATGATGAGGGTTTAATTCTGATCTGTAGCGGTTCCGCCTCAATGATACCTTCACCCGATTCGTCTTGGAACAACGCCATTAGGTTTTGATATGACGAACTATATGCAGGAGAGAAAGGAGTGGATGGGAGTGAAGCAGGAGAAGACAAAGGTTCCGATTGAGAGCAAGAGGTGATTTGGCCCGCGCTCCCCAGAGAAGATGAATCGAAAGACTGCATTGTTGGAAACAAACCTTCTCTCTAGCGTCACCTCTTCCAACTGCTTATCTTGCATAGGTAAGTTCCAAGGTAATTTTGGGGATTTGGTGAGAAGCTTCAAAGGCCGAGGTATTGGGGCCCCTATCTGATAGTTTCTGTTGACGGGGACTAGAGAACGGTTGAGATTGAGGGGGGAGTGGTGCTCAGACGTCGGAAGTAGGGTCGCATCTCGAGACTTCAGCACGTTACGATCGGGTGGTGGGCTCGAGGGATTTCCGAAGCCGACGCTACAGTCCCCATAGCTGCCACGCGTCAAAGATTTAGGGGTCGTGGAGTGCGTCGCCACACGCAAAGATCTGAACGCGCCACGTGGCTCAATCTCAACCCTGCGATTAATCATCTCAACGATTCGAGAGGCGTCAAAATTAGGATTCGGGCTTCCGTCGTTTGGAGAGTTGCTGCGTGTCTCTTGAGTGACGTGCCCCCTGACAGTCTCATTAATTGCAGCAGCTGGCTCGATGGGAGCTTGATTTGGTACTCCTCGGGAGCACTGAATACGTACACCCTCTTCCTCCACCGTTCCTGCGAACGTCCCAGAAGGGGGAGGAGGAGGATGCTTTAGCCTCCAATGGTCGCCCCATCTTGGAGCTTGGCTATTCTTTGCCTCCACTTGCAGCGGCAAAACGATGCTTCTATTGTCGACGAGTACCTTGATCTGGTTGGGATGGGATTCCCTTTTTTTCTTCTAACCCGGATCCTGATCACCGCCAACTCCTCGCCTTGTTTTGTCTTCAAATTGAGCTCGACGAAGGAACCAAGTAGCGATGCCACAGAGATGAAGAATTCATCATTCCATAACTCAAGAGGAATCCCCCAGACGAAAAACCATACATCTTCCTCACCAAACGTGGAGAAATCATTCCATCTCTTTACACCGCAAACTGGACCATCT
This sequence comes from Magnolia officinalis, assembly GCA_021015155.1. Lineage (NCBI taxonomy): Eukaryota > Viridiplantae > Streptophyta > Magnoliopsida > Magnoliales > Magnoliaceae > Magnolia > Magnolia officinalis. The sequence goes on along the minus strand of JAJHSJ010000012.1, from coordinate 20,718,944 downwards.
GAATGCAGAACGCCTGCCATGATCAAAAGGTCCATATTAAGACCCGGATTCCCTTTGATCCACAGTTCGTTATAACCTATGGGTTTGATATTATACCTTTCTGGATGGATTCTGCAACATTCATCAATCCAGTCTTTCACTTGAGAAATAGAGGTTCCTTCTCTCGTAATCACCACAACCGTATCCTGCAATTCCTTCCTTGAGTTGTTAAAAACTTCATGATTGATTCGTATCACATAATCCGTTTCTTTTCCCATCGTCTGATCTAGACTTTCTTTCTTCTCTTTCTTTTTCCGTCCCTTATCTTTCCGATTTCGGTGGTTGGGATTTTGGATGATGTAGGACTTCTCTGAATCTTTCGGTTTGAGAAGCACATCTCTGAAGGATAATGACATTGAAGTCCCCAAAACACATTTTCCAATACACATTTTCCAAAACTATCCCCTCAGCCCTCTATCCCATTCTTGAAGTATTTAGGGTGGTGACAATGAGACGTGAGCATTGATGGGATCAATTTATGAGTTGATGTTGATCGTCAAAAGGGACATCAAGGTCACGATCCCTTGGCCTTATAAATGGGTGTATAATATCATTGATGATCGATGGTAAAACACCCTTGGGCACTCACTTCAAGCAGCTGGTAAGCTTTCTTTCTTTTTTGTTTAATATGTTTTTGGTTTTTGTATCTTGCATTAGCTTATATCAATGTTTGATATTTATATTGTTAATTCATTTGTCAGTTGGGTTTCATTGTATTTCATGAACCTCAAATACCATTATAGGCATAGACTTGATAACAGTGACGAGTGAAAGAAGGTCCTTCAAGTCAAAATGGACAGGTTAGTTTGGGGGTGATGTAATGTGTCTCTTACTTTCATTTACTTCGCACATCTGTGTAAATATCTAGTATACCAATGATAGAACATAGTTCTACTCAACATATAATATCTTCAAAGGCGCATGAGTAGTGATTCTTGTATTGTTGATGCAGCTACATATTGACTGCTAAGGAGCCAAAGTGTGAACCCTTGACTTGATCACCATTGGTAATGATGCATTTGTTGTTCAGGGATAGGAGAACCCTCTGTACAAGTGGGTTAAGTCAATGGACTTGGATGAGGCAGATTGATGACCTGACCCTAAGATCGAGAGGCAGTAGGCTCGCCCATTGACATTGACGGAGTTATGACTGAAGAAGTGGGGTCTCACAATGATTCCTTTGATGTGTTGATGAGGGAACTTGCATTTGGTGTGATGCATCAGGATTGCATGGCATCAGCTTGAGTGATTCAAAGAGCAATGATCATTTTCTGTCTTCATCTACACCCACAGTGGGAGGCCTCGTCGTCGTAGCCCTTCATTGTGAAGAGGTAGTTCGACTCCGCCACCCAGGACCTAGAGCATGATACTTGTCCAACAATTGTACATTCATGGGTGGGGGGCAAGTAATAGTTGACATGCAATGAGGAGGCTATTTCATGGAGTATTGAGTCCTTAGACATTAGTGATGGGTAGGGGAGCTCCACTTACATGCTGCATTAAGGATATGGCTCATATGGCTAAGGAAAGAGCGAGTACAGTGGCTATGACTCCCATTCACAGTCATCCAGCTATTCTATGGTTATGAGCATGCCTATGGTTACAAACATGTGTATGACAATGTATATGGAGGCGTCCAGCCATGGTTACGGATAGTGTTATGGCTATGCAGGTGTATCTGGGTTATAGATGCTTTTGGAGGTGTTCAGCCACAGTGGCATTGCAACTAAAATCTTCGGTGCCACTGGGAGCGACAGTGGTAGTTATGACAATTGCTCAGTGTCCATCAATGTACACACTGGGGCATGTTGTTGAGGATTGGTATAATTGATATCTTATAGAGCACATGGCCTGGTATCATAACCTCACGACTTGGCCACAATATCACAGTTATGCGGAGCAACAATATTATGACTGTGCTGGTACTCATAGAGAGGATGACTTTGAGTTACCTTGTAATTCATATGGATCTGAGATCAAGGTAAAATTTGGTTATTATTAGTTTTTTGTTATATTTTTGTGTTTTATTGCGTGTATTGTAGGAAATTGGAATGTTATGAACTCATTTTGGATATAATTGCACATGGTCCTGGAAGCTGGCTGTAAGTTTACGATTAGATCCTTGTCGCGTTCTTCGTCGAGAGGGAAGGGTGGAATTACTTCTTCATTTTCCAAATATGGTCAATGAAGATTCCCACTAAAGTTCAGAGCTTTTGTTTGAACCACTTGTCTCGATAAAATCTTAGACATTGACTATTTAAAGAGTTGGGGATGGCATTCCCAATGGTGCTTGATGTGTTCTGTACCTGAAGAATCTGTGAATCATTTGTTTATCCATTGCATGACAGGTAGGAAGATATTGCTGGAAGTTCTTGAAAAGTTTGGCATGGGGTGGGTCTTCTCAAAATCTATTTTGGGTCGGTAGAAGATTGGTTGAGAGGGGTCTGGGGTGATATTAGCCGGATACTTTGGATCAATATAGGCAGGCAGTGATATGGTCTATATTGTTAGAAATCATAGGATTTTCTCAAGGAAGTTAAGCGGGGTGGCTAGTATAGTCAAGAAGATTTTCTGCTCTCTTATGGGCCAAGGCAGACGACGGATTTTGTGGCATATCTTGTATGCTTTTCATTTCTAATTGGGAGGAGGTGGTGAATTGGAGCGATGAAGCAGCCGGTTATTGGATTCAGTTTTATGGGGTGATATTGGCTGGATACTTTGGAGCAAGATAGTGCAGGCACTGATATGGTCTATATTGTTAGAAAACATAGTATTTTCTCAGGTTAGGCAAGTGGGGTGTCTGGTATAGTCAAGAAGGTCTTCAGCCTGCTCTTTTTATGGGCCAAGGCAGATGACTGCTTTCGTGGCATCTCTCTTATGTTGCTCATTTCTAACTGGGAAGAGGTGCTGAATTGGCAGCGGGTGAAGCAATTGTTCTTGGGATTGTTGGCTTTCTTGTCTAATGTGATGGTGGCTGATCTTGTTTCGCATGGCTGTTTATGTTGAACTAAAATAGTGGAAGGCTTTCTTCTCAAAGCTATTCCGTTGGTTTGTTACTAGTCTTGTTTCGCATGGCTATTTATGTTGAACTAAAACAGTGGAAGGTTTTCTTCTCAAAGCTATTCTGTTGGTTTGTTACTAGTCCTGTTTCGTATGGCTATTTATGTTGAACTAAATAGCGGTGAAGGTTTTCTTCTCAAAGCTATTCCATTGGTTTGTTATTAGCCTTTGAAAGATCACGTCTTCAATAACAGCCCCTGACCTCATCCCTCAAAAGCAATGCCAACGGATTCCAATTGGTTCGTGACTGTATTGAACTCGTTTAGATTTTAAGCCACGCTCCCACCATTTGACATCTTCATGTTGAATAGCTGTTTCATAAGATGAACCTTGTTGGATGCTGAGGGCTTTTCATACATGGTGGCTAGGGCTTCCATTACTTCTTTTGTCGTTTTTTACCTTGGATATATTGAAGGCGACGCTCTTAGACAAAGAGAGTCGAATCGTTCCTAAAGCCTTCCTATCCAGTAAAACCATTCATCATCTGTCAACTTTTCTGGTTTCTCTCTCTTTTCCTCCTAGAGGAAATATAGATGTCCTTCTGATACAGATAATCCTCCATCTGCATCTTTCAGAAGGCAAAGTTTGAACCATCAAACTTCTCATTCTAGTTTTCCCATCTTCTGCCATCGCTCCCATAGAACTAAACCAATAGCTCTGATACCAGTTGTTGCGGAGCACGCCAACAACGCAGTGAGCCTAGATCCAATCTAAGGCTCACCCACAAACGATAGACAGGAAGAAATATAAACTAGAAATAGATCAAAGCAATCCAAAACAAACCACAAGACAAGATATATTGTGGAAAAACCCCAAACTAGGGTAAAAAACCACGGATGCAAAATTCCACTATGAAGAGAAACGAAGATTACAAGGCAATATACTAACCTCTCCTCCCTCGAAGTACAAGAGAACCTTTGCCCACACCTCAGAATAATTTTCTAAAATTCACCTTAACCTAGATAGCCCTAGGGACCCCAATTTATAGTTTTGGCACTTCCCTTTCCGCATCCCAGTTGCGAAGGACTTGCGACAACGAAATCCGCGAAACTCCTTTCGCATCCCAGTTGCGAAAGGACTTGCGACACGAAATCTGCGAAACTCCTTTCGCATCCCAGTTGCGAAAGGACTTGCGACACACGAAATCCCGCGCAACCTCGACTGGTCGTGGGCCGCCCCAGATGTGGCTCCACTTCTCATTAGATTTGGCATAGTATTGCGTTATTGCTACTTAATTGGTGATGACATTTGAGATTGGTGAGCTATAGATTTAGTTGGTACTCTCTATCAGCTACAGTCAAAGATCTTCCTTTAGACTTGATCACTTGACAATGGCTGGTTTGGCATGTCAGGCTTCTAGACCTGGTTTGCCACCAGTTTGGCTTGGGTTATTTTTAGGACCGCAGGTCCAGCCTGGGCTGTGTGTGTGTGCGTGCGTGCGTGAAAGAACTTGTATTTTATGAAGAACGAAGGGGAAAGCCAAAAGAGCACAGTTGAAAGGGAAAGATTATGTAGGATTGTCTCTCACTTACAAAGAAACCTCTACATTCAATTGTCTTCAATTGATATGGGCTACAACTTGCAAAAACGTTGAACCCCCCACCCAGTTGACCACTCTCCCTCTGGCCTTTTGGAAATGTAAAAGAAGCTAGTTCTTCTCCGTTGCAAAACATCATAATCTTGTGGTCCGTCCAAATTGACTACATTCCAACAAGCAATGTTAGATGCTGCAGGATTTTACATCTCTTATCCACACAGTGCCATGTCAAGCTTGAACAAAGTCCCTGTTTGAGCCTAGCATCAGCTAGGTCATAGGTCACATCTAAGAAAATTGGGACATGTTCGAAGCTGGAGAGACATGATTGTAACAAAAATAAAATAAAAAAAGAAGTCAAAAAATCTGATAAGGAAAAGAGCAGAATATAAATCAACATGATAAGTTTAAATAGAAACAAAAGGCAAATGAAATAGAAAAATAAACTCCAGTGAGTTTTCAAATGTTTTTCAGATCCATGGATCTAGAGTCTAGACCCAAATCCACAGATCTATGATTTGAAATTGGTTTTACAAACAACGAATTGGTTATGCTGGCAAAAAAATAAAAGTGAAACTTTTCTTGAAAGACACAAAATGGTATTTTCCACTGAAGTTTCAGATTGCAAATCTAGAGAAATGTTTTCATCAAAACAGATGGCAATGGGTTACCCAAAATCAATTTCTCTTCCTCAAGCTTAGAAATTAAAAGAAAGTGTGAAAGTGGAGGTTTCTAACAAAATCTGAACTTTAAATAGTTGTTGGACAAGTTGATTTGAAGTTTTGAACCAATTTTCGATGAGTCAGACCAAGTCAGACTAAGATATTACGAGGTTTGGGCTCAGGGCCATCCTAGTGACAAAAAAGAATTGATACTCAGGTGAAACCAATATTTATTTGACGATATTTTGAACCATGGGTCTGATTCCTGTCTATTGATGCCATGAGCCAGGCCTGGTGTGAAAATTCAGGCCTCATAAAGAAATGTGAAGGCATTTGGCTTTAGGTTTGATAGATAAACTAGTTGGAAGAAGAAAAGGCCTACTAGTTCAACTCACGCTTCAGTGGGTATTGGAAACAGACTATATAAGAAGAAAAGGCTCACTAGTTCAACCTAATAGCCCGTTTGTTGTGCATGGGAGTTATAATAGACTCTGGACTTCACATTTAGTTTCATTTTTTAATCTTTTATTCAAGATTAAGATATGTTAGGTGATTCTATTATGTGGACCAATACGCATTTGCCTTGGCATCTTTGTTTTTATTCAAGACTTGTAAAATGCTGCTTGCATGTGAAAAGAAAATGATCTCAGATTTTCTTTATGGAAATAGGTTACTATTTTTTTTTTTTCCATAAAAGTGGGGTTCTTTTTCTTCTTTCTTGTGGGTTGTGGCTAGAAACAATCTCTAGAGATGTGACTCTTCTTGAAACCTTAGGGTTGAGAATCTTTTAGGCTCTTGGCGGTGAGACTTCACTATTTTTTCTTTCTCAAATATTTTTCTCTATTTTTCTTGTAGCAATTCAAGGTAAGGGTTGCAATGGTCCAGGCCAGCCCAACCCTGTAGGGCTGTTGGTTTATTTTCAAAGAAATGAAAGCATAAAGTTTTAGAAAAATCCAGTTCTTAGAATGTATTAAAAGATCCACATGTAGATGCAGTTAAATTCTAAAATACCATAAATCAAGGTTTGATATGTTATCTTAGATTTGTGTCACTTGATCGCGAAGTCTAATGCCGATTCTTGTAGGAGGGCTCTCCCCCATCTATCCCAACTAAGAGATGAAGGAGAAAGCTTGGTCACGCCCCCACAATAGGGTTAGGGGCATGCACACGTGAGAACCGTTCATAGGTGGACCACACACGTGTGATGAGGAAACTTCCTTGGGATAGGATATGTTTATGAGTAATTTGGGTTACAAAAGGAAAATCCTGTTATTGTACTCCTCACCCCTATAGGCTTCAGTATTACTTTACATCATCAAGAACTTGTAATCCTGCCTAACCATGGTCCCGAATTGACCAGATCCTTTCACTCACAGTGGCCAATGCCCATAAATCCTATACAAACCTATGAGATGGATCAACAAATCTCAAACATTGGACGTCTCATCAAGCACAATCAAAACACTATAGCAGTTGAAATAAAAATTAAATTGTTAAAATCGATCAGTGAATCTTTTGAAAACATTTAAATGCATTAGCCAGCCATAAAGCACCGAATGGTCCAATTATCAATATTAGTCCACAATATGCATACCGGTTACTGGGGGAAAAAGCGGATCCCATATTGGAGCATGTGAGCTTCATTTACATCCTAATGCTTGCACCCAACCACACCCACATGTTAGTTACTAATGTAACCTCGTAGGGTGAGCGGAAGTACATACCACTAGGACCATGGAGTCTCGACAGGACGTTAGATCTAAAGATTAGCCAAAGCTACTACATGATCAAGTTGATCTGATCCAGACATGATGGGCCTTCTGAATTTGAGACTTGATGCAATTCACCAATGTAAAATATGCAATAGGGACTAAGCATAAGAACTTGAAACATGATGAACATTCAGACTCCCATGTGGGGTAGGACAAAGGCACGGGATGTCCGATGGTGGAGGCTCTCCATCCTAACTTGTTGTTGGTTCCCATTACTCAGGATGACCATAAAACATGACCACTGGCAACCCAATCTGCTTAGAGTGATCATGGCTGTTTAAGGTACTTGAGAACTATGGCCACAACTCCCCCTTCATTATAATAGCACATGGGTCTACTCTCATATTCCCCAAGGACAAATCGAGGAAACCCTCTCAAATAACTCATAAAAATATCCACATGTAGTTGCAGTTCCACACAGTTAATGAGGCAAAATAAAATGCATTCCATATATGGATAAACAAGGTTCAATAAAGTGCATTGGCTTTCTAGGACACGACATTAACAGGGCCAACACTTGGGCACCTAAACTCAGCCCTTGTTTCGAGCCTAGGCTTAAAATCTAAGAAATCGGGCCGGGCTAGGTCAAAACAATGATGAACGGGACTAGCCTGTCCTGTTGGCCCAATCCAATCATCAAGTGGGTCACTTCTATACAAAAGGAAGGACAATTTGAAGACATTTGTGAGTGTTCCCATTCAACTTACATGTGTAGTTTTAAAAGCACTTATGGATTCAGGGTTTGTTTCTATGATCAAAATCAGTAATGTGATCGGATTCATTATGGATGGAGGGGATATTGTAAATTTTTTATTAGATTTGGACCAATTCCAAATCTTTGATCATGTCACTCATTTCCATATAGGGTTGGCACTAGCAAGGGCAGTTCGTGTAGGGCTAGCTACAGGGCCCATACATTTTTAGCCCAATTAGGTCCAAGGCTCAATGGAGGCTCAATGGACTAGGGGCTAGGCCCAACCCTGACTTGGCCCTCCAGGCCATTACCACCCATAATTCAAGGTGGATTAGAGCTTCAAATTGGCAAGCAATCATAACTTTTTCAAGTGCGTTTGCTTTACATCTTGTTGTTAGATATATTATTATTATTATTATTATTATTGTTATTGTTATTGTTCTTGTTGATAGGTGAAAACTTTATTAATCAAGAAAAGAGCTACAAAGCGGAAAAGGAAAAACAACAGAAAGAAAGAAAAGGAAAAAACAGAAAAGGATAAGAAACAAAAAAGAGAAGTAAAAAAGAAAAGATACAAACATCAGTCCCAAGATTGACCCAAAACTGAGACAAGGCTATCTACGGAGCCCAATCACTAAAGAATACTAGGACCCTTGAGAAAACACCCGCCGAAGAAATACTCAGATTTCTGAAGCAATGATTCTTTCTTTCGGCCCACACAGCCTACAAGACTGCTAGGAGGATTCTCCATTTCTGCTTTCCTAAGGCTCTTCCATGATCTGCATGCCAAAAGAGTTGATCCATGGACAACGGCATTGCCCACGAAACTCCCGCCAGGCGCATTATGCTCCACTAGAGATCTGTAGCGAATGGGCAGTAGATAAAGAGATGATCTACTGATTCCTCCGAACTAAGACAAAGGAGACAGACATTGGGTAGGTACATGCCCCTTTTTCTCAAGTTATCAATCGTTAGGACTTTGTTTCGACCGACTAGCCAACCAGACGGAACAACTTTTAGAGGGGCTCCATAATGCCACACAGATCCTGTGTGACAGCAAGAGATAGAAACAACAAGTGCTGCCAGAGACTTGTAGAATGATTGGACTGTGAATAATCTTGAGCCTGACAACAGCCATCGCATGGAGCCTTGCCGATTAGAAGAGGGAGAAAAGTCCTGTAGATGGGAAAGGAGAAGAATACACTCCTGAATTTCAGAGTCCAAAAGGTTTCTTCTAAATGGAAGGAGCCAAATACCCCCGTCCTTCTTCTTCCGAGATTTGGTGGAACGTTTTGAGATTGGCAGGTGTTTTGTGGGTCATGCCCCTTAATCTAGATAAGTTATTCTATTCTTGGCACACGGAGGACGGGGTATGTTAAGCAAGAGGAAATGGAGGTGCCTTTTACTCACTATGTGTTGGGCAGTTTGGGTGGAGAGGAACAACAAGGCGTTTAGGAATCAAAGTTCTTCCTCTCACACGGTTTTCACCAAAGTTTTACTCCTTTCTAGGGATCGTGCGCCGTAATTGGTTCGGTGGCCGGGGTTAAGGCGGGGGTTGTAGCCTTTGTTTATCTTCCTCTTCTCCATGTTTAAAGTCTTTTTGTTTCTTTTTGTTTTTGCTTTTCTCTTTGTTCTGTCTTGTTTTCTTCTGTTGTTCCTTTTCAATAAGATTTCTTATCTTTCAGAAAAAAAAACCCCACTCTCAAAATGCTCAAAACAGTTGCCTACCATTATATTTCGATTTGGAGTAACAACAAAAAGGGCCGGGAAGGTTTTAAGTCATTGAAACCTTAAGGTGCTTTCTTGTTTTCATTTAGACGTTCTGACTAATGTTTGAAATATCGGTATCGCGTTATGTATCACACCCTTGGGATACGGATACGTATCGATTATCGCATGGGATATATCGGTTGTATCGTGTATTGTATCGTTGTTGTTGGAAACATGGGGAAATTGGTCGAATTTTTCAATGAAACTTCAGTGATTATTAAAAAAGACATCAATACACACTTATTAAATCAAAACATTACAAAAAACTAGTGCACATAATAGGTTTTCTTTGTATGGGGTCCTAATCCATGCGCTATCTAACCGAATTCATGCAAGTATATTCAAAGTCTATTCATATAAGTTATAAATGTAAGAAGATGTGTGGAAACACAAGCAATACATTCAAAAGCAAAAGAAGAATCACTAGATCATGTTATATGTTTGATTTTATGTTTGGACACAAAAATAGTAGCCGATTTGTGAAAAATTGAGAAATTTTGATTTTTTTTTTTTCCAATTTTCTATAACTCGGCCTATCTCCTCCAAATATCGAATTCGAACCTCCCAATCCATGATTTTTCATGCAAAACATGAAAATCATGGATTTGTAACAATTTGACATTGATTTAACATATGATTTATAGAAAAAAAGGATCGAATATTGAAAATGCTCACTTGATTGAACATGTGAGATATATCCTACTACATGTGCGTTTTGTATCGCATAGGTGGGATACAAGATATATCGCGGGATATAACGGCCAATATTGTTGATACTTAAAACACTGGTTCTGATTGTATATGTCATGCCTTAATATGGCCTCTAAAGGGCTTTGAATGGATCTTCTAGTTGAAGGATGAGGGGGAATCCATTATCGGGGATCAATCTTGAACACGCCGTACATTTTCTTTATCTGATATACGAAATAGGGGACCTCACCAAATCAATTATGATAAAATCTCGAATCAAATCATTTTCCCTTCAACAAAGGAAGTATGAAACTCTTCTATAAAACCATTTTGTTTCCAATTCAATACTGAACAAGTCCAAACTAATTGAATACTTGTCTGAGAAATTCCTCGAATCGATTTGCCGTTTTCATAGAGGATATAATTGACAATTTGTAGTTGCACGTTATCCCTTCCTGTACCAGATTTTGACAGAAAAAAAAAGATTGTCAATTGCTTCCATCAGTAATAGGATTGACTACAAGTTCAAGTATAGCACATGTTTTTTCATGAAATTCATGCATTTTCCTGATCTAAATTGAGGAGGCTTTACAGGAAGAAGATTTTGTTCAACATCTCTTATTCAATACTAAAGGAGAAGAATCTTTTTTTGGTATTGTTAAAAAAAGATATACGGATCAAACCCTTCTTGCTTCAAAGATCTTGGCACTTCCAGAAGAATCGGAGTGATATCTCTTTGCAATTTCCCTTCAAGATTTCTTATGTGTTTCCACGCCATTTGTGCTATGGTCAGTCCAACACAATCAAGAATCCCAAATGAATTCCAAGAATTCTTGTAGTACATTCAGTCCACCCTCCAATCCTCTCTTCTAGGTTAATTGATGCTGAATCAATTGAACACACTTCTAACACTTGTTCCACCTTTGGAAGACCTCCACCTGATCTTGATTTTTCATGTATAAAATGTAACTAAGGTATCTCCATTGTAAAAGATTTCTCCATAATGGCCATGAACAATTGCTCTTGGAGTGGCAAATTAGCTCTTATATTTACAATAATTTGTTCTTTAGGGTAATGTCTCTCCCGATTTCTGTTTATGCAATACACAGTCCCTTTTATGTTATTATTTTACTAAGATATCATGGTGCTTACAGATCATGCATCTAATTTTTTCTGGTCAACTCATTTGTTGGTTCCCAAATTGGTGACTTTTATTTATTTATTATTTATTATTTTATTTTTTTGTGAACTGCTTGCCGTAATTGGTGACATAACTTATAGTGCATTTCCAGGCTGCCAAAATCATCAAACGAGTTTATTCAGTACTTCCCATTTATGATAAAATTGTCTCGGCCCTTCTTGATGTCGGTGTATGGAAGCTCTCGGAGACATGTAGCTTTACACCGGGTGTGCCAGTTGGACCTATGTTGGCTAAACCAACAAAGGGTGTGTCAGAGATCCTTGATAAATTCCAGGACATGGAATTTACTTGTGAATACAAGTATGATGGTGAGCGTGCTCAGGTAATGCTAGTTTCTTCGTCCAACTATTGTGTTGTGTTCACTGCTTTATATGGCATATACTTATATCCTGTGCTTCCTTCCAATTTGACTATAGATACATTACATGGAGGATGGCTCAGTTGAGATATACAGTAGAAATGCTGAACGAAATACTGGAAAGTTCCCAGATGTTGTCAATTCAGTTTCAAGGTAGACTTGCCTTACATCAGTTTTTCATAGTGAGATGTTTGTTCAGGGCTGCATTAGTAGACCGCCTTGTCTTAAAATAACAGAATTTAAGAGTATCAGCTCATCACTGGAAAATGTATATCTTGCCTGAGTGCTTATCAGTTTTCAAGTTATGTTCACTTTCTGCACTCTTGATTGATTCATTATCTCACCACTCCCATATTCAATTTCTTGATAATTTTGCTTTCTAATCAGTATGCATACTTGCTTTGCAAATGTCATCATTCCTGCAGTGAGGTAGCGGATAGAATAGTGATCAGTTGAAGACCATGCATCTTATTTCTTAAATAATTATAATTACATATTCTCTCCCGCAATGTTGGTGATTTCGTGTTCAATGTTGGATGATATCGGCCGATATATCCCAATGTATATCTTGTATCCCATTTGTGCGATACGAAATGCACATGTAGTACCGATATATCCCAAATGTTCAATCCGGTGAGCATTTTCAATTTTCGATCCATTTTTTGTTGTTGAAATTATGTTAAATCAGTGTCAAATGGTTACAAATCCATTGGTTCTCCATGTTTTGCATGAAAAATCATGGAGTGGGAGCTTTGATTTCGATATCCATTGGTTCTTCATATTCTCTGACTAATTTCGAAGTATTTAAGAGCATTTGATGAAATGATCATCACATACACTCTAATTTCGAAATTTGAGTGTAGATCGTCTGATTTGGGGAAAATTTAAAATTTCCCAATTTCTCCCAAATTGCTTGCAATGTTGCACTACAAACATGAAATCAAGCATGTATGAATTGAGGGCTGATCTACTGATTTGTTAAGTCCTTGTCAATTTTTGATTTATTTATTTATTTTTTTTTATTATTATTATTATTATTTTTATAGTTAAAAATTAATAAAAAAAAGTATTTTGGAGTGTTTGATGAAATGATCATCACATACACTCTAAATATTATGCATTCGATTTGAATATAGTGTGCATTAGTTCAGTCAGACAACGCATAGCTTATGACCCTATACAACGAAACGTATTATGTGAACTTCTTTTTTTAGATGTTATGATTTAAAAGTGTGTATTAAGGTTCTTTTTAACAATCCCTAAAGTTTCATTGAAAAATTCAACCATTTTCCCAATGTTTCCCCATGTTTCCCAAAAAGCGCGATATATCATGTGTGAGAACTGATATGTATTTGTATCGCAAGGATGCGATATGTAACGCGATACCGATATTTCGAACACTGGTGAAAACTGGATTTGGATCTTTTCTAATCACTTTGTTGACCAAAGCAGAAAATCAATACCATTATTGCTATGGATGAAAGCTTACAAACTAATGGGAATGTACCCACTTAGTCTACAGTCTATGGTTTTGTTGCCTCTTTTTATAAATGTCTATAAGTTTCTAGATGTGGAAAGGGCTGGGCCAGGCTAGGCTTTGACCTGGCTTGAGACTTAAGGTCCAAGCCCCAAGCCCAGTCCAACCTCCGCATGGGCCTAGCCCAATAGGCTGAAGATTGAGCCCAAAAAATTGGTTGGGCCTGGCCGGGCCTGACCTGATCCAACCTGGCCCAGCAAGAAAATTGATAGAATTCCTATTTCCAACCTGAATGTTCCTAATCTATTCATTTACCAAGTGGGCCACACTCTGAACAAAATCAATGGTCTACATTCAAGATGCAACGGTTGCCGAATCAAGGATTAGAATGGCAAATTTGTAGGATATAAGACACACATGTGAAGTAAGTTCGGCCTGGCTGGGTAGGGCTAGTTAGGCTAAAATGACATGAGCCAAAGCCCGTCCCAAAAAATTTATTGGGCTATGCATGCTGGGCGTAAGCCTAGTCCATGGGCCAACTAATAGGTCCAAGCCTGGTCCAAAGCTGGGTCGGGCTCAATAAGTGGGTTGGGTTACTCAGCCCATTCATCATCATCATCATTGTCATCATCTAAGCCTTATCCCAACTAACTTGGGTTGGCTGCATGAATCCTTTTCTGCTTTCCACTCTATCAAGGGGCATTGCCACCCTTGTTTGTTCCAAATCCTTTTTGTTATTCTTTGCCCTTTTCTCTTGGATGCCTACTGTGCCCTTACTCTCTTACTAAAGTTTCACAAAGGCAAACTGTTTCTTTTGAATTAGTTTGATCTCACCCACCATAGCGCTGATTCCAACTAATTGGGATAAGGACAAGGCGATGATGGTCCACCACAGCCCCTGTTCAGCAAGAACTTTCCTTTAATTCATAGCTTCTTTGGATCTGGTTATTCCTTAGATTCTTCTGTAAACCTGAAGAAATTGGACCTAACCTTCTCATGTAGTAGCTCCACTCTTCAGGTTGAGCTTCTTTAACTTCATCATGATAATTTGTCTTCAGGTTGAGCTTCTTTAACTTCATTATGATAATTCATCTTATTTATTCTGTCTCCATCTTACAATTCCTCAATTTTACTCTGTGAATATTGCATTAATATACTTATGAATGTAGTTACTCTCAGAATTGTGGCATTTCTGCGTGTTCAGTGATCATTAGATTGACTGTATATGATTATGCACCCAAACGGGGATCTCTAACTTGTTCTTTTCTAGAACAACATTAGTAATTCTGCCTATGATTTTGATGTAAGACGGCCTAATCTAACCTTAAATGAGCATGATTTTGAAAAGGGCAGATTCATGCAAATTAAAAAAAACAAATAATATCAGCCTGATTTATACATCATAACACAAGAAAAAAATAGGGTCAATAAGCATTGATTAGGGCCATCCATCACAAACGAAGTATTGAATCTTAAAATCTGAATTTAATTGGATCCGGCGAAGATAGAACTTTCGTCTTGCAATGAGTCCGTCTAATGATCTAAGTGGATTTTCTAATCCAGAAAAATAGAAATTTCCTGGATTGGAAATCTGGAAAATTCAGAGAAAAAAAAATGGTGGTTCTTTAAATATAGATTTGGGTGATGGGTTTTATGTGGGGATGAAAAAGAATGAACATCTTTTGAGATTAGGAGAAAAAGAAGAGAGTGAGGTTAAAGAAAAGAATACCTTGAGAAAAGAGAGAAGGAGAAAGAAGTAGGGGATGAGAAATCGTTTACTTGGGCCTCACGCCCTCTTCCAATCACTAGAAGTCGAAGACGAGATCGTCAGAAGCAAAAATCTCTATTTTTTTTCTTTCATCAAACTTAATATAACATGCTATGGGTTTAGGGCAACCCTTATAAAATCGTAATTACATGAAATTACCAAAATACCCCTACTTAAAAAAAGTTTCAAAAAAAAGAAATTCGCACAAAATTGTGCACAAACTGTCTCAAAACTTAATTAACTCAAATGTTCATAAACTAAATGTAAATTTAAGATGCCCGATGGGCCCCGATGATAGTGCTGTGAAGGTAGTGTAATGAAGGTGGGCGTGACGATCCAACGGTCCGATCACACACCATCCTCGCGATCCAATGGTCCAAATGTCTCCTCTAAGCACTTACACATGTCATGAACACATGTGTAAGGTCTTTAACCTCTAGAGACCCGACCCGTATCCGTCATCTAACCACATTGACACGGGTAATGCACGCCTCCTACGTTGATATACTTTGAATGGCTTGGTGTCCGCATCAACTCCCCTCGACTGAGAAGATCTCGACTCCGGCGAGATAAAACTTTTGTGCTTTTCTAACAAATCTGGATTTAGTTGCTGCAACTTTGCTTCCGTCAACCATGTACAGTCGGATGATGGTCTGTTCTTCCACTTCACTAAGTACCTCTGAAATCCACCGTCTCGAGTGAAACAATTTGCTCATCCATAATTCCTTCAATTTCTTCTCTTATCTCAGGTATAGTAGGCATAGGTGGTGTAGGTTGGGAAGAAAATTAAGAAATTGGCCAATGGTTTGGAACAAAATTAGGGTCTATGGGATGACTTGAACAAGGCATTAGATCCTCCACATTGAATGTTGAACTAATCCCCATGCGAGGTGGAAGATCTATCACATACGCATTGGACCCAATCTTTTTCAGAATCTTAAATGGTCCAGCACTGCGTGCTTGTAACTTCTTAACGGTACCTTGTGGGAACCGTTCTGGCCTCATCCTAACCATTACATAATCACCCTCATTAAATTCTTGAATTCTACGATGTAAGTCAGCTGAAATTTTGTATTGTTCAACATTTATCTGCCTCCTAATCTCTGCATGCAACTCATGAACGTGATGGGAAAATGCATCGGCTGACTTTGAGGTCCTCCGAGTGACTTACATAGGTAACAAATCTATGGGTAGTTTATGTTTATAACCACTAACAATCTCGAATGGACTCATACCCATAGACCTATTAACTGAACTGTTATATGCAAACTTGGCGACTGGCAGGACTAAGTCCCAAGTTTTAATGTGTTCACCCACTAAACATCGTAGTAGATTTTCGAGACTTCGATTCACAACCTCAGTTTGACCATCAGTTTGAGGATGGTTGGCAGACGAGAACTGGAGTCTCGTACCCATCATATGCCATAATGTCTTCCAAAAATAACTAGTAAACCGGACATCCCTGTCAGACACTATGGTCTTAGGTAAACCATGTAATCGAACCACCCCCTCAAAGAAAATCTTGGCTATGTTGGACGCATCTGAGGTTTTAGAACAAGGGAGGAAGTGGGCCATTTTTGAGAAACGGTCCACGACCACAAAAATGGAATTGTGCTTTTTAATTGTCTTAGGAAGTCCAAGCACAAAATTCATACTGATGTCTTGCCACGGTGCATGTGGCACTGGCAATGGCGTGTACAATCCAGTATTCTGCTTCTTCTGTTTTGCCAGTTGACATGTTCGACATTGCCCTAAAATTTTGGCTACATCTCGTTTAAGACTTGGCCAATAAAATCGATCCTCCACTAGGGTGATGGTCTTATCTCGACCAAAATGGCCAGCAATACCTCTAGCATGAAGCTCCCAAACAAGGAAATCCCGGAGGGAAGTGCGGGGAATACAAAGTCGGTCTCCTTTGAAAAGAAACCATCTTTTAGCACGAACTCACCCGAACTATGCTGGGCACCTAAGAGTGACACATGTTCCCCCAAAATCTGGACACATGGGATACTCGTCTTTCAATTGCTCAAACCCGACAACTTCTACACTCAAGGAGTTGAGCAATGTCACTCTCCTGCTAAGGGCATCGGCTGGTTTGTTCTCGATCCCGACTTTATGTTTCAGGACAAATGAATATTCCTGAAGAAACGCTGCCACTTGGCATGCCTTGGGTTAAGCTTCTTTTGGAAATTCAAATACCTCAAAGCCTTGTGATAAAAAAACAAGACAAATTCTTGTGGTAGAAGATAATGACGCCAATGACGTAGCGATTGCACTATCGCATAAAATTCTTTGTCATAGGTGGAATACTTTTGTTTTGCCTCATTCAGTTTCTCACTGAAATAGGCAACTGGATGACCCTATTGGCTTAGTACTTCTCCTATACCTACGCCTGAAGCATCACACGTTACTTCGAAGACTTTAGAAAAATCTGGAAGACGCATGACGGGAGCCTCTATCATCTTGCCCTTAATATCTTTGAATGCCTTAGCTGCGGCCTTAGACCATATGAACTCTCCCTTTTTAATGCAATCAGTAATGGGAGCCATAATAGTGCTAAACCCTCGAATGAACCGATGATAAAATGTTGCTAAGCCATGAAAGCTTCTCACTTCATGTATGTTCCGCGGTTCAGACCAGTCAACTATGGCCTTGACTTTTTCTGGATCTGCTTGCATCCCTACAGACGACACTATGAACCCTAAGAAGACAACTCTATCAGACAAGAACGAACATTTCTTAAGGTTCACACATAACCTCTCCGCCCTCAGGACACTACAGACCTGTCTCAAGTGGTCGAGATGTAACTCTTTAGTGGTACTATATATAAGTATGTCATCAAAATAAACCACTAAGAACTTCCCCATAAAGGGTCTCAAAACCTCGGTCATCACACGCATAAAAGTACTAGGTGCATTAGTCAAGCCAAAGGGCATGACCAACCACTCGTACAACCCATCCTTCGTCTTGAAGGCTGTCTTCCACTCATCTCCAGGGCGTATGCATATTTGGTGATACCCGTTCTTGAGGTCTATCTTGGAAAAAATGGTGGATCTGGCCATCATATCTAACATATCATCAAGCCTCGGTATCGGAAACCAATACTTGATCGTGATCTTATTAATGGCCCTACTGTCCACACACATCCGCCACGTACCATCTTTCTTCGGTGTTAATAGTGCTGGTACGGCACACAGACTCATGCTCTTACGGATGAAACCTTTTTGCAGGAGCTCATTTACCTGTCTATGCAACTCTGCATGCTTTGCAGGTTTCATCCTGTAATGAGGAAGGTTCGGTAGAGTAGACCCCGGGACGAAATCAATGGCATGCTGGATGTCCCGCATAGGTGGAAGCGCATCCGGTAAATCCTCAGGGAATACATCAGTATACTCCTCAAGAACCGAAGTCACCTCAGGGGGTAACTCTACATGAACCTCGGGTGTAACTTCCCTAGCCACTAGGGCGTACACTGTCGAATCATCCTGTCTCTTTCTCACTCTTTTGCATTTATGATATGTAGAGACTTCGGAATAGAATTCCTCACATCCTTCCTTGACTCACTTGTTTTCACATCCCTAGCCTTGTCTGTGTGGCTCTTGGGTGGCAACGGATTAATCTTGATTTTCTTACCCTCATGCGTGAATGTACACACGTTCGAGCGACCAAAAATCGTGACATCTCTATCGTATAACCACGGCCTCCCTAGAATGATGTGACCTACATCCATAGGTAAAACATCACACCACAACATGTCTTTATATGAACCGATTTGGATGGGGACTAAACACTGCTGGGACACAGGCATAAAAGACGTGTCAACCCAGAAACCTGTAGGGTTGAGGGTGAGGGATGGGCTTCAAACCCAAACGAGTGACTGTGCTAGCTGAGACCACATTGGTGCAACTACCACTATCCACAATGGCTTTGTAATTTTTGTCACCGCTCTTGATAAACGTGTAGAAAATTGTGCTTCTGCGCCAATCATCACTCTCTTTGGCCTGCGCTAAAGCACATCTAACTACAGCTAGTGGTGCAGTCTTTGGTTCTTCTTCTTCATAATCACTAGCACCTATCTCTGGGTGATATTCCTCAACTTCATAATCACCCATGTCATCCGCATTTTCATTTGACTCGTCTATGACTAAGGCTTTCCCGCGAGTCTTCGCCGTGCACTGGTAACCGAAATGACCTGTACCTCCGCACTCATAACATCTCACATGACTACCACTGCCAGGATTGGCACCAAGGACATCTTTTCCCTTATCATCCTTAGGCTTAGTGGTGCACTAGCTGCGCCCTAGGCTGACTTCCAATGTTAGGTTTGGTTCCCTGAAAACCAGATCTAACAGTAGAGTCTCGGGACTCAAAACGCCTCGTGACAGGAGACTTTAGGTAAAGCTCTAACTTCTGTACAACTTGGTAAGCCTGATCCAAGTCACTCACTGCATGGGTCATAAGCTCACGCTGCAGATCCATGCGAAGACCCACCTTGAAATGCGCCAGCGTCACTAAGGGATCCTCCTGAATATCACATCGCATCATATAGTCCTCAAATTTTGCGATGTAATCTGCAACCGACATAGATCCTTAGCGTAATGCTTGCCATTGATCTAGGAGCTTTTAACGGTAAGAGATAGGAAGATATTTTTTCCTTTAATAACTCCATCTCTACCCAATGCGCGACTGGGACACCTCCTGATCTCTCGATCCTACGCTCTGTATTTGTCCAAAACAATTTAGCTTGACCCACAAGTTTCATTTTCGCAAACCGCACCTGTCGGTTCTCAGACATCTCATACCATTCAAAATAATGGTCCATGTCCGCCAACCAATCAAGGAATGATTTTGGGTCAAGACGTCTATCAAAACTAGGAGCATCTACTTTAACACTCTTTAAGACCCTCTCATCGACATCATAATGGTCTTGATACTCGACAGCGGGTTGCAGATTTCGCGCCCTTCCACGTCATACCCCTTGGCCACGTGCACCACGGTCTCTACCACGATTTCCTACCCGTTCCTCAACTACTCCCCCTACGTGAGATTGTTCATCCCCTCCAATGTCGGAGATTTCTCTTACGGATGCTTCTATCTGATCCATACGGGTATTCGTGTTCCTAGATTGTGCCTCAATGACGGCCAAACGTTGGTTGATCGTGTTCATCATCTCAGTCAACTGTTCCATATTGAAAATTGGGTGTAGACCAAATCCTCTACCAGTCCGAGTGGGCATACACAATAAGACTCAACTTAGGTTTCCTAAAACACGATTCTAAGAGACTGTTTTGACATAAGACTATGGACACCGATGATCCTAACCTTTAGAATGTGCAAATGTGGAAAAATTCAGATTTAGACTCCTTTTAAAATTTTTTTTTTTTTTAATGCAAATCTGAAAATTTCAAATATAGACTCTATATGCAATGCATGAAACCCTAGAAAATAAAATAAAATAAAAATCTAGACTCTTGATAACTCGATCTAAGACAACCCAATGCAAGAAACCTAAGCTTTGATACCAAAATTGATGTAGGACGGCCTAATCTAACCTTAAATGAGCATGATATTTGAAAATGGCAGATTCATGCAATTAAAAAAAACAAATAAATATCAGCCTGATTTATACATCATAAACACAAGAAAGAAATAGGGTCAATAAGCATTGATTAGGGCCATCCATCACAAACACGAAGTATTGAATCTTAAAATCTGAATTTAATTGGATCCGGCGAAAGATAGAACTTTCGTCTTGCAATGAGTCCGTCTAATGATCCAAGTGGATTTTCTAATCCAGAAAAATAGAAATTTCCTGGATTGGAAATCTGGAAAATTCAGAGAAAAAAAAATGGTGGTTCTTTAAATATAGATTTGGGTGATGGGTTTTATGTGGGGATGAAAAGGGAATGAAAATCTTTTGAGATTAGGAGAAAAAGAAGAGAGTGAGGTTAAAGAAAAGAATACCTTGAGAAAAGAGAGAAGGAGAAAGAAGTAGGGGATGAGAAATCGTTTACCTGGGCCTCACGCCCTCTTCCAATCACTGGAAGTCGAAGACGAGATCGTTAGAAGCAAAAAGCTCTACTTTTCTTCTTTCATCAAACATAACATAACATGCTATGGGTATAAGGCAACCCTTATAAAATCGTAATTACATGAAATTACCAAAATACCTCTACTTAAAAAAAGTTTCAAAAAAAAGAAATTCGCACAAAATTGTGCACAAACTGTCTCAAAACTTAATTAACTCAAATGTTCATAAACTAAATGTAAATTTAAGATGCCCGATGGGCCTCGATGATAGTGCTGTGAAGGTAGTGTAATGAAGGTGGGCCATGACGATCCAACGGTCCGATCACACCATCCTCGCGATCCAATGGTCCAAATGTCTCCTCTAAGCAACTTACACATGTCATGAACACATGTGTAAGGTCTTCAACCTCTAGAGACCCGACCCGTATCCGTCATCTAACCATATTGACACGGGTAATGAACGCCTCCTATGTTGATATACTTTGAATGGCTTGGTGTCGCATCAGATTTGCAAACTCTTTCACACAATGACTATAGCCTAGATGTTAGGAGCAGAATGAAAGCGTGAAATGAGTGTGGGAAGCATGGAAACAAGACATGGAGTCAGGGAGGAAACTGGGTAAATGGGTATTTTGGTATTGACACGAGAACTAGTAACTTGCTGCTTTTTTGAAATTGTTAAGAAGTCCACACTAAATTTATGATGAGATTACTATCTAACTTTTGGTTTATCAACTTGTATCTCATGGGCTATATATATTATATATATATATATATATATATATATATATTAGAGAGAGAGAGAGAGAGAGAGAGAGAGAGAGAGAGAGAGAGAGAGAGAAGGCGCTCACCTATGCTCACCTATGCACGTGCGCACCTTTGCACACGTGTCATGGGTGTCGAATCCGAACGGTCCATAAGATGTGGAATCCCATGAAACCTCAGGGGGTGAATTTTCACCCTGATCTAAGATTGTGGTGGGCCATAGCAAAGAGAAATTCAAATCAAGGGAAAAAACTATTTGCACTTTTCATGGCCCACCAAAGTTTTGGTTCAAAGTAAAAATTGGTACCAGGGGGTTTCATGAGGTTCTGCTTCATGTGGACCGTTCAGATTTTCGAGACTCATTAGATATGATGAGTTCTCAAAAAGTTCGTATGTAGTCCGTGCGAACTGGTTCGCAGGTGAGCGTTCCGCTATATATATATATATATATATATATATATATATATATATATATATATATATATATATATGGTTTTCACATGTGCATTATGGTAAAGTGTACAAATGGCATAAAGAAGCTAGCAGTAGTTTAGCAATAGAAGATTTAACTACCTACCTTTTTATAGATTTGGAAATTCTTTTGAGAAGGCACACTATTGGTATTCACATTGAGTCAGCTGATTCAACCGAAGCAGATACGTCATAGCGGCTAGTATAGGTCGATATACAGTGGTCAAAACTTGTGTGTACAATTATCATTTTTTTTCTTTATTATTTAGTTTTTTTTTTAATTATAAAATTTTAGAGCGTCTAAAGGGTTCTCTTGTTGAGTTTTAAACTTGTATTATACATGCTATGTGTTTCAATTTTGCATAAAATACATGATGTTTATTCATTTGTTGATGTACAAACTTCTACAAAAACTTGAAAGTCTAAAGTTAAAGTCACTATGGCCGATATTTTTAGTATCTGTATTAATGCATGTATCACACCCTTGGGATACGGAAACATATCAGGTATCACATAGTAAATATTGCATGTATCACGTAATGTATCGTTGCTTTTGAGAAATATTGGGAAATTGATCGAATTTTTTAATGAAACTTTAGGGGATGTTAAAAAAGACATTAATACACACTTCGAACTCAAAAGATCACAAATAACAAGTACACATAATAAGTTTCCTTTGTATAGGGACCTAAACCATGTGTTGTTTGACAGAAGTGATGCAATTATACTCAAAATAATTTCATATATAATTTACGGATCATAGAAGACATTGATGAAAGTAAAAAATTGGAGGCCAAAATCGAAGATATGATTTTCCCCAATTTCAACAAATTTGAAAATTGGAAGCCAACATCAATACTTTTTTCAAGAGATAACGAAAAATTTTATTAAACAAAAAGAAAAATACAAGAATAAGGTGCCAAGCTGGTGCCCCAATTACATCCTAAGAAAAACAAAATTATAATCCTTGGGAAACACCATCCACCGTCTTATGTCCTTAAAGCATCTCACATTCCTTTCTTCCAAAACAGTCCACCAAACAACAAGCAAGGCCACTATCCACAACACCTTTTTACATTTCCCTAACTCAACCACATGCTAAGTTAACAAGAGCTCACTCACCGAAGCTAGGAAAGAACACGACTAAATTGAGAGAGGATATCCACCTTGATCATCCCCACAAAGGGGCAATGTAGAAATAGGTGATCAATTGTTTCCTTGTTTTTCTTACACATAAAGCATATATTGGGAAGCACGATTGCTCATTTTTGGAGATTGTCAATGGTTATGACTTTCCTTCTACCAACCAACCATCTAAGGGTGGCAATCTTCGAGGGGACGTCATAATGTCGTACATACTTGGAATGCCCCAACCCTTCCCGCCTTCGATCATCACGGATGAGGTTAATATAGTGACCGAATTGAGAAACGTCCTAATTTATTGACCCTCCGCACCATCCTATTCGGGGAGGTCCTAGCCGAGAAGCATAGATGAATGCTATCTAACAAAGAAACAAATTCTTCTACGTCATCATCACACAAGAATCTCCTACATGAGGGCTCCCAAACTACCTCTCCATTAAGAAAGAAACAATCAACCACCAAAACAGAAGGATTTGGTGCCAACTCACTCCGAGTGTGCCCTTGCATCCCACAAGCAACCCCACTCGAGCCCAGTGTGAAAGTGCCTCTGTATTAATCACCTCTGGTGAGGAGTCTTGAACACGAGACTTCCCGCTCTGATACCACTTTGATGTAGGACAATTAACCACTTGCTTTGAAAGCTCGAACTGTTAGAGCATGGCGAATCAATTCCTTTATCATAGCCCAGGCCTCACATCGCGTGGGTTAGGATCTCGGCCGAACCCCCCTCGTGGGCCCCACATCACATGGGTACCGCCTCACATGAGCCACCCGCCTTTGCACCCACAGGCAACTCCACTCGAGCCCGGTGTGAAAATGCCCCTGCATTATAGTAGCTCGGTAGACAGAAGATTCCCTCGTCCACCAATCCACTGTTGCACGCCCATATTTCTTCTTTACAACTTCCTTCTAAAGCACTCCGCCCTCCCCAAACATTTAGAGCCATTTTCCAAGCAAGGACACATTCATAGACTTAAGGTCCCTTATGCTTGCACCTCCTTGTAGGCCGCGCGAGGTGTTCTGTTGCAGTAATGGTGGGCGTAATGGTGCCCATCATCGCCGTTACTATTACCACCCTTGTACTGGTCCTTTTTTTTTTTTTTTGTCAAGAAAATATCCATTAAATTTAGAAAATTCTAAATATTCCAAATATGCATTCATTTATAATTTTGAACATGTTTATGGTGGTTTAATGGTTCCCTCTTTGGTTAGAAAGCTGTATCAGGCTGTTTGTTGAATTTATGAACCTTATCAAAGAGTTGCTTGGACCTAATTTTGATACGCTCTATTTAAGTTTAATTGTAGTGAATTCTAGAATGTGTTCTTTGGTTTTATTTCGGAGCGGCAATATTTTTAATATCATTTCTTTTTAATTGTTTGAATAAAGAAAAGGAGCTATTTGATACTTTGGCAAAGTGATGGTTTATACACAGGTACTCACAAATTGTACATCCGACATGCATTAACTCACATTAAACTGTTTGATATTGAAATACCACTTTATAAACTCAAGCCAACCTAAACCTGACCCATTGACAACACCTAAGATCCAACTAGTGTTTAAATTATCGGCGATATTATTGAAATATCACCGATAATATCGGTGTTGCTGCACTAGCGACACCGATACCCCAAATTTTCGTTTCTCTCCAGAATATCGGTGAAATTTTCGTTATCGTCAATGATTTGGATTATCGCGGAGAATATTGCCTGTACCCTTGCGTAAATAAGTAAAAATTAGAAAAAAATTTAACAAAAATAAAAGATTTGATTTCGGTATTACGTGGTTGATCAGAACTTGGAAGAAGATGATTTGACATCGATTGATAGCTCCCTCTTCGATAGAGGTAAGAAAAATTCCCTTCGATGTCGCAAGATGGATGATTTTAGTGAAAAATCCAGAATTTTGGGTGATTTCTTTGTGATTTGGGTTGGATTTAGGGTTTTGAAACCCTTAATCGAAAATCCCCCTTTATGAGATGAGAGAGTATTCAATGCAAACGAAATCCTCCTTTCGAAAATCCCCCTTTCTTCAGCAAAATTCCTTCCCTTGCAAATCATTTTTTTAAAAGCTTCATGGAAGCGGATTGCGTACTGATATATTCAGTACGCTTTGTCGTACCTAGTAAACTCTCTTGGGCCCACCTTGAATGTATGTGGTTCATCCACGCCGTCCATCATTTTTTCCAACTCATTTTAGGGGCTAAGCCCAAAATCGAAGCATATCCAAAGCTCCAATGGACCACACCACAGGAAACAGTGAGAATAATGATTTCCATCTTTGAAATCTTCCTAGGGCCCACAGTGATGTTTATTTGTCATCAAACCTTTTCATAAGGATACAATTGCAAGGATGAAGGGATAACACAAATATCAACTTGATTAAAACATTGTGGCCTCAAAGAAATTTCAATGGTAGGTGTTCAATTCACAATGTTTCATGTGGTGTGGTCCACCTAAGCTTCTGATATGCTTAACTCTTGGTACGTTTACATAAAATTTCTTTCTAAAAGGATGGACGGTTTGGATAAGACCTCCAAATCATGGTGGGCCCCACATCATTTACAAAGTACGCTCTCATAAGTTAATACTGTAGTGGATTAGGTGTTACGTGAGTAATACTTTAGTGTGTTACCCTTAATGTGCAGGGCCACGTTGATGAATTTTTTGTATATCCACACTGTCCATCAGTTTTTACAGATCATTTTATGAATTGATGTGAAATCTTAAGTAAAACCAATTCTGAAAGCCCCCAAGAAGTTTTCAATGATAGACGTTCAGTCCTCACTGCTTTTTGTGGTGTGGTCCGCTTGAGATTTGAATCTGACTCATTTTTTGGCCAATGCCTAAAAATGATCTTGTGAAATGAATGGACGGTTTGCATATAACACATGCATCATGGTGGGGCCAAAATAACTTGGTAACATCAACACACCAAGTAGGTCGGTGGTGTGGCACACAAACTTGGTAACACCAACACACCAAGTCTTTGATTTTGGAGTGGGACTTTGGTGAGGCCCCGAAACCAGCGATGTGGGTGGGACCCCTACGTAGGGCTCACCTCGATGCATGCATTGTATATCCATGCCGTCCATCTGTTTTTCCATATTAAATTAAGGCATGGTCCAAAAAATTAAGCAGATATAATTTTCATGTAGACACACCATAGGAAACAATGGTTATTGGCCATTAAAAATATTTTGTGGGCCACAAAAGTTTTGGATCAAACAGTTATTTGTTTTTCTTTCAGTTTGTTTGACCTTATCAATAGGTTGGATAATCAACAAACATTACGGTGGACCCTAGGAAGTTTTTAATGGTGGACATTCAATGACCACTGTTTGTTGTGTTATGGTCTACTTGAAATTGCTTCTTCTTCATTTATTGGGACCACGCCCTAATTTAAGCTGGAAAAACAGATGGACAGCATGGATATATAATGCATGCATCAAGGTGGGCTCTACGGTTAGGGTCCCACCCACATCATTGTTTTGGGTTCGCACCCAAGTTACGCTCCTGATATTGAGGGATTTTGGGGTGCAACTTTAATGGATCTTTGGATCCACTGAGGTGGGTGGAATCCCTGACCATGGGGCCCATTGTGATGCATGTGCCTTATATCCACTCCGTCCATCTATTTTGAAAACTCATTTTAGGGCATGCTTCAAAACATAGGCAGATCCCAATTGCGGGTGGACCATAATATGGGAAACAGTGGTAATCGACCAATAAAACTTCTCATGGGCCACGAAAGTTTTGGATTAAGCTTATATTTGTGTGGTTTCTTCATCTATGTCTTTGTGACCTTATCAATAGATTGAATGGCAAATAAACATTCCGGTGGACCCCATGAAGTTTTCAATGGTGGCGATTTAATCACAACGGTTTGTTTCCTGTGCTATGGTCCACTTAAGATTTGGATCTTGTTCATTTTTTGGATCATGCTTTAAAAGGAGCTGTCATATTTGATGGACGGTGTGGATGTAAGGCACATACATCATAGTGGGCCCCATAGTTATGTAATGCATTTTTTTTTTTTTTTTTTTGTTTATTTATTTTATTTTATTGTAAATTTCTAAATATGCAAATATGTGTATTTAGGCATGTCCTGAAGTTTCACTGAAAAATTTCACCATTTTCCTAATGTTTTTCCCTATTTTCCCGAATTTCCAGTTATTGGCGATAACAATATTATATCTTTATCTTTGGCCAGCGAAACTTGTACTGACACCGACAATTTGAACACTGGATCCAACAGACCTGGACTTGTTTGGATTCAGGTCTAATACCACCAATGTCATACACATATCCGAACCCAATGCCCTTAGGTGGGTCTAGATATGGGTATACCTGTTCTTGACCCGAAGCCCGTTAAGATCTGTGGAGCCTGATCATCAGAGATGTACTGTTCATCCAGCTAGCATTGTCATGGGTTGTGCTGTCGGGGGCAGTTTCATAATTTCACGCGGAGTTTTATGTAAACCCTAGTTTGTTTGGGGTTAATATATATTCCGTCATGAGAGAGAGAGAGAGAGAGAGAGAGAGAGAGAGAGAGCTGTCATTGTATTGAGAGCTGCTTCTTCGTTTTTGGCTTTGAGCATATTGGATCGGCGTGAATCCGTGGAAGTACCGAAAGGGAACCACGTAAATCTGTGTTGTGGTTTGCATCTTTTCTCCTTTTTAATTTAATTTTAATTTTTTTTTTTAATTTAATCGATACTGCATTGTGTGTGGTTGAGAAGGGATCTCTTCTCCCAACAAAGCCAACCTGTCTCCAAATCTATTAGCTGCTTCATCTGCAATGCATGATCGAGTTTTCCATCTTTACACCTGAATCTCTACTTTGGTTCTTTACATTGAACTCCAATTGGATGGCGGAATGCTAATTTGGTTAGTTGGTGCTGTGACTCGTGCTAGACATGCTGGTTCTGTCGTTTGCTGTTGTAGGGTGCATTGTCATGGCTAGATGCATGGGATTGGATCCTCATAGCCATGGAAACCAAGGTTAAATTTTAACATTTGTTTATGTACTTATCCATGCTATTGGTTTCTTTGGTTCATTATGTTTAGCTATCAGCTATGTCTACTGGTGATTGTTTTCTAGCTTTAGTTCCTCTCTTTAATATATTCTGTCTTTGTGAGTATCCATGTGCTGATGTATTGGACTAGTATGATTGCTTCTATGATAGATCAACTTAAAAAAAGGTGTGCAGATGGACGTACAGTGATGCCTAATTTTAGTGTCACCTTGCAGAGTCAAGAAGTCTTCAGTAAGGTCCTTCGTGCTGGATTGTGAAGTTGTTGCTTATGACCGTGAAAAGCAGAAAATTTTGCCTTTCCAGGTTATATCTTTTACCATTTTCTCAAAATTGGGCACACAAATCACTCCATATGTGATCTTGGGGGCATAGTAGAAACAGTGGCGGAAAAAACCTAACATTCTTTCTTTCTTAAAATGTTTTTTGACAACTATTTTTTATTTACTGGGAAATAGGTGTTTCTTCTAAATCTCAATAAATGAACTTCTGTTTTTTGTTTGCTATTAAATGCTTTTATTGTATTAATAACTATTTTTAGGTTGAATATCCAGCTATGCAAATATAAACCCTTTCTTTAAACATTTGATAAAATATGACTTGATATGCATGTGGAAACTATTTTCCAAACCCGTTGAAGTTATATTGTGTGCTGTTCTCGTTAGGTTCTATGTTGATTCCATTATGCATACATGGATTCGAAGTTTTTATACGGATGTTTTGCAGCATTGTGCCCCTCTAGATGTTCATTGAGTTCTTATTGGACTCCAATCTTGTCGTAGACAACTGCTCTATCAAAACAAACCTTGTTTTGAGTGTTAAATGAACTAAAATTCTGATCATTCAGTCAGCTAGCTAAAGACTGTCTCAATGTTTGCTTGTTGTCAATTTGCTGTGTGTTGTACTAGTTGGTTGATATATCGGCAGATATTACTGCTGGTTAGCAGTATGAAACTCTAGGGGATATACAAAAGATACATGGTATCAATGATATGAGCCACGATATTGTGATATCAACATTATTAGAATATATTGGTGAGTTGTTTTTTTTTTTTGAGAGAACGAAAAATATTATTCAGTGAAGTAAAAAAAAAACTACAAAAGGAGGGGGATGTTGAGCAGGCGACCGAAAACTACCCTAGAAAATCAAGATTACAATCCCTCAACTTAGAAACACAAGAGGTCCAATCGATGATCACCATATTGGCCCTATGGGACGTGCCTTCCACCGGCTTCCTCTCATTATTAAAACATCTAGCATTTCTTTCTTCCCATACCGCCCACCAAACTGCAAGCAATGCCATCCTCCATGACATGGTCTTTGGTTTTCCAAGCCTCATCCCGTGCCAAGCTATCAAAAGAGAATCAATGGACCCCAGTGAAGATCACTAGATGTGGAAGCGACCCAATAGATCAGCTCAAATTGACCTCACAAAAGGGTAATGAATAAAAAGATGGTCCACCGTCTCCTCATCATTCATGCATAAGATGCAAATGTTGGGAATCACCATAGCCCTTTTCTGAAGATTATCAACAGTAAGGACTTTCTTCCTTCCAACTAGCCACCCAAAAGCCGCTATCTTTGGAGGGATATCATAGTACCACATGAACTTGGCAGACCCTACATCCCTTTGGGGATTGCCTCCCTGCAAAAGGATTAGAAGGTTTTAACTGAAAACGATCCCAAGTTGTTAGCCTTTCACAACATCTTATCGGAATGGGTGGAGGATGGGGCTTTAGAGATGAATGCCATCTAAGAGAGCTGTAAATTTGACTACTTCCTTGTCATGAAGAAACTGCTTGCAAGGAAGTTCCCAGATGATCACCCCACCAATGCGGGAGAAACAATCCACCACCATAATGGACGGGACGGGACCCGAGCCAATTGAAAGATTTTTGAGAACTCGGATTTTAGGGCCCCCCCACCCAAGTATCTCCCCAAAACCGGATTCTTTCTTCATTCCCTAAATAGTAACCAATACCTTTCTAAGAATGCTGACTTCACGGAGGAAACACCTTTCCATAAAGTAGAGAGTTAACGTTATAAATTCAAAATATCAAAAGATGCTTGCAGTAACTGCGAGATACTTGCCGTAACTGCGATATTTGAGGGGATATCAGAAATATCTACAAAATTTAAAAGAGCTTCTCACCCCCCCTCCTCAAGGCATGAGTTGGTAGAGACATCACAATATGAGAGCAGATTTGGGCCGGAACTCCAAAGGGGAGAAAGTTTGTTTAAATTCCTTTTTTAACAGATAGCAAGAAAACAAGTAAAAGTCTATATCAATGCTTACGTTTCATGCATTGACTGACATTGATTTCAATAAGAATGTTTTATTTTGAATGTGAAAATGGGAAAAAAGAAAACTTGGGAAATTTGAATTTCTTCCATTCACTCTTTAAAATTGAAATGCCTGTGGAAAAAAATATATGTTAATAAGTGTAGGCCAATCTATAGATTTATTATCATTATTATTATTATTTTCGATTTGTTTCTAAAACAATTTGAAAATACGTTCTAAAAATTTAATAGAGATATGCACTGGGTGACCTCATGCATATTTGTATCAAGTAATTGAACTTAATTATTTTCAAAAGAAATTAGTTGATGAAAAAAGCACAACTTGTATTGGACCCAACGTGCAGCTCATTATATTGATTTGATACTCAAGGCAACAAGGGAAAGCTGAGTGTGAGGAGTAATTGAAGATGCAAAAACAGCGAACAACTTTATTTATAATCAAATTTGGTTGTTGTTTTTTTTTTTTTTTTGAAAGATGACGATATATTAATATAAAAGGAGAAAAAGTACAGAAACAGGAGCAGATTTCCGTTGAGAAAGCGAGAAAAAACTAAACTCCAAGAAAAATAAAATCAAAATCCTTTAAAGCATTTACTTGGACAGCCCAATCTAACAGCAAACGCTTTGCATTGGACGCAACAACGTCTGCAGAAATAGAGACATTTCTGAACCATCTTCCATTTCTTTCTACCCATACAGGCCACCAGATTGCAAGAAGAGCCATTCTCCAGATGAGGGTCTTGTTTTTTTCCATTCTGATTCCATGCCAAGCTTTTAGAAGGAGGTCCGCTGATTCAGAGAGACCAATTAATGCTGTAACGAAAGCTAAAATCTGCCCATATACTGGCAATAAAAGGACAATGCACAAGAAGGTGGTCGATTGATTCTTCTTCCCCCATACAGGAAAGACATATATTTGTTAAAATCATCCCTCTTTTTCTTCAAATTGTCAATCGTCAGAATTTTCTTTCTTCCAACCAGCCAACCAAAAACCTGAACCTTAGGAGGGACCGGATACTTCCAGATATGATAAGAATTGTGTTTTCTGATGAGCCGTGGTTGGCTTGGATTAGATTATAAAATGATTTAACTGAAAAGATGGACGACTTTTCCAGTCTCCAAATGATCCTATCCACATTCAACTGATTTGGAGCAAATTTATAAATATAATCCAGCAGCTGCACAAATTCAGCAGTCTCCCATTCCTCAAAATTCCTTCTACACTGCAAATTTCAGACTATCTTTCCATTCATAACTGAATAGCTGTCAGCAACTGAGATGTCTTGTTGCTGGGCGAGACGAAACATGCTCGGGAAGATATTTTTGAGAGGCGATTCTCCCAACCAAATATCTTTCCAGAACAAAATTCTATCTCCCTTGCCAAGCTCAAAGCCAACACCTTTAATAACCTCTTTTTTCATGAGAAAAATGCCCCTCCAAATGGCCGAGGCCCTACAAGAAGACGATTCTTTTGTCCACCAGCCACCTGCTGAAGTACCATACTTACTTTTGATAATCTTGTTCCAGAGATTTTCATCTTCCGTCCCTAATCTCCAAATCCACATTCCTAAGAGAGCCCGGTTCATCATCTTTAAATCTTTGATACCTGCACCTCCCTCTTTGATATGCTTACAGACTTGTTTCCATTCAACAAGGTGGAAACTCTTTATATCCTTCTTACCATGCCATAGGAAGTCACGTCTTAGTGTATCTAAAGAGACCAAAACAGAGGACGGACACCTATATAGAGACATAAAATAAAGAGGTAAGTTTGAGAGAGCAGCCTTGATAAAGGTTAAGCGACCTCCAACAGAAAGATAGCGGCATTTCCATTTGGCCAGATATTTCTCCCGTGGATGACTTTTTCCCATAGAGACTTATGCGGCAGACCAAGACACAAAGGGAGACCCACGTAAGTGGTCGGAAAGGAAGAGCACATCCGAATAATTCCGCAAACTCTCCCACCTCTTCCTTCTCCATATTAACTCCAAAAAGTTTTGACTTAGCCATATTAACTCTCAAGCCAGACACAACCGCAAAACAACGAATCGTAGTATGCAGGTTGTCCACCTTATGAATATTTGCTTCAGAAAAAATCAGAATATCATCAGCAAACTGAACATGCGATATCGAGGTGGGCATACCATTCATTTGGATACCATTGAAAATGCCCGCATTTTGGCCTTTGTGTAGCATCCTGGACAGGGCCTTTCCTACTATAAGAAAGAGGAAAGGAGATAGAGGGTCGCCTTGTCTTAGGCCTCTCGAAGTTTTAAAGAAACCTTTCGTGGAACCGTTTAGGAGAATAGAAAAATACGCTAAGTTGATACATTCACCAATCCACCTTCTCCACTTGTCGTTAAACCCATCCGCTTCAACATATATTGCAAAAAACCCCAATCGATGTGATCGTAGGCCTTTTCAATGTCTATGCTATAGAAAATACTTTTCATGCTGGATCTTTGGCTGGAATGAAGGCATTCATTTGCTATAAGAGCACGGTCAATAATCTGTCTTCCTGGAATAAACGCACATTGATTAGGGGAGATGATTGAACCAATAGCCTTCTTTAAGCGGGATGCCAAAACTTTTGCCAGAATTTTATAAGGACCCCCTAGCAAGCTGATCAGTCTGAAATCGCCGAAGGTAGGCCTTTTCAATGTCTAGGCTACAGAAAATACTTTTCATGCCGGATCTTTGGCTGGAATGAAGGCATTCATTTGCTATAAGAGCACAGTTAATAATCTGTCTTCTCGGAATAAACGCACATTGATTAGGGGAGATGATTGAACCAATAACCTTCTTTAAGCGGGATGCCAAAACTTTCGCCAGAATTTTATAAGGACCCCCTAGCAAGCTGATCGGTCTAAAATCGCCGAAGGTAGCCGCTCTCGAAAATTTAGGGATTAAAGCTATAAATGAGGCCCCAAGACCTTTTGATAATCTCCCTCTTTCGTGAAATTCCCTAAAGAAGTCCAAAACATCTTCTTGAATGAAGTCCCAACATTTTTGGAAAAAAAGAATAAGATACTCATCAGGACCCGGAGCCTTATCCCCTCCAAGGGACCCAACTGCCGACTTCACTTATTCCATAGAAAAAGGAGCTTCAAGAAGAGAAACATCTTGATCGGAAATGCTGTCTAACTGAAGGAGATCCAGACGAGGTCTGTCCCACGTTCAATCTTGTGACAAGCCGCTGAAATAAGAGATTGCCTCTTCCGTGATTTCATCTTTATCATCGATCTGGACATCGTTAACGATAATACTGGATATCTTGTTTGCTCTGGCGTGCATACTGGCTATGGAATGGAAAAATCTTGTATTCTTGTCCCCTTCTTTTATCCATTTCGATCAAGACTTTTGCCTCAAAGAGATCTCGTTTTGAAGGACTCTGTCAGAAAGATTCTGAATAAGCTGAATTCTCTTGGCCAATAAATCTGTCGACATAGAACTTTCTTTTGCATGAGCATCCAATGATTGCAATTCTGAGAGAATCGAATCCATCTCAGCTTCCCTCTTGCACAATTCCGATTGATGCCATTGTTTTAACTTGTCTTTCAAGAGTCTTAGTTTGGAACAGAGCCTATAACCTGCATAACCTTTAACCTGAAAATCAGCCCACCAATCAGAAATCATTTTATGAAAGCCGGAGATTTTAAACCAGGATATATCAAACCGAAAAGCTTTTGGGCCCTAGTTTAATTCCTCAGCTGATAGAAACACTGGTCAATGATCAGAGGTAGTTCTAGGAAGAACTGACTGAGAAATAGAGGGAAACAGATCCATCCATTCAGGAGACAATAAGAATCGATCTAATCTAGAGAGAATGGGGTTCATCCGTCCGTTGGACCAGGTATATCTGGATCCGAGAAGAGGAAGGTCACCAGATCGTTATCATCGATCTAAGAGGAGAAAGTTCTCATCGCCGAGGAGACTTGGGAGCCGAAAGACTTTTCTGCTGTGAATCTGATGACATTGAAGTCCCCAACAAGGCAACAAGGGCTAGCGAACCTTTGTTTCACTGTGGATAATTCATTCCAAAATTCTCTACCACAAGAATTTTTTATTAGTCTTCTTTTCTGTTTCGACCCCACACCCCTAACATTCCATGAAATAATCTTCATTGGCAAACTGAACTACCCCGATTTCCCTGACGTCCGATATCGGATTTGAAACCCGCAGACATTCCCCAAGACATCTCTAGTCATTGGAGTTCTCCGTTGCTGCATGATCTGGATATTCGCTTTCTGGGAGATTTCGATGTTGAAAGCGGCCTTCCTCGAGATTCGACGCATTGGAATAGGGCCATATAATCTTCCGGGCAGTCCCCTAAGGACATCCTTAAGGCTCTTCCTACATGTCCCATAGTATCTCTGATCCACTTCTTCTGAATCATATCAACTATTTTGGCCCTGTTTTTCTTCATCTTCCTTCTACTTGTCGAAGACGCTCTGGGATGATGAAGGTTTAATTCTGATCTGTAGCGGTTCCGCCTCAATGATACCTTCACCCGATTCGTCTTGGAACAACGCCATTAGGTTTTGATATGACGAACTATATGCAGGAGAGAAAGGAGTGGATGGGAGTGAAGCAGGAGAAGACAGAGGTTCCGATTGAGAGCAAGAGGTGATTTCGCCCGCGCTCCCCAGAGAAGATGAATCGAAAGACTGCATTGTTGGAAACAAACCTTCTCTCTAGCGTCACCTCTTCCAACTGCTTATCTTGCATAGGTAAGTTCCAAGGTAATTTTGGGGATTTGGTGAGAAGCTTCAAAGGCCGAGGTATTGGGGCCCCTATCTGATAGTTTCTGTTGACGGGGACTAGAGAACGGTTGAGATTGAGGGGGGAGTGGTGCTCAGACGTCGGAAGTAGGGTCGCATCTCGAGACTTCAGCACGTTACGATCGGGTGGTGGGTCGAGGGATTTCCGAAGCCGACGCTACAGTCCCCATAGCTGCCACGCGTCAAAGATTTAGGGGTCGTGGAGTGCGTCGCCACACGCAAAGATCTGAACGCGCCACGTGGCTCAATCTCAACCCTGCGATTAATCATCTCAACGATTCGAGAGGCGTCAAAATTAGGATTCGGGCTTCCGTCGTTTGGAGAGTTGCTGCGTGTCTCTTGAGTGACGTGCCCCCTGACAGTCTCATTAATTGCAGCAGCTGGCTCGATGGGAGCTTGATTTGGTACTCCTCGGGAGCACTGAATACGTACACCCTCTTCCTCCACCGTTCCTGCGAACGTCCCAGAAGGGGGAGGAGGAGGATGCTTTAGCCTCCAATGGTCGCCCCATCTTGGAGCTTGGCTATTCTTTGCCTCCACTTGCAGCGGCAAAACGATGCTTCTATTGTCGACGAGTACCTTGATCTGGTTGGGATGGGATTCCCTTTTTTTCTTCTGACCTGGATCCTGATCACCGCCAACTCCTCGCCTTGTTTGTCTTCAAATCGAGCTCGACGAAGGAACCAAGTAGCGATGCCACAGAGATGAAGAATTCATCATTCCATAACTCAAGAGGAATCCCCCAGACGAAAAACCATACATCTTCCTCACCAAACGTGGAGAAATCGTTCCATCTCTTTACACCGCAAATTGGACCATCTGAATGCAGAACGCCTGCCATGATCAAAAGGTCCATATTAAGACCCGGATTCCCTTTGATCCACAGTTCGTTATAACCTATGGGTTTGATATTATACCTTTCTGGATGGATTCTGCAACATTCATCAATCCAGTCTTTCACTTGAGAAATAGAGGTTCCTTCTCTCGTAATCACCACAACCGTATCCTGCAATTCCTTCCTTGAGTTGTTAAAAACTTCATGATTGATTCGTATCACATAATCCGTTTCTTTTCCCATCGTCTGATCTAGACTTTCTTTCTTCTCTTTCTTTTTCCGTCCCTTATCTTTCCGATTTCGGTGGTTGGGATTTTGGATGATGTAGGACTTCTCTGAATCTTTCGGTTTGAGAAGCACATCTCTGAAGGATAATGACATTGAAGTCCCCAAAACACATTTTCCAATACACATTTTCCAAAACTATCCCCTCAGCCCTCTATCCCATTCTTGAAGTATTTAGGGTGGTGACAATGAGACGTGAGCATTGATGGGATCAATTTATGAGTTGATGTTGATCGTCAAAAGGGACATCAAGGTCACGATCCCTTGGCCTTATAAATGGGTGTATAATATCATTGATGATCGATGGTAAAACACCCTTGGGCACTCACTTCAAGCAGCTGGTAAGCTTTCTTTCTTTTTTGTTTAATATGTTTTTGGTTTTTGTATCTTGCATTAGCTTATATCAATGTTTGATATTTATATTGTTAATTCATTTGTCAGTTGGGTTTCATTGTATTTCATGAACCTCAAATACCATTATAGGCATAGACTTGATAACAGTGACGAGTGAAAGAAGGTCCTTCAAGTCAAAATGGACAGGTTAGTTTGGGGGTGATGTAATGTGTCTCTTACTTTCATTTACTTCGCACATCTGTGTAAATATCTAGTATACCAATGATAGAACATAGTTCTACTCAACATATAATATCTTCAAAGGCGCATGAGTAGTGATTCTTGTATTGTTGATGCAGCTACATATTGACTGCTAAGGAGCCAAAGTGTGAACCCTTGACTTGATCACCATTGGTAATGATGCATTTGTTGTTCAGGGATAGGAGAACCCTCTGTACAAGTGGGTTAAGTCAATGGACTTGGATGAGGCAGATTGATGACCTGACCCTAAGATCGAGAGGCAGTAGGCTCGCCCATTGACATTGACGGAGTTATGACTGAAGAAGTGGGGTCTCACAATGATTCCTTTGATGTGTTGATGAGGGAACTTGCATTTGGTGTGATGCATCAGGATTGCATGGCATCAGCTTGAGTGATTCAAAGAGCAATGATCATTTTCTGTCTTCATCTACACCCACAGTGGGAGGCCTCGTCGTCGTAGCCCTTCATTGTGAAGAGGTAGTTCGACTCCGCCACCCAGGACCTAGAGCATGATACTTGTCCAACAATTGTACATTCATGGGTGGGGGGCAAGTAATAGTTGACATGCAATGAGGAGGCTATTTCATGGAGTATTGAGTCCTTAGACATTAGTGATGGGTAGGGGAGCTCCACTTACATGCTGCATTAAGGATATGGCTCATATGGCTAAGGAAAGAGCGAGTACAGTGGCTATGACTCCCATTCACAGTCATCCAGCTATTCTATGGTTATGAGCATGCCTATGGTTACAAACATGTGTATGACAATGTATATGGAGGCGTCCAGCCATGGTTACGGATAGTGTTATGGCTATGCAGGTGTATCTGGGTTATAGATGCTTTTGGAGGTGTTCAGCCACAGTGGCATTGCAACTAAAATCTTCGGTGCCACTGGGAGCGACAGTGGTAGTTATGACAATTGCTCAGTGTCCATCAATGTACACACTGGGGCATGTTGTTGAGGATTGGTATAATTGATATCTTATAGAGCACATGGCCTGGTATCATAACCTCACGACTTGGCCACAATATCACAGTTATGCGGAGCAACAATATTATGACTGTGCTGGTACTCATAGAGAGGATGACTTTGAGTTACCTTGTAATTCATATGGATCTGAGATCAAGGTAAAATTTGGTTATTATTAGTTTTTTGTTATATTTTTGTGTTTTATTGCGTGTATTGTAGGAAATTGGAATGTTATGAACTCATTTTGGATATAATTGCACATGGTCCTGGAAGCTGGCTGTAAGTTTACGATTAGATCCTTGTCGCGTTCTTCGTCGAGAGGGAAGGGTGGAATTACTTCTTCATTTTCCAAATATGGTCAATGAAGATTCCCACTAAAGTTCAGAGCTTTTGTTTGAACCACTTGTCTCGATAAAATCTTAGACATTGACTATTTAAAGAGTTGGGGATGGCATTCCCAATGGTGCTTGATGTGTTCTGTACCTGAAGAATCTGTGAATCATTTGTTTATCCATTGCATGACAGGTAGGAAGATATTGCTGGAAGTTCTTGAAAAGTTTGGCATGGGGTGGGTCTTCTCAAAATCTATTTTGGGTCGGTAGAAGATTGGTTGAGAGGGGTCTGGGGTGATATTAGCCGGATACTTTGGATCAATATAGGCAGGCAGTGATATGGTCTATATTGTTAGAAATCATAGGATTTTCTCAAGGAAGTTAAGCGGGGTGGCTAGTATAGTCAAGAAGATTTTCTGCTCTCTTATGGGCCAAGGCAGACGACGGATTTTGTGGCATATCTTGTATGCTTTTCATTTCTAATTGGGAGGAGGTGGTGAATTGGAGCGATGAAGCAGCCGGTTATTGGATTCAGTTTTATGGGGTGATATTGGCTGGATACTTTGGAGCAAGATAGTGCAGGCACTGATATGGTCTATATTGTTAGAAAACATAGTATTTTCTCAGGTTAGGCAAGTGGGGTGTCTGGTATAGTCAAGAAGGTCTTCAGCCTGCTCTTTTTATGGGCCAAGGCAGATGACTGCTTTCGTGGCATCTCTCTTATGTTGCTCATTTCTAACTGGGAAGAGGTGCTGAATTGGCAGCGGGTGAAGCAATTGTTCTTGGGATTGTTGGCTTTCTTGTCTAATGTGATGGTGGCTGATCTTGTTTCGCATGGCTGTTTATGTTGAACTAAAATAGTGGAAGGCTTTTTCTCAAAGCTATTCCGTTGGTTTGTTACTAGTCTTGTTTCGCATGGCTATTTATGTTGAACTAAAACAGTGGAAGGTTTTCTTCTCAAAGCTATTCTGTTGGTTTGTTACTAGTCCTGTTTCGTATGGCTATTTATGTTGAACTAAAATAGCGGTGAAGGTTTTCTTCTCAAAGCTATTCCATTGGTTTGTTATTAGCCTTTGAAAGATCACGTCTTTGAAAATCATGACTTGGTGCTATTTGTGTTTACAAGCCTAATTTTCTTTAGGTTGCAATAACTAAAGATTTGGTTATGAATG
The DNA here is from genome assembly GCA_021015155.1 of Magnolia officinalis. Taxonomy (NCBI): domain Eukaryota; kingdom Viridiplantae; phylum Streptophyta; class Magnoliopsida; order Magnoliales; family Magnoliaceae; genus Magnolia; species Magnolia officinalis. The sequence continues at coordinate 20,679,201 of JAJHSJ010000012.1, read as the reverse complement.
TGTTTGCTTCAGATCCTCATCACTCGTGCTCGTAAAGGTGTGGCCTTGAGTGATATAAAAGTTGAGGTTTGCATCTTCGCCTTCGATATTTTGTATCTCAATGGCCAGCCACTGCTCCAAAAGCAACTCAAAGTTCGTAGAGAGGTACGAAACTATGATTTTTTTTTCCTGCTTAATTTTACCAAATTTAGTGCTTGTTGTAGTCCTGTTTTAAAAGCTTTTGTGTTTGAAATTTTGTTGGTGGAATTTTATTTTATTTTTTGTCTATGAGCTTGTGCATGTTATTGGGAGATGACTTGCAACTTGCTATATATTTATGTGATTTGCGACCCTGTCTTAGATGAGTAATCCCTCTTCATGACTCCATCTCTACATGCTGCCATCTGTGCTGTCAGCGTCCTCACTTCCTGAATGCCTCATCTTACTTAAACTTTCCACTTCATCCAATTGCTGATTGCGCATCTTCGTTATCGGCTGAAGTTGCTGATTCTGGAAAATTGCCAGCATTAAATATGTGAACCATTTATATGGTCAATTGTAATTAATTGGATCCTTACTCTTTGATGCACGTCTCTTTCCTTCTCAAATATTTATTCTTATCATCTGGGGAAACACCTTTCTACCCTTGTGCTTGTATTTTTTTTTTTTTTTTTTTTGAAAGGCAACGATTACTGTATAGATAGGGAAAACTGATTACAAAAAAGGAGGGAGACAGCCTGCTGAGGTTGCGAGCAATTTACCCACCTAAAAAAGACAAATTACATCCTTTAAAAGAAGCAACATTAGAAGCCCATTCGACCATGTAATATTTCACCCTATTGACTAGAGAATCTACCGAATTTGAGATGTCCCTGAAACATCTCCCATTTCTTTCTTCCCAAACGGTCCACCGGATAGCGAGGAGAGCCATTCTCCAAATCTCCTTTCTGTTATTACTTGGATTAGCACCTTGCCAAGCTGCGAGAAGGCTCTCTGTGGATTCTGGAAAAGACCAATGCATACCGAAAATGGGGACGATGGCAGCCCATATATGACTGACGAGAGGGCAGTGGATGAACAGGTGATGGACAATTTCTGCATTGGTCAAGCAACACAGGCATACATTAGTGAGAACCATGCCCCTTTTCCTCAGGTTATCGACCGTGAGGACCTTCTTCATTGCAACGAGCCACCCGAAGACCACTATCTTTGGAGGAGCTTCGAACCTCCACACTCTCTCAATCAGATTGACGGGATTGATAGGAGGAGAAGTTCCCATAGAACTGTATAAAGATTTAACTGAGAAGTGGCCTGATTTGTCTAATTTCCATAGCAGGGAGTCTTCCTTGAGATGATCCGGATTGCTGCTATTCAGGCGATTAAGGAGGGCCATATAGTCATCGAACTCCCAATCCTGAAGATCTCTTCTACATACAATATTCCAAATAATTTCTTCCCCAATCACTGAGAAGCAGTCCGCCACGTTGCTATTCCGGTTAAGAGCTAGCCGGAATAGACTTGGAAATTCTTCTTTAAGGGTAGTTGTTCCCATCCACACATTTTCCCAAAACCGAATCTTTTTACCATTTCCAAGAGCAAAGCCAATACCCTTGAGGACCCTATCTTTGATGGATATCACATCCTCTCCACAAGGCGGAAGCTCTGTACCGCGTGGAATCCTTTGTCCACCAACCTCTCTCTGAATGACCATATTTGCTTTTAATTAAGGAGTTCCATAAGGTCCCGTTCTCGGTCCCAAGCCTCCAGATCCATTTACCTAAGAGGGCTCGGTTCATTGTTGTGAGATCCTCTACTCCTGCTCCACCTTCATTTCTCCCCTAACATACCTCCTTCCAATCTACCAAATGAAATTTCTTTCTCTTCTTTCCCTTGCCATAAAAAATCTCGCCCGAGTCTTTCTAGAGTTGAGAGGATTGGAACCGGACACTTGAATAGGGACATGAAGTATAATGGTAAATTTGAAAGTGCTGCTTTGATCAGAGTGAGGCGCCCTCCCAATGACAGATATCTACATTTCCATCATGCAAGATATTTCTCGAACCTATTAATGACCTTGTCCCATAAAGATGGTGGGGGCTTTCCAAGGCAAAGCGGAAGGCCCACAAACGTGGTGGGGAAGCTACCCGTAGGACAATAAAAAAAGTTAGCGAGCTCCTGTAATTCACTATCCTCCATATTCACTCCAAACATTTTAGACTTTCCGAGATTCACTTTCAATCCCGACACTGCTTCAAAACATCAGATGGTGGTGCGGAGGTTGCTCACTTTCTCCCGGTTAGCTTCACAGAATAAAAGAGTATCGTTTGCGAACTGAATGTGAGAGATAACAATATTCATTCCTTTCATCTTAAAGCCACTGATGATGCCTTCTTCTGGCCTTTGCTCAACATTCTGGATAGGGCCTCTCCAACAATTAGGAAGATGAAGGGAGATAGCGGATCACCTTGACGAAGGCCCTTTGTACTCCTCAAGAAGCCTTTGGGGGACCCATTGAGAAGAATCTAGAGATAAGTAGAACCCACACATTCCTTCATCCATGCTCTCCATTTGACCCCAAACCCCATACGCTGAGGCATATACTGTAAGAATTCCCAATCGACATGGTCATACGCCTTCTCAAGGTCTAGTTTGCATATTAGGCCTTTAGCACCTGATTTATGACTCGAATCCAAGCATTCGTATGCAATGAGCGCACTATCAATGATTTGCCTTCCTGGAATAAAGGCGCTCTGATTGTCGGATATAATCTTTCCCATCACCCCTTTCAGCCTGGAAGCGAGAACTTTGGCCAAGATCTTATAAGGCCCCCCAAGTAGGCTAATTGGTCTGTAAGCTGACATGGATTCTGCTCCCATAATTTTTGGAATGAGAGCAATAAAGGAAGCCCCGAGGGATTTAGAAAGCCTCCCTCTGTCGTGAAACTCATTCATGAACTCCATAACGTCATCCTTGAGGATATTCCAGAAAGTTTGGAAAAAGAGTATAGGAAAACCGTCCAGACCGGTAGCTTTATCTCCAATCAGCGAGTCCACGGCCCCTTTAACTTCTTCGACCGAGAAACGGGATTCTAGACCTTCACGATCAACCTCTGAGATACGATCATCTCAAGATGATCAAGTTTAGGCCTGGGAGAGGTCTCCCCCTGTAGAAGAATGCTGAAGTATTGAATGAATTCTGCAGCGATTTTGTCCTTGTCTTCTATTTGAGTGCCATTAACCACAATGCTGCTGATTCTATTAACGCTAGCATGCGCAGAAGCAATATTGTGATTTTTTTTTTTTTTGTATTTTTATCGTCCTCTTTGATCCATTTGCTTCGCGATTTTTTGCTTCCAGGAGATCTTCTCTTCAAGCATCCTTGAAGAGTATTGCTGAATCAATTGAATTCTTTTGGTCCTATCGGCTGAGGACATGAGACCGGCTTCTGCCATCGCATCTACTGCCTGAAGCTGGGAAAGCTGGGAATTCTTCTGATCCATTTGCTTCTACCCTTGTGCTTGTTGCATGTCACTCGTTGGAAAATGTTTTTGATCCACAACTGACTGAGTACTCTTGTTGGCCAAGAACACTGACAAGAATAATATCTACTTCTCTATAAGTGGCAGTCCCCTACTTTCTTGCATCTGTTTTGCCATTGACACTGATTAACCCTGCCTATTTCCTTGCCCCTTAACTTCCTCATCCCCTTAAACATCCCATGAAGCCCCTGAATCATCTCTCTTGATCACTTTCTCCATGATGCAACGTTATTATTGAGCAAAATGTATCCAAGAGCATTCGTCAATTGAGATAAATGTATTTGGTAATAATAAGGACGTTATTTATCCTTTAAAAAACAAAAAAAATTACTTGTTATGAAATAGTTTTTGAGGAAGGAGACAATCAGCGTCAGTTGACCACCATGATTTATTGTCCAGCTTCTACTGCAAGAAACTTACCCTGTCCAGTGTAACTCATTCCAATTCTTATTTTATTGTTCATATTGTTTGTTTAGGTATCTTGTTCTGATACTGTTTCAGCTATACACATTTGTGCCTAAATATGATATTTCAATACGTCATCTCCTCAGTTGTGTAGTTGTGATTATCACTGTGATTTTGACCGTTGATGAAAATCAAGCGGTTTATACATGTGATTTTGACCCGTAATGAAAATCTAGTGCTTTATGGTTACCACTAAAATAAACCAGAGAAATCAAGTGCTTCAGCAGTTATTACATTAAGTTTGTGTGTACCGCCAAGCTTTTAATATCATGAAAGTGCCTGGAGATGCTTTCTGCTTGTCATCTGGTTTTCCCCTTTCTCCTAAAATTTATGCATTCTTGTTATCTGAGTTTAGAGAAATGTTGTATTTCTTGTTTCGGTTTCGATCCATATTTTACATCGGTCACTGACATGGATCTCAACAAGATTGTTAATCAAATATAAGAAAAAACTTAGCATGCCTTTTCCACATATGTTGGGGGCACAATCAGATAATTTTGGCACATGCATTCATTCATTTAGGCGTCTCTTCCTCATCTTGATATCAGTATCTTCTCATTAGGTTTTTGTTTCGAGAACATTTTTGGGGGAAATACAAAAAGCTTATGTACATCTATTTGCCTATTGCAGCATCTTTATAATTCTTTTGAGGAGGTAAAGGGGGAATTTCAGTTTGCAACAGCAATAACATCAAATGATCTTGAAGAAATTCAGAAATTTCTTGACAACGCTGTTAACACTAGGTATTATGACATGAATTTTATATTTCTTTGATCGAGGCATCTAAAAAAGCCATCATGCTCAGTGTTTGAAATATCGGTATCGCATCCTTGGGATACAAATATGTATCGGTTATCGCATGGGATATATCATTTGTATCGGGTAATTTATCGCGCTTTTTAGGAAACATGGAGAAAAATTAGGAAAATGGTTGAATTTTTCAATGAAACTTAAGGGATTGTTAGAAAGGACCTTAATACACACTTTTAAATCATAACATCTCAAAAAAGATGTGCACATGATAGGTTTCCTTTGTATAGGGTCCCAAGCTGTGTGTTGTTGACTGAACTAATGCAACTATATTCAAATTGAATGCATAAAATTTAGAGTGTATGTGATGATCATTTCATCAAACAACTCCTAAATACTTTGAAATTAGTCTCAATTGATAGCAGCTGGTTGAAGGGAAATTTCAAGAAAAAAAATTATTTTAACAAATTTTAATTAAAAAATGATTTTTATTTTCCAAAAATTGACAAGGACTTGACAAATCAGTAGATCAGCCCTCATACATGCTTGATTTCATGTTTGGAGTGCAACATTACAAGCAATTGGGGAGAAATTGGGAAAAATTTGAAATTTCCCTAATTTTCCCCAAATCAGACCACCTACACTCTAAATTTGAAATTAGAAAGTATGTGATGATCATTTCATCAAATACTCCTAAATACTTCGAAATTAGTCTCAATTGATAGCTGGTTGAAGGAAATTTTCAAAAAAAAAATGGAGAACGTGAATAACTAATGGATTTATAACCATTTGACACTGATTTAACATAATTTCAACGAAAAAAAGGGATTGGAAACTGAAATTTATTTTTCAAAAATTGACAAGCACTTAACAAATCAGTAGATCAGCCCTCGTACATGCTTGATTTCATGTTTGGAGTGCAACATTACAAGCAATTTGGGAGAAATTGGGAAAATTTTGAATTTTCTCTAATTTTCCCCAATTCAGACCACCTACACTCAAAATTTGAAATTAGAATGTATGTGATGATCATTTCATCAAATACTCCTAAATACTTCGAAATTAGTCTCAATTGACAGCTGGTTGAAGGAAATTTTCAAAAAGAAATGGAGAACATGAATAACTAATGGATGGTGAAATTCCACCAGCGTGAGTATGTGGGGTGTGTGTTTGTGTGTAAAAAAAAAAGGATTTATAACCATTTGACACTGATTTAACATAATTTCAACAAAAAAAGGGATTGGAAGCTGAAAATGCTCACTGGATCGAACATGTGGGATATGTCGGCACTACCTAAGCGTTTTGTATCGCGCAGGTGGGATACAAGATATATCGTGGGATGTATCGGCCGATATCGTCGATATTTAAAACATCGATCATGCTGCAGTTCAGATCCAGTTTGAGCCTGTTCAATTATAACACATGTTTTTTTCTTCTTCTTTTGTGAATGGCATTATAAGGATGCATTTGGTGTCGTAAAATCAGTATATATATATATATATATATATATATATATATATATATATATATATGTGTATATATATATATATATATATATATATTATATATATACATATATATATATATGTGGGAAATGGCAATTTTATTAAAAGAAAGAAAAGAAATTACAACAGCTTAGACAGTGCTAAGTGAAACAAACAATAAAAATGAGAGAAACATGGCACGCTGAAAGCTGAGGTTATGATCCCTGTCCATTAACTGAAAACAAGCATCTGAGATTGGTCCTCATGAGTCGTGACCCCCTCAACTAATATATTTGTGTTTATTTCAATCCCATTTATGTCAGGGCAGCAAATTCAGCGATGAGTACACTGGTGTAGAATGCTCTTATATCTATTGTTATTGTTTATGAATTTTTTTAAATCATAGGAACAAGACAATATTTCAAAGTCTGGGTGTGTCCACAGCTACATACAAAAAAGGTCATGAGAGAGATTGATAAAGTGGCTTAAGATTATGGATGAAGATAATACTTCTGGAACACTAATTCATCCTAGGCCTTTGCAGTTGTGAGGGATTGATTATCAAAACATTGGATGGGGATGCTACATATGAGCCTTCTAAGCGATCACATAATTGGTTGAAACTGAAGAAAGATTACATGGACAGGTAAGGGAATAAAATATGGTCCAATTTTAATGCCATTGCATCTGTTTTGTCCTGGTTTCTATCTCGTGTAGGGAATACTTTTCTCCCATTCTTTTGTGTAACATTGGCTATGGTGTATAGCATTGGAGACTCGCTAGATTTGGTACCAATTGCTGCATTCCATGGTCGTGGAAAACGTACAGGTGACTGTTCATATCATTCTAAAGTTACATTAAATTGTGATGTTTTCATGTAAATTTTTTTTTTTTTTTTCCCTTTTTTGTCCTTTTTATTTTGGTTGTTGAGCTGGGATAAAGCTCGTGACCTCAAGGTTGAGACAGCACCAGCCAATTGGACCATGGGCTTGGTCTTGTGCTAGTATTTTCATTAATTTTTATTGTCGGGCACAATAAGTAGATCTGCATGGTTCTGTTACCTTGTTAATTTTGTTCCCTTGGCCTCTTACAACATTTTCAGCCATTGCATGCGTCTTATCCTGTTAATGGGTTTTCTCCCAGTGTAAATCATTTAATAAATCTTACTTTTTTCTCTTCTTTAGGAGTTTATGGTGCATTTCTTCTTGCTTGTTATGATGAGCACAACGAAGAATATCAAAGCATATGTAAAATAGGTATGCAAATGAATCTCAATGCACTTGTTAAAAGGTATATAGAGTCTATTACTATGAAATTCAAATATGGCTGACCATATCTATCTGCGGATCTCACGCTGAATGTAGTTATTTATTTATTTAATAAATGCTGTATAGGCACTGGCTTTTCTGAAATGATGCTGGAAGAGCGTTCTGCCAGTCTTCGTGACAAAGTGATCTCCAAACCGAAGGTAATTTAGTCATTTATTTTGTGGGAGCTTATTGAATTACCATCTAGATTTTGCATTCTGTTTATGCCATTTATACATGAATCCAATTTTTATTTCATTCCAGCCATATTATCGATATTCGGATACAATGAGTCCAGATGTATGGTTTGAACCAACCGAGGTAAGAATATTATCTTATTGTCTCTACAATATCATATTCGGGTTTTACTATCTACAATCTCTGCCACTCTTATTTCCCATGTGGTTTAATACATTTAGCTGTAGGCATCTCTTGCCACTTTTTTTGACCATTCTTTCCAGGTATAGTGAAAGTAAATAAATCCCAAAGCATGTCCTTTATTGTTGAAAATTTTAGACACTTGAGATCTATCTTATGGATCTCGAGGCAAAATTTCATTCATGTTTATTAAGATAGGGAATCAAATGATCCTAACTGGGTTTGCTGCAAACATTGAATTTCTGGTATCTGATAATTTATTTTCTGATATCTGATCATTGTTGAGAGTATCTGTCCCATGAACTTCAAGTCTATTTGCAGGAAAATGGCGTTCACCTGATACTACATGTGGTGAGTTCCACAGCAAATTGGGATGGCTGAAAGAAGGAATCTTCGTCCGTTAAAAGTTATTAGAGCCAGCTGAATGAAAAGAAAGTACCTGAGTGAATTAGTTTCAAGTCTTTGTATTATGTCTGGTTCATATACCATTATGAGATGCACCATAGGATGGCATTAGGTTGCAGAACCTCATCATTCGAGAGAATTAGAGGGCATTAGACCCTATGATAGGTTACCAAGACTATGGAAATACAGGTTAGTCAACCCTAGGATATATATGGGGTCTATCCTGCAGGTTTGCTCTAGCTAACATGGTTACATACTCTCTTATTGACTTGGGCGAGCTGGTGGTTTATTGACTATCTTGTACATGAGACTTATATCATGCTTAGTGCAATTGAAGAGTTTTCACAATCATAGGATATAGAACCTAGGAAATCCCGAGCTTATCTTGCATGACCACCCATAGCTTGCACATGACTTGGAATTCAGTGCTTGTGTGCTGTTCATATTTGGAAATTCAAAATCATGCTTCCTTGCAGATAGCTTTTGGTCCAACATTATTGATTTCTGAGCTGCGTATTTTACCTCGTAAATTCTCTGGAAGTTTCTCTAGTATGTGCATCTCCGTGCACCGATTTATCTGCAGGGTTTCGTCTCTGTCGAGGTGTAAATCTTGGCATTGAGATTGCTTCTTTAAATCACTAAATTTTCTCCACATACAGCTGTAGGTTTATTTGTTTATATGAATTCGTTGTGATTATGTTCTAAAACTACTATGTGAATTTATTGAGATGCAATGAGCTCATTTATGCATCCATGTACACCATTTACTAACATACTTATCTTTTCATCACAGGTTTGGGAGGTGAAAGCTGCAGATTTGAGTATTAGTCCTGTCCATCGTGCTGCAAGTGGCACTGTGGACCCAAATAAGGTTAATTAGATATTGTTTAACACAGCGATATATTCACTTGATGTGTTAACTTGGCTGCATCAACATTCATAATTTCTTGTGATAAGCCCATTTTGGCTAATCAGTATCAGCAATTTGGAAAAAGAAAAAGAGTGACTAACCCAGGTTTCCTTCTCTCCTATCGCTCCATTATCTTTAAAAAGGGCATTTCTCTCCGGTTCCCACGTCTGCTACGGGTTAGAGAAGACAAGTCTCCAGATCAGGCCACTAACTCTGAGCAGGTACACGAAAACAGCTTTTTTTTCCTCATAATTCATTGAAGCCTGGACATGGTTTTTCTTCATCATTCTACCCTTCAGCCTATTCTAAGTTTGTTTTGAGATCTTATCAGGTTGCTGAGATGTACCGTGCTCAAAAGATTAACCATGCAAACAATCAAGAGGATGAGGACGATGACTGAGGCGGAGAGAAATGAGATAATTTTCTCAAGGTTCGTAATGTTTTTCATAAATATCGCGGAGATTTTGACAAACTCGTGATTTTCGTGCGAAATTTCAACCAAATGGTTATTATTGCATTCATATCGCGATTTTTTCTGAAAATTTCAGCATATCGTAATTTCTCCCAATTTTATTCTTGCGAAATTCTCATGAATTTCTAGTTAAAATTTTTGGTATTTCAATATATAAATTTGATTTTAAAATTATTTGTAGTTTATTAAAAAAAAAATTACTTTCTTTAGTGAGATTCTCTTGATAATGTCCCGAGAAAAAAAAAAAAAAAAAACTTAAATTTGAAAATCTTCTGAGAAATTCCTGAGCTGGGAAATTGCTGAGAATGAGATATGTCAATATGGTTAATATCATTTCATGCACAACCTGGTCGTATCATAGAATCTTATCTCTTCCTTCCGAACTATTCAATGACAGTTCTTTGGTCATCTCAAACCCCAGCTTTTCGGGGCTGATTAAACAGATGGGGTTGAAGGTACCATCAAGCATATGCAGCTGCAATCTTTGAAGTCATGCTTGGTTGGCTGATCACAATCACACCTTATACAGTCAAGCACTTGATCATCAAGCAGTCCTTGGAACCGATGAATGGAGAATGACAGTACATTACCAATTCTTGTTGTATCAATTGCTTGAACGGTTGGATATCCTGTAGAGATCAGCAATGAAATATCTTTTTGGATGTTCCTGTTCTCAGTGAGTTTTGGTGTTCCATACATCATAAAACAGGTGTGAATTATATTGAATTGTGTATGTAGGAGCGGCCACCATGTATGGCATTCTTCGTGGAGAGACTAAAGCCAATGTGGCCTTCTCATTTCATGCTGAAACACCCGAGTCCAAATTAACCTGATTCATGTGAATCCTGTATGGAATATTTTCATGCACGGGTATCTTCAGCCATGTCAAGATGCAGTTATGTCTTGTATCTTTTTTTTTTTGTTAGATGATTCTGTTTCTATTTGTAAGAATAGCAGAATATGGATTATTGAGTATGAATTTGACTTTGGTGCCCATCTGATGTCTCGACTATCTCGGGTTTGTACTTCGATATGTTAACAATAGTTGCTGGTTTATTTGTTGTTTATTTGTTCGAGGTAGACACAAAGCTTCCTTTGTTTGTAAGGTAAAGAGGTTTTTTTTTTTTTTTTTTTTTTTTTTTTTTTTTTTTTTTTTTTTTTTGGAGTTTTTTCCTTTACGGTTTTAGGGTGTTTTTTCCTTGCATGGCTCAGATCATTAGAACTGAGGTCTATTAAGCCTATGCAGTTGGGCCCCACTGCGTAGATGATGAAATGTACTATCATCAGACAACCAACCAATTGCTGATTCCAACAGTAATTACGGAATTTGGTTCCAAGTTTGGTCGTTGGTGGAAGTGTTAAAAAGTTTGTTGGGAAACCACACAACTTTTCCTTCTGTGTGCAAATCAATGAGATTAACAATATAAAATATTTGGTGAATGAAAATCACTTCTAACACAGACAAAGAAATCATCAAACAATATAAAATATTTAGTGAATGAAAATCACTTTTAACACAAACAAGCAAATCATCGAACAATATAAATTCACTATAATCAAAATAACGAAAGTATAATTATCAAGAGACCCCTCTTAGATACCTAAACTGCATCACACAAAAGCAGATTACAAGCAACATAAAAGAAAGGAATTCTTACCAACTAGGAACTGTAGAAAATTTCCAATATAACCCTTTGAGAAGACAATCGAAGAAATTGATTTTGTGGATGGAGCTTTGTAAACTTGGATGCGAAAATTTCGGTAGTGGAAGTGATGCAGGGACGTGATATCTAATCCTAGATGCATGTATAATTAGGTTAAAGAATGTTCAAATACATGTACGAATCAACTGACTGTTTCCAATCAAAAGGATTAGGTAAATCTCAATACAAAGATGAAGTTATTCCGTTAGGATCATGCCTCTTAGCATAAAATCACGTAAACAGTAAAAATAGAGGATCTAGGGATATTAGGATATTCCAGATCTAGCATAAGTCAGTCTACGGTCAAGTTTGGATCTAATTATACCGACTAACCATCCCTCTTTTCCGTTCAAACTAGAAGGGGGATATCCAGAGAGGAACGAATGGGTGGAGAATGAATGGTTTGAGATGAAGAAAGTATAGGTCATTTGTCGTCAAAAGAAAAGAAAGAGGATGATGCTTGCCTTTTCATACACCTCGAAAATCTAGAAAGAAGAAAACCTGAAATTGGGGTGGAATCCTCAACACCTAAGGACCAATTCTGAAACCCTAATATCTTGAATAAAGAGGAAGAAAAGATACGAATTTCTATTAATTCAATAATGATGAAAATAGGGTTTCTCACAACGTATATATAAACTATGGAAAAAGTAAAAATGCACTAAAGCCCCTGAAAACAAGAAAAATAACAAAAAAATGAAAAAAATAAAGAAAGTGCAATAAAGCCCATGAAACAAGAAAAAGAACAAAAAACGTTTAAAAGTAAAACACCCATGTGGTAGGGTGTGAAATCTGACTCATGGATCTATGGTCAGGGTGTGGTCATGCCGCTCCTGCACTCATAGTGTGTCAGAAAGTGGGTCCGATGGACCAAGTGTTCATCCACATCAGCTCCTTTGCTTTGGTACTCTATCGGTGACGCCTCCTCCTCTGGTACACTCTAAACGGTGCACCACTGACGTCCACATCAATTCTCCATGGGTAAGAAGAAGTCACCACTGGTGAAAGTGAATTCTTGTATCTCTCGAGCAAATCGGGGTCGATGCGCTGCAGATCTGTCTCTGTGATCCAAGAGTTATCTGTAATGGGCCTGTTCCTCCATTTAATTAGGAATTTCTAAAGACCCCCGGAGCGAGTGGAAACCACATCGGAGTCTAAAATTTCCTTTATCTCGTCTCTTCTCAGTGCAGGTGGAAGAGAATGTAAGATAGGTACAGGAAGATCAGGCCGTGACTAAGGTCTATATATAGGGGGGTTTGGGAAGAAATAGGGGAACCAGTAGATAGATGTAATGACTTGTGAAAGGGAACTAGATGTTCCACATTAAATGTAGAACTGATGCCTATGGTAGCAAGGATATCAACAAAATAAGCATTAGACCCCAACTTTTTCACAATTTTATGTGGGCCAATGCTACGGGCATGAAGGTTCTTCACAGATTCAGGTGGAAACCGATCAGACCTAATACGAACCATGACATCATCTCCAGGTCGAAATTTCCTAAATCTCCTGTGAGTGTCAGCATACATTTTATAATGTTCAATACTTGAATTAATCTTCCTTCTAATCTCAATATGCAATGCATGTATATGCTGGGCGAATGACTCTCTTAACTCTGAAGGACTCTGTGGGGTAGCCATGTGAATCAAATCTATGGGGGCTCGGGGTCTAAGACCAGAAACAATTTCAAATGGGCTAATTCCTGTGGACCTATTCACTGAAGAATTATACGCAAACTCTGCTGTGGGAAGAACAGTGTCCCAGGTCCTGTGGTGGTCTCCAACCAGACATCGTAATAAATTCCCTAGGCTACGGTTCACTACCTTTGTTTGACCATCTAACTGAGAATGATATGTTGAAGAAAACTAGAGCCTTGTACCCAAAAGATGCTTGAGAGTCTTCGAAAAATAACTAGTGAACCTGGTATCTCTGTCAAACACGATGGATCTAGGTACTCCATGGAGTCGCACGACCTCCTGAAAGAATAATTTAGCAACGTGGGAGACATCTGAGGTCTTATAACAGGGTAAGAAATGGGCTATCTTAGAAAATTGATCAACAATCACGAGTATAAAGTCGTGCTTATGAATAGTCTTGGGAAACCCAAACACGAAGTCTATGCCACGGGACATGTGGAATTGACGAATGAGTATAAAAACATGTATTTTGCTTTCTCTGCTTCACCAGTTGACATGTCCAACAATGTCCTACAATCTTAGCCACATCTCGCGAGAGAATATGCCAATAGAAATGATCAGACACAAGGCAACTGTTTTATCTCGACCAAAGTGACCTGCCATCCCTCCACCATGTAGCTCCCAAACTAGAAAATCGTGGACGGATGTGCGTGGGATACATAACTTGTCCCCTCTAAAAAGATATCCATCTGTAAGGATGAACTTCGCACTCCGTAAGGGCAGGTCACTAGACAATGACGCATAAATGAACCTAAAATCAGGATAGTTTGAGTACTTATCCTTGAGTTGCTTAAAGCCTGTAAGTTTAATACTCATGGACCGCAACGTCATGATATGGTGGCTAAGCGCGTCAACAACCTTATTATCTTTTTCGGCCTTGTGCTTAAGCACAAACGTGTACTCTTGAAAAAATTGTACCCAGTTAGCATGCCTAGGACTCAACTTCTTTTGAGAGCTCAAATATTTCAAGACCTCATGATCAGAGAACATGACGAATTCTTGCGGTAATAAATAATGCCGCCAATGTCGCAATGATTGCACAACCGCATAGAACTCCTTGTCATAAGTGGAGTAGCATTGTTTAGTCTGGTTCAGCTTCTCACTAAAAAATGCCACATGATGTCCCTCTTGGCTTAACACTCCGCCTATGATAATTCCTAACGCGTCACATGCTACTTTAAAGGCTTTGGTAAAGTCAGGTAGACACATGACTGACGCTTCCGTCATTTTCTTCTTAATTTTTGAGAAAGCCCGTGCCACAACTTTAATCCATTGAAACTCCCCTTTTCGCATGCAATCTGTGATGGGAGCCATAATCGAGCTAAATCCACGGATGAATTGCCGATAGAATGTAGCTAAGCCGTGAAAATTTCGTGCGTCGTGTATGGTACGCAGCTCAGGCCAATTGACATTGGCCTTGACTTTCTCAAGGTCTGCAGACATACCAGCTGACAATACAACGAAGCTCAGGAAGATAACACGGAAGATCAAGAATGGACACTTCTTGAGGTTCGTATAGAGCTTTTCTGCGCGTAAGGCGTTGCGAACCTGTCCCAAGTGCTCGATGTACTGCCTAGGGGACGTACTATAGATGATGATATCATTGAAGTACACAACTAAAAACTTGCCCATAAAGGGTCGCAACGCCTGGATCATCACTCTCATAAACGTACTTGAGGCATTGGTTAACCCAAAGGGCATAACCAGCCACTCATACAACCCGTCCTTCGTCTTGAAGACTGTTTTCCATTAATCTCCCGGGCGAACATGAATTTGGTGATAACTACTCTTGAGGTCAATTTTCGAAAAGATAGTAGAGGTGGCAATCATGTTAAGCGTGTCATCAAGCCTTGGGATGGAAAACCGATACTTGACAGTGATCTTGTTTATGGGTCCACTATCAACATACATGCGTCACGTGTCGTCTTTCTTGGGTGTAAGAAGTGCGGGCCCGACGCACGGGCTTAGACTCTCACGAATGAATCCCTTTTTAAGCAATTCATCTACCTGTCTCTTCAACTCGACATGCTTGGTGGGGTTCATTCTGTAATGTGGGAGGTTTAGTAAGATCGCCCCTGGGACAGATCTATCGCATGCTGAATGTCTCGCATCGGTGGAAGCTTGTCTAGAAGGTCCTCAGTGAAGACATCCTGAAACTCCTCTAGACCAGATGAGCCTCTTGGGGTATTCCCATAACAACCTCAGGTGTACTCTCCCTAGCTAGTAGGTCGTACACCATAGTCTCCGCCTTGGTCTCTCTCTCAAACTCCTTAACATCTATGATGTGGAGAGACTTCGACTGAGGCGCCATTTGACTCTTAGGATCGCCTGAGAACGCAATATCTTTCGCACCTGTTGATGATTTAGGAGGGAGCGGGTTCAAGACAAGTTTCTTTCCTTCATGCTTAAATACATAATTATTCGTATGCCCGAATATTGTGACATTTTTGTCTAAAAGTCATGGCCTTCCCAAGATGATATAACCAACTCCATCGTGACCACATCACACCACAACTTGTCCTTATATGGTCCAAACTCAATCGGAACAAGGCATCGCTGGGTCACAGGGAGGGATATCGCATCCACCCAAGAAACTCTGTATGGGTTGGGGAGAGAGACTGGTTTCAACCCCAGACGACTCAAAGTAACTGGGAAAACTACATTCTCACATCTCTCGCTGTCTATGATCACTTTGTAGCTCTTTTCTCCGCACTTGGCGTAAGTGTGAAAAATGGTTGTTTTGTACCAATCTTCACTTTCCTTCATATGGGTCAAGGCACACCTCACCACTGCAAGTGGGACAACCATAGTATTATCTTCGGCATCACTAGCCAGTTTAAGGAAGGGTATAATGATCTCCTCATCATCATGATCACCATCAACTTTATCTGTTACTTCTTCTTCTGTGAGGTGTTTGAAAACAAAGGCAATGTGCCCACCCTTGTTTGAACACTCGGCAGCAATGTGACCCATGACACCACAGCGGTAGCATTGCCCAGGCATCTCGGGCCAAGTACTTGGTCTAGCCATATTATTTCTTCGATTATGTTGACTGGCTGGGAACTAGGTTGAGCTTTAGGTTGAATTCTGAACTGGAGTTTCTCTCCCTACGGAGCTACCCTAGGTGTAGTAGGTCGGAAATCAATCCCCCACATATTGAATTACCTCACATAGTGCTCTAGTTCCTGCACCACCTGGTAAGTATGTTCCAGACTGGTGACCGTGTGAAGCGTGAGCTCCCGTTGAAGCTCAGGCCTAAGGCCCATACAGAAACGAGAGAGAACCATAGCAGAGTCCTTATCCACATCGCACCTCATCATATATTCATCAAACTTGGCGATGTATTCCGTCACCATCATGGATCCTTGACGCAAAATGTGCCATTGATCCAACAACCTCTGCCTGTAAGAAAGGGGAACATACTTCTCTTGTAACAACTCTTTCATCTCAATCCAAAAAATAACTGGCCCCTCTCTAGATCGCTCACGGCGACGCTCTACATTTCTCTAATAAGTTTTGCATGACCCACCAATTTCATCTTGGCGAAACCGACTCATTGTGGGTCTGGCAGACCGTGCCACTCAAAGAAGTTGTCCATGTCTACTAACTAGTCGGAAAAAACTTTGATGTCCAATCTCCCATCAAAACTAGGGGCGTCAACCTTGATGCCCTTCATGACCCTAACAACAGGGTCCTCGTGCTCATGATATCTCTGGGGGTGCTGACGACGTACCCTATCATGACCCACCCATTGGGCGGGAAGAACAGGATCACGATTGTGAATGGGTGGTAATATATAGACCTCATTGTGCCTGTTGCTAGGCCCACAGGCCTGGCCTGTGCCCAAACCATCCCTAGGTGGATCAGGGCCCACAACTTGGGACTGATAGACAACCCTGGTGTCGAGGGTCACCTGGGCTCCACATACAGTGGCGGTTGGAATACCAGCCTCTAGACGCACAACTTTATCCTCTAAACGCGTGAACCTACCATCCTGATGTGCAAACTGCTGCGCGATATCATCCTTTAAGGTTCAAAACTGTTGAACCATTCTCTTAGTTACGCCCTCCATAGCCTTGGAAAATTGATCGGAGTCCATGATGTAATGGAGACTGAATCCATGACCAATGCGCGTGGGCATACACCAGGAATGACAAGTGAATGGTCCTAGATTTATGTGCAAGAAAGAGTAAAAACAATTATACCAATGCAATACAACTACCCTATATGGCCTAGATCTATATGGGGATTCAGCAAAACCTAGAAAAAAAAAGCTAATTAAACTCAACAAAATATGTCCCCTTAGAAAATTTCCATCGAAAAGAGGGATTGTAGATAAACTGACCTACGCTAAAAATCTAGTCTCTGATACCAAAACTGATGCAGGGACATGTGATGACCTAATCCTAAATGCATATATAATCAGGTTAAAGAATGTTCAAATAAATACACGAATCAACTAACCATTTCCAATCAAAGGGATTAGGTAAATTTCAATACAAAGATGAGGTCATTCCGTCAGGATCATGCCCCTTAGCATAAAATCATGTAAACAGTAAAAATAGATGACCTAAGGATATAAGGATATCCCATATCTAGCATAAGTCAGTACATAGTCAACTTTGGATCTGATTATACTGACTAACCATCCATCTTTTTCGTTCAAACTAGAAGGGGGATATCCAGAGAGGAACAATAGGAGTGTAGAATGAAGGGATTGAGATGAAGAAAGTACAGGTCCTTTATCGTCAAAAGAAAAGGATGAGGATGATTCTTACCTTTACCCGCACCTCGAAGATCTATAAAGAAAGAAACCTGAAATTGGGGTGAAATCCTCAACACGCAAGGGCCAATCCTGAAACTATAATCTCTTGAACAAAGAGGAAGAAAAGATACGAATTCCTATTAATTCTATAATAATGAAAATAGGGTTTCTCACAACGTATATATAAGCTATGGAAAAAGTAAAAGTGCACTAAAGCCCATGAAAATAAGAAAAATAACAAAAAAATGAAAAAAAAATAAAGAAAGTGCAATAAAGCCCCTAAAATAAGAAAAAGAACAAAAACGTCTAAAAGTAAAACACCCGTGTAGTAGGGTGTGAAATAGGACCCATGGATATATGGTCAGGGTGCGGTCATGCCGCTCTGCACTCGTAACATGTCAGAAAGTGGGTCTGATGGACCCAATGTCCATCCACATCAACTCTTCCGCTCCAGTACTCAGTTGGCGACGTCTCCTCCTTTGGTACACTCTAAAGGGTGCACCTAAAAAAACTCCTCTTTTTTGTCCATGAAAAAAATCTCTCAATGTTGGTACAACTCACAAAACAAAAGAGCCTATTTTCTCTTATTTTACTTGTTTGGCTAACAGACCAAAATACCCCTCACATGTGGTACTAAAAGTTACTTAAGCCTACACGTGGAGGTGGGACCCCTAATAATCTCTCCCTCCCGACTCATGATTAGAGCTCCACCATGTCTAAACTTGTCATACTTTTCTCTAGGTAAGGCCTTGGTCATCATATCTGAACCATTTTTGTCGGTATGAATATTCTCTTATATTAACTTTTCTTCAGACTTGGATTTTTATTGAGGTGGATGACACTCTGATTGTCATAATAAATAACATAATTGTCTTGTATCAAGCCAAGTTCTTGAAAGAACCTCTTCATCCACAACATTTCCTTGTAAGCTTCTGTCACCACAATATACTCAGCTTTTGTAGTAGATATGGCCACACATTTTTGTAACTTGGACTGCCATGAAATTGCTCCCCTACAAATAGTAAACATGTATCCCGATGTGGACTTCCTAGAGTCATTGTCGCCTGCTATATCTGAACATGCCTTCTAGCACAGGCTTACCACCTATAATTTATAAACATGCATTGGACGAACCTCTGAGATATCAGAGAATTCATTTAACTGATTCCCAATGCTCTTTGCCAGGATTTGTAAGAAATCTGCTAACAACACCAACTGCATGTACAATTTCGGGCCTCGTATACACTATAACATACATCAAACTTTCTATTGTTAATGCATATGGAATTTTCTTTATTTCTTCTTTTTCTTTCTCACTTGAAGGACTTTGTTCACTTCTTAACTTAAAGTGACCTGCAAGTAGAGAACCGACAGGTTTTGCCTTGTTCGTATGGAACATTTCAAATACTTTCTCAATGCACCTTCCTTGTGATAACCAAAGCTTGCAGACTTTCTTATCACGATAGATCTTTATGCCTAAAATTTATTTTGCAGGTTCTAAGTCCTTCATGGTAAAGGACTTGCTTAACTCATTTTTCAACCTGTCAATTTTGTCAATATCTTGATCAATAATCAACATGGAGCAAAAGAATAATAAAATCATCATAAAAAAATTTCTTAGTAAATATACAATAGTCTGAGGTGGTTCGTTTATAACCATGATCCACCATAAATAAATCAAACTTTTTATACCATTACCTTGGGGGTCTGTTTTAATCCGTATAGGCTCTTCTTCAACTTGCAAATTATGTGCTCCTTGCTTTTGACTTCAAAACCTTCTAGATGCTCCATATATATCTCTTCCTCCAAATCACCATGAAAAAAAAGCTATCTTGACATTTAGTTGCTCAACCTCTAGATTCATGCTTGCAACAAAACCCAATATGACCGAAATGGATGACACCTTCACCACAGGTGAAAAAATCTCATCCAAAGGCAATGCATTTTTATTTGCTCAAATTCTTTCACAACCAATCTTGCCTTGTACTTTGGCTGTGAGTTCTTCTGGTCAGTCTTCAACCTGAATATCCACTTGTTTTTAAGTGTTTTCTTATCTTTTGACAGCTTCACCAAGTCATAGGTATGACTCTTATGTAAAGAATCCATTTGTTTTTGAATAGCTTTTAGTCACTCCCCTTTATGTTCACCGATTTAAACTTCTTAAAAATCATAGGGTTTTAAGGTGAAGAAAACCCTTAAAAACAAGTTAGAAATCATAGGGTTTTAAGGTGAGAAAACTTTTTTCAAAATAGGAAAATCTCTAAGTTTTTCTCACCTTGTCGATTTTATCGAAACACCCTCGATATGATCAACCTGCTCTGTCGATATCCTCGATACCTTAACGATATTATCGATGTGAGGACCAAAAGTGTCCAACAACTAAATATTCATCTGGACGGATTTATCGATGTATCGATACACCTATCAATATCATCGATATAAGAACTAAAAATGTCCAGCAACTAAATACTCATCTGGACTGATTTATCGATATATCGATTCCCCTATCAATATCATCAATATTCAAATCTCGAGTCCATCGAAAGTGGCTTGATAAGATCGACAGGCAGATTTTCGGTGCCCCTGTTTTTTAATGAAAATCTCAAAGTTCTTCGATAGATCGATGCTCTTCCGATATGATCTGAAGTAAAATATCGATAACATCAGAAGTCTATCGATGATATCGATCGTGGGTGCACATATCTTACAGCAGATATTTCAGGATGTTTTTAACTGTGACCGGGGGCCCTTCGATAGAATCGATATTCAAATATTGATGATATCGGCACCGGGTCAATTACATAGAACAAGGTCATAAACTGTCCAGTAAGCTTAAAGACAAATCCGCTGGATTTATCGATGCCTCGACTCTGATCTCGATATCATCGATATTCAAATTTCGATGATCTCGATGGTTCCCCAATCATTCATGAAAACCTGAAATATTTCAAAGTCAAGTCTCTCTCATTTTTCAAGTGTCGATGGATCGAACCTGTCATCGATGGAATCGGAGTTCGAAATCCGATGACATCGACAATAGTTTCGATTCATCGACCAATTGGCAAAGAGTTTCAAAAGCGTATGACATTGAGTCCGAGTCATCGAGCAGACCATCGATACTATCGAGAGTATACGCTTGATGATATCCAACCTGCTCGATGATATCGAACTCTGTCATAAATGTGACCGTTTTATATCCGTTGAAACTTTTTGCCTATATATAGAGGACTTGTCTTTTGTTGCTGTAAGAGAAAGAAGAGAGAGCTTTTATGTGTTTCAACTTATATCTTATATCCAAAGCCCTTTCTCTTAAGGGAGTTCATCCTCCAATCCACCCTCATCATTGACATTCAATAGAGTGGATTGGGGAATGAATTTTTGCATTCAAGGATCCTCCAGCTACTACCTTAATGGCAAATCATTAAGCTGGGATGCCTTGAATGCATAAGATTGGAATCGCGCACTCTATCTTTCTAATAGCAAAATATTTTGAGAGTAAGATTCCATTTTAACCTTGACCCAACCCGAAGCCAAGTATTGGTATATTATCTTGTGTTGCGGATCAAGGGAGCAGAAGACTCTTCGTCAACAAGGAGGAGGAGATCTTCGACATTGTGCTAAACGAGACTCATCAACTTATTTGTAAGTATCCAGAGTCCAAGAAGACACTTGTCATCATTCCTTTCTAGGATTGGGTCTTAAGTGGTTCTCACCCTTTGAAGTCCTCAAGGAGGCCTCCGGCGGGAGTGTACGTGGTGAGTGCGTTGTGTGGACCCTTGTTCTGTGGAGAGCATAAACATCTGCTTAGGAGTGAACCAGTAAAACTCTAGATTTGAGGTGAACCGTGTAAAACCTTGGGTTTGAGGTGAACTGTGTAGAAATCTCCAGTAGGGTCTTAGGGAAGATCCTTGGCCAGTGTGCCTAAAAGTGGGTGCGCTGTGTTGACCCTTGCTTGTGAGAGCATAAACAGTCAGCCTCAGTGTAGGTTGTAAAGGTTGAAGGTGAACCTGATTTAAAACCTTGGGTTTGAGGTGAACCGCTGTGAAACTTCCTTAGTGAAATCCGGTACACTCAAGGGTTGAGTGCGGTTACCAGGAGTGGAGTAGACTTATGGTCGAACCACCATAAAATGACTGTGTTTGAGATTGTTATTTTTATGATTATGTGATTTGCTTTAACAATTTCTCATCTGAATATTTGATCACACCACACACACATACACAGTCATATCCATCATAAGCTAGCTTGCATACTGCTTACTTCTAAGATAGTTTGTGATTGAATTTTCTACCAGGCTTGGAAGCCAGTAGAGTTACATTTGAGTAATCCTGATATTTGCATGATCACAAGATTAGTAAAGTAGAATTAAAAAAAAACATAAAAACTTTAAAAAGTCCTATTCACTCCCCTCTAGGACATATTGACATATTCCTTCTTCAACTAGTGCAGTCTTTACCGCCATTTCAGTTCAGGCTCACCAATGCTCTAAAGGTATTCATGGACCTCATGAACAGAGTCTTTAAGCCGTTCTTATACAGATTCGTCATCGTGTTTATCGATGACATATTGATTTATTCAAAGAACTGTGAAGAGCATGAAGGGCATCTAAGGGCAGTCCTGGAAACACTTAAGAAAAATTAATTGTTTGCGCAATTCAGAAAATGTGACTTCTAGAAGGAGGAAGTCAAATTTCTGGGACATGTAGTGTCCAAGGAAGGAATATCTGTGGATCTCGCCAAGGTGGCAGCAGTACAAGATTGGAAGCAACCGAAGTTGATTACGGAAGTGAGAAGCTTTCTCGGTCTCGCGGGCTATTACCGGAGATTCATCAGAGACTTCTCAAAAATAGCTTGGCCGCTATCCCAATTGACAAGGAAGGACCTCAAATTCGCCTGGAATGAGAAGGCGGAGGTGACCTTCCAAGAGTTGAAGGATAAACTGACGTCGGCACCTGTGCTTGTGCTGCCTGAGCAAAGGGTCAAGTACACTGTTTATACGGACGCCTCTCGAGTGGGCTTGGGCTGTGTACTCATGCAAAAAGACAGGGCAATTACTTATGCGTTTAGACAGCTAAGGAAGCATGAGGAGAACTACCCCACCCATGACCTGGAACTAGCGGCTGTGGTATTTGCCTTGAAGATATGGAGACACTATCTCTATGGTGAAGAGTTTGAGCTCTTTTCTGATCATAAGAGCCTCAAATATATCTTCACTCAAAAGGATCTGAATATGAGACAGTGCCGCTGGATGGAAACGGTGAAGGACTTCAAGTTCGATGTCTCATATCACCCTGGCAAGGCCAATTTGGTGGCAGATGCCTTGAGTCACAAAACGACAATCGAATTTGCAGCCCCGCTAATGGTGAGGGAGTGAGACATGGTGAAATTTGTTAGGGACTTCGACATGAGACTAACTGTGGAGTAGCCGTACGAGGTCGTAGCCCATATTCAAGCCCAGCCAATGATTGACAGCAAAATCATTGAAGCCCAGGAGGGCGATGAATTGTTGAAGAAGATGAAAGAGAAAGCAAAGAATGATGTGGGGTTTGAATGGAGGATCAGTACCGATGGGGGATTGTGGTACCGAGGCCGCCTTTGTGTTCCAAATCTTCAGGAACTACGAGAGGAAGTCCTAAATTGCGCTCACAACTCCAAGTTGACGATGCACCCTGGTAGTACGAAGATGTACCGGGATTTAAAGAGGAACTATTGATGGGACAACATGAAGAAGGAAGTAGCGGAGTATGTATCCCGATGCCTCACTTGTCAACAAGTCAAGGCCGAACATCGCCGACCACCGAGCCTTCTGCAACCAATGCCCATAGCAGAATGGAAATGAGACTTCATATCTATGGACTTTATTTTCGGCTTGCCCAAGACCAGGAAGGGGCATGACTCAATATGGGTGATCGTGGACCGGTTAACTAAATCAACCCATTTTCTGCCGATGAAGATTTCTAACTCCGCTGATGATTTGGCCAAGTTATATATCAAGGAGATAGTGCGACTCCATGACGTCCTGTTGGAAATTGTGTCGGACTGGGACACGCGATTCACGTCGATCTTCTGGACTCGCATCGAAGAAACCATGGGAGTGAAGTTGAAGTTTAACACCGCCTTCCACCCGCAGACAGATTGACAAACTGAGCGGGTGAAACAGATATTGGAGGACATGTTGCGGGCTTGTGTGCTGGATTTTCAAGAGAGTTGGGACGACTGTCTCCCATATGTCGAGTTCGCCTATAACAATAGCTTCCACGCTAGCATCGGCATGGCGCCTTACAAGGCTTTGTATGGGCGTCCATGCCGAGCCCCGCATTGTTGGGAGGAAATTGGCGAGAAGAGTTTGCTAGGGCCGGACTTAGTACGGATTACGATCGAAAAGATTGGAATCATCCGGCGCCGCCTCTTGACGGCTCAAAGCAGGCAGAAAAGCTATGCCGACATAAGGTGAAGGGACTTGGAATTTGAAGCTGAGGACCACGTATTTCTCAAAATCTCCCCAATGAAGGGTGTTTTACGCTTCCGCAAAAAGGGAAAGCTCTCGCCATGGTTCATCGGGCCTTTCCAGATTTTGGACAGTGTTGGTGCGGTTGCCTATCGCTTGGCCCTACCCACGCCACTTGCCGGAGTGCATAACGTCTTCCACGTATCAATGTTGAAAAAGTACGTCCCGATACTTTGTATATCATCAAGTTGAAGCATGTGGAACTCAAGAAAAATGCCACATACATTCTCAGACTCACTCGAATCCTGGATAGGAAGGAGTAGGTCCTACGTAACAAGGTCATCCCATTGGTTAAGGTACCATGGACCCATTACGATGAAGAAGAGGCCACTTGGGAGATAGAAACAGAAGTTCGCAAGCATTACCCAAGCCTGCTTCAGCATTATGAACAGGTATAAATTTTGAGGACAAAATTTATTTATAAGGGGGGTAGATTGTAACGTCCCATCCAACCAGCACAGTGTCCTGGGGCGTCCACGTAGGATTTGCCGTAGGATCGTTCGTTGAAAGTACTCATGGTGGGGTACCATGGGTTAATTAACTTAGATTTAGTCCATTAGAGTAGACTAGTCTGGTCATGATCGGACCAAGTGCGGGCCGCCAAGCCAGATGACCTGTTTACACTTAATGATAGCCTGTGTGGGCCACTCAGCGACTGAGAAGGGTCAGAAAAATCTAAAAATTTAGAAAACTGAAGATCTCACTGGGCTTGTGGTCCATCGCGGACCAAGGACCCAGTGGACACCCAAAATTAGAATTTGGCACTTGCCAAATGCATCCCACCAATGCCAGAATTGGAATCTGGCACTTGTAAATAAAACCTAGATACCAGGCTTTCCAGCCGTCGAATTTCTTTCAAAATTACGGTGAAGGTTTAATGTATTTTTCTACACCCGTCCACCAAATCTGGGACCCGATCGTGGAACGGTGACCGTTGATCGCAAACCGGACCGTTGATAAAACCTCATATCCGATCGCTCCCAAATTTTCCATGGCCCTTGATTGGGCCATGAAGCACCTATCCTATAAGTTTCATGGCCAGGGGCCCACCAGAACCGTTCCAATCACCAGAATGGTCCCCACAGGGCCATTTGAAGATCGGAACCGTATGATCAAACCTCACTTTCGTTGATCCGTTTGTCTCCAAAATTTGCATGACCCCTCATCAGGCTGTAAGACACCTACACACCAAATTTGGTGGCCAAAGGGGTGTTAAGGCCACCCTAACACCAAAAGGGAGTCCTAGAGGGCTATTTTGAGAATTTGTGGAAACTTAGGGCCAAAGGGCCCAACTATAGGAAATAAATCCCTAGCCCTTATCTCATAACTCTCACCACAACTACCATTACCAAGAGAGTAAAGAGAGAGCAAGAGAGTCAAGGAGAAGGAAGAGAGAGTGAATGAGAGCAAGGTGGACCCTAGATCGTGGTGGGGCCCAAGGAAATCAAACCCCCACGACTCCCTACATCTTCTCCAAGAAGAATCCCTCATTCAAGACCGCCCTTTTCACTTCGTTGATCATCGAGGTAAGATCTATCACCCATTTTCGTTGAAACCCTTGTGTTGAGGGAGATTCACATGGAAACCTAACCTACAAATGTTTGCTTTAGGGATCCCGACCATTCGACCCCAAATTCCACATCTCCTAGGTCGTTCCTAAGCCTTTCAACGATCCGAAGGTGCGAACTATTATTCTTAAGTGGCCTAACACCAATTTTAGTACGAGCTTAATAATTTTGATTGCTTGGATGTTATATTCAAAATTCTAGAGAAACCCTATGAATTATATGTTCGTTGAAATTGTATGGATGTGCATGCTTAGCTCTCAAATTTGGTGTTGATCTTGCCTCTCACATGATATTATGTATGGATGCTAGTATGCTCATGTTTGCTTGATTCTTTTCCCTCATATGTGGTGCTTCATTGTGTGTATGATTTATTACCCTTATGCTCATGATTTCTTAAGATGGAGGAAGTGCTTAACTTCCTCACAAACCCACACACTCACACGCACCTTGTTTCTTGATAATGTTTGCTTGCTTGGTAAGAGTATTCATTTTGTATGGTTGAGATGCATGAGAACATGATATTGATATGTTAGTTGATAACTTGGATACTTGGCATGTTATGAATCACCACCCAACCCTTGGGTTGGTCAGGAATACGAGGAGAGCGAAGGCAGTCCCGTTGGTAAGGGTCGTCTTGAGGCTAAACCCATGGATTTGGGCGAGTACATGTGGGCGACAGTAGTTAGACTACATGGGTTGCTTGTACCCGATGCCGTTCCGCCACATGCTTACTTGAACTTACGCGGTCTAGCCTACTGTCTGACCAACCTTGTTTGTTAACCCTGTTTGCTCAACAGATGTATGGAACCTGAACACCCTACAACCGTAAGTGGCCTACCAATAACCCATTGCAACTGGTCCATAGCCTCGTGAGCCGGACATGGTGGAATGTGACACTGTGTCCGAGTTGTCGGCCTACGTTGGGGTGCTGTGCCTCCCCGTAGTGACCGTGAGTGATCCCTTTCTCTAGGCACTCCTCATGTGCTTGGAGTCGGGGATGAGGAACCTGACAGGATCACGGACCGTGTGGTCTCGGCCTCACACATTGGGGGGCCTTGGCCTCACAACCAGTTTAGGGTTTTGATACGTGGGGTGTACCAGATTCCCAAACCTGCTGGATGAATGGACTTAACTAATAACTCGGCTAACACGATCGCATTGCATCGCATTAGTTAGGGTGACGACTTAGAAGTCGAGGTCGCTCTGAGGGAGTGTGGTCATATGCGATCGTTAGATGGAGTCGCTCGAGGGAGTTTTGTGATGAGGGTATGCATCATATCATCCCGCATGCATGCATTTTAATAAGTGTTACTAGGTGTTGATGATTGACTGCTTTTCATTAAGTTCATATTATAATTGATGCATGTTATAACTTGAGACTAATAGCACCCACTGAGTTGATCACTCACTCTCACTTTGGGACGGTGTTTTAAAACACCAACCAGACCCGTTCATAAATGCAGGTGACTCAGGGCTTGAGGAGCCTGGTGAGGCGAGCTTCGAGGAGGATGACGAGTTGTCCTACTTCCAGTTGATGGATGGTTCTCCGCCAGCTTGAGAGGCGGGATTGGATCACTGAGCAGTGGGCTCGGCTCTATTTTTGGACTCACCATTCTTTTAGGATTTTGTTGGGTGACGCCATGTGCGACCCCCTTTATTCTTTTAGACATGTGTATATATAGATGTATTTATTTTTGGTATTTTTCATTTCAATAGACTGGTGTGATTATGCTTAATGTTCCAGGAAATTCCAGGCGACGCAAGTAAACTGGATTAAACGCATATTAATGAAATCGGTTATAAGTGACACTCGGGAACCCGGGAGTCGAGTGTATGCGCTACCCCCGATTTCCAGGGCGTTACAAACATGGATCCTCATAGCTTGGGCGTTTTAACAGGTGATTAAAACAGGTGTCCCATAGGATACTAGTCCCTCTAGACATAAGACACAGATGGGAGCACGAGTTAGCTGCGATCCGGAGGGTGCGGATTAGGTGCGGCTCTGGCCTCACCCATGACAATGTGTCCCTTACCCAAAATGGATAAAACTATGTGATTCAATCACGACCAAGCATCCAAACTCCAAAACTCCTGAAACTCTTTGTATGATGCAACCAACATGCAAAAATGGATAAAATGAATACTCTTTACCCATGGATCACTCTCTGTATCATTTAGTCCTTCCGAATAGCGTTGTGTTGAGGTGTGAGAGGTCGTATCTTTAAAATCATGAAAAAGTACAGTCATCCTAATATATAAAATGTCCATGGTATTATTAAAGGTAAATCCTGACCAATTAGGATGATTTATAATTCATTGGAAAGGTGGTCAAATGATCTTCCTAACAAACTTAAGTTTCCTCTAATCTGAGTCATGATGAGGAAGATCCGGCCCGTTTATCAAAACCACACATTACTGATTGACTAAAATCATAAAAACTTTGGTCATGCTTTAAACTAGTCAAACGAGATCCGATTGAGAAGATTTTAGTTACAATGAAAAGCTTATCAGGCGACGTTTCCAATGATCTTAAGATCATCAAAAGCATATCATTGGTCAGATCGTAAACAAATAATTTCATATATTGGACGAACGAATTTTTAGCACATCAAACGAGGTCCGATTGAAGTGATTCTAATCTTGTTAGAAAGCTTATCTCATTATCTTTCCAACAAGATAAAGATTATAAAAAACGGACAAGTAACAAAGAAGATATGAGCGTTTGAACATTTGACATAAAAAAACAAATGGTAATGATTATATTTTAACTTATATATATATATATATAATATTATAATATATAATCATTCAAACGTCCTGAAGGTGGGCGCCCACAATTCAGTGCGGGTGCCCACAAC
This sequence comes from Magnolia officinalis, assembly GCA_021015155.1. Taxonomy (NCBI): domain Eukaryota; kingdom Viridiplantae; phylum Streptophyta; class Magnoliopsida; order Magnoliales; family Magnoliaceae; genus Magnolia; species Magnolia officinalis. The sequence continues at coordinate 20,650,415 of JAJHSJ010000012.1, read as the reverse complement.
ATGGACTGATGCAGTGGGTCATCGCAACGGATGCCAATGCTACATAAGGCACTCGGGTCACACAAACATAGGAACATAAGCTAAATCAGAGAGACAGAGGGACAGGGAGACGGAGAGAAACAGAGAGTGAGAGAGAGAAAATAGAGAGTAGAAAGAAAGATAGAAAAATAAAGAGAGAGTCTGAGGGTTGGAGTTTGCTTGGAGGTGCTACCCAAAGTGCCTTAAAGATTTCCAACGTGCCGACATGCTACCAAACACATGAGACAAAAATGGTCATCAAAGGAGTAAAAAAAGCTAAGAATTCGTTCACCTTTATTTAATTTGCATTCCACTTTACACATTTCAATTCAAAATTAACTACATCCACATTTTATTCTGCATTATTCTTCATCTTCCATTTTTCACTTTATTTGCCCGCCCAGGATCTTAAATCCTGTGAAGTAAGGCTAGTTAACATTTTATCTTATTCACTGCATTTTACTTTATTTGTCTACCTAGGGCCACTTGACTCTATGATGTAAGGCCAAATAATTTTTTTCTTATCTTTGCCTGCCCGGCCCGCATGGGTTATGCAAAACACGGCCAAGTATAAAATGCTGAAATTCTATTAGATCCCCAAAAATTGCAAATCTTGTAAAGTAGAGACTGCACATTGTGTGGGCGGAAAATGGTGCTTAAACCCTTCATTTTCCATCACTGAGTCCCTTACTTGGAATCTACGGCCACAGACTAACTGCGAGATTCACTTGAGTTAGGAAATCGTGAGATTCCCCGACCTCTAAGCGATTATACGATTTGTATCCGGCCGTCGATTTTATGCTTCATGTGGCTATTGGCGACTTGAAATCAAATGTATTTTTACACCTGAGTCAATAACACACATTGTCCACAGTAACAAAATCAATATAAAAACCAACAAAGCGAGGACACCACCATGCTTGTGTGCGCGTGTGGGGGGAGGCGTTCACAGAATGGCGACTCCACTGGGGATTGTGCTAGTTACTAGCCTAGGCCCAACTTGAAACACATGATTTTTCAATTTATGGAGATTTTATAAATTCGGCATATTTACTTCCCTGCACTCCAGTCAATACTAGTCTTTTTTACTTTCCGTATCATGCTTTCTAAAAATCCAGTAAATACTGGTCTCCTACTAACACACTAATTCGCTAACAGTCTAGTGTATATTGGTCCATTTACTTTCCTGCCTGCATCCTGCATTCCAGTATATACTTGTCCATTTTACTTTCTTGCAAGCATCCTGCATTCCAGTATACTAGTCTATTTACTTTCCTGCCTGCGTCCTATATTCCAGTCTATACTCATCCATTTTACTTTCTCGCAAGTATCCTGCATTCCAGTATACTGGTCCATTTACTTTCCTGCCTGCATCCTGCATTCCAGTCTATATTGGTCCCTTTTACTTTCTCGCAAGCATCCTGCATTCCAGTCTACACTGGTCCACTTTACTTTCCTACCTGCCTCAAGCATTCCAGTTGTCACTGGTCCCTTTATTTTCTTGCAATCCAGTTCTCACTGGTCCATTTACCTTTCTGTTAATCCAATGTACATGGTCCATTTCCCTCACCCCACCATGCACTCAATCCCTCTAACCGAGGAACATAGGAACATCGAAGAAGTCAATCATTATGAGGAAGAGGCTAACCGAATGCCAGAAGGGGCATAACCTCCTTTGGCCCAACCAAATGAATTCGATCGACTTCGGGAACACTTCGAGAACCAACTAAGAGCCATGCGAAATGAACTTTAGAAACAACATGGGGTAGAACTCCTGTCTACAAAATTTAGGGATCTTTGCCCATTCCCCGATGCTAAGGTACCTACAAACTTTGAGGTACCCAAGTTTCAGCGATACGACGGCACGGGATGCCCAACTGCACATTTAAAAGCAATCTGTGGTGAACTTGATACTATGGCAGAAGATAATAGGGCATTGATGAAAAGGCCGAGCTTAAGAGTCCTAGGGGGGGGGGGGTGAATAGGACTATGCCAAATTAAAAATTAAATGAGGAATTTAAATAAATATAAATGAAGATAGCATTAAACAATCCCACAAAGCGGAAATGAAAAGCAACCTCAAATGTACAAGTATTGAGAGGTTGATACAGATGTTGTTCTAAGGACAACCTTACACCAATGGTTTATGGTAAGACAACCTGATTCCTATAAAGGTCTGTGCATCAAAGTCTCAAACTGATACAGAGGAATAAATAAACAAATAAATAAATAGCAAAGAAAATAAACTAAGCTATTACAACATTCCCACGCTTGCATAAAAGAAATTACAACATTCTCCACAAATGCTTAAAAAGGAAATTACAACTTTCACACAATGCCACAACCAATCATTCACCACAAGGCCAGAAATTATAGTGGTTCGCTTGTGTGTACACCAACTATTTAGAAAAACAACCACACAACTACTCCACTCCCAATATCCTCACACAGTGGATATTAGTGTTCACTATGCAATAGGTTTTCCAAGGTTCACCTAAAACCTTCACAATTGTGTCTTTCAAGTGGACTTACACAATTCAAAAACCCCACACTTTGAGTTTTCTAGATCACCTCAGATAAACCAAAAATAAAGAGATTTTTTCTGGCACAATTTCAAAGAAACCAAAAGAATAGATTTACAGAAACATAAAATACTTATCTGGATATTCTCCTTTGATGCAGTCTGGTAGAACCAATTCGTAATAGATGTTCAATGTCCACACTCACTTATGAAAAGATTCTAAGTTCTAAATGATTTTTAGATTAAATCACCTTGGGCTAGCTTGATTTGATTTTGATTCCAAGAAATGGGAAAACTAAAATCCCTTCTTCAAATAAGATTGGAATATAGAACTCAAAATCAAATGCAAAAAGCTAATTAAAGAGAATATTAAATGAGCACTAAATAGCTTAAGAATATCACTAACTTATCTCTCAGAGTGGTGTCTTGATTTTGCTTGAATTGAATGAAAAACTCGGAAAATCGTACTCTATTTATAAGTGCAGAAACCGTTCACTCGACTGGTCTGGGGGACAGCTCGACTGGTCGAAGGACCAACAAATTTTTGAAATTTTGGGTGCGATAAGATAAAACCATTCCATGACTGGTCGAGTGGCTTGCACGACCGGTCGAACCCTGCACTCGGCTGGTCGTGTGAGACCCAATTTAGTTGTTGGACTTTGAGTCGAGCCTGCTCGACTGGTTGAGCACTATTCACTTGATTGGTCGAGCAATCTCCAGGACTGGTCGAAGATCTAACAAAAAATCTCGAAAATAAGTAACAAACCTTAGACTGGTCGAGGAATTTCTTGGACTGGTCGAGCCAGTACTAAGACTAGTTGAACATAGGCTAAGACTAGTCGAGAAAAAGCCTATACACTTATAAAGTGACCCAATTAAAGTATGTAATCAATATGACCTAACCTACGATCAATCTAGGGTCATTCATACCTTATAAGTGATGTTTGAACATTGAAACATCTTTTGCTTCAGTTGATAGTTGATCTTGACGTACATGAATCTTGACATCTTGAAGTATGTTGAAGCTTGAACTTGTAACACTTTGAAGCTTGATTTTGAAACACTTCGAAGCTTGAGGAACACTTTGAAGCTTGAGCTTGAGGTACTTTGAGTTGCATTTCACTTTGAGCTTTGAGTACCAAAGTAAAGCATATTATCTTGACTTAGATGAAGCTTTGAAAGCTTGAACTAACACTCGATGAACTTTTATACTTGCGATGCTTGAATCTTGAAATGGATCATCTTGAACTTGTACTTGAATCTTAAAAATGGAACATCTTGAACTTGAAGAAGAACAAAACAAGATACAGATTTCAAGAGGTTTTAGCACTACGAAATTTGATAATCATAGGAGCTAGAAAATATAGCAGTTACAATCTCCCCCGTTGTCAAATTTGTGACAAAACACACTTCATTAAAATAAGATATGCATAATATGCACAATAAAGAATCATGCACCAATTTTAACCTGGTCAAAGAATCATGCATTACTTTCAAACTGGTCAAATCAACCTGGTCAAATCAATATGCTTCAATACTCATCGAAACTCATTAATACTCCTCCTTAATACCATATAGCAAAAAAATGCTACCTATCCACATTCTTCACACATTTATCATAATCAAATAAGCATGATAAAATTCTCCCCCTTTTTGTCACAATATGACAAAGGAAAGAACCGATAAATGATAATGAAAGAAAGATAAGAAAGTAAATAGAAGAGTAATAAGTAATAAGAGAAGATATGAATATGTTAACAAGATAACTAAGTCAACAGAATCAAGCAATGCTAAACACAAAATACAAGAGAAAATCAAGTATTAAAATTTATTACATAACCACTATTCAAATACTAATCAGAACCAGAAGAAGGAGCAGGTATGAAAGGATCAATTTGATGAAATCCCTTGTTAATGTGCCTAAGGTATTTGCGCATATATTTAAATTGCATTTCTTGAGACACATGCATACCTTCAACCTTTTCCTCAAGTGAGCGTAAACGTGCATTATAATCAGATGGTTGATAATCAGGATCACCAACAGAATCAGATTCAATTTCATCAAAAATGTCATCCATATTGACATCATCTTGAGGCAAATCACCCTCCTCTTCATTTGCTTAAGCTGCTCCACCAGCACCCACATCAACTTGGCCTGGGGCCAACTTCAAATTCATTTTGTTAATGTTAGAATTGTTGAAGGGTAGATGATTAATGGGAGCTTACCCAACAAGCATAGCCACTAAACTATGGGTGGCTAACACAGTCATAAGATAAACAAAGGGTATGTCACTGTGACCTAGGTGGAGACGGAACTGAATAATGCTATGACAAATCAGATAAGGAAGACATAGAAAAACTCCAGAAATGATAGAATGGAGAATACGAACCATGAATGTAGTAAGCTCAGTTTTGTTACCAGATCGTGGATAGACATTTGAAATGAAAATCCTATGAAGGATTCTGTATCTGGGTAACATAAACTTGGAGGCGAGCGCATTCCCAGTACTCTATTCCGCATCCATATTACAAAGATCTCTAGTGAGCATTCGCTTCTCAGATTCAGAAGGTTTGTTCACAAGAGAACGAATAAGAATACCTTCGTCATTAACAGGTATATCCATTAACTCAGAAATAAGATGACAGTCCACATCAACTGGACCTTCTCTGGTCATAATAGTAAATGTCAGATTCTCAGTAGAAAAATCAGTAATATAAGCATACATAGCCTACGCAATGGAGTGGTATGTAGGTCCATCCCAATGTAGTATGTTATCTCATCCTACAGACTAAAGGAAATGATCAACATCAAACAGACCCAAATGATCAGGATTAACAGTTCGTTCTACTATCACATTGTGCAATCTAATATCCCGCACATAATTGGGATCTTCCTCGGGCGACCGAAGGTGGTGCACGGTGATAGGAGCCGAACGAGATGAAGAAGGACCACGAGATCATTTCTTCTTGGTTATACCTTCCATTTGCAATAAAGAATGCAAGGAATACAGAGATTGCAAAAGAGGTAAGAAGGGTTTCTAGTAGATCAGATTTTTTGGTAGAAAATTCCAAAAACCAACATAAAACATGAAATAAACCATACAAATGAAGAAAAGGAAGTGCAAAGGACTTGAATCTATAAGAACATCGAAAACAATGCACTAACCATGGAGGAATCGAAGATGGGTTCGACCGGTCGAGGTAGTGCTCGTTGGAGAAGAAGACCCAAATGAAGAAAAAGTGATTTTTTCCCAAATAAAAGATCAAACCCGTGTTTCACGATGGGTCGCGTACATGATCGATCGGTCGTGTCACAACTGGTCGAGTATGTACTCGATTGATCGTGCACCTCACAAAATTTACAATTTTTCATAAATTTTAAATTCTAAAAAATTTCAAAATAAAAATATATACATTATGATACAAAAGGACATGAATCATCAATTCAAATTACACGTACCAAGATCAAATCTCAATTTTGTAAACCTGCATTTGTCGAGCGATTTTGTGAATATGTTTACAAGTTGAGTCTCGGTTGGAATATAATCCAAAGAAATTGTCTTATCTTCCACTAATTCACGAATGTAGTGATATCTAATGTCAATATGCTTGGATCGTGAATGTTGAATTGGATTTTTAGAGATATTAATTGCGCTTGAATTATCACAATATAAAACCATGGATTCTTGCGCAATTTTGTAATCACTTTGAATTCTTTTCATCAATACAAGCTGAGTATATGCATTACCTGCATCAATGTATTCAGCCTCAGCTGTTGAGAGCGATACCGAACTTTGTTTCTTACTTAGCCTAGAAACTAAACAGTTCCTTACATAAAAACAACCACCACTGGTTGATTTTCGATCATCAATGTTACCAGCCCAATCAACATCCATGTAGCCAGCTAATTGCACACTAGTATCATGTGGATACCAGAGACCAAGATTTGCTGAACTAGCGATATATCGCAAAATACGCTTAACAGCAATTAGATGTGACTCTTTAGGGTCAGATTGATATCTATTACAAATTCCTACGCTAAATGCAATATCAGGTCGGCTCGCAGTTAAATAGAGTAAACTACCAATCATACTGCGATATAACTTAGGATCCACACTTTTACCTGTTGAATCCTTAGAGAGTTTTAGAGTAGTACTCATTGGAGTATTAAAAATTTTCTCACTCTCAAATCTGAACTTTTAAACTAAGTTTAGAGCATATTTGGTTTGAGAGATAAAGAAACCATCATGAAGCTATTTGACTTGCAACCCTAGGAAATAGTTTAGTTCTCTAATTATATTCATTTCAAATTTAGACTTCATAAGATCTGCAAACTCAATAGTCATGTTAGCATAGGTAGATCCATAGATAATATCATCAACATAGATTTACACTATTAGTATGTGATCATTATGTTTCTTTACAAACAATATTTTATCAACACTTCCCATTATAAAGTTATGACTTAGTAGAAACTTAGTCCACTTTTCATACCATGCCCTGGGAGCTTGTTTCAAACTGTAGAGTGCATTTTTTAGGTGATAGACATGATTTGTCATGTTTAGGGTCTTCAAAACGCGAATGTTGTTCAACATACACTTCTTCATGCAAATCGCCATTCAAGAATGCACTCTTTACATCTATTTGGTATATTTTAAACTTTCTAAAGCATGCAATGGATATAAATAGTCTGATTGATTCAAGACGAGCTACTGGGGCAAAGGTCTCATCGTAATCGATGCCTTTAATTTGAGTGTACCCTTGTACAACCAGTCTAGCCGTGTTTCTTATAATATTTCCAAGTTCATCAGATTCATTTTTGAAAATCCATTTTGTTTCGATAATGTGTTTATCTTTTGGTCTTAGAACTAAGTACCTCACATCATTTCTTACAAACTGATTGAGCTCTTCTTGCATCTCTACAATCCAGTTTTCGTCAGTAAGAGCTTCTTTTACGATAGCCGGTTCTATCTGAGATGTAAAGCATACGTAGTTACACATATCTTCAAGTTGTCTACGAGTGCGCACACCAGTGAGAGGGTTTCCAAGGATTTGATTAGAGTGATGGTCTTTAACTGTCCTCAGTTCAGTGTTATTTTGACTTGATGAAGAGTCTGGTTCATCAATTAAAAGAACTTCATTATTTTCTGAACTTGAGACAAGTGTATTCAAGTGATCGTCTATAACCACATTAATGTACTCTTGAATTACACCAGTCCTCTTATTAAGAACCCGATATGCTCGACTATTTAGAGCATACTCTAAAAATATCTCTTCATCACTTTTGGTGTCAAATTTACCCAGATTTTCTCAGTCACGTAAAATGTAGCACTTGTTGCCAAAAACTCGAAAGTATTTGACAGTAGGCTTCTTATCAAACCACATTTCATAAGCCATTTTACCGTTTGATTTTCTAGTATAAACGCGGTTAATTATATAGTAAATTGTATTAACAGCTTCAGCCCAAAGATTTTTAGGAAGCTTCATACTATTTAGCATTACATTTGCCATTTCTTAAAGCACTATTTTTTCTTTCCACTATACTACTTTATTGTGGTGTTTTGGGCGCAGAATATTCATGTGATATTCCCTGATCACTGCAAAATTTCTCAAAACCGCTATTTTCAAATTCTGAACCATGATCACTATGGATCTTAGTGACTTGTGATTCTTTTTCCGTTTGGATACATTTAAGTACCCTTTTTACTTCATCGAGAGTTTTTAATTTGTCTCTTAAGAAGACTACCCAAGTGTACCTGGTAAAGTCATCAACAATTATCAGAATGTACTTCTTGCCACCTCGACTCTCCATTCTAGTTGGTCTAATGAGATCCATGTGGAGAAGTTCGAGTGGCTTAGATGTGGCATTGGAGTTCACCTTTTTGTGAGTACTCCTAATTTGTTTGCCAATCTGGCATTCGTCACATATTTTGTCCACTTTCTGTATTTTGGGTAAACCTCTTACCAACTCTCTTTTGCTCAATCTATACAAGTTACGATAGTGTACATGTCCGAGGCATTTATGCCATAATTCGGTTTCATCAGTGTGGACCATGTAAGACGATAAATTAGATGAGCTTGAACCACAAATAATGTAGCAGTTTTCAGAAGTTCTATGATCGGTTAATATTACAGAATCATTTTTATTTAAAATTTCACATCCTTGGTTAGTAAATTTTACACTATGATTTTTATCGCATATTTGAGAGATGCTTAATAAATTATGTTTTAACCCTTCTACATATAAAACATTCTCAAATAGAGGGAGGTTAAAGAGTTGAACTATACCTTGGCCAACAATTCTGCAGTTGCTACCATCACCGAATGTGACCGAACCATCAGTCATGTTTTTAAGATTGGTGAACAGTCCTTTGTCACCTATCATGTGTCTGGAGCATCCACTGTCTAGGTACAATTTTGAATGGCTCAAAGATTTGAAAGCAGTGTGTACAACCAAACAAGTAACCTTAGGAACCCATTTCATTACAGTTTTGAGTTTAGGAGTATAGTTTGTCTTCTTATGTTTGAAGTTGATATACGATCGACCCATTGAGTTAGATTTTAAGAGCTCCTTAAGTAAGTCAACAATTTTTTTCAGTTAAAGGATTTCGATTTTGATTTTTATAGTTGATATGGTTACTTTTAGGTTTTAAGGTTTGAAAAGTCTTAACATTTTAAAAATAATTTTGATTCAGACCTTTCCCTTTTGAGTTTGAAGACTCCCCTTTCACAAATCTGGGTGGAGTATTCTTATGTTTGGGAGGAATACTTTTGTCGTAGCCCAATCCAGATCGATCACCACATTTTTTGGATCCGGATAAGAGTTTTTCTAAATTGGGATCACCTTGGGCATACCTCCATATGTCTTTTAAACTCAAAAGTGAAGAGACTTCTAATTTTAGTTTTTTATTTTCAGATTTTAAGTTTTCAACTAGGGAGGTTTTGAAATCTAAGTCGCACTTAGTTTTGTCAAAGCAATCTGAAATGTGTGATTTTTCTAAGACTAGATTATCAAAATTTTCTTTTAGTTTTTAAAACTTTTCTTTTTGAAGTTTAAGCTTTATAGCAATTTTGCAACTTTCCTTGTATAGGGAATTATAAGCATATTGAACATCTTCTTTATTTTCATGATCACTATTCAGATTTTCTTCACTGGTTGAATCATCATTATCTAAAAAAGTAACTTGGCTAGAGTCATTTGGGCTTTAACATCATTACCCGACTCGGTTTCAGAATCTTCTGACTCAGAAAAAGTTTCAGAGTAGGAAGATTCATCCCATGTAGCTAACATACCTTTCTTTTTAGGTTTGTCCTTTTTAGGACATTTGTTCGCTAGATGCCCATATTCATGGCAGTTGTAACATTGACTGTATTTTAAAGATTTCTAAGTTTTAGATCTAGATCTTTTCTTTTCAATAAGTTTTTGTAAATCAATCCTCTTTTTACTTTTGAAAATCTTATAAAACTTTTTAGCTAAAAGGGCCATATCATCTTCAGAATTTTCTAAATCAAAACTGTTATTTTCTTGAGAAATATTTTTAGAAGACTTAAGGGCAATAGATTTACCTTTAGGAGCTTTAAAGTTTAACTCATAAGTTTGTAAACAACCAACCAATTCTTCTACCCTCATATTTTCGTATCACGAAGCTCCTGGATCACGGTCACCTTTGAATTGAACCATTCAGGTAATGAGCGCAGTATCTTTACACAGACTTTACTTTCTGAGATTCTATCACCAAGACCCACATAGAGTTGACAATGTCATTCAATCTTAAATAGAAGTCCATGAAAGTTTCACTTTCTTCCATATGTATTTTCTCAAATTTGGTTGTGCGGATTTGGACTTTAGATTTCTTGACAATTGTTGTTCCCTCGTGTGTTATTTCCAAAATATCCCAGGTTTGTTTTGCAGTATTACGGGATATAATTCTCTTGAATTTATCCGGTGATAGTGTGCAAGTGATTGCATTTAAAGCCTTTGCATTGGCACTACTCTCACTTTTCTAAAGAGCGGACCAAGAAAAATAAGGTGAGACTTTTATTGTTTTAGATCCATCGGTGCTAGTTACTTCAGTAGTAGGAGGGGTCCAATTGGTCACTGTGGCTTGCCACACGCTCTCATCCATGGATTTTAAGAAAATCCTCATTTTGGCTTTCCAATAGGCATAATTGGAGCAATCAAATGGTGGAGGCCTAGTGACTGAAAGGCTATCAAAATCTGACATCTTAAAAAGCTCAGTTCGATTAGCTCAGAAATTAGTCCAATAAATAAAGCGAGCTATTAGGCTCTGATACCATTTGAAAAGGCCGAGCTTAAGAGTCCGAGGGGGGGGGGGGGTGAATAAGACTATGCCAAATTAAAAATTAAATGTGGAATTTAAACAAATATAAATGAAGATAGCATTAAACAATCTCACAACGCAGAAATGAAAAGCAACCTCAAATGTACAAGTATTGAGAGGTTGATACAGATGTTGTTCTAAGGACAACCTTACACCAATGGTTTATGGTAGGGCAATCTGATTCTTAGAAAGGTTTGTGTATCAAAGTCTCAAACTGATACAGATGAATAAATAAACAAATAAATAAATAGCAAAGAAAATAAACTAAGCTATTACAACATTCCCATGCTTGTATAAAAGAAATTATAACATTCTCTACAAATGCTTAAAAAGGAAATTACAACATTCACACAATGCCACAACCAATTATTCACCACAAGGCCAAAAATTATAGTGGTTCGCTTGTGTGTACACCAACTGTTTAGGAAAATAGCCACACAACTACTCCACTCCCAATATCCTCACACAGTGGATATTAGTGTTCACTATGCAATAGGTTTTTCAAGGTTCACCTAAAACCTTCACAATTGTGTCTTTCAAGTGGGCTTACACAATTCAAAAACCCCATACTTTGAGTTTTTTGGATCACCTCAGACAAACCAAAAATAAAGAGATTTTTCCTAGCACAATCTCAAAGAAACCAAAAGAATTGATTTACAGAAACGTAAAATACTTATCTGGATATTCTCCTTTTGATGCAGCCCAGTAGAACCAATTCATAGTAGATGTTCCACGTAGATGTTCAATGTCTACACTCACTAATAAAAAGGTTCTAAGTTCTAAATGATTTTTAGATTAAATCACCTTGGGCTAGCTTGATTTGATTTTGATTTCAAGAAATGGGAAAACTAAAATCCCTTCTTCAAATAAGATTGGAATATAGAACTCAAAATCAAATGCAAAAAAGCTAATTAAAGAGAATATTAAATGAGCACTAAATAACTTAAGAATATCACTAGCTTATCTCTGAGAGTGGTGTCTTAATTTTGCTTGAATTGAATGAAAAACTTTAAAAATCATGCTCTATTTATAAGTGCAGAAACTGTTCACTCGATTGGTCCAGGGGACAGCTCGACTGGTCGAAGGACCAACAAAAATTTGAAATTTTGGGCACGATAAGATAAAACTGTTCCATGACTGGTTGAGTGGCTTGCACGACCGGTCGAACCCTACACTCAACTGGTCGTGTGGGACCCAATTTCGTTGCTGGACTTTGAGTCGAGCTTGCTCGACTGGTCGAGCACTATTCACTCGACTGGTCGAGCAGTCTCCAGGACTGGTCGAAGATCCAACAAAAAAAATCCCGAAAATAAGTAACAAACCTTGGACTGGTCAAGGAATTTCTTGGACTGGTCAAGCTAGTACTAAGACTAGTCGAACATAGGTTAAGACTAGTCGAGAAAAAGCCTATACACTTATAAAGTGACCCAATTAAAGTATGCAATCAATATGACCTAACCTATAATTAATCTAGGGTTATTCATACCTTATAAGCAATGTTTGAACATTGAAACATCTTTTGCTTCGGTTGATAGTTGATCTTGACGTACATGAAGCTTGACATCTTAAAGTATGTTGAAGCTTGAACTTGTAACACTTTGAAGCTTGATTTTGAAACACTTTGAAGCTTGAGCTTGGAACACTTTGAAGCTTGAGCTTGAGGTACTTTGAGTTACATTTCACTTTGAGCTTTGAGTACTAAAGTAAAGTATATTATCTTGACTTAGATAAAGTTGTGAAAGCTTGAACTAACACTTGATGAACTCTTATACTTGTGATGCTTGAATCTTGAAATGGATCATCTTGAACTTGTACTTGAATCTTAAAAAAGAAACATCTTGAATTTGAAGAAGAACAAAACAAGATACAGATTCCAAGAGGTTTTGGCACTACAAAATTTGACAATCATAGGAGCTAGAAAACACAGCAGTTACAATTGATCCGTCTGTTCCAAAAAATCCCTAAGGGGTGATACATTAGATTGGTACACGTCTCTGGACTATCATAAGATTAGAACATGGGAACAATTGTCCCAAGCCTTTATAGATCGTTTTGCATACAATCTAAATGCAACACCCTGAAGGTCAGACTTAGCAACCCTTAGGCAAAGGAGCGACGAAACATTATCTACATAAGTAGGGTGATGGAGAGCCATGGCCGCATGAATGAAAACATCCATCGATGAAGAAATACAAATCTCTATGATTGTCCATTCGGCCAATCCAAATATATCAGGATATCTGATTTCATACCCGTATGCCAATTGTACTCAGCTCATCCATGCGGGGGAACAGGTGGAGGCCGGAATAAGAACTGTCACAATTGCACCATGGCCCCACTAGTCTACCTCGGTATAAAAAACAAAACTTGAAGAAAAGGAAGACAAATACAGAGTAAGAAATAAAGATGTGGTCGTTCCTGTCGTTGCCTCCGCACAAGAATTCCAAGATCTCCTCTGCAGGAACAACAATACCAATCTCAGCAACAATAACCTAGGTGGAATTCGCGATACACAAACCAGAACAGAAAAATGGGTGTAACGCAGGTGTCTAGGCAATTTACACCATTGGCCCAATCATACATGGACATTCTAGCCACACTCATCCAAAGGCAGCGCTTGGCATCGCTCCAGCCTAGACCACCACCAAACCCGTTGCTTAAATTGTAACAACTCGGAAAATTCCGTACAATGGCCCGAGTACCACCTCGACCAGAAATCGCTTAGGATCAAATCCATTAGAAATTTGACAAAGTTAACTAAGCGCTAAACTAGATTAGCCATGAAATCCGCTAGAATCGCTTTAAATACGATCTGCAAGACCCAAAACTTGTAGAATCATTGACGCTAGGTTAGCCTAAAATCTAGGATCAAACTCATTACCCGACTGCTCTCGGGAGAACATTGAAACTTCGTATCAGATCTGGACCGCACATCGGGAGTCCGAATAATACGAAGTTATAGACTTAGGACCGCCTCGCTGGGCTTGATAACCATCTTGGAGATCAAATCCAGACAGTGTTCCATGGCTATTCGCTTGAGTCCAGAGCGAAGAGTGTGAGAACACTTAGTTTTTTTATAAACAAATATCTCAAATAGTAATCTGAGACTTGTTACTTGTGGACAATTTGTAAGCAACCAGACCGTCAGAATCTGACCCAAATACACCCTCGGATCAGGAAAAATTTCATATACATGGCAGTGTACTTGAAATCTCTGATCGAGTTTCACTGACCGTTGAACTGAAATTAGTCCGCCACGCGTGATCTGAGAATCAGACTGAAATGAAAACTTAACTCCACCTAGATCCAGAGTCTGTGAGCTTAAGTCTGACTTTTGGCTCAAGGGGGCCCGCCAGAAGTGCTCCGTTGAGCTAGAACAGACTCACTTTGGTTATAACCTAAGTATATCTTGACCATAAGTCTGTTTTTGTGTGATTTTAGGATATATAAGGACCTTAGAACCCTCTCTCATCCAGCCATACGAATTTGAGAAAAACCCTAAGAGAGAAGTGAGAAAAGAGAGAGAAAGTGTGAGAGAAGTGGGAGAACCTCCCTACTCCTTTCCCTTGCCGCTCTACAAGCTTAACCACTCAAGTCTAATCGCTTTCCCGGCGATTCTGACTTCATTTCTAGGTAAGAAACCCTAACCCTAACCTGTTTTGGGGTTTTGATAGTTGTAGGTTATAAAATAGCTAACCTATTTCATTCTATAGGTTACTAAACTGTCTAATACGAAAGCTTAGCAAACTTATCGGATTCGTTACGATTCTACGATAAAAGGTACGGACTTTAAGTGTATAGGTTATGGTTTTCAATGCTTTCAATGTCAGATAATGATAGATTCATGATCTGCATGCAATTGCACATGTACAAAGTGCTGTCTGTTTTCCGTTACGATTAAATACGAAGAATATGGAATTTTGTATATTCTAGGTATTTGTAGAAAGTACCATATACGTATAAATTTTGGAAATGTGTTTGCTATGATTATTTACTGTATGAACATATTATATATGTGTAAAATACTTGCTTGGCGAAAGGGCTCGCCCTAATACATGTTTTGCTAATATACACTATGTATGTTGAAATAGTGTATTGTAAGTGTTTGTGAAAATGCTTGTGAGAGTAAGTGCTTGGATGATGGTGCCTTAGGTAGGTGTTGAGATGGGATTCTCAACTGCCTTAGAGACGTATATGATTTCCTCCATGTTGGTTGTTTAATTTAACCGCTTACTTATGAAATATATGTGTTTGTATTTCCTGTTTATATGGTGCTTTATAACATGCTTTATGACATGTTTGTTAACATGCTTGAATTACTTTGTTTATTATGCTTTACTCCACATGCTCTGAATAAGGATTGATTGCGTTTAGGACTATGATTATAGTCCAGACAATTGGTACCAGACTTGAGTTCGTGGTTAAGATTCATTTCGCCATGTAGGATGTGTTTGACGAACCCGAGTCATACTTCAGTTGGCGACAGTGGTTAGGCCACGCGAAGTACTTATGCACTTCATGTCGTTCAGTTGATTGTGTGCTCGAGCTAGTCAGGCTCGTCAAGTAACCCTTTATGTCTAATGTATGTTCACCATGTTTGGACACTACTGCTTGAACTAGGGTACCAAACTTACCAGTGAAATCCCGTTAACCATGGTACCTCGATCCGCTAAGACTCATGAGCCGGGCATGGTGGTATGGGACACCGTGGTCGAGCTGTCAGCCTACGTTGGGGCCACGTGCCTCCCCGTAGTGACCAGTGAGCAACCTTGACTCGTGAGCCGAATACGGTGGTATGGAACACTGTATTCGAGCTGTCGGCCTACACTGATTGGTGACGAGCCCTTTGTAGTGACCTCGAGCATACTCTAAATTTGCGGTGAGGCGACGAGTTTTGCCGCGGTGTATAGAGTATGAACTAGGCCTGTATTAATTTAGTGATGAACCGTTAAAAAGGTGATGGGGGAGTGGTGTAACGAATGCGTGTAATAGCCCTGACAGCCTTTGCAGCGCCTTAGAACCACACTATCGTATGAGATTATCTAGGTTTGACGACCCTAGAATGGATCATGTTTGGGAATGATACAAGGGAGGTACCTTAGTTTCCCAATCCTGCTGTTTGAAATGGACTAATAACAACTCGGTAATCATGCTCATCATTGCATTGCATGTGCCTGGAAGATGTAGAGCACTGAGGAATGAAAGCATGCCACGAACGTAAGATGGTGTCGCATGAGGGAGTATGTGGTGAGGGCATGCATCATGACTGCATTAATACTTGCATTAATAAGAGTAGTTAGGAGTGTTTTATTGTACTACTTTATCATTACTACTTGACTGAATTGATAACATGTTAACCTATGCTTTATTGTTCCACTGAGTTAGCTACTCACTCCCACGTTACGGGACGGTGTTGTACACACCAACCAAACTCTGTCGTAGGTGCAGATGACGTGAGGACTCAGGAGGCTGAGTCGGACTATGACGAGGACCAGGACGAGTTCTCGTATATGCAGTATGCTGGTGGCTTTGCCTAGACTGCCTGGATCGACGGAATTTACCGGGCTTACTTCTTTAGTTGTACTTTTGACATTTTGATCGTAAAACAGATACATGTATATGGTGACTCAGTTGGGTTCATACTCTGGAGATTGAGATGGTTTTGTTTCTTTACATACATATATATATATATATACAGTTTCAGTCTTCCGCTTGCCTTTATACAATTGATCTGGAGTATGAATTACTATTTTGGTATAATCTCACTCTTGTTTATTGCACTAACACAAACAACATTTAATCATCATTATCTATGTTGCATAAGTGATATTTTGAAACTCGAGAGTTGAGTTGCTACTTGACCCTCGAATTTCAGGGCGTTATAAGTTGGTATCAGAGCATGATTTTGATTAAACCGGACCTGAGTTATGTTCCCACGACGTACGCTGAGTTCTTTTGACATAGGAGGGTGCGAGAACAATGTAGTAACAGTCTTAGGCATCTCAGTTTCGTCCAATGGCAAAATTCACTAAAACGAACGCCGAAATTGAGTCTGTACCCAACCCTGGTCGCACAAGTCATCCCAAAACATTTCTAGGCCGTCTATCGATGGGTCTAGATCCCAATCCACCCAATTCCAGCTGTTAAAACTCCGTAAATGTCAGTTTAGATTAGAGCCTTCTCGAAACTACTCGAAATTGGAATGAACGGAGTCGTGGGCCTCCGCACGCCAATCCAGAGGGACCCAGGACAAACCTAGGGTGTATTTGGCACCTTGGGAGGGTGGTGAACACTGCCCTACTGCGGTGGTGTAGTTCCGGCCAATCGGACCGCGGCGGAACCGCGGTCGACCGTAGTCAGGTCCATCGGGTCTGGTCAGGGTCGGCCCGACCCCAGGACATGTGTGGGGCCCGCGAAATCGCGTGGGGGCCCCTATTTCTATTCCGCTTTCTCCCCTTTCCTCATTTCTACCCTTCCAAGCTCTCCAACTGCTGCCTCCTCTCTTAACTCTCCCTCCCAATCGTTAAAACCCTTGATTTCGGTCACAACCCATCCCTCTCTTTTGTTCACAGCAACCCTACCTTCCTATCCCCTCCATTTCTCTCTTATTTCAGCCCATACACTCTCCATTTCGTCTGAAATTCGTGCACACCCCCTACCCCACTTCATCTTTTCATTTTTCTTCTTAAACCCTGGTCGTTTGGGCCTCTACAACCACTGTTGAGACCCCAGTTCGTGGAGAAGCAAAGAGAGCAGCCCTTTCTCTCTCTTATCTTCACCTAGGATCAATCTCATTACCCGGTTGCTCTCGGGAGCACATCGAAACTCTGTATCGGATCTGGACCGCACGTTGGAAGTCCGATTAACACGAGTTAAGGAATTAGGACCGCCTTGTTGGGCTTGACAACCATCCCGGAAACCAAATCCATATAGTGTCCCAGTGCAATTCGCTTGAGCCCGGAGCGAGGAGTGTGAGAAACATGAAAATAAATTTCAGATTCAATGAATCTGAGACCTGTCGCTTGCGGGTTAGTATTAAACAACCAGACCGTTAGAATCTGACCCAAATATACCCTCAGATCAGGGAAAATTTCATAAACATATCCATGTACTTGGAATTTCTGATCGAAATCCGCTGACCGTTGAACTGAAACTGGTCCTCCACGCGTGATCTGGGAATCCGACTGAAACGAAAACTTAATTTTACCTGGATCCAAGGTTGATGAGCTTAAGTCCGACCTTTGGCTCAAGGAGGCCCGTCAGAAATCCTCCGTTGAGCTGAAACAGTGTCACTTTGGTTATAACCAAGTATACCTTGACCTTAAGTCTAGTTTAGTGTATTTTTAGGCTATATAAGGACCTTAGAACCCTCTCTCTCACAGCCATATGAATTTGAGAGAAACCCTAGAGAGAGAAGAGAGAAGAGAGAAAAGAGAGAGAAAGAGTGAGAGAAGTGGGAGAAACTCCCTGTTACTGTTTCCTGCCACTACCCAAGCTCCACCACTCTATTCTTGTCACTTTCCCGGCGATACCGACTTCGTTTTGAGGTAAGAAACCCTAACCCTCATCTATTTTGGGGTTGTGATGGTTGTAGGTTATGAAATAGCTAACCTATTTCATTCTATAGGTTACCAAACTGCCGAATACGGAAGCTTAACAAACCTATTAGATTCGTTACGATTCTACGATAAAAGGTGCGGACTTTATATGTATAGGTTATGGTTTTCAACGCTTTCAATGTCAGATAATCATAGATTCATGATCTGCATGCAATTGCACATGTACAAAGTGATGTCTGTTTTCCGTTTCGATTAAAGACGTGGAATATGGAATTTTACATATTCTAGGTATTTGTAGAAAGTACCGTATACGTATAAATTTTGAAAATGTGTTTGCCATGATTATTTGCTGTATGAACATATTATATATGTGTAAAATACTTGTTTGGCGAAAGGACTCGCCCTAATACATGTTTTTGCTAAAATACACTATGTATGTTAAAATAGTGTATTCTAAGTGTTTGTTGAAATGACTAAGTAAATATGGATTCATAATTTGTGCCATGTCATGTGTATGGAACATGATTGAAGTGTGCAAGACAACCCCTTAGCGAAAGGATTTGCCCTAAATCACGCCACGGCCACTATAAGCTGCATATGTTAAAATGTGTAGCCCAAGTGTTTGTGGAAATGACTGAATGAATATGGAACTTGGATTCCTGCCTGCCATGACTATCCGTCGTGGGTGCACGCATGTTATAATTGGGGCAACTCCCTAGTGAAAGGATTTGGCCTAATACCTATGTGATCAACATATGTCATGTATGTTGATGTATGTAGTCTAAAGTGTTTGTTGAAATGTTTGAATGAGTAATAGTTAGTAAATTGTAATGTATAAGGGTGTTGAGATATGATTCTCAACTCCTTTAACTATGTGCATGCTTTCTTTAGATATCTGTGTGATTAGGAATTGAATATGTACAAACTCATGCTTGTGTTGTACTTCATATATAACATGCTCAACTGATTGTATGATTTTATCTATGTAATACATATGTTTAAATTCATGTTTACGTTGTATGATTCGTCATGGGTGATGGGGGAGTGGTGTAACGATTTCGTGCAACAGCCCTGGCAGCCCTAAACGGATAATATCAGACTCTGATTGTATGATTTGAATCTTGATCAATTACTGCTTTAACTATCTGCAATTGAATGTGATTGAGGCTATTGTATAGTCCAAGCAGTTGGTAACGGGATCGAATTCGTGGCTGAGATTCATTTACCACGTAGGATGTGTTTGACGAACCCGAGTCGTGCATTACTTGTCGACAGTGGTTAGGCCACACGAAGTGCTTATGCACTTCATGTCGCACAACTCAACGGGCGCTCGTGCTAGTCGAGCTCGTCAAGTAACCCGATCTGTCTTATGTATGTTCACCATGTTTGGACGCTACTGCTTGAACTTAAGGTACCAAACTTACCAGTGGAAACCCCGTTAACTATGGTACCTCGATCCGCTAAGACTCATAAGCCAGGCATGGTGGTATGGGACACCGTGGTCGAGTTGTCGGCCTACGCTGGGGTTTCATGGTGTTGCGAGTGCATTAGCTCGAGCCTCCCTGTAGTGTCCATTGAGTAACCAGATTCGTGAGCCGATTATGGTGGTATGAGACATTATATTCGAGCTGTCGGCCTACATTATTTTGATGGGTGATGTGGGAGTGGTGTAACGAGTGCGTGTAACAGCCTTGACAGCCCTGACCGTACCCGGTGTAGTGACCTCGAGCATACTCTGAATTTGCGGTGAGGCGACGAGTTTTACCGCGGTGAATAGAGTATGAACTAGGCCTGTATCAATTTAGTGATGAACCGTTAAAAAGGTGGTGGGGGAGTGGTGTAACGATTGCGTGTAATAGCCCTGACAGCCTTTGCAGCGCCCCAGAACCACACTGTCGTATGAGATTATCTAGGTTTGACGACCCTAGAATGGATCATGTTTGGGAATGATACAAGGGAGGTACCTTAGTTTCCCAATCTTGCTGTTTGAAATGGACTAATAACAACTCGATAATCATGCTCATCATTGCACTGCATGTGCCTGGTAGATGTGGAGCACTGAGGGATGAACGCATGTCGCGAACGTAAGATGGTGTCGCATGAGGGTGGTTTGGCAAGGGCATTCATTATGTCATTTCATACTTACATTAAATATGAGTAGTTAGGATTGTTTGATTGTACTGCTTTATCATTACTGCTTGACTGTTTTGATAACATGTTAACCTATGCTTATTGTTCCACTGAGTTGATCACTCACTCCCACGTACGGGACGGTGTTTTTAAACACTAACCAGACCCTGTTGTAGCTGCAGGTGATGGCGATGCTTGTGAGGTGGATCCAGACCTCTACGACGATGAGGACACTCTCTTATATATGCTGTATGTTGGCGGTTTCCTGTGAGCCGTGCCTTGATCCACCCCACCACAATTTATATTTGTTATATATCTATCACAATCTTTCGTTTGCATAATTTAACTATCTTTGGAGTATGATATGCTGTTTTGGCTTAATCTCACTCATGTTCAATGCATTAATACAGACAACATTCAATCATCATTATCTATATTGCATAAGTGATGTTCTGGAACTCGAGAGTTGAGTTGTTACTCGACCCTCGATTTTCGGGGTGTTATAGTTGGTATCAGAGCATGATTTGGATTAAACCGGCCTGGGTTATGGTAACACGACGCACGTTGACACACTTTGAATTAGGAAGGTGGTAATAAAACCTAGAAACCATGTTCGAATCCCAAGTTTCGCCGACAAGTGAGACTATACGGTAATTGAGTTCATAACGTATCTTTGGTCGCGTGAAACGACCTAAGTCGCTTCTAAGTCGTCAATCAACGGGTTTGAGTCATTCCCTAGAAATGAATGTCCTTAGGTTGTGGGTCGACCACAACACCTTACACTTAATCTTAAAGCCTAAAACCCTTTTTATCCAATTCCTTCAAAATCTCACCTTTCGCTACCTTATTATTCAAAATTTTCTTAAAAATTTCATATTAAACACTAAACCTAAAGTATAAATGATAAAGAACAATACTTAAACAAAAATTAACTATAAATAGTAAAGATATGAGTAAAATGGGTTTTAGACCACTAATATTATGTAATATCATAAATTAAATAGGTTATTTGGATAGATCATCTCCTTCTACCCCAAATCCATATATTGCACGTCAAATAACTCATCCCGGTTTGCAAGATACGTCCGTTTTAAGTTCACGGGGCAGAATCACCACCAAAACAGTCCAGAGGACCATGGTGGAACTGCGGTCACCGTGGTCCCGTTGGGCCGGGATGGTCGGGCCGGGGCTGGTCAGGGTCGGCCAGACCCCAGGACATGTGTGGGGTCCGCGGAATTGTGCGTAGGCCCCTATTTCATGTCCGGTTTGCCCTCTCTCTCTCAAACACCCATCCAAGCTCTCCCTTTCCTTCAAAATTTATGTTTTCTCTCTCCAACCCTCCCTCCAATTGCCCATTCCATCATTTTCTATCACAACCTATACCCTTCCATCATTCACAGCAACCCCTACTTCCCTACCCTCTTCATCCTCTCTCATTTAGGCTCTTACATGCCCCATTTGAAGCTCCACTTCGTGTAAGCACTCAACTCAACCCACCTCTTCTTCTTTCTTTTTTAAATCCTTGTCATTTGAGCCTTCACAACCTCTGTTGAGGCTCAAACTCATGGAGAATCAGTAACCCCAGCCTTTTCTCTCTCTTTCCATCACCTTTTGTCGCTTTCCATAGCTTTTTTTTTTTTAGTTGGTTACGGCCATTTTCTCCATCTCCACCATCCTCTCTCATGAGAAAGAGGAAGAGTGCCGCAGATGAAGCTGGGCCGAGTCGCCCAACCAGTTCAAGGAGAAGAGCTGGTGTTGAAGCTTTTGTTGTATTAGCTCGCATGCATCTTCTGTCATGATTCATGTAACTCTGTATCCCATGTATTGTGACAATCTTGGTACATGAAATGCATGAAGCTCCTTTTGTTATTGAAGGTGTAGGATGCTTGACAAGTTGGAGATGTACTTGACAATTGTGAGCTCCTTCCACCCCTTCACCATTACTCCTCTAAACCTATCTCTTACTCCTATTGGCCTCACCATTTCACACCCATATGAGCACAACACCCAGCCTTGTGTCTCATAACTTTCCAAACCCACAAATCCCATCTCACACTTTCCAACCAAAGGCTTATTTTTTAAAGCCTATGAAACTGATTTAAATCCCATCACACCCTCCTTCCAAACATGTCATGCCCAATCCCGAGGTGGGATTAGTACCACAATCCCTTTAATACAACTTAATACCAGTGGCCAAATAGGTCCCTTAGAGTTTTAGGACCTACAGTTGGTACTCGTAGATTTCAAAGGATTTGACAGTGTAAGAAATTCAATAAATTAATAATGTAAACCCTAGGACCTTCTTAGCTCGTATGAGCATGTGTGTAGTGCTCGAGAGTAGTTAGACAACGTTTGACCCTAAGCGATAAACGATTTCTGGTATTAGGAATGGTATGAGATCATCTAGCGTGTAAGCATAGACTTTGGATTACACCTATTGGATTACCGCTACCCCTAGATTAAGATTAGCTACTGGTTACACTAGGGAATGTTAGAGACCGATAGACTTAGTTAGTCGACTTGACTAGGGTGGAGTGAAAGCTCATTCTTTCGTTGAACCCCCTTAATACTATAGGCTTCGTTAGTAACTCTTAGGAAGCTTGTTACTTATAGATCCCTTGGATTTAATGCTAGGTCAAATCAACACACCCTCTAGAATTGCCTTCTCAAAGGACTTATTACAATCGGGAACACGGAGTAGAGAACTATATATAAACGAGATATCCGCGGTTTGAATCGAATTCTCAATCCTGGTAGTTACCAATGAACTCTATGCTCTGATCAAGCAGAAGGTCGGGATCAACTAGGATTAAGAACTGATACGACAAACTTTCTGTCATAGCTAGGCAGAAGTTCCATGTATCCGATGCAGACCCACTACACAACTTTCCTTCCGTGTTGGCCCAACCACTTACAACTAAAAGTTTATAACTTCGTCTTTGAGAAGTGTAAGAATATATATAGCCAATAGAGATTTTCCTTTTAGGCCCAAGAAGTTTCACAAATGAGCAACAAATAGTTAGGAATTAGGTCCCTAGTTTGCCCGTTAACCTATTCTGTCTAAATACCTTTTGTACTAATAATGTATAAATTATCTTACCATAATAAACTAGATAGGAATAAAGAGGGTAAGATGAGATCGTAATAAAAGTCCTTAGTAGAATTAGACATCTTGCCACAAACTCACATCCGTCCTTGAAATCTACCACAACACCCATCAGTGATAGCCCCTTTCTATAATCCTAGGTACCAAGACCGACGTATAGGGAGATTGTTTCCCATTTCCTGACAAGGATAGGTCTAAATTACACCTTGTTCCGACATACGGATCAGGACATAGATCTTGAACCCTGGAGAGCCCAATCTAGTCAGGTCACCTAATACACCTCTTTAATCTGGGTGGCGCAGCGAAAACGTGGTGGACCCTTGCCCCACTGGCCTTGGATCGAATGGAATTGATCCAGACTGTACGTAAAGATGGTCACTAATAGGATCTGAATCTTCCTTAGAATATAAAGCAATTAGGGTTCAAGTATTAAACTAATTCGTATTAAAGAAAGGGCCTAATAATGAGTACGAGTTTAACTACTACCATAGACATGAATTAAGATGAGGACTCTCCTAGACTAAGACCTAAAGGGCAACCTTAGAAATAGAAAGTTTGAACCTTTTAATGATGGGCATTCCCTAAGTTTTTAGAGTGATCGTCTACGGAGTTACTGAAATATAAACTGCGAAGCATTCACGGCTTGACCCAATTCTCAATCTTGGCGACTACCAATGGACTCACTGCTTGGCCGAGTAGAAGACCAGGATCCACCAGGATTCGGAAGGGATACGATGAGCTTTCTACCCTGGCCCTGTAGATGATCGATGTATCGAGATCAAGCCCACTATAACCGTTTCTTCGTGATGACCAAACAATGAAAACAGCTATCTTACTCTAAATAAATGGGAATCGTCATCAAGACTCCAAATAGGTAAAGAAATAAATTGTAGAAAACCATCAGGATATGGGAAATGGATAAAGAGATAAGTTTTAAGGGGGGTAGACTAAAATGAACCAGGCTAGTATATACCCTACCACGCGAGAAACTCGGAATCAATAAAACTTAGCCAAAAGAAATAATTAAATCTTTCCTTATTACCCTCAGGCAATTTCGGGGACGAAATTTTGTTTTAAGGGGGGGTAGATTGTAACATCCCGAATTTTTGCCACCCTGGAATTAGACGTCCTTAGGCAATGGGTCGATCCTAACACCTTATTAACTTGTCAGAACTCAATCCCAAAGTCTAAAACCACTTTTGAACCCATTTCCTTCACAAATCCCACCCTTAACCACCTTGTTCTTTCAATTTTTTTAAGTACTTTCACCCTAGACACTATCTTAAACTAGCTAAGTATTATAACTCGGATCACTTTATATACAAACTACAAAGGCCCAGGTACCACCTCAGACAGAAATCACATAGGAGTAAATCCTTTAGAATTAGGTGAGAATTAGCTAGTGCTAAACTAGAGTACCTGTGAAATTAGCACTAATCGCTTTCAATACGATCTGTAAGACCCAAAACAAGTAGAACAGTGAGCGCTACGTTACCCTATAACCTAGGATCAATCTCATTACCCGGTTGCTCTCGGGAGCACATCAAAACTCCGTATCGGATCTGGACCGCACGTCGGAAGTCCGATTAACACGAAGTTAAGGAATTAGGACCGCCTTATTGGGCTTGACAACCATCCCCGAAATCAAATCCAGATAGTGTCCCAGTGCAATTCGCTTGAGCCCGGAGTGAGGAGTGTGAGAAACATGAAAATAAATTTCAGATTCAATGAATCTGAGACCTGTCGCTTGTGGGTTAGTATTAAGCAACCAGACCGTCAGAATCTGACCCAAATATACCCTCGGATCAGGGAAAATTTCACAAACATATCCATGTACTTGAAATTTCTGATCGAAATCCGCTGACCGTTGAACTGAAACTGATCCGCCACGCGTGATCTGGGAATCCGACTGAAACGAAAACTTAACTTTACCTGGATCCAAGGTTGATGAGCTTAAGTCCGACCTTTGGCTCAAGGAGGCCCGGCAGAAATCCTCCGTTGAGCTGAAACAGTCACTTTGGTTATAACCCAAGTATACCTTGACCTTAAGTCTAGTTTAGTGTATTTTTAGGCTATATAAGGACCTTAGAACTCCCTCTCTCATAGCCATACGAATTTGAGAGAAACCCTAGAGAGAGAAGAGAGAAGAGAGAAAAGAGAGAAAGAGTGAGAGAAGTGGGAGAAACTCCCTGCTACTGTTTCCTGCCACTACCCAAGCTCCACCACTCCGTTCTTGTCACTTTCCCGGCGATACCGACTTCGTTTTGAGGTAAGAAACCCTAACACTCATCTATTTTGGGGTTGTGATGGTTGTAGGTTATGAAATAGCTAACCTATTTCATTTTATAGGTTACCAAACTGGCGAATACGGAAGCTTAGCAAACCTATTGGATTCGTTACGATTCTACGATAAAAGGTGCGGACTTTATATGTATAGGTTATGGTTTTCAATGCTTTCAATGTCAGATAATGATAGATTCATGATCTGCATGCAATTGCACATATACAAAGTGCTGTCTGTTTTCCGTTTCGATTAAAGACGTGGAATATGGAAGTTTACATATTCTAGGTATTTATAGAAAGTACCATATATGTATAAATTTTAAAAATGTGTTTGTCATGATTATTTGCTGTATGAACATATTATATATGTGTAAAATACTTGTTTGGCGAAAGGACTCGCCCTAATACATGTTTTTGCTAAAATACACTATGTATGTTAAAATAGTGTATTCTAAGTATTTGTTGAAATGACTAAGTAAATATGGATTCATACTTTGTGCCTGTCATGTGTATGGAACATGATTGAAGTGTGCTAGACAACCCCTTAGCGAAAGGATTTGCCCTAAATCACACCACGGCCACTATAAGCTACATATGTTAAAATGTGTAGCCCAAGTGTTTATGGAAATGACTGAATGAATATGGAACTTGGATTTCTGCCTACCATGACTATCCGTCGTGGGTGCACGCGTGTTATAATTGGGGCAACTCCCTAGTGAAAGGATTTGGCCTAATACCTATGTGATCAACATATGTCATGTATGTTGATGTATGTAGTCTAAAGTGTTTGTTGAAATGTTTGAATGAGTAATAGTTAGTAAATTGTAATGTATAAGGGTGTTGAGATATGATTCTCAACTCCTTTAACTATGTGTATGCTTTCTTTAGATATTTGTGTGATTAGGAATTGAATATGTACAAACTCATGCTTGTATTGTATTTCATAACATGCTCAACTGATTGTATGATTTTATCTATGTAATACATATGTTTAAATTCATGTTTACGTTGTATGATCCTTCATGGGTGATGGGGGAGTGGTGTAACGATTCCGTGCAACAGCCCTGACAGCCCTAAATGAATAATATCAGACTCTGATTGTATGATTTAAATCTTGATCCATTACTACTTTAACTATCTGCAATTGAATGTGATTGGGGCTATTGTATAGTCCAGGCAGTCGGTAATGGGATCGAATTCGTGGCTGAGATTCATTCGCCACGTAGGACGTGTTTGACGAACCCGAGTCGTGCATTGCTTGTCGGCAGTGGTTAGGCCACACGAAGTGCTTATGCACTTCATGTCGCACAACTCAACGGGTGCTCGTGCTAGTCGAGCTCGTTAAGTAACCCGATCTGTCTTATGTATGTTCACCATGTTTGGACGCTACTGCTTGAACTTAAGGTACCAAATTTACCAGTGAAAACCTCATTAACTATGGTACCTCGATCCGCTAAGACTCATGAGCCGGGTATGGTGGTATGGGACACCTTGGTCGAGCTGTCGGCATACGCTGGGGTTTTGTAGTGTTGCGAGTGCGTCAGCCCGAGCCTCCCCGTAGTGTCCATTGAGCAACCAGACTCGTGAGCCGATTATGGTGGTATGGGACACTATATTCGAGCTGTCGGCCTACACTGTTTTGATGGGTGATGGGAGAGTGGTGTAACAAGTGCGTATAACAGCCCTGACAGCCCTGACCGTAACCGGTGTAGTGACCTTGAGCATACTCTGAATTTGCGGTGAGGCGATGAGTTTTGCCACGGTGAATAGAGTATGAACTAGGCCTGTATCAATTTAGTAACGAACCGTTAAAAAGGTGTTGGGAGAGTGGTGTACCGATTGCGTGTAACAGCCCTGACAGCCTTTGCAGCGCCCTAGAACCACACTGTCGTATGAGATTATCTAGGTTTGACGACCCTAGAATGGATCATGTTTGGGAATGATACAAGGGAGGTACCTTAGTTTCCCAATCCTGCTGTTTGAAATGGACTAATAACAACTCGGTAATCATGCTCATCATCGCACTGCATGTGCCTGGTAGATGTGGAGCACTGAGGGATGAACACATGTCGCGAACGTAAGATGGTGTCGTATGAGGGTGGTTTGGCAAGGGCATTCATCATGTCATTTCATACTTGCATTAAATATGAGTAGTTAGGATTGTTTGATTGTACTGCTTTATCATTACTACTTGACTATTTTAATAACATGTTAACCTATACTTTATTGTTCCACTGAGTTGATCACTCACTCCCACGTTACGGGACGATGTTTTTAAACACCAACCAGACCCTGTTGTAGCTGCAGGTGATGGCGATGCTTGTGAGGCTGAGGCAGACCTTTGCGATGATGAGGACACTCTCTTATATATGCTGTATGTTGGCGGCTTCCTGTGAGCCATGCCTTGATCGACGGGGTTACAGGGATGTTAACTAGAGGGCCTTACACATTTGGTATATTGTGGAACTATACTTGTAATTAATTAACCTGGTAATATTATCACACTCTGGAGACTCACCACAATTTATATATGTTATATATCTATCACAGTCTTTCGCTTGCATAATTTAACTGTCTTTGGAGTATGATATGCTGTTTTGGCTTAATCTCACTCATGTTCAATGCATTAATACAGACAACATTCAATCATCATTATCTATGTTGCATAAGTGATGTTCTCGAACTCGAGAGTTGAGTTGCTAGTCGACCCTCGATTTTCAGGGTGTTACATTTCTCTTATGGGGAAAAGAAAGACTGCTGCAGATGAAGCTGGGCCTAGCCGTCCAACCCGTTCGAGGAGAGAAGTGGACGATGAAGCCACCCCTAGCACAGTTCGGGAGTATAGGTCGAAGTGAGACCTAGATCCCCAACTTCGATCAGAAATGCTTTTCCGATAGGCTTCGAATACGGTCGTTTTGCTGACCGTAAGATTGTGTTTGAAGCTCATGTGGATGAGAGAATATTTGGGCTACACCCGATGATGGACCGCTTGGTGGACATTGAATGGGGTCCTATATTTGAAGGTGAGTCACCTGCATGTGAGAACACGGTTCGCGCCTTCTACGCCCATATCATAGACCCATCGTTGGAGCCTCTTCAATTCATTGTCTCTGTGAGGGGCATAGTGCGCACAATTATTGTGGTTGAGATGGCTCGGATCATAAACATCCCACGTGGTGAAGTTCTTCCTAATGACAACTTCTTGAAGAGTGTGCGAGAAAGGGATCGCCGTACGCGATACCTTTATGGTCGACGGGTTTCTTGGATGTGAGGAAACTGTCTTTCGTCGTCGAAGTTGACAGATGACTTCTGTTTGCTTCACCACATTTTCACATATAATGTGTATCCACGGTGGGGTAACCGCACGGAGTGTACTCGGTTGATGGTGGACTTCCTATACAGGATTGGACATGGGGACAACTTATGCCTGCCCACGTTCGTCCTATTTCAGATAGTTCAGGTCATTCGATCCGTCAGGAACGACCTTTCGCTCCCATTTGGCCGTCTGATATGCAAGATGGCTCGAGATGTCGGCTATAGGCTTAACATGGAAGACCTTACGCCAGTCCGGGTCATAAGTGAGGCTACGCTTAACAACATGAAGATCGGCCCTCGACAAAGGTAAGCCCGACTCGACGAGTCTGGAGATGAGTCGGATAGTACAGGTGAGGAGAGTATTGACCTCGAGGCAGGAAGCGAAGAAGGAAACGGTGATGAGATACAGGAGGAAGAAGATGAGGCTCAGGATACTGAGGAGAGCTCTCCTGCTAGAGCACCAGAGCCGGACGCTGCTCAGGCAGCGAGGGATGCTCGCATAGCCTGACTTGAGGAGGGTCAGGCTGCCCTACGACAAGATGTTGTCGATCTTTGGGCCTTCGTGAACAACAAGTTCAAGAAAGTAACTCGCACGTTGAAGACCATCCTGTGCTGTGTACAGGACAAGGATGCCCCTCCTCCATCGCCTGACTCGGATGCCTAACCATCGATACTGATGTCTTGTAGTTGTTTTGGTTACCGCATTAAGCGGTTTATGTTTTTCATGTTGATGGATGTAGTAGTTAGTAATATGTGTTTGTAGTAGTTGAAGCTTGGTTGTATTAGCCCCCCTGCATCTTTTGTCATGATTCATGTAACTCTGTATCCATGTATTATGACAATTTTGGTAATGAAATGCATACAACCTCTTTTGCTATGAAGTGTGTGGAATGCTTAAGTGATTATGTATTGTGTTGACATGCTTTATCTCACATGCGATGTACCCTATGTTGTATAGGGCATGTTACGGAGGTTTACGAGGAGCACGACACCCCTCTTGCTCACTGACTCGATGGACCAGACTCCTCCTCGTAGAGGTGGTCCTACGAACTCGGGTTCTGGCTCAGATCAGCCTTCTGCTGGTCCTACTGGTGGACTGCCACCTTATACACCCCCGGTTCACGAGCAGAACCGGGCATCCACTTTGACGTCGTATGAGCCGTAGGCTGCTCCACCTACTGATAGGTTTGAGCAGTTGATGTTGATGATGCATCAGCAGCAGATGCAGCAGCAGCAGCAGCTTATGGCCACTATTTCTGAGGTCCTGTCTCAGGGTGGGAGTGTGACTCCACCTTCGCCATCTACACGTCTTGTTGAGCCTACAGAGCCTCTTGCTCAGGCTGAGGATGTGCTTCCGCCCACACCTGTTGCATACCCTACGGGAGATGTGGGTACTCGCGGTCTACTCGAGCGATTCTAGCGCTTGAGGCCTCCGACTTTTATGGGTTCTCACAGACTCGAGGAGGCTGAATACTGGTTGGACCACATCTCGAAGATACTGAAGATGCTGCATTGTTCTGAGGTTGAACAGGTTGAGTTGGCTGCCTTCATGTTCGAGAAGGAGGCTAGCTTATGGTGGGACAACATACTACGGACAGTCGCAGTGGGATATGTGTGGACCTGGGCAGCATTTGAGTTCCGTTTCCATGAGAAATATTACCCTCAGGCCTACTGACACGAGAGGGAGAATGAGTTTCTGCGCCTCAGATAGGGAGACATGACAGTCACTGAGTATGAGCATCGCTTTACAGAGTTGGGCTGCTTTGTCCTGACTATACTTGCTGATGACCCGATGCGGATTCGACACTTCTCTGAGGGCTTGCGACTTGACATCCGGTTGAAGATGTGCTGTGTCCGCATACCATCCTATGCGGAGTTAATTCATATGTCCATTCAGGCGGAGCAGGATGTTGATCGGCTGACACGCTCCCGTGGTGCTATGGTTACGAGACCACGACCATATGTTCAAGGCAGGCCTTTCCTTGGCAAGAGGCCTCGTGATGATTCGCCTCCCAGGATCGCAGCGCCAGTGGCTCCGATGAGGCGCCCTGCTGTGACCTGTACATACTGCGGGAAACAGGGTCATCCTGCTGGGAGCTGTTTTACGCGGCTGAGGGATAGCGAGTTCTCTCCGCCGTAGATGATTGGTCGCTCTCGCCCACAGGCTCTATCGACTCCACCACTTCGGATGGTACTTGCACATCCGTCCTTCAGACCACCTGCACCTCGCTTCAGGCCGCCTCAACGGCCCATGGTACCTCAGCCTAACCGATCTCAGCAGGCGCGTGTTCATGTGCTTACAATAGAGGAACCAGAGACTGCACCTTCAGCGCCTATGGCCTTCGAGGTCACTGCACACGTCCAAGGTATTCCCGTCTTCTTATTGGTGGACACTGGGTCCACTACCTCTATGATTTCATGCACGACAGTCAAGCGACTGGGTTTAGTTACTGCTCCTACGAGAGGAGTGAGGGTCATCACTGCCACAGGGACTTCCTCTGAAGTTACTCGTATGTGTGAGGGCTGCCCGATAGACTTGGGTGGCAGAGTGATACTAGTTGACCTGATCGTCGTCCCCCTATTTCATTACGACGTTATCTTCGGTATGGATTGACTCACTAAGATGCGAGCAGAGATCGACTGCGAGACTAGGGTGGTGACAGCATATGGACTTGATGACACGACCTTTACTTTTCCTGTTCAGGTCAGTCACGCTACTCGGGTGTGATGTTACGCTTCTTCATTAGAGGCTATTGATGTTCCGACGCTTGTGGATACGCCTGTAGTTCAGGCTTTTGCGGACGTGTTTGAACCGATTCCTGGGTTGCCACCTTGGCACGAGATCGACTTCACCATTGATCTTACGTCCGGTGCGACACCCATCTCTTTACCGACGTATCGCATGCCTCCGTGTGAGATGGAGGAACTGCGAAAACAGATTGACGGACTAGTAGAGAAGGGCTTTATACGACCTAGCGTGTCTCCCTGGGGAGCACCTGTACTGTTTGTGAAGAAGAAAGATGGCTCACTACGGTTGTGTATTGATTACCGTAGGTTGAACCAGGTCACCATGAAGAACAAGTATCCTTTTCCCATGATAGATAATCTGTTTGATCAGTTGAAGGGGGCAAAATATTTCTCGAAGATTGATTTGCAGTCAAGGTACCACCAGTTGCGCGTCAGAGATGAAGACGTGCAGAAGACAGCTTTCATGACCTGTTTTGGGCATTACGAGTTCCTGGTAATGTCGTTCGGTCTTACGAACGCACCGGCCGTGTTCATGGACTTGATGAACAGGGTATTTCGGCCATTCTTATACCGATTCGTCATCGTATTCATTGATGACATCCTGATATATTCCATGAGTCATGAAGAGCACGAGGTGCACCTGAGAGCGGTGTTGGATACTTTGAGGAAGAACCAGTTGTTTGAGTAGTATAAGAAGTGCGACTTCTGGCAGGAAGAAGTCAAGTTCTTCGGACATGTGATGTCCAAGGATGGGATAACGGTGGACCTTGCTAAGGTAGCCGCGATTCAGGATTGGAAGCAACCTGGCTCGGTTACCGAGGTGAGGAGTTTTCTTGGCCTGGCAAGGTATTATCGACGCTTCATTCGAGACTTCTCGAAGATTGCCAGTCTGTTGTCACAGTTGACACGTAAGGATTTGAAGTTCGCCTGGAATGAGAAGGCAAAAGCAGCTTTTCAGGAGCTGAAGGACAGACTGACGTCCGCCCCTGTGCTAGTATTGCCAGAGCAAGGGGTTAAGTACACGATATACACTGACGCATCTCGCATTGGTTTGGGTTGTGTCCTTATGCAGAAGGACAGGGTGATTGCGTATGCCTCGAGACAATTAAGGAAGCACGAGGAGAATTACCCTACACACGACCTTGAGTTAGCAGCTGTCATCTTTGCATTGAAGCTCTGGAGACATTACCTCTACGGAGAGGAGTTCGAGCTTTTCTGCGACCACAAGAGCCTTAAGTATATATTCATGCAGCGAGACTTGAATATGAGGCAACACAGATGGATGGAAACCTTGAAAGACTTCAAGTTCGAGGTCTCCTACCATCCTGGCAAGGCCAACCTTGTGGCGGATGCACTGAGTCGCAAGAAGGCTATTGCATTTGCGGCTCCGCTGATGATAGCAGAGTGGGATATGCTAGAGTTCGTGCGGGACTTCGAGCAGAAACTCACCGTGGAAGAGCCATTTGAATGTGTCGCGCACGTTCGGGTGCGGCCACTTATTGATGATAGGATCATCGAGGCCCAGAAGGGCGATGAGCGGTTGTCTGAGCTTCGAGAACAAGCTAGTGACGCCGAGGACTCCGAGTGGAGAGTTGGCACAGATGGGGATCTACGATACCGTGGCCGCTTATGCGTTCCTGATATTCATGACTTGCGACAGGAGCTCCTCGAGATTGCCCACAAATCGAAGCTTGCGATGCACCCTGGTAGCACGAAGATGTACCAGGACATGAGACGGTCTTATTGGTGGGACGGCATGAAGACCCACATAGCAGAATATGTTTCTCGTTGCCTGACGTGTGAGCAGGTCAAGGCAGAACATCGCCGACCTCCTGGACTGCTTCAACCCATGCCCATAGCTGAATGGAAGTGGGACTTCATTTTCATGGATTTCATATCGGGGCTACCGAAGACGAGGAAGGGACATCATTCCATTTGGGTGATTGTGGACCGGTTGACCAAATCGGCCCATTTTCTCCCTATCAGAGTCACGAACTCTGCAGACGAGCTGGCTAGGCTGTACATTAGAGAGATTGTGCGTCCACATGGAGTTCCCCTAGAGATCGTGTCGGACAGAGACGCGCGGTTCACGTCTATCTTCTGGACTCGTATCTAGGAAGCGATGGGTGTGAAATTGAAGTTCAGTACTGCGTTTCACCCTCAGACCGACGGGCAGACAGAGCGGGTGAACCAGATTTTGGAGGATATGTTGCGGGCCTGTGTATTAGACTTCAAGGACAGTTGGAATGACTGTCTTCCTTATGCAGAGTTCGCATACAACAACAGCTTCTAAGCGAGTATTGGCATGGCTCCATATGAAGCTTTGTATGGTCGTCCTTGCAGAGCGCCGCATTGTTGGGCTGAGGTTGGCGAGCGTAGTTTGATTGGGCCGAAATTGGTACAGGCGATCTCGGAGAAGATCGACATTATCAGGCGTCGACTCCTGACAGCGCAGAGCAGGCAGAAGAGTTACGCCGATATAAGGCGGCGACTGCTTGAGTTCGAGGTCGGAGATCATGTTTTCCTTAGAGTTTCCCTATGAAGGGAGTCCTTCGGTTTGGGAAGAAGGGGAAGCTCACACCGAGGTTCATCGGTCCGTTTCAGATACTTGATCGAGTGGGTGCTGTGGCATATCGTCTCACTTTGCCCACACCACTTGCAGCTGTACATAACGTATTTCATGTATCTATGCTGAAGAAGTATGTTCCTGATCCTTCACACATTATCAGCTGGGAGCAGGTACAGTTGAGCGAGGATGCTACATATATGCTGCGCCCGACACGTAACCTTGACAGGAAGGAGCAGGTACTGCGTAGCAAAGTGATTCCACTCGTGAAGGTACTATGGACGCATCATACAGAGGAGGAAGCTACCTGGGAGACAGAAGCCGAGATCCGAAAGAACTACCCTCAGCACCTCGAGGAGTACGAAAAGGTACTAATTTCGAGGACGAAATTTTCATTTAGGGGGGTAGATTGTAACGACTCGAAAAATTCTGTACAATGGCCCGAGTACTACCTCAACCAGAAATCGCTTAGGATCAAATCCTTTAGAAATTTGACAAAGTTAACTAAGCGCTAAACTAGATTAGCCATGAATCTGCTAGAATCGCTTTAAATACGATCTGCAAGACCCAAAACTTGTAGAATCATTGACGCTAGGTTACCCTAAAATCTAGGATCAAACTCATTACCCGACTGCTCTCGGGAGCACATTGAAACTCCGTATCAGATCTGGACCGCACATCGGGAGTCCAAATAATACGAAGTTATAGACTTAGGACCGCCTCGCTGGGCTTGATAACCATCTCGGAGATCAAATCCAGACAGTGTCCCACGGCTATTCGCTTGAGTCCGGAGCGAGGAGTGTGAGAACACTTGGTTTTCTTTATAAACAAATATCTTAAATAGTAATCTGAGACTTGTTACTTGCAGACAATTTGTAAGCAACCAGACCGTCAGAATCTGACCCAAATACACCCTCGGATCAGGAAAAATTTCATATACATGGCAATGTACTTGAAATCTCTGATCGAGTTTCACTGACCATTGAACTGAAACTGGTCCGCCACGCGTGATTTGAGAATCCGATTGAAACGAAAACTTAACTCCACCTAGATCCAGAGTCTGTGAGCTTAAGTTTGACTTTTGGCTCAAGGGAGCCCGCCAGAAGTGCTCCGTTGAGCTGGAACAGGCTCACTTTGGTTATAACCTAAGTATACCTTGACCATAAGTCTGTTTTGGTGTAATTTTAGGCTATATAAGGACCTTAGAATGCTCTCTCATCCAGCCATACGAATTTGAGAAAAATCCTAAGAGAGAAGTGAGAAAAGAGAGAGAAAGTGTGAGAGAAGTGAGAGAACCTCCCTACTACTTTCCCCTGCCGCTCTACAAGCTTAACCACTCCAGTCTAATCTCTTTCCGACGATTCTGACTTCGTTTCTAGGTAAGAAACCCTAACCCTAACCTGTTTTGGGGTTTTGATAGTTGTAGGTTATAAAATAGCTAACCTATTTCATTCTATAGGTTACCAAACTGCCGGATACGAAAGCTTAGCAAACTTATCGGATTCGTTACGATTCTACGATAAAAGGTGCGGACTTTAGGTGTATAGGTTATGGTTTTCAACGCTTTCAATGTCAGATAATGATAGATTCATGATCTGTATGTAATTGCACATGTACAAAGTGCTGTCTGTTTTCCGTTACGATTAAATACGAAGAATATGGAATTTTGTGTATTCTAGGTATTTGTAGAAAGTACCATATACGTATAAATTTTGAAAATGTGTTTGCCATGATTATTTGCTGTATGAACATATTATATATGTGTAAAATACTTGCTTGGCGAAAGGGCTCGCCCTAATACATGTTTTGCTAATATACACTATGTATGTTGAAATAGTGTATTCTAAGTGTTTGTGAAAATGCTTGTGAGAGTAAGTGCTTGGATGATGGTGCCTTAGGTAGGTGTTGAGATGGGATTCTCAACTACCTTAGAGACGTATATGATTTCCTCCATGTTGGTTGTTTAATTTAACCGCTTACTTATGAAATATATGTGTTTGTATTTCCTGTTTATATGGTGCTTTATAACATGCTTTATGACATGTTTGTTAACATGCTTGAATTACTTTGTTTATTATGCTTTACTCCACATGCTCTGAATAAGGATTGATTGCGTTTGAGACTATGATTATAGTCCAGACAATCGGTACCAGACTTGAGTTCATGGTTGAGATTCATTTTGCCATGTAGGATGTGTTTGACGAACCCGAGTCGTACTTCAGTTGGCGACAGTGGTTAGGCCACGCGAAGTGCTTATGCACTTCATATCGTTTAGTTAATTGTGCGCTCGAGCTAGTTAGGCTCGTCAAGTAACCCGATATATCTAATGTATGTTCACCATGTTTGGACGCTACTACTTGAACTAGGGTACCAAACTTACCAGTGAAATCTCGTTAACCATGGTACCTCGATCCGCTAAGACTCATGAGCCAGGCATGGTGGTATGGGACACCGTGGTCGAGCTGTCGGCCTACGCTGGGGCCATGTGCCTCCTCGTAGTGACCAGTGAGCAATCTTGACTCGTGAGCCAAATACGGTGGTATGAAACACTATATTCGAGCTGTCAGCCTACACTGATTGGTGACGAGCCCTTTGTAGTGACCTCGAGCATACTCTGAATTTGCGGTGAGGCGACGAGTTTTTTCATGGTGTATAGAGTACGAACTAGGCCTGTATCAATTTAGTGATGAACCGTTAAAAAGGTGATGGGGGAGTGGTGTAACGAATGCGTGTAACAGCCCTGACAGCCTTTGCAGCGCCCTAGAACCACACTATCGTATGAGATTATCTAGGTTTGACGACCTTAGAATGGATCATGTTTGGGAATGATACAAGGGAGGTACCTTAGTTTTCCAATCCTGCTGTTTGAAATGGACTAATAACAACTCGGTAATCATGCTCATCATCGCATTGCATGTGCCTGGAAGATGTGGAGCACTGAGGAATGAAAGCATGCCGCGAACGTAAGATGGTGTCGCATGAGGGAGTATGTGGTGAGGGCATGCATCATGACTGCATTCATACTTGCATTAATAAGAGTAATTAGGAGTGTTTGATTGTACTGCTTTATCATTACTGCTTGATTGAATTGATAACATGTTAACATATGCTTTATTGTTCCACTGAGTTAGCTACTCACTCCCACGTTACGGGACGGTGTTGTACACACCGACTAGACTCTGTCTTAGGTGCAGATGAGGTGACGACTCAGGAGGCTGAGCCGGACTACGACGAGGACCAGGACGAGTTCTCGTATATGCAGTATGCTGGTGGCTTTGCCTAGACTGCCTGGATCGACAGGATTTACGGGGCTTATTTCTTTAGTTGTACTTTTGACATTTTGATCGTAAAACAGATACATGTATATGGTGACTCAGTTGGGTTCATACTTTAGAGATTGAGATGGTTTTGTTTCTTTTACATACATATATATATATACACACACACACACACAGAGTTTCAGTCTTCCGCTTGCCTTTATACAATTGATCTGGAGTATGAATTACTGTTTTGGTATAATCTCACTCATGTTTATTGTACTAACACAGACAACATTTAATCATCATTATCTATGTTGCATAAGTGATGTTTTGAAACTCGAGAGTTGAGTTGCTACTCACCCTCGAATTTCAGGGCGTTAGATAAATATTACAAAGAAAG
The DNA here is from genome assembly GCA_021015155.1 of Magnolia officinalis. Classification (NCBI taxonomy): domain Eukaryota; kingdom Viridiplantae; phylum Streptophyta; class Magnoliopsida; order Magnoliales; family Magnoliaceae; genus Magnolia; species Magnolia officinalis. The sequence goes on along the minus strand of JAJHSJ010000012.1, from coordinate 20,612,167 downwards.
TGAGTATTATGCATTCCATCAGGGGCGGGGTCATGCCACAGAACGTTGTTTCTCCCTGAAACACGCAGTCTAAAATTTGATCGATTAAAACAAGATCATGGTCACACCCCCTGAAACAACTGCTGCTAACTGCAGTAATATACTCCAAAATCATCTACCACAACATCAAGCATGCCCTAACACTTTCAGCACCCCCACCGTCAATGCCATCCATGAAGAATATTCCCCCCATGTTTTCCAAGCATTCTCGACCAAAAGCTATGACATGGAGATTCCACCACTCATTCTGCAAGGGGCATTACCCCCTCCTCCGTTGGTCCTTCAAGGGAAGGCCCCTGAACCTCATCTCAGTCCTCCTCATCATGTGGAAAAAAATATGGGATTAACCATTGGTCCTGCAAGGAAGACCCTTACGTCAACACAAGTCAACAACCCCCACCAGTTACGAGCCCACCACCTAGTCGTCCTTATGGGGAGGGCTCCATCGCCCATGCTCAGTCATGTCACATACCATCTACCTATTTTTGCACAAGAACGACGTCCTCCCCCATTTTACATGCCACACGAACTCCCTAGATCCGGCCAGACAATCCAGGAAGGCCCTCCTTCATAACCCCTAATACTCCTAGGGGCACCGTTGGCTTCACAATTGAACCACACATCTATTATCGCTAACCCTCTACCCCCTTTAGAATCTTCACATCCTCTGATTCTTCAAGGAAGGATGGAACTGGTCTCAGACAACAAGACAGTCCCTTGACATTACCCAGAATGCTTTAGGGCAAGAAACATGCATCCTAATGGGAGATGCTTTCGAAAATGACTCAAAGGAGATCCCAAGGGACCTTTGGTCGAACGACACACAAGTCCAACATCGCATACGATATAACAGCCGGCTTAAAACCATCTCGTCCCAAATATCCATTTGGGAACTCCTCTGTACATTGCAAGCACACCGAGAGATTTTTATTAAAACTCCGAATGATGCGCATATCTCTCGAGAAGCTGTACCTAAAATGGTCGTGCACATGATAGGGCAACTCCTTTCGCCCCGAGCCATAACTTTCTCAGATGACGAGTTGCCACCAGAAGGCCGCAACCATGCAAGGTCATTAAATGTAATTGTCTGTCATAAGGACAATAACATCTCACTGGTACTGATTGATAACGGTTCAAGTTTGAATGTTTGCCCACTTCGACTGCCTTGTATTTGGGACTAAATCCATCTATGTTCAGGCCAAGCAATATGAATGTGAGAGCATTTGACATTTCCCGAAGACAAGCACAATGAGAAGTTGATCTTGAATTACAAATTAGCCCAGATATATCCACCGTCTCTTTTTAGGTGTTAGACATCCCTTCATCATTCAATCTTTTCCTCGGTCGACCTTGGCTTCACAAAGTTGGGGCCATACCGTCAACTCTCCACTAAAGGATCAAGTACATCCATGGGAATAAGGTGCTCTGCATTCTGGAAGATCCTGAATCACTTTTTCCCACCGAAACAAATATTCAAGGGGAGCCTAACATCTTAGTTATTGACGCATGGAAACCAGATAAAGACAAACCATATTACAGTTTCCAATTTGAAGCAGTGGATCATGTCCCAGTAGTATGTTCTTTAAAATCAAACTATATTTTCACTCCAGCCGAGCGTCAAATCCTGAACTACCGCCTTGAACACTAAGATACCGCTAGGGTAATTGAGGTTCAAGAAAGAGTAGGAAAAGAAGGACTGAGATATGGGTCTCCTTCACCAGAAGAACCAAAGAAGGCAGATACCGAGAGGAGGCGGTAGGGCCAAGAGATGAGCCATCCCTCTCATTTCACACCAATCCAATTCATTAGCGCTAGAGTCATCCATCCAAGTCAAAATCTAGAGTCCAACCCACCAGGTCATGACAATAGTCTCACCCTCACTGAGTTGCCCAAGCAACAACTGGGCAAGGGGCATGGGCTACCCTCTCTTGATTGGACCACAACGATGGTCCCACCAGAGCTACAACAACCTGAAGAGCTCCATGACACAAGGAATGAAGGAAGGTCCGATGAATCTGATACCGAGTCAAAACCTAGTCCTTGCTACATCATGATGATTGGGCACAATAGAGAAAATCAGCCCACTACATCCCTACCGAATCAAAACCTAGTCCTTGCTACATCATGATGATTGGGCACAATAGAAAAAATCAGCCCACTACATCCTAAAACCCTGCCTCTTGAGGGGAGAGAGCACAGGGCTCCAATTGGTTCACCATCCCCAGGACGTTTGAATCAGCTGGTCAATCTTCTCAGAGTGACGGTCTGAAACAAAAAAAAAATGCCCTTGTAAATAGACATTTGCACCCAGGCCAAGCCATGATAGACTCTGGTTAGAAACGCCTGCTTGCGTGGTGTTTGATAAAATTAAAACACCAAAAAATCTTTAAAAGCTTCAAAAACTAAAAATAATAGAAAATTCTCAAAAACCAAAAATAATAGAAAACACTTAAAACCCAAAAATAATAGAAAACCCTCAAAAGATATAATATAGATATATATATATATATAGATATATATCATATATATATATATATATATATATATATATATATATATATATATATATAATAATCACAAAACCTAAAAACAGAAGAAAAATTACAAAAAATCAAAAACATCAAAAAAATTCAAAATACCAAAAATCAGAAAACTTTTTAAAAACCACAAGCAATAAAATGCCAGACTCATCTGAAGAACTGTATAAAGCAGAAGTTGACATCTATGACTTTGACATAGAGCTAGACTTCAAACTCATAGATTTAGAAGATGTCAAGGACAAAGGAAATGATGATCCGACTCTCAAACTTGAGGATCTCCTCAATAAGTTCGATTCAAAAGCCAAGGTTGCACCTGACTATGTCGAGGTGGTCAATCTCGGAACCCCCCGAGAATCCTCACGAAGTACGCATTGGAAAATCTTTATCTCTAAGTGACGTGAAGAAAGTGATCGAGTTTTTGAAACCACGGTTATCAAACTTTGCATTCTCCTATGAAAATATGCCTGGACTCGACAAAGATCTGGTCGTACACCATCTACCCATGAAGCTTGAAATCAAGCCGGTCAAACAGAAGTTGAGGAGAATGTGGCCAGAGTGGATCTTGAAAATACGGGAGGAAGTAATCAAGCAATACATTGCTGGTTTCTTGGTAGTATCCAACTATCCAGAATGGCTAACCACCATCGTTCCCATTCCCAAGAAAGACGGCAAGGTTCGGATGTGCATTGACTTTCGCGACCTCATTAAAGCCAGCCAAAGGATGACTTCCCACTGCCCCACATCGACACTCTGGTCAACAATACTATAGGTTACAAAATCTTATCTTTCATGGACGATTTCTCTGGCTACAACCAAATCAAAATGGCCGCAGAAGACCGTGAAAAGACATCATTCATCACGTTGTGGGGAACCTTTTGCTACCGAGTCAAGCCATTCGGGTTGAAAAACGCAGGAGCAACATACCTGCGAGCCATGACAACACTATTCCACGACATGATGAATAAAGAGCTGGAAGTCTATGTGGATGATATGACCGTGAAGTCCCAAAGGACCTCAAAAAACTCTTCGATCGATTAGAAAAGTTCAAGCTCCGCCTCAATCCACAAAAGTGTGTATTTGGGGAAACCATTGGAAAGTTGCTCGGTTTCATCATTAGCGAAGATGGCATTCGAGTCGACGAATCAAAGACAAAAGCAATCCTAAAGATGCCACCTCCAAAAAATGATAAAGAAATTCAGGATTTCTTAGGCAGAGTTTGAAATAGTGGTGAAGACCACTTGAGTAGAAGTTAGAATATGTCAATATGTCCTAAAGGGGGGTGAATAGGACTTTTTAAAGATTTACGGGTTATAAAAAAAATCCTATCACTCTAATCCTAACAGGTATGCAATGTTTAGGATTACCCAATGTAACTCTACTAGCTTCCAAGCTTAGTAGATGATCCAATCACAAAACTATTTAAATGATAAGCATGAAGCAGTTATAGTCTATGATGGATGTGACTGTGTGTGAAGTGTGAGTAGATATGAATGCAGTTAGCATAATCATACAAATGACCAAGCACAAAAATTAATCACAAACACAGTTATTTTATAGTGGTTCGACGATAAGTCTACTCCACTCCCGGCTATCGCACTCAACCCTTGAGTGTACCGGATTTCACTAAGGAGGTTTTCCAGGGTTCACCTCAAACCTTCAACCTTTACAGAGGTTTTACGCGGTTCACCTCAAACCCAGAGTTTTGCTGGTTCACTCATAACCAGATGTTTATGCTCTCCATAGAGCAAGGGTCCACACAATGCACCTAGATTTTAGACTACACAGGTCAAGGACCTACATAAGGACCTAACAGTTTATGCCCTACACAAGAGCAAGGGCCTACTTTATGCACCCACAGCATACACTCCCGCCGGAGGCCTCCTACGAGGACTTCAAAGGGTGAGAACCACTTAAGACCCAATCCTAGAAAGGAATGATCACAAGTGTCCTCCTGGACTCTAAATACTTACAGATAAGTTGATGAATCCTGTTAAGCACAATGCCAAAGATCTCCTCCTCCTTATTGACGAAGAGTCTTTTGCTCCCTAGATCCACAACACAAAAGATATACCAAGACTAGGCTTGAGGTTGGGTCAAGGTAGAGATGGAATCCTACTCTCTAAAGGTTTTCCTATAAGAAAGGTAGAGTAGTTCCACTCTTATGCATTCAAGGCATCCCAGCATAATGATTTGCCATTAAGGTAGTAGCTGGAGGATCCTTGAATGCGGAAGTTCATTCTCCAATCCACTCTATTGAATATCAATGGTGAGGGTGGATTGGAGGATGAGCTCCCTTGAGAGAAAGAGCTTTAGGTATAGGATATAAGTTGAAACACTCAAAAGCTCTCTCTGCTTTCTCTCACAACAACAAAAGACAAGTCCTCTATAAATAGGCAAAAAGTTCTAACGGATATAAAACGGTTACATTTATGACAGAGTTCGATATCATCGAGCGTATACTCTCGATATCATCAATGGTCTGCTCGATGACTCGGACTCGATGTCATACGCTTTTGAAACTCTTTACCAATTGGTCGATGTCATCGGATTTCGAACTCCGATTCCATCGATGACAAGTTCGATCCATCGACACTTGAAAAATGAGAGAGACTTGACTTTTAGATATTTCAGGTTTTCATGAATGACCAGGGGAACCGTCGAGGTCATCGGAATTTGAATGTCGATGACATCGAGATCGGAGTCGAGGCATCGATAAATCTAGCTAATTTGTCTTTGAACTTGTTGGACAGATTATGGCTTCATTCGATGCAATCGATCTGGTGTCGATATCATCGATATTTGAATATCGATTAAATCGAAGGGGCCCCGATCATAGTTAAAAACAACCTGAAATAACAGCTGTAAGAAATGCGCGCACACTGTCGATATCATCGATGGACCTCCGATCTTATCGATGTTTGAATTCAGATCATATCAGACAGTCATCGACATATCGAAGAATTTTGAGATTTTCATTAAAAAACAGGGGTGCCAGAAATCAGCCTGTCGATCTTATCGAGCCACTCTCGATGGTCTCGAGATTTGAATATCAAGGATATCGATATGTGTATCGATACATCGATAATTCGTCCAAATATATTGTGAAGTTGTTGGACATATTTAGTGCTTTTATCGATGATATCGATACGTGTATCGATATATCGATAAATCCGTCTAGATGAATATATAGTTGCTGGACATTGTTGTCCTCTTATCGATAATATTGTTAAGGTATCGAGGACATCGACAGTGCATATCGATCATATCGAGGGTGCTTCGATAGAATCGACAGGGCGAGAAAAACTTAGAGATTTTCCTGTTTTGCCAAAAGTTTTCTCACCATAAAACCCTAAAATGTCTATCTTGTTTTAAGGGTTTTAATCACCTGGTGTTTTGGGACATGGGATATGAGGCTATGATTTACCTATTGCGAGCTTCCACACATCCGGTTGAGGCAGACGCTTGAAATAATCTTCCTATCGAGTTCTGCAGCCAGTCTGACTCACCACACATGTAACTTGACAAACCAGGGCACTAGCAGGTGCACTTTCAGAGTCCAGTATATCAGTCGCTTCATTGCCCAACTTACGCCCATATGTGAGCCTATATTTAAGCTGCTTCGTAAGAACATGCTAAAAGAATGGAATGAAGATTATCAAGAAGCCTTTGACAAAATAAAAAAGTATTTGCTAGACCCACCAGTGCTAGTCCCACTAGTACCCGGACGACCCCTGCTACTCTATATCTCAGTCACCACAGGCGCCATCGGGTGCGTCCTTGTCAAGCATGATGACACAAGAAGAAAGGAGCAAGCGATTTACTATCTTAGCCATCAATTCACCGATTATGAGTCCCAGTACTCTCGTTAATCGAAAAGACATGCCTCACCCTCATATGGGCCACCTAACGCCTTCGTTAATACATGACCACTTATCCAATCCTCCTGCTCACATAAATGGATCCACCGAAGTACCTTTTTGAGAAATCGGCTCTAACTGGAAGAATCGTAAAATGGCAATTGTTACTTTCTGAGTTTGACATCACCTATGTTACTCAGAAAGCAATCAAGGGGCAAGCTTTGGCCGACTGTCTCGCAGCACACTCCATGCTTGACTATCAGCCACTGAAGACCTTCTTCCTTGAAGAGGACATCCTATTCCTTGAAGGAGAAGAAGGACCAGAGGCAGATGAATGGACCTTATATTTCGACAGTGTAGCTAACGCCAAAGGAAGCAGAATAGGGGCTATCCTCTACTCTTCAGATGACATCCCCATTCCTGTTTCGAGAAGGCTATCCTTTGGGTGCACGAACAACATAGTTGAGTATGAGGCATGCATAACAGGCTTAAAAGAAGCAACAATTTTGGAGGTGAAAAGCTACGGGTCTTCTGTGACTCTTAGCTCATCATCAATCAAACGAACGATGACTGGAAGACGAATGACAAGAAACTAATTTCGTACCACGTTTATCTCGAGAATCTCATCGACGAATTCCATAAAGTCACTTTTACATACATGCCACGTGCCAAGAACCAATTTGCTGATGCCTTGGCTACATTAGCATCTATGCTAGACATTCCTAAGCGAGCAGCACAATGGGAACTCACAGTCGAACTACAAGAAGATCCAGCATTCTGCCTGCAGATTTAAGAAGTTGAAATGCCACCTGACAAGCACCCTCGGTATACCGATATCAAGAAATACCTGGAAGATCGGGTACTCCAAAAAAGCACCACACCAACGGACCATCATAAGATCCAATGATTAGCCACACAGTTTACTATTAACGGTGACATCGTATACAAATGATCCTTTAAGTAGGTCTTATTACGATGCGTAGACGGGGCAGAAGCTACAAAAATGATGTCCGAGATCCACGACGGAATCTATGACCTACACATGAACGGACACATGATGGCTAGGAAATTCCTACGATTAGGATACTACTGGCTAACTATGGAGACCGACTGTTGCCAACACATCAGGACATGTTTTAAATGCCAAGAACATGTGAATTGGATCAATATGCCTACTTCGAGCTATATAACCTAACCACGCCCTGGTCGTTTTCAATGTGGGGCATCAACATCATTGGCAAAATCAGCCCCAAAGCATCCAATGGCCATGAATATATCTTAATAGCAGTCAACTATTTTACCAAGTGGGTGGAAGCGATATCTTTTACCACCATCACCACCTCTCACGTGGTACGGTTCCTAAAGAACAACATCATCAGCCAATATGGAATCCCACATGCCATCATTATAGACAACGGGACACCTTTGTGAACCAAAAGGTAGACAACTTCCTCAAGCAATTTAAAGTCAAAAGGCATCGATCCAGCCCCTATCGCCCGCAAATGAACGGAGGGGTGGAAGCAGCTAACAAAACACTCATTCCTATCCTCGAAAAAAATGATGAAAACATATCATGACTGGTCAGAAATGCTCTCATATGCACTCTGGGCTTATCGAACATCCATACGCATAGCAACGGGCGCCACTCCATACGAACTCACATATGAAATGGAGGCTATTCTACTAGTTAAAGTCGAAATTCCCTCATTACATATTATCTTAGAAAGTGAAGTGGAAGAGGGAGAGTGGTTACAAGATCGCTATGATCAAGTACATCTGACAGATGAAAAGCGCATGCAAGCTTTATGTCATTCTCAAGCTTATCAAAAAAAGGATTGCACGAGCTTACAACAAGCGGGTCCATACAAGAACATTCAGAATAGGAGACGTAGTAATGAAGAAGATTATACCTCCTCATCTACTTAACCCAAGGGACAAATTCAAACCCACCTGGGAAGGCCCGTTTGTTGTACGAGAAGTGCTCCCTGGAGGTGCACTTTAGCTCACCAACATGGAGGGAGAGGATCTAGTTGAGCCCATTAATGCCAATCACGTCAAAAATACACTACGGATAACGAGTAAGCTAAGGAAAGGTTTCTTAAGATCGAATCTTACAATTCCCTACCCGATTAGCCATAGCAACAAAATAGTACACAAAAAAGGATATATGTGCATATGATGATTCAAATTGGCCAAAATATTTTTTTTTAAAAAAAAATTATTATTTAAAGGAAAAAACACAAAAAAAAAAAAAAAAGAAAAAGGAAAAAAGAGAGGAATGAAGACCCAAATAGAAAATCCAGGGTACACACCCATCAGCCTTACCTCATGTTTTCAAGAAGAAATTTCGATCTTAGAAGGCATTCCGAAGTGTCTCGTCGCCCTAGAAATCTTCATCGGCCAACAATGAGAAAGTTTTTAGAAAAAAAAAACAGAAGAAGAAAAAGAAAAAAAAAAGAGTGTGTCTAAGCAAAATGGACGAGGTGAAAACCCGCAAGGGCGCCTCAGGTAAAAACAGCAGACCTGGTGAAAACCTGTAAGGGCGCTAGATCTGGGCAGGATCTGACCCGAACTGACGGACCCGACCCAAACCGAAGGCTAGGATCAGGTCGGATCGAGTTCGCCCACTCAGATTCGAACTCACAATGAGTCAAGTTCGGGTCAGTAGCCAATCCAAACCGATCCACACAATGTTCATTCAACACTGTTTAATGTTGTCCACTTGAGATTGGGATATACCTCATTTTTTATTTAATACCATAAAACGATCTAAAAAAATAGATGGACGACATGGATGAAATAAATACATCATGGTGGGGTCCACAGAGCATTGACCACTAGCCATTGGCTGGTGGCAGGGGGAGTAGCTAATCTGCCCTCTCAAGTCTCAGCTCATGGCTCAAGGTGCGTCAAGCACCGAGCTCTGACCTCTGACACAAGAAAAGGGAAGCGGATTGCGTACTTAAGCGTACTGAGTAAACCCCGTGTGGTCCACCATGATATATGGTATTTTATCCGTTCCGTCCATCCATTTTATTAGATAATTTTATGGCTTAAGCCCAAAAATGAAGCATATCCAATGTTCAAATGGACCATACCACAGGAAATAGTTAAATTCAACTACTTCCGTTAAAAATTTCTTAGGGGCCACAGAAGTTTTGGATCAAGCTTATATTTTTGTTTTCCATTCGTCCATGTCTGTATGATCTTATGAACAGGTTGGATGACAAATAAACATCACTGTTGGGCCTAGCAAGGTTTCAACAATGGGAATCATTATCCCCATTGTTTCTTGTGGTATGATCCACTTGATCTTTGGATATACTTTAATTTTGGGTTGAACCCCTTAAATTAGATGGAAAAACGGATGAATGGAGTGGATAGACCACATACATTCAAGGTGGGCCCAACTGAGTTTACTCAATACAATAAGAGCGTACGCATTCTGATTTCTAAGAAAAGAAAGAAGATAAAGGAAGCAGATTGGCAGGTGTACCACGCACCTAGCCAGTTGGTCCATTGACTTCAGCAAGTTTTGTGGGTCCCATCATGAGGTATGTGTTATATCCAAACCGTTCATCCATTTGGCCGACTCGTCTTAAGGGTTGAGTCGAAAAATAAGATAGATTTAAAGATCAAGTGGACCACATTGCAAAAAGCAGTGGGGTTGAACGTCTACCATCGAAACTCTTTTAGGGGTCATAGAAGTTTTGAATCAATATGAAATTTGTTTTTCCTCTTCATCCATGTAGTTGTTGAAAAGGCCGAGCTAAGAGTCCTAGAGGGAGGGGGGGGGGGGGGGGGGGGGGGGGGAGGGGGAATAGGACTATGCCAAATTTTAAAAAATGCGGAATAAGAAAGAAATAAATAAAGATAGCACTTATCAATTCCAAATAGCAAAAACGAATAACAACCTCAAATGCATATGTATTGAGACGTTGATACAGATGTTGTTCTAAGGACAACCTTACACCAAAAACCAATGGCTTATGGTAGGACAACCTGATATCTAGAATGGTCTGTGTATCAAAATCCCAAACCAATACAGAAGAATAAAGAATAAAACAGAAATAAATATCTACTGCTATTACAACATTCACCACTTGTGCAGAAAATAAATTACAATCATTCACCACAAATGCTGAAAATAAATTACAATCATTCGCACACTTAGGCACAATCAACCATCTACCACAACTCCAGCAATTATAGTGATTCACTTGTGTGTACACCAACTATTAGAAAACAGCCACACAACTACTCCACTCCCAATATCCTCACCCTCGGGATATTGGTTATCACTATGAAATAGGTTTTCCAAGGTTCACCCAAAACCTTTACAATTGTGTTTTCAAAAAGGGCCACCACAATTAAAAACCCCACTCACTGAGATTTTCTGTCTATCTTAGTCAAAACCAAAAATGAAGGATTTTCTGGCAATCTTACAAATCAAATACAAAAAATTAAAATGTACTTATCTGAGGATTCTTCTTTTGATGATGCCCGGTAGTACCAATTTGATGTAGATGTTCAATGTCCAAACTCACATATGAAAAGGTTCTTAGATCTAAATGATTTTTAGATTAAATTGACCTAGGCTAGCATGATTTGATTTTGATCTCAAAAAAGGTAAAATCAATATTCCCTTTTCAAAAGAAATAGAATTGAATAGAGATCACAAAATCAAATGCAAAAAAGCTATTAAAAGAATCTTATATACTAACCAATTAGCTTCTCGAATGTGGGGACAAATTTTCTCAGAGTTATGACTTGAATATCTTAGAGTGAATTGAAAAACTCTGAAAATTGTCCTCAATTTATAGGCAAAAATACTGTTCACTCGACAGGCCCAATGGTCAGTTCGACTAGTCAAAGGACCAACAATATTTCAAAAATTCTGGCGCGATAAGATAAGATAGCTACCCGATTGGTCGAGTGGCCTGCTCAACTGGTCGAGCCCTGCACTCGACTAGTCGAGTGGGACCCAAAAAGGTTGTTGGACTTTGAGTCGAGTAGTCTCCAGGACTAGTCGAGAGTCCAACAGAAATTCTGAAAATTCACAACAAACCTTGGACTGGTCGAGAAATTTCTTAGACTGGTCGAGCCAGTACTTGGACTAGTCGAACATAGGCTAGGACTAGTCGAGAAAAAGCCTATAAAATTATATAATGACCCAAATTAAGTATGCAATCAATATGACCTAACCTATGGTCAATCTAGGGTTATTCATACCTTATAGGTGAAAATTGTACATTGAAACATCGTTCGCTTCGGTTGATAGTTATTATCTTACATGAAGCTTGCTTATATGTTATAAGTGATATAACTGTACTAGTGACCTTGTGACTTGACTTTCAACTTGAGTATATGAGCTTAAGCTTGAGAAGATTACTTGAGCTTGAGTTCTTAAGTAATGCACACTGTCTTTGATATAGTTGAAGCTTGAAGACTTGATCTAGTACTTAAACTTCTTGATGTTGTACTTTAGTCTCTTGATCTTGTACACGAACTTCTTGAACTTGAATTTGAACTTCTTGATCATGTACTTGAATGTAGGTAAGGATGACATGAAGTTGATCTTATAGTAACAGCTACACAAGATACAGATTCCAAGAGGTTTTGACACTACAAAATTTGACACCTAGGAGCTAGATAAGATAGCATTTACAATCTCCCCCTTTGTCAAATTTGTAACAAAACCAAATAAATAATATGATACATAATACACACAGTAAAGAATCATGTATCATACATGCACGATAAAGAATCATGAACCAGTTAAAAACTTCAAACCAATACTCCCCCTTAATACATTACTCCATAGAATCCAAGAAGAGAATTTAAAATTTTGCTACCTAACCACTTCTCCATATCCAATATCATTATAAAATAGGCATATCAACACAAATTCTCCCCCCTTTTTGTCACAATATGACAAATGAAAGAACCTATAAATGTTAATGGAAACAAAAGAACAATGAGTAATGATATAAAGAAGTAAGGTCAAGATAACATAAATATTGTCAAGATAACCATTTAAACATGTCCACAATAACGAGAAAACATGTCCAAGCATTTAAAGTAAAGAGAAATTCAAGTATAAAAATGATTACAAATCAGAGATTCAAAACTAATCTGAACCATAGGAAGGAGCAGGTATGGAAGGATCAATTTGATGTAGTCCCTTGTTAATGCGCCTCAGATATTTGCGCATGTATTTAAATTGAGTTTCTTGAGACACATGCATACCCTCTACCTTTTCCTCAAGGGAACGCAAACATTCATCAAAATCAGACGGCTGAAAATCAGGATCAGTTGTAGAGTCTGATTCAATCTTATCAAATATGTCATCCATATTGACATCATCTGGAGGCAAAACATCCTCCTCTTCATTTGCTTCAATTGCTCCACCAGCACCCACCTCAACTTGGCTTGGAGCCAACCTCAAATTCATCTTATTAATGTTCGAGTTGTTGAAGGGTAGATGGTTAATCAGAACTTCTCCAACAAGCATTGCCACTGGACTATGGATGGCTAAGACAGTCATAAGATAGGTAAAAGGTATATCACTATGACCTGGATAGAGACGGAACTGAATCATGATATGACAGATAAGTGAAGGAAGACACATAGAGACACCAGTAACAATAAAGTGTAGAATGCGAACTGTGAAAGTAGTGAGCTCAATTTTGTTACTAGATATATGATAGACATTAGAAATAAAAATTCGATGAAGAACCCTGTGTCTGGGTAACATAAACTTGGAAGCGAGCGCATTCCCAGAACTCTGTTCCGCATTCATGTTGCATAGAGCTCTAGTGAGCAATCTTTTCTCAGATTCAGATGGTTTTGCTACAAGAGTATTAATGGGAATACCGTCATCATTAACTAGAAGGTCCATTCATCTAGAAATTAGGTGACGGTCCACATCAATTGGACCTTCTCTAGTAGAAATTGTAAACGTAAGATTCTCAGAAGAGAAGTCAGTTATGCAAGCATACATGGCCTATGCAATGGAACGGTATGTCGGACCGCCCTAATGTAAAATGTTATCCCATCCTACAAATTGAAGGAGTGGAAGAATACCAAAAGGTGCCAAAATGATCGGTGTTAACTGTCCGTTCAACTATCACGTTGCGTAAACGAATATCCCGCACATACTTGGGATCTTCTTCGGGTGACCGAAGATGATGCACCGTGATAGGAGCGGAACGAGAGGAAGAGGGACCACGAGATCCTTTCTTCTTGTTTCTACTCTCCATTGTAATAAGAAAAATAATGAATACAAGGAATGCAATAGAGGAAAGAAGGGTTTTAAGAAAATCAAATTTTACGCTAGAAAACCCAACAAACTACCATAAACCTTGAAATAAACAACAAAATCAAGGAAATGGAAGATCAAAGAACTCAAATTTATAAGGAAATTGAAAACGAAGCACTAACCAAAGAGGAATCGAAGATATGTTCGACTGGTCATGGTAGGGCTTGTTGGAGAAGAAGAACCAAGTGAAAAAAAAAAGTGTTTTTCCCAAATAAAAGGCAAAACCTGAGTTTCACGACTGGTCGAGTGTATACTCGACTGGTCGTGCACTACTGAAAATATGCAATTTTGCATCTATTTGAATTTTAAAAATTTTAAAATAATAAATATATACATTATGATACAAAAAGGCACAAATTATCAGTTCATATTACACATACCAAGATCAAATTTCAATTTCGCAAACCTATTTTTGTCGAGCAGTTTTGTGAATATGTCTGCAAGTTGATTCTTGGTTAGAATATATTCCAATGAAATTATCTTATCTTCCACTAATTAACAAATATAATGATATCTAATATCAATATGCTTGGTTCGTGAATGCTGAATTAGATTTTTAGAAATATTAATTGTGCTTGAATTGTCACAATATAAAACCATGGATTCTTGCGCAATTCCGTAATCGCTTGGCATCCTCTTCGTCCTCACAAGCTAAGTGCATGCATTACTAGTAGTAATATATTTAGCCTCAACTGTGGAGAGCGATACGGAACTTTGTTTCTTACTTAGCCAAGAAACCAAACAGTTTCCGACATAGAAACAACCACCGCTGGTCGATTTACGATCATCAATGTTACCAACCCAATCAACATCTGTGTAACCAGCTAATTACACACTACTATCATGCGGATACCAGAGACCAAGATTAGTTGAACTAGCAACATATCGCAAAATGCGCTTAACAGCAATCAGGTGTGACTCTTCAGGGTCATATTGATATCTAGTACAAATTCCTACGCTAAAACCAATATCAGGTCGGCTTGCAGTTAAATAAATTAAACTACCTATCATACTGTGATACAACTTAGGATCCACACTCTTAGATGTTGAATCCTTAAAGAGTTTTAGGGTATTACTCATTGGAGTATCAAAAAATTTCCCACTTTCAAGTCCGAACATGTAACGCCCCGATTTCTAAAATCCGAGTACAAGACTCGCTTCAGAAATCCGGGAGTTTTATAAATCAGAGAACCAGCGGAAATGCAAACTCAGATTGCGATAGCAAAAAGAAGCATTGATAATCATGTGAGCCCAAGTACTTGACCTACCTAGCTGGGGGTCTTAGTTACAAAATTTTCATAAGTTCCCAAAATACTAAACCACTGAAATTAAAATATTGAACTATTGATTAATCCTGAAATACGCCTCTGCTTCTTGTTGTGGCTCATCATCATAGTATTCTCCCTCGGGCTCCACGGTCGCGCCATCAAGTCCAGTTCCGTCATCCTCTACATCCGTCTCTGCAAATTCTATACGGTTGGATAGTTGATGAATGAGTGGCCAACTCAGTGTGAATTCTCCTCAAGATTACACATCGCCACCTTAGCAAACATAGTTTAAAGGAAAACAAGGTAACAATCCAAAACAGGCAATATGCAGTCTTGTTAAATGCATGGATGTATGAATGCACATCGACCTGGGGATGCACATCTAGTCAGACTTGGGCTCATCACCTATGCAATCATCGACCTAAGAATGATCATCCAGTTGGAACAGGGGTCGATAGTCGATGGTCTGGGAGCTAGTGAAACGATACCCCAACAACTATAGGGCGCGTGCTACAGCATCCAAAATTAGTCATCCGTCATCGCCAATATGCTATGAATGTATGATTAGCCAACCGTTATTAATCTAGTTACAATCAGCCAAATTAAGTAACTCGAAGGTCACCACGGGGGACTCGTCACCCAGCGTAGGCCGACAGCTCGAGCAGAGTGTCCCATGACCACCATCCTCGGCTCATGAGGTTCTCCACCTTGGGATGTCTTTAATAAGATACCTTGACCAAAATGACACTAGTTCAAGGGTCCTATTTTCCCACACATTTTGTCTAATTACATCCTAAGTGTGGCTTGCATACAATTATGGAATCCTCCACGTGTAGCATTAAGAGATTATATAAAGAGGCAATCATGTTAACATATGACTTCAAATAAAACATGCAAGGAGGTATCATGAGATAATAACTATTGATGATATGCTACCAAGTCATGTGAATAGTGGTCATTGTTCAAGAATTAGTTAGCATGTGAGCCTATCATATGGTGAAAATAAGGTATCACAAATTTGATATAATGAATACATCGACCCTAAATTAATGGTGGAAATCTAGTGCAACTATGTCTATCTAATTTAGAAATGGAACGCCCAAGGGAAAGTCATCACCTGGAAGGTCGCGGTATTTTACTTTGATTCAACATTCCTGAATATCTTATGGCCTAAGAATAGCACAAGAAATCCCTAGAGTTCATAGCTTGCATTAGCCGCATAATCCCAAGGTTTTAAGTCGGTTAATATTGTGTGGTAAAGGGCTTATGAGGGCCCATGAAAAAGACGTTTGGGCCTGAGTTTGGCTGCAATTACATCAAGGTGGGCCTCATGGATGAGCCGCACCACCTACGCTATTTATTTTATTTTAAGGGATCATTTTAGAGTATTACCCCAAAATGAATTATGCTAAAAAAGGTCATCTGGGCCATTTTGTAAATAGCAGTGGTGATCATGACTCCCACTGTTGGAACCCCACAGGGCCCACCATGGTGTTTACCTTTCTATCAAGTCCGCTTAAACGATCACCAGGCCCTGTCTTAAGAGGATTCGTCATATGGTTCCAGAGCTTTGGTCGCCCAAGGGGTTCAACAGTGGATGTTTAACCCACCACTGTTTATGGTAGCGTGGTCTACTTGATAAGGGTTCATCTTTATCTTTCTCCTCAGCCTTTAGGACGAGTTCACCAGATGGATGGATGGTTTGGATGAAGCACATACATCAGGGTGGGGCCCACAGAGCACCGAGGAGTACCCAATTCATTTCTCTGTTAGCCACCCCCACTAGGGATCGATACCAAGACCTCGAGTGTTAAAACCACGTACCTCCACTCAGTCCACCAGTTGAGCTATGGATCGGGGTGTTTACGTCCAGTGCTGGACGTCCACTGATGGACAGTCTGGAGACACCCATTGATGGACGACCAGGGATCAATGGCCCTAGACGCATCCAGGTGCGGCTAAGAATGGATGGTTGGGATGCAACCCTCAGATCACGCCCATAGAGGCTACTGACGGACGGTTTGCATGTAATCCACATACATCACATTGCGTTGATGGATTGCATATATCAGAGGTGGGTCCACACGTGTGGGACCCACAGGTTACATGCATACATAGAGGTATTTTATATAATATAATATCATTTAAAATTTACATATATGTATTATATGTACATACAGATATATATAATATATATATATATATATATATATATATATATATATATATACACATTTTTTGTTAAAAGAACGTCCAGGGCCTGACGTCCTTTGATGGATGGCATGGATGAGCCACATCATCAAGGTGGGGGCCACATACGTGGCCCACCAACTGTTGTAGGGTGAGGTCCACCTGCTGATGCAGGGTGCGGCCCACCTGCATTTGTGCAGGGCCCAAAACCAGGGCAGCCCATCAGTTTTGGGTGAGGCCTAACTGAATTTGTGCAAGGCCCATGACCAGGGCAGCCCACACGCTGGTAACGTGGAAACAACCTCTGTTGCAGGCTATTTTTTAGGCCATTTCCAGCCCTTGTTTTTATCCCAAACGTGGTTCTTTTCCGGCCATTTTTCGACCCTCACCAGTGCTCAACTAGAGGCACGGTGGCTGCCACCTTCACCGTCCAAAAATGGCCCGAAACAGGGTCGTTTTCTCCTCTCTTTTTTTTCAATCCACGGTGCAGCCCGTTTGCAGGTTGTTTCTTAAGCCGAGTTCCAGCACACAGCTAGGGCCATTTTCATGCTATCTGTTTGGCCACATACAGAGCCCGTACTCAGGCCGGTTCGGCCTTAAAACAGTGCCTGAACGTAGGTCACGTTCAACTCCATAACAAAGCCTGTTTTTGGTTCTATGTACGATCCCTGCTGATGGGTGTTTTTCAGCCATGAACATGTGTGGATGAGGTGTGGTGGGGCCTTAGTTTGGGTTTATTTTTAGAGTTTAAAAAAAATGGATAAAGAGGTTTCACCTTCCACAGTTGGGTCCTACCCGAACTTGGGTTGACACGCACACCCCACCACTTTTCACTCTCTCTCTCTTCTCTTCTCTTTCTCTCTTTTTCCTACTTAAGTGATGCTGCTATGTCCCCACACTGACTTGGCTCGGTCCGGTTTTCACGGACTGAGCTGGGGCAGTGTGCTTCGAGCTCACCAAAGATGCACTCCTTCTCTTTGTTTTCTCCCTCTTTTCTCTCCCTCTGTTTTTCTCCTCTCTCCTATCCTCCTTTCCTTTCTTTCAGTGAGGAAGCTGAAGGGCAGCCATGCTCCTTTTATAGGCAAAGGAGGGGACCTTCAACGGCTGTGTCAGCCTCTTCACCGATGGAAACAAAAATTTACCTTTTCTTCATTTAAGGTTTTCTCAGCCATTTTTGGCTATGAGGGGACTCTCCCCAGTTGGTTCAGTGGACGCCTCAATCCTTTGGATAAAGGGGTGGTGGCTTGCCTCACAAGTCACCGGATGGCTCTCCTCTCTTGATCCTAGCCACTAGTGAAGGGGATGGACGGTTGAGACCCGAATCCCAAGTCCCTATGCGTGGGGCCAAATCCCTATATCATTTGGGTCGGGCGGACCCCACGAGGAGAATGAACGGCTTGGATCGTCCTAAAAATGACTATGGTAGCACATTTTAAAGCTCAAAGTCCAACATTTTTAAACAGGGTGTTGGCGGGAACGATTTTGAGAAATTTGGTATTTGAGTTTAGTCAAACACTGTTTGACCACAAGTAGTTGTCCAGTGCACATCGTGCACTAGTGTTTGGGGTGTACGTGCACCTAGCTTTGGGGGCACATCAAGGCTCCGATGCTTGATCTGCCCCAATTAACTATCTTGGGGTCCAGTCATAAAGGTCCCGGCCCATTTTTAGGGCGGGGCTGAGGCCCAGGTGGGCCATATCATAACATTCAGGGCCTCATTTTGCCCATATGACGTGTTCCACTGGTCAGATGGGCACGAGGTTTTGTTTCAACGATGGAACAGATATTCGAAGGGTTTCGAGTGCCTGGTTGGCCATAATTTATCATGCTAAGTAGGCTAGTGGATGCATGGTGTCATTGTGGCTTAGAAATTTTGTTCATAACCTTGCTTTAATCTAAGGATTTTCTGAGTTTTACCTTCCGGGCTGGTGTTGGGTTCGACTTGGCTCATCTGAAAGTGTGGTGGTTGGCTTTATCGTCGAACGGCAGTCCCGATTTACACGTGTAAAGTTTAAGTTATCTCGTTTATTCGTCTTTAATCCCTATAACTGAGGTCATCAGGGGTAACACCCGTGTATCACAGGTACGGGGTGTTACAGAACTTTTTAACTAAGTTCAGAGCTATTTAGTTTGAGAGATAAAGAAACCATTAAGGAGTTGTTTGACTTGCAACCCTGGGAAATAGTTTAGTTCTCCAACCATGCTCATTTCAAATTTAGATTTCATAAGATCTGTAAACTCAACAGTCATGTTAGCATAAGTAGATCCATAGATAATGTCATCAACATAGATTTGCACTATTAGAATGTGATCATTATGTTTCTTTACAAACAATGTCTTATCAACACTCCCCATTACAAAGTTATGACTTAGTAGAAACTTAGTCAACTTTTTGTACTATGCCCTGGGAGCTTGTTTTAAACCATAGAGTGCCTTTTTCAGTCGGTAGACATGATTAGCATGTTTAGGGTCTTCAAAACCCTTTGGTTGTTCAACATACACTTCTTCATGCAAATCATCGTTTAAGAACGCACTCTTTACATCCATTTGATATATTTTGAATTTTTTAAAGCACGCAATGGATATAATAGTCTGATTGATTCAAGACGAGCTACTAGGGCAAAGGTCTCATCATAATCAATGCCTTCAATTTGAGTGTACCCTTGTACAACCAGTGTAGCCTTATTTCTAATAATATTACCAAGTTCATCAGACTTATTTTTGAAAATCCATTTTCTTCCGATAATGTGTTTATCTTTTGGTCTTGGAACTAAGTACCAAACATCATTCTAACAAACTGATTGAGCTCTTCTTGCATTGCTATAATCCAGTTTTCGTCAGTATGGGCTTCTTTTACGTTAGCCGATTCTATCTGAGATGTAAAGCATACGTAGTTGCATATATCTTTAGGTTGTTTATGAGCGTGCACATAAGTGAGAGGGTTTTCAAGGATTTGATCAGATGGATGATCTTTAACTGTTCGCAGTTCAGTATTATTTTGACTAGATGAAGAGTCTGGTTTATCAAATAAAAGGGCTTCATCATTTTCTGAACTTGAGACAGGTGTATTCAAGTGATCATTTATAACCACATTAATGGACTCTTGAATTACACCAATCCTCTTGTTAAGAACCCGATACGCTCGACTAGTCAGAGCATACCCTAAAAATATCCCTTCATCACTTTTGGTGTCAAATTTATCCAGATTTTCTCAGTCACACAAGATGTAGCACTTGCTGCCGAAAACTCGAAAGTATTTGACAGTAGGCTTCTTATCAAACCACGTTTCATAAGCCGTTTTACTATTTGATTTTCTAGTATAAGCGCGGTTAATTATATAATAAGCAGTATTTACGGCTTCAGCCCAAAGATTTTTAGGAAGATTCATACTATTTAGCATTACATTTGCTATTTCTTGAAGCACTCTATTTTTCCTTTCCACTACACCATTTTGTTGTGGTGTTTTAGGCACAGAATATTCATGTGATATTCCCTGATCATTGCAAAATTTCTCAAAACTTCTATTTTCAAACTCAGAACCATGATCACTGTTGAGGGTCAAATATTGCATATTAGACCCCAATTACTACCTAGATTTACGAACATGATACTGCTTAACGGTCTATTTTAATCATGTTTGTGGTGCAAGGTGAAGTTAGGAGCCTATACCAAAAAGGATACTAAAAGCATGGATTTAACACTCAGGAATCACCAAGGCAATGGACGGGACCCCAGGGGACCGAGATCGATAGATTTACATGCCAAAGATCCGAGAAAATCAAGAAACTGAAACTCAAGTGGCCTAAAAAGGGTCCAAAATATGAAATCACAGGGTTCCCGCCATCCAATTAGCTTGAAACTGTATATATGGCTTAAGGACCATAAATTAACCGTACACGTCGAATTTCAGCCATTGGATCCTTGTGGAAGTGGGTAAATTGACAGATCGGCCCATAAAATCTTGATTTGGGGCCCACCTGATCTTTGGATACGCTTCAATTTTGGTTTAACCCCTTAAATTAGAGGAGAAACATGATGGATGGTGTGGATTTCTCACGAGCATCATGAGTGGACCCCACATATAAGGTGGGAGTGCACCGTGCGGTGCACTCCCGAGCCGCACCGGACCTACCAAGATCGGTCAGCGGGCGCTGACCGATCCAATTTTGCGTAAACAGCGTCCGCACCATGCAGACGCTGATTTCAATTATGGGGCCCACCGCTCGCTCAAATGGATGATCTGAGCCGTCCATATGATCCATAGGGGGGCTACAACCCACGCCTAAGTGACGGAATTCCAGAGATCGGTTTTTAACCGTTTAAACGCAGATGAATGGTGTGTTGATTTGATACAATGAGTCATTCTAAACTCAACCAAAACCACACTTTCCTCACTGATTTTTCACTAGGAACTCAATGAACGGGGTGGATTTCATTGAAAACGACACTGTGGGCCTCACCGATTATCACAGCGTCCCTATTTACGTAGGGACATGCGTTCGCACGTTTGGCCCTCCGTGGCCATTCCGTGATCTTAATCATGGCCGGATCATTGATCCAAACCGTCCAAAGTTCCGAGCAGGGGGTTCTTTTCCTCACCAAAAAGCGGATTTTGAAGACAGGAGATTCTTTTCTCCCAAACGAATTTCAAACGCCGGGTGTTTTCTCCCTGTCAGACACAAAAACAGGGTGCGGCTGTTTTCTTCAGCGTAAATAGAGTCGGTCCGGCCGACTCTGGACCGACTATTCCTCCTCTATAAATGGAAGGAAAACAAGAGGAATGGGGGAGGAGAGAGAGAACGAGAGAGAGACAAGGGCGGAGACGGCTTCCAAATTTCATTTTTCTTCTTTATCTTCTTTCTTTCTTTTCTCATGAATTTAATTAGAGATATTAGCCTAATCATATCTATGCTAGGCTAAGAGGTGAAGCTTGTAGCGTGATGGGGAGACTTTTTGTTTGTGTCTTTTGTTTAGATTGAACTGATGTTAATTTTAGTTTAATTAAGGGAATGTTTTTAGTTTTTAATGGTCTGTTGTGACTAAAATTACAATGGGTCTGCGATAGCTTTGAGCATGTTCCTTTCCTTTTTATGTTTATGATGTCTGGAAGCCCTGTTGTTCACCATCGTCTCCTGGGCATGGTCGGATGACGGTACCCTTCCTAACCTTCATACATTGATTGGTTGGTAATTAATTTAATTTTGTTGTTTACTTTGTCTCCTGGGCATGGTTTGGTGATGGAATCCATTCTAATTCATACACCTTTCATCTCTTGAAAACTATATCAAAGGAAGTTCAGTCTTGATTTCCATGGTTACACTCTTCAACTGGATGAAGATGGGACTCTAAGTTCAGTTGAGTTCTTGAAGTAGGCATAAGATCTCCCTGATCTCTACAAGTGGATCCTCTGAATCCCTAGTTTCCTTCCTCTAAATTCTCTAAATTTTAGATAATTATTTCACCATTATTCCTTAAATTACACTCAATTTAGATTTCATCTCATTCTAATTCTAGTGCTAGTTAGTTTTAAATTACGTACAGGTTTCAGTCCCTTGGGATTCGACCTCGGTCTCACCAAGTTTTATTACTGCATCACAACCCTGCACTTGGGGAGTGAACAATCACCACGGATCTTAGTGACTTGTGATCTTTTTCAGTTTGGATACGTTTAAGTACCAATTTTTTACTTCATCGAGAGTTTCTGATTTCTCTCTTAGGAAGACTACCCAAGTATACCTGGTAAAGTCATTTACAATCACCAGAATATACTTCTTGCCACCTCGACTCTCTGTTCTAGTTGGTCCAATGAGATTCATGTGGAGAAGTTCGAGTGGTTTAGATGTGGCTTTGGAGTTCACCTTTTTGTGAGCACTCCTGGTTTGTTTACCAATCTGACACTCGCCACATATTTTATCCACTTTCTTTACTTTAGGTAGACCTCTTACCAATTCTCTTTTGCTCAATCTATACAAGTTGCGGTAGTGTACATGTCCTACATGCTTACGCCATAATTCGGTCTCATCGGTTTGGACCATGTAACACGATAGCTTAGATGAGCTTGAATCACTAACAATGTAGCAGTTCTCAGAAGTTCTGCGACCAGTTAATATTATAGAACCATTCTTATTTAAAATTTCACACCCTTGGTTGGTAAATTTTACACTATGATTATTATCGCATATTTGAGAGATGCTTAATAGATTATGTTATAAACCTTTTACATATAAAACATTCTCAAATAGAGGGAGGTTAAAGAGTTGAACCGTACCTTGGCCAACAATTCTGCAGTTGCTACCATCACCGAATGTGACTGAACCATCAGTCATGTCTTTAAGACTGGTGAACAGACCTTTGTCACTTGTCATATGTCTGGAGCAACCAATGTCTAGGTACCACTTTGAATGGATCGAAGCTTTGAAAGCGGTGTGGGCAACCAAACAAGCAACCTTAGGGACCCATTTCATTACAGTTTTGGGTTTAGGAGCATAGTTGGTCTTCTTATGTTTATAGTTGCTATAAGTCCTACCCACTGAGTTAGATTTTAAGAGCTCCTTAAGCAAGTCAACAATTTTCTCAGCTAAAGGATAACGATTCTGATTTTTATAGTTGATATGGTTGCTTTTAGGTTTTAAAGTCTGAAAAGTTTTAGTATTTTTAGAATTATTTTGATTCAGACTTTTTCCTTTTGAGTTAGAAGACTCCCCTTTAACAAATTTAGGTGGAGTATTCTTATATTTGGGAGGAGTACTTTTATCATAGCCCAATCCAGATCGATCGCCACATTTTCTTGATCCAAATAAAAGTTTTTCTAATTTAGGATGGGCATACCTCCATGTGTCCTTCAAACTCAAAAGCGAAGAAACTTCTAGTTTTAGCTTTTCATTTTCAGATTTTAAGTTTTTAACTTAGGATGTTTTGAAATCTAAGTCGCACTTAGTTTTTTCAAAGCAATTTGAAAAGTGTGATTTTTCTAAGACTAGATTATCAAAATTCTCTTTTAGTTTTGAAAACTTTTCTTTCTGAAGTTTTAACTTTACAGCTATTTTGCAACTTTCCCTGTATAGGGCATCATAAGCATCTTAAAGGTCTTCTTCATTTTCATGGTCACTATTCAGATTTTCTTCACTGGTTGAATCATCATTATCTGAGAAAGTGAACTTGGCTAGAGTCATTAGGGCTTTAACATCATTAGCTAACTCGATTTCAGAATCTTCTGACTTAGAAGAAACTTCAGAGCAGGAAGATTCATCCCATGTAGCCAACATACCTTTCTTCTTAGACTTGTCCTTCTTAGGACATTTGTTTGCTAAATGCCCATATTCATGGTAGTTGTAGTATTGGCAGTCTTTTAAAGATTTTCAATTTTTAGATCTAGGTCTTTTTTTTTTTCAATAGGTTTTTGCAAATCAACCCTCTTTTTACTTTTGAAAATCTTGTAAAACTTTTTTGGCTAAAAGAGCTATATCATCTTGAGAAGTTTCTAAATCAGAATTATTACTATTTCCATGAGAAATACTTTTAGAAGACTTGAGGGCAATTGACTTACCTTTAGGGGCCTTAAAATTTAACTCATAGGTTTGAAGAGACCCAACTAACTCTTCTACCCTCATATTATTAGTATCACAAAGTTCCTAGATCGCGGTCACTTTTGAATTGAACCGATCAGGCAACGAGCGTAGTATCTTTGCACAGACTTTACTTTCTGGGATCCTATCACTAAGACCCCACATAGAGTTGACAATGTCATTCAATCTTGTATAGAAGTCCATGAAAGTTTCACTTTCTTCCATACGTATTTCCTCAAATTTTGTTGTGAGGATTTGAACTTTAGATTTCTTAACAATTGTTGTACCCTTGTGTGTCATTTCCAAAATATCCCAGGCTTGCCTTGCAGTACCACAAGATATAATTCTCTTGAATTCATCCAGTGATAGTGCGCAAGTAATAGCATTTAAAGCCTTTGCATTGGCACTACTCTCACTTTTCTAAAGTGCGGTCCAAGAAAAGTAAGGTGTGACTTTTACAGTTTTAGATCCATCAGTACTAGTCACTTTAGTGGTAGGAGGGGTCCAATTGGTCACTTTGGGTCACACGTTCTCATCCATGGATTTTAAAAAAAAAATCCTCATTTTTGCTTTTCAATAGGCATAATTGGAGCCATCAAATGGTGGAGGCCTAGTGACTGAGAGGCTATCAAAATTTGACATTTTAAAAAGCTCAGATCGATTAGCTCAGGAAATTAATCCAAACAAAAAATAAAACGAGCTATTAGGCTCTGATACCACTTGAAAAGGCCGAGCTAAGAGTCCTAGAGGGGGGTTGAATAGGACTATGCCAAATTAAAAAAAAAAAAAAAAATTAATGCAGAATAAGAAAGAAATAAATAAAGATAGCACTTATCAATTCCAAATAGTAGAAACGAATAATAACCTCAAATGCATAAGTATTGAGAGGTTGATACAGATGTTGTTCTAAGGACAACCTTACACCAAAAACCAATGGCTTATGGTAGGACAACCTGATATCTAGAACGGTCTGTGTAACAAAATCCCAAACCAATACAGAAGAATAAAGAATAAAATAGAAATAAATATCTACTGTTATTACAACATTCACCACTTGTCCAGAAAATAAATTACAATCATTCACTACAAATGCTGAAAATAAATTACAATCATTCACACACTTAGGCACATTCAACCATCCACCACAACTCCAGCAATTATAGTGGTCCGCTTGTGTGTACACCAATTGTTAGAAAACAGCCACACAACTACTCCACTCCCAATATCCTCACCCTCGGGATATTGGCTTTCACTATGAAATAGGTTTTCCAAGGTTCACCCGAAAGCTTTACAATTGTGTTTTCAAAAAGGGCTACCACAATTAAAAACCCCACTCACTGAGATTTTCTGTCTATCTCAGTCAAAACCAAAAATGAAAGATTTTCTGGTAATCTTAAAAACCAAATACAGAAAATTGAAATGTACTTATCTAAGAATTCTTCTTTTGATGATGCCTGGTAGAACTAATTCGATGTAGATGTTCAATGTCCAAACTTACAAGGTTCTTAGATTTAAATGATTTTTAGATTAAATTGACCTGGGCTAGCTTGATTTGATTTTGACATCAAAAAGGGTAAAATAAATATGCTCTTTTCAAAAGAAATAGAATTGAATAGAGATCACAAAATCAAATGCAAAAAAAAAAAAGCTATTAAAAGAATCTTAAATACTAACCAATTAGCTTCACGAATGTGGGAATAAGTTTTCTTAGAGTTGTCACTTGAATATCTTGGAGTGAATTGAAAAACTCTGAAAATCGTCCTCAATTTATAGGTAAAAATACTGTTCACTCGATTGGCCCAGTGGTCAGTTCAACTAGTCGAAGGACCAACGATATTTCAAAAATTCTGGCGCGATAAGATAAGATCACTACTCGACTGGTTGAGTGGGACCCAGAAAGGTTGCTAGACTTTGAGTCGAGCCTGCTTGACTGGTCGATCACTGTTCACTCGACTGGTCGTGCAGTCTCCAGGACTGGTCGAGAGTCCAACAGAAATTCTGAAAATTCACAACAAACCTTGAACTGGTCAAGAAATTTCTTAGACTGGTCGAGCCAGTACTTGGACTAGTCAAACATAGGCTAGGACTAGTCAATAAAAAGCCTATAGAATTATATAATGACCCAAATTAAGTATACAATCAATATGACCTAACCTATGGTCAATCTAGGATCATTCATACCTTATAAGTGAAAATTGAACATTGAAACATCGTTCGCTTCAGTTGATAGTTTATCTTGAAGTACATGAAGCTTGTCATCGTCTACTCGAAGATGAGCTTGGACTAGTGACCTTGTGACTTGACTTTCAACTTGAGTATATAAGCTTAAGCTTGAGAAGATTACTTGAGCTTGAGTTCTTAAGTAATGCACACTGTCTTTGATATAGTTGAAGCTTGAAGACTTGATCTAGTACTTGAACTTCTTGATGTTATACTTCAATCTCTTGATCTTGTACACGAACTTCTTGAACTTGAATTTGAACTTCTTAATCATGTACTTGAATGTAGGCAAGGATGACATGAAGTTGATCTTATAGTAACAGCTACACAAGATACGGATTCCAAGAGGTTTTGGCACTACAAAATTTGACAAACCTAGGAGCTAGATAAGATAGCATTTACAGTTGTGACCTCATTAACAAATTGGATGGAAAATAAACGTTATGTTGGGCCCTACGAATTTTTTAACAGTGAAAATCATATTTCTTATTTTCAAAAATTTTTTAAAAAAAAAAAAAAAAAACAGAAGACTCGATCCAAACCGTACCCAACCCGATCTGACTCAGTTTCCCTGACCGAGTCGAACTCGATTCGGGTCAGGCCAGCAATGTAATGGATTGGATCGAGTCAGATGACCCGGACTCGGTCCCGGATCAGATTGAGTTCGGGTCAGTTCATTGAAAATTTCAGATCGAGTCGAGTTGGACCCAATCCAGTCCGACTCGACTCGATGCCCATCTCTAAAGGGTGCCAGGGGCAAAAAGACACACTTGTCAAGGAGCAGGCACGAGCAAATACCTGGGACGTGGTGAAAACCTTAAAGGGCGCTACGAGCAAAAATGACGGGCTAAGACAGACGTAACGAAAACTCCCAAGAGCGTTATGGGTAAGAACGATAAGAAAAGAAAAGAAAAGAAAAAAAGAAAACAACAACAAGGCACTTTAGTCACTGCAACAAATTCATATATGAAGTCAAAGACGTGAAGACCATGATGTTTCAAGAATTATCAAGTGGAGCCCAAGCCAAGAGACATAGATTCCCATTATGTACTCCTAAGGATACCTTCAAAAATCTTCAAGAATCAACTCAGGACTCGTATAGGATGAACGATGAAAAAGTCTAGTGTCTGATCCTTGCTGACCAACGCACCAAAACATAAACCATGCTCATAAGGCAAGTCTAGCTAGCCACAAAAAAAAAAAAAACAGAGAGAGAGTTTCCATTTTTATCATTTTCTTTTTTTACATGCATGGTATTTAAAATTTTAAAAAAAAAATCTCGTAGGTTGCATCATCAAGTTATGGTCACTTCTTCGAAACACTCGGCCCAACAACCTCTGCTTGCTACTCAGGTTAGTCTCGCTTTCTTAGCACCAAACTCTTCGATCATTCTCTTAAGCTATTTATCTTTCTTTACAGGAATCGAAGCTCCCTCAACAGTACACTAACCTGAATTGTAAGGTTGTGGTGTTAAATGCAACACAGTTGGAGTTGGACACTGAGCAAAGAAGAGAACCTACTTCGATAAGAGCCAACTTCGATCAGGACTATTGAAATCCCCAGTAGAAGTGATTGGTCGGACCTGTTAAAAAAAAAAAAAAAAGAGGCCGAAATAAAAACTACCTGACGACGCCTCCCAGTGAGATCAGACAGGTCTTTTCAAAATAAATAGCCTGAAAAAATCTTTCAAAAAAATAAATTCAAACACACAATGCGCCTGGTATCCGAGGCATTGGAAGTCCCCCATACTTTCCAGTGGGTACCAACGCAACAATAATAATTGATTTTACTTTTATCCAAATCTTTGGTTTTCTATGAAATCAAAGTGGAACATGGGACGGCCGAACTGAACTTTCAGTGTCACTTCGATCGTCTCGGAATGCGAATTGAATATATCCAAGTTAGCGTAACCATACTTCAAGTCGTGCAAAAAGGCTATTACAATCATAGTGTCAGACTCAAAAAATCAAATGGCAAGAAAATAACTCAAGGTGACTCTAGTCTGGGACACTTGTCAGCCTAGTATATTGTAATGTGAGAGATCCGTAAAGCCGCAAAAAGTGCAGGCAACTGCCCATTACAATAACTAACCTTATAAGTGGTCCTAAGGGATTGCACGACATCGAGAATTACTCTTCAAATAAAAAATGTTAGGAGGATCCCCATAAGGCCGCGAAAAGTGCAAGGGCACTAACTACTCAAAAATTCATACTTACAAACAACAATCGATGCAAACTATCAATCACGACGTGAAAAGGTTGTGATTTGATGCTCCGTAAAGCTGCATAATGTGCAGGAACAAATCACAACGTTTTCCTCAACCCTCGAGAGACACCTGAATTACTCCTTAACCAAACGAGTTTTTCGATAATGACACTTCGGTAGGAATAAACTATACCATGTTTACGTCTAATCCAGAAGGCGGGGTGTCTACTTGCTTTGGCATTCGGTTGCCTACAGCCTCTGTCAAAGAGGGGCATTTGTAGACACCCCCACCTAAAACAAGGACACGCCACTATTTGAGCTTCAACTTGACTTTGATGAATTGTCTCCTACTGACTTGAAAATCAATAAAAATCCAAAAGGATCAGACTGGGAGCATACAGGGCACATGCCGGAGACAACCAACGGATCCGATCGGCTAACACCAAATCTAGTAGCGATTTGGTCACGACCGAGCATCCAAACTCCAAACCTCTTGAAACTCTCTGTATGACGTAACCAACATGCAAAAATAGATAAAACAAATAGTCTCTACCCATGGATCACTCTCTGTATCATTTAGTCCTTTCGAATAGCATTGTGTTGAGGTGTGAGAGGTCGTATCTTCAAAATATAGTTGTCCTGATATATAAAATGGTTATGGTATTATTGAAGGCAAATCTGACCGATTACGATGATTTATGATTCATTAGAAAGGTGGTCAAATGATCTTCCTAAAAAACTTAAGTTTCTTCCAATCCGAGTCATGATAAGGAAGATCTGACCCGTTTATCAAAACCATACATTGCTAATTGACTAAAATTGAAAAAACTTTGACCGCGCTTTAAACTAGTCAAACGAGATCTGATCGAGATGATTTCAGTTACAACGGAAAGCTTATTAGGTGACTTTTCCAATGATCCTAAGACCATCAAAAGCAGATCATTGGTCAAATTGCAAACAAATGATTTCATATATTAGACGGACGTATTTTTGGCACATCAAACAAGGTTCGATTGAAGTGATTCTAGTCCTGTTTGAAAGCTTATCTCATTATCTTTTTAACAAGATAAAGATTCAAGAAAAATAGATAAGTAACAAAGAAGATATGAGCATTTGAACATTTAGCATAAAAAATAAAAAATAATAATTACGTTTATTATATATACGTAAATATATATATATATATATATATATATATATATATAGATATATATATATATATATAATCATTCAATTGTCTTGAAGGTGGGTGCCCACAATTCAGTGCGGGCGCCCACAACATGGTCTAATGGAGTGGGTTGTCCGCAACAGATGCCAATGTTATATAAGGCACCCAGGTCACACAAACACAAGGATATAAGCTAAATCAGAGTGACAGTGGGATGTGGAGACAAAGAGAAACAGAGAGTGAGAGAGAGAAAATAGAGATAGAAAAATACAGAGAGAGTCTGAGGGTTAGAGTTTGCCTGTAGGTGCTACCCAAAGTGCCTTAAAGATTTCCAACGTGCCGACATGCTGCCCAATACAGGAGACAAAAATGGTCATCAAAGGAGTCAAAAAAGCTAAGAATTTATCCGTCTTTATTTAATTTGCATTCTACTTCACACATTTTAATTGAATTAACTACATCCACATTTTATTCTGCATTATTCTCCATCTTCCATTTTTCACTTTATTTGTCCGCTCAGGATCTTAAATCCTGTGAAGTAAGGCTAGTTAGCATTTTATCTTATTCACTGCATTTTACTTTATTTGTCTACATAGGGCCACTTGGCTCTGTGATGTAAGGCTAGATAACTTTTTTCTTATCTCTACCTGCCCGTCCCACATGGGTTATGCGAAGCACGGCAAAGTATTAAATGTCAAAATTCGATTAAATTACAAATCTTGTGAAGTAGAAACCGCACATTGTGTGGGTGGAAAATGATGGTTAAACCCTTCATTTTCTGTCACCGAGGCCCTTACTCGAAATCTACTGCTGCAGACCAACCGCGAGAGTCACTTGAGTTGGGAAATCGTGAGATTCCCTGAACCCTAAGCGATTCTACAGTTCCTAACCGACCGTAGATTTTATACTTCATTTGGCTAGTGACGACTCTAAATCAAATGCATTTTTACACTTGAGTCAATAGCACACATCGCCCACAGTAACAAAATCAATATGAAAGCCAACAAAATGAGGGCACCACCATGCTCATGCGCATGTGTGGGGGGAGGCGTTCACAATCCCAAAAATAAAGAAGATCCAATTCTCAGGTGGACTATATCATAAGAAACCGTGGTGATTGAGTACTTTACCATTAAAAACTTACCAGGGCCCACCATAATGTATACGTAATGTTTATTTGTCATCCAACCTGTTGGTAATGTAGGTTAACGAAGGGAACAAATAAATATCAGCTTGATCCAAAACTTTTATGGCCCATTAATGATCAATCAATAATATTTCCTATGGTATGGTCCACCTGAGAATTGGATCTGCTTCATTGGTAAGATCATGGTATAAAATTATCTGAAAAAACGTATGGATGGCATGGATATAGGATACATGCATTCAGGTGGGCCCCACGGCAAGGACCGCACCGAATTGGGTGAGGCTGGGCCGCACCTAATCGGCCGACTGGGAACCAGCAATGTGGGTGGGACCCGACCGTAGGGCCCACCTCAATGTATGCACTGAATATCCACGCCGCCCATCTGTTTTTCCTGCTTATTTTATGGTATGGTTCAAAAAATGAATCGGATACAAATTTCATGTGGACTTCACCACAGGAAACAATGGTCGTCGAAGACCCACCATTAAAAACATCCTAAGGTCCACCGCAATCTTTATTAACCATCCAAACTGTTGATGGCTAAGGACTTCCCCATTAAGGGGTTGTTTCCTTTGTACAATGGGATCGAATCAGGTTCCCAAAACCTGATTGCTATATCTCTTGTGAAAAAAGAAAAACGTTTTCCGGAGCATTGTAGGGCCCACCATAAGCATGATCTGAAGGTCATCATGATCCAGCAACATCAGGAGTGTAGGTTGATTTTGTGTATACATTGTTTATTGACAAAAAAAAAAAGCTAATATTGACAACTTAATTGATGGACTTTGAGGATTATGATGGGGCTGGACGTGGGACCCATCATCCTCATAATATTGAAACTTTGAATGGTATTAGTGGACAGAGAGCGGATTCCATGCTGCCCATGTTTGACAGCGTGTGGACGCCCCCCACTTGAATTTATCATGGGACAGTCTTTAAAAAAATAATTAGATTGAACCCAAAATCACAAAATAGTTGTGGTTGTCCAATGAGCCTTGTGGCCATAAGACTTAAAAGATGTGGGGCCCATTAAGACCCTCATAAACGCGAAAAATTTGTTAATCAATTTCCTTTTTCACTTCAAAATTGCATTTTGGAAGCATGAGATTACATGTATGCATGGACTTAGTTAGACGTATCAAACTTGGATTTATACTAATCTTAGGGGCTGACAAGGAAATTTGTTTGACATAAATTGGTTCTGTTATTATAACCCTTAGATAGGTTTACTTTTGAAACAAGAGGGTGTCAACATGGGCCAAAAAGACACTTTACAAAACCATTGTATGTGAGGCCCATATTTGGTAGACTTTAATTACGGGAAAGGAATCATTTGGGGCCTAGTATCATCCTTAGAAGCCCATGGGACTTTATAATTGGGCTAAGATTATGAACCTGTCCATCTATATATATATATAAAACACCGAATGCTCAGCTGTGAACTTTTTAAGAACCCATTACACGTGATGTGAGTCCAAAATCTGAACGGTCCACATGATGCAACACCCCATGAAACCTCCAGGGCCCAACTTTTATTTTGATCTAAAACTTTGGTGGGCCATGAAAAAAGAAAACAAATTTCTACCTTGATTCTCATCTTTCTTTGCTATGGCCCACTAGAGTTTTAAATCAGGGTGAAAATTGGTCCCTTGGGATTTCATGGGATACCGCATCACATGGACCGTTCAGACGCCCATGACACGTGTGCATGCATATATATGTGTGTGTGGAAAATGGTACTATAAGGTCGACCTCATGGGATCCCATGAGGTCTACCTGTGTGGGCCCCACCTTGATGTGTGTCAAACATCAACACCATGCATTTAATGGGTCCCCTTTACATTATCAAATATCTCAAAATTCAACTGTATAGGGAACTTACGTGGGTCATACGATCTAAAACCACATGAAGACATGCCTAAAACATATAAAAGCACTTGGTGGGGCCTACCTGAGTTTTGGATGCAACCAAAACTTGGTCTGACCTCTCATCCAAGGGGACACACACAATGAATGGGCTTAATTTGTGAACCACATCTCGATGGACCTAATAAATGATTATAAGTTTTAATGGGAGGGTAACCCCTTTCAACTGTTTTATGTGCATGGCCCACCCAAGTCATGGACTGGCTTGATTTTTAAGCCCGTGGCCCACCATGGAATGGTGCATCTAACATACATACATACAATATATGTAATACTATATAATATATATATATATATATATATATATATATATATATATTATATATATATATATATATATATATATATATATATCTTGGCTAATGACATCCTTACAAAATTAGCGAATTGAACTGTAGTAATGTTTGCAACTATGGGACAAAGGTGAACCATTACAACGGAGATTTTTGAGAATAAAGGAAAGGCAACCCTTCCATAAGTATACGTTATGAGAAAGCCCAATGGGCTTATGGTAGGACTATTGTTTTACAAGGCATGTTGGGCTTAAAGTGGTAGGACTACCACTGTTCCCATAGGTATAACTATATTTTCTGGTGAGACTTGGCATTCAAGATTAATTATATTTGTTGTTGATGTGGAAATCTGGTTAGCTTTCCCTGGACCTTCGTGTACCTGCACAAGGGACGGACAAAGGAGACCTTGGCTAGTGCAGGGGACCCTCTGATGCCTAAGTTAGGTAGGGAATCTGGGTCTAGTCGAGTAAGGGATTTTAGGTTAGAGAATGTGCGTACCTTCACAATTAGAGGTTATCCTATTTATAGTTGAAGAAAGTCAATAACGTAGAGGAGATCTCCCTATTTAGTAGGGACGTCCCGTAGAGGGATTTAGATCTTAAACGCATGGGGGGACCTTTCGAGGGATCCCGAGCATGTCGCGGATATCCCCCGAGATCTTTGAATAAGATCTCGAGCAGATCTTCCTTGACAATTCGAGATCGTCGGGGATGCGCAATAAAAGGCTGAGGTGGTCTTGGCCGACTTGACCTGGGGGGCAGTGTGCCGATCTAACTTAGAGGCAATAGGCTGACCTGGAGTCATGTCGACCTGATTCCTCTGGTTGAGTGATGGGTACTTCTATCTTAGTGATGATATCTTGAACTCGACCTTATTTCCTGCTCAGTCTCGAGTCAGAGGTTGGTTCTTTCGGTCGTGTCGGTTCATTGTCCAACCTGGGTAGGCGCGTGGAGCTCCGACCTGACCTTATCTCCTTGGTCAATCCATTTTTTTTTCCATAACATTTGTAATGTTTAATAGGTAATGTAAAATGTCACTTGTGGGCCCAGTGTTTTAATAATTGGGCCTTGGTGATTGAGTATTTCACGAAAGGCAAGTGCAATCGAAACCATTTTAAACTTTAAAACTAAAGTCTTATATTGTCTTAAAACGAAAACCCAAAACCCTAAGTTGAAGCATAGTTAGACCCTAAAGTAGACTTGGACCCCAACACCTTATGACTTAACCTAAGTAGACCTAAAGCATGAACGGTCCATATGTGGAAACCTAACAAAAAAGATATAATAAAGAACCCTTAAGATCACACGCATGGACCGTTGGTGCACATGGACAAGCCTAGGATAGATTGGAAAGCCGAGGGGGCAACCCAAGATAAATAGCTAGGTATTAACATTTGAGATGAGTTCTCAATTAGGAAAGTTATTTATGGAAAGTTTCTTGATTTATTATGAAGGGTAAAGACAAAGCAGTTAAGAAAACAAAGATAGCCATATCGAAAAAGAAAAATGAAGAACCTTACTATATGTATTATATGAGGGACACCAATGGACACCGTATGTGGGAACATTTTGGTAAACGATTCTAAATTCACGATGCATATTTATTTTCCTGATTTAACTACAAGAGTTTTATATTTAGAAAGTTATTATTATGACCTGTACTATGTTTGGAAAGTTTTCTTATTTGGACAATAATATTTTATTTGCAAAGTCTCATAATATATGTTATATTTGGAATGTTGTATTTGAAAATTATTGCACTATGATGTATTCTTGGAAAGCCACTATGTTTAGAAATCAATACTTATTCTATTTTTGGTAAATTTCCTTGATAATGTATTATATTTTGAAAGTTTATTTCAAACATAAAAATACCATAGTGGGGGATGTAATTGAGTAATGACAATAATTAATTGAGTGATCGTAAGGATCCTGAGAGTAATGTTCAAGAGTAATGGTGAGGTATGAGAGATTGCTAAGAGTGATGATGATGGTATAAAATGAATGGCATATTTGAGCAAGATTATGTTGTGGACCAAGTGTCCATTTGAGTGAATTCATTTAAGTATATTATTTCTTAGAATTCAGTGTCGTCAAGATGATGACACCTATCTGTCCAATTGAAAATGAGTGAATTACTGAGTGATTATGCCTTGTGTTGGCTATGTTTAATGATTATGTTTCATGTTGTCTTTGCTGAGTGATTATGCCTCATGTCGGCTTTGCCGAGTGATTATTTATAGCCATGTGATGGCTTTTCTAAGTGATGGCTCATACTAAGTGAATAATAATATTGAGTATCTTGAGAGAATTTAACCAATTACTCCCAATATTATCTGATAAATCTTACTTGAGAATTTATAGATCATTCTTCATTGTTTTCTAAATGAACGTGCCATAACTTTTTTTATACTTGTCAAATTGATATATTGCATTGTATATAGAACTATGTTACTGGGCTACATGCTCATGCTTTCATCGATGGAAAAATCACATACTAAAGAATATGTAGATATACTCAGAAGCTGACTAGACAAGTTCGACATAATAAACTATTTACTCTTTATGGATGTGGAATTTCAATTTAAAGACATTTAACATTTTGAGTCATTTTTAGTTGGATGGATAATGATATGACATTTGAATAATTTGAGTAGATGATAGAATAATCATTTGGAATGATAATTAAACAAAAGTTTAGTTGTTATTTCAGTTTTTGTGGTTGAATGTGATTACTGCTGAACTAAATGTTAATGTTCCTTAACCAAAGTCACTGTTCTGAACTCAAGGCTAGGGTTAGTGTTAACTATGATTTCAGATTTGGGGCTATGACAATTTTCCCAAAAATATAGTATAAACCAATTTTAAGTGAGCCACACCACAGGATTTTGAGTCATTTTAGTTGGATGGATGATGATATAACATTTGAATAATTTGAGTAGATGATGGAATAGTCGTTTGGAATTATATTAAATAAAAAATTTAATAATTGTTATTTTAGTTCATGGGTTGAATGAGATTATTGCTGAAATAAATGTTAAATGTTCCTTAATTTGAGTCACGGTTCTAAACTCGAGGCTAGGGTTAGTGTTAACCATGGTTTCGGATTTGGGGTCATGACAATTGTCCCAAAAATGTAGTAGAAAAAAAAATTTAAGTGGACCACACCGCGAGAAATAGTAGCCATTGAACACTTCTTAAGGTCCACTATAATGTTCATTGACTGTTGATAAGGTTACACAATCCTGGATGAAAGGAAAACAAAAATATCAGCTTGATGCAAAACTTTTGTCACCCACAGAAGATTTTCAATGGTCAATAACTAATGTTTCTAGGGTGTGCAGAGGTGTATTGCCCGTGCCCCAAGGCACTTGAAGTTTCTGTGGTTGGAATCCGTGTGGGGCCCACAAAGATGCCCATGACAAATTCACTTTGTTCATAAATTTTGTAAGACCATAATAGGACATAAATCTAAAAATCAAGCAAATCCAAAACTCTTATGGGCCACACCACACAAAACAACAAGGATTAAACATCCCCCATTGAAACTTTGTTGGGGTGACAGAAGTTTTATATCATGATAATATTTATGCTACAGTTATTTGAATGGTGATAACCTTATGAACAGTTTGGATATCATATACACATCATGGTCAACTCTAGGAAGGTTTCAACGATAGACGTTTTCGTTCCCATTGTTTCATGTGGTGTGGCCACATTAGTTTTGGATCTGACTTATTTTAGATTCTTCAAGTCCCATTGTGGTCTTGCAAAATTGATAAACATAGTAGATTTGTCACGAGCATGGGAACAAATTAGGTGAGACCTAAATCCCCCGAGATGGGCGGGACCCCTGACTGTGGGGCCCACTGTGATGTATATGACTACATCCATGCTGTCCATTTATATTGAAAACTCATTTTAGGTCGTAATCCAAAAAAATGAAGCAGATCCAAACCTCAGGTGGACCATAATATAGGAAACAATGGTAATTGATCATAAAAACTTCTCATGGGCCATAAAAGTTTTAAATCAAGCTGATATTTATGTGATCTCTTCATCCAAATCTTTGTGGCCTTATCGACAGATTTGATGGCAAACAAACATTCTCGTGGCCATCATGAAGTTTTTAATGGTAGGGATTCAATCACTATTGTTTCCTTTGGTATGGTCTACGTAATATTTGGATTGCTTTATTTTTTGGATCATGCCTTAAAATGAGCTAAAAAAAGAAGGAAAGATTGGGTGGGCAATCAATGTTTGCTCGTCTCCCTTCTCATATTCATATTGAAGTTTCTAAACAATTGGATAATGTGGATTTAAGGCGCACACATCACTGAGAGCCTCATAGTCAAGGGTCCCACCCACCTCGGTGGATTCGAGGTCTCACCTAATCCACTTCTTATGTGCAAAGAGCGAAACGACAGGGAGTAGATTATGTGAGATCTGGATTAAGTGATGTTAGTGCACTGATTTGTGCACCTTGTTTGTCAATAATGTGAGTCTTATGTCATGTAGTCGGTTAAGTCATTAGAAACTAAAGACCGAAGACATAAGAGGACGTGGAACATTAATGAGCAAAGAACAGGTAAATGAGGTGCCTTGGTGACCCTAACCCTTGATTCAAAACATTTCTTGAATCTCTAGATGATCACGGTCTTATAGGTAAACCTTGTTGATCAACCCTTAGCCTTAAGAGCTTTATTAAAACATAATAAAATAGGCTATAAAGGTTTCGAGCTGCTAGAAATCAAACAACTTAAACCAGCAAACTTAGTATTGTGCTCGAGTAAAGCTCGATTGATCAAGTTGATCGATCAAGCATGGTAAAAAATGTCCAGCAAGCATCTGGCCTAAAAATTGACTTAATTCGAGTGCTCGAGGCACAAACTTGATTGATTGAGGGATCTTCGATTTCTATTGACCAATCAGACTTGATTGATCGAACATGGCCAAAATAGTCCAACGAGTTTACTAGACCATTTTCAGCCTAACTCAATCGATCAAAGGCAAGGCTCGATCGCTCAAGCTTAGTCGTGGGAGATCCGTTGGAGCCTTTTGTCATAAAAATTGCATTAAGATCTTTAGTCAATGAGAGGAGTTTTCGGCGTAAATAGAGGCTATGCGTTTTTCCACTTATATCACACATCCTAAACTTTCATTCAAAGGGTTTCATATCAATCTTCTTGTGATCCTTTACTCTAATGAGCATTCCATGTTCTTATTTCTAAAATGTGTATCAATTCTCACATTTTTAGATATTAGACATTATGCCTATCGTAAAATATTTGTCTAAACTTTCTAGAAAACCCTTCTTGGTGAATTCCTTAGGATTACAACATTCCCATGAGTTTGAGGAGATTCACCTCATCTCCATTGCCTTGGTCATCTCATTGACACTTCATATGCAAGGAAAATGACTGTAGGAGTTGAAACATTGGCAATGCAACGACATCAACAATCAGATGAGCAATTGAGGAGCTAATTCAAGCACGTGAGAGCATTGAAAAAGTGACTCAAGATTGACGCATCAAATCGGCTCGATTCAACATGTAAATGTCATTTAGTGAGCCATACTCTCTTTTGTTTTATATAGAATTGATGGTAAAACTTTGAGACCCAAACTCGATAGGTTCTTATGTACAACCTAGGCTCTTGTGTAAGGTCGAATTCATTGGACATGGCTGTGTATGTGTTTGTATTCGTGGGAGCCTCCGGCATGAGTAAACATAGGTCCTTAGACTAGGATCACGGTTGTTAGCTAGTCGATAGAAAACCAACTAAACTATCTTGTGAAAGCCTCCGACGAGAGTGTACGCTTGGTAGGTACCTATGTTGGACTACAGTCCTTGTGTAGGGTTGTAAAGATTGGATGTGAATCCAACTTAAAACCTTCGATAGTAAATTCCGGTACACCTATGGGTTAAGTGCGTCAGCTGGAGTGGAGTAGAGAAACTGAACCACTATATTATTAATGTTTGGGATTGTTGTTTGAGCAATTTTCTAATTATGTTTATGTGATTATTTAGATAAATTATATGTACGTATGATTAGATAAATGATAGGAGTTTATAGTTAACATATCCTACACATATGTACACTATCATTTAAATAGACTAGTTATTTGAATGTCATATCTTTTGTAGTTTATGTGATTGAATCCTTTGTTAACTTGAAAGCTTTTAAGTTAATTATCCTATTTAACTTTAATTGAAAATTAATTCAAGTAAATAATTGTGTGTTTAAAGGTAAAATTTTATTTTGTACTAATCACAACCAGTAAGATATAGCTTTCATTCACCTCACCCCAGTTTTCATGTATAACTCATGTCCCATCACCACGTGCAGATTAAAATGAGACCACAGCCGCCCTAAAGATGGTGCAATCTTTACCACTTTAGTGCGTGTATTCTCTAATCCCGTCCATATGTTTTTCCATATCATTATAAGGAATTGACCATCCAATTATCAAGTGTACAAGACCATTGGAATGTTGTGGTAATGGCCCTACGGGCGTGTATACATAAGACGTACATTAAGGTGGGTCCCACGGTAAAGGCCGCAACGTCTTAGGTAGGTCCGGTGTGGATTGGGTACTACCCCAGGACCTAGCTAGAGATGGATGGTTGGCACGGGCTCCATTTTATCCACGCCGTCCATCCACTTTGACGGATCATTTAAGGCTATGATCCCAACAAGGAGGAAGGTCTAAGGCGGATTATACCATAAGGATTAGAATGCCTACCGTTGAAAACCTCATGGGGCCACAGAAGTCTTGGATCAAGATGATTCAGGTCTTTCTGGCTTTATTAACAGGTTGGATGGAAAATAAACATCACGGTGGGCCCTAAGAAGGTTTAAACGGTGGAAGTAATTGTCACCACTGCTTCCTGTAGTGTGGTCCATTCAAGAGTTTGATCTGGCTACTTTTCGGAATCATGCCCTGAAATCAGCTTTAAAAATGGAAGCAGTGTGGTCCATTCAACATTTTGATCTGGCTACTTTTCGGAATCATGCCCTGAAATCATCTTTAAAAATGGATGGACGGTGTGGATAAAATACATACATCACGGTGGGCCCCACGGAGCTCCTGCCAGGAAATTCCGTCTGTAGCTAGTTCCCGGTGGGGATAGTACCCAGTCCCCACCCCAAAAACAGAGGGGTTGCTTTGTTACGTGGGAGGGACGAAGAGAGGTGAGAAGGGATTCCGGCGCGCACGCGAGAGCGGTCACGGGGAGCTACGCAGGGAGATTTCCGGCTACGGGAAGCAAGTCAGGCAGGAGAGAAACACGTTGGAGCAGGTACGGAAGCTCTCGATTCCGGCGATTTTGGGCTAGAGGGATGTTGTTAATGGAAACCCCTTCAATGGTAAAAAAATCTAGCCGTTGGAGAGGTTTCCGATTCCTCTCCCACATGATCCGGTGAGCCCCATCTTGAATCCGTGATGCTTAGATGGTAAAGTTGTAGCCATACGTTGAATGCGCTCCACTGGGAAAACCATCCATTTGCAGGTAAATGATCAGACAGCTATGATCTTGCCACGGAGTAGATTTTCTTGTGGCACAGCTCGTTTATGATGGGGCACACTGGATGAACGGTCTGGATCACAACAAAGAGGCCACACTAACTTCATCTCTTCGCAGTAAAGTTACATCATTGGTAGTATTTTTAGTTCTTGTTTATGTTGTAATATATTGCTTTCTAAATTTTCTTGGCATTGATCAGAGCTTCTACTTTTATTTTATTCTTGCGATGTTGTAATTTCAGTGCTTGAAAGCTATTTGCAAACATGGGATTGACTGGCTTGAGGTAGGCTTCTCTCAACACATCATTCTCTTGTATACATTGTTGAATGTAATTTCTTTTAGTATTAGTTTATTTCTTCCATCATGAATCCGGATGGATATACCGCATTAGTTAGGAGTGAGTGGGTACAAGTTGAAGGCTTACGTGGATGGAGTTCGTAAGAAAAGACTTGATGACTCGAGGTCTAATTGAAGGTCTTGCCCTTGATAGAGTGGAATGGTGGAACATGATTCATGTAGTGGACCCCAATTAAGTTGGATAAGGCTTAGATGATGATGATGGTTTTTATGCTTTATATTTTAGATTTGCTTTCTTTTGAGTTTAGTGCTTTTGGGAAGAGTGTAAGAAGCACAATAATCCTGTTTGGGAAGCCAAAGGATTGTGTAGAAGCCAAAGGATTGTGTTTATGTCCACAACATGACCTCTTTTTTTTTTTTTTGGCCATTTACTGATATGGTTGTTCAAGGACTTTGAATCCTATCCCCCCCATGTGTAAATGTGTAAGACCATGGTTGTTCATCAGATGGCTCCTTGTATAGTGTATATGCACTTGCTGGTGCGGTTGTTGGGTCGACTAGGTATGATAGGAATTAATGGTCAATGCTTCCACCTTTGATGTATGATGTGTAGATGACCAAATTGACATTAATTTCAGCTCTCCTGATGAACGGCGTGGATCTAGCAGACGCTTGCTACATTAGTATGATATGAAGTCTTTTTCTCAGGAGTAATATAGCAGAGTTCATAGCTGTTGCAGGTCTACTTAGTTTCCAAAATTTGC
This sequence comes from Magnolia officinalis, assembly GCA_021015155.1. Classification (NCBI taxonomy): domain Eukaryota; kingdom Viridiplantae; phylum Streptophyta; class Magnoliopsida; order Magnoliales; family Magnoliaceae; genus Magnolia; species Magnolia officinalis. Next base: position 20,569,842 of record JAJHSJ010000012.1, on the reverse strand, counting down.
ACATTTGTGTTAGTAATTAAGTAATGAGCGATGTCTATAAAGGCCCCGCCCATCAGCTGAGTTCATTTAAGATGATCATGCTGTCATTGGGTTTAATAATCTGTCTTAATGTCCGCAAGCCCCTTATGAGCATTCCTTGCTGATGTGCTGCTAGTTTCATTACATGAGAGAGAGGACAAAATTGATATCCAGAACTATATTAATTCAGGAGCACCTTTCACGAAATCCAAAAAAATGTTAATTGGGAAATACTTTAATTTAAAGAAGGTCCTTTGGTCCCTTTTTGTTGCTTTTTTAAGAGGGCTGCGGTAGACTGCAAATCAATTGCTCTGGCAGGCCTACATGTTAGCTGGACCAGCATAACGGGGTCTCATCTGTTCCTCGCCCCGAATGGCATCTTTCAAATTTTGATTTGGTTGATAATGAGCTGTAATTCTCTTACCCATATCTGCTGTGTGCAATGTAAAAACCCAATCCCTTAAGTGAACAACTGTAATTTCTTCATCATGTTTGTTGTGTCTGATGTAAAAGACGAAACCTAGTTAAATTTGTTATTTACATAAGTTTTGTATTGGGACATCTATAAGCATAACTTAAAGCTATATTTTAATCTGCAAATTTCAAATGGACAATATTGAACTACTATGCCGCATTACATAATGATTGAAGCTTGCAGTTTGAGACATGATATAGCACAATGTGACTAAAAATTGAGGAGTTAATATTGATAGCTTTACGGTTATTAGGTCTCACTTGAGTCAAGAATTTAAAGCTTCACTGGAAAGTGTCAAATATCTGTGCATAACAATTGCATTTTCAGAAGTTTGTTTTATTTTTATCTTTTAATTTAGGTTTGTACGAAGTAAAGTGGCATTCCTCAATCTATTGTAGGATATATGTCATTTGGGAAAATGGAATGCTAGCATTTTCCTTTTCCTTTCATCTATTTCTTCGTATAATGTCACTATTAAAAAAAATCTCTTCAATAAATTGTGTTTTATTCCTCTTATGTTTATGTTCTCTTTCCTGTTTGACTTAGCCACTGATTTGTGCTTTCCTAAAGAAAGCTGACTGTTAAATGCAAAAAATGGTTCTTCCAAAGTGAGACTTACGCTTCACCACCTTGAGGCTATTGGCTTTTTTACTTAGCTTGTTTTGCCTGACTTTTCAGTTTTAAAACAATGCTTCTAATGCAGTATATATTGTGGCCTTTTATTGTTTTTTTCCTCCTTTTTTAAGTGAGATACAATTATTTATGGAATATTCTTTTCATGAGGTGCTAATTCTCGTCATTTGCTCATTCTCAGTTTATTTTGTGTATGTTTTTCTTCATTGAAAATGTAATGCAGTCCCTTGGCAGCTAAGCCCACATGCATCTACAAGTCAGCTAATGCAGCACGCACCACCACATATGCTAGCTTGGTGGGCAGGTGCAATATATAGGTGTCAGAAGTGTAACACTCTTTAGATTCTCCAGCCCAAGAGTCTGGTTAGTCCACTAGTCAGGGGGGCAAAATTAACTGAACAAACGTACGGTTGCGAAAAATTCAGCCAAAGTTTTCTAACCTGTTAACTTGTTTCTATTATCATGGTTCCCCTACCAAATGAACCACCTTCATCTTTGGGCAGTAAAATTTGCATGTGAGGTCCACCTGATGGATGGCTTGGATATTTCACCTGTTTACCACAGTGGCATCTGTGTGGTATGTGCATTAGCTGACTTGTATGCGCGTGGCATGGTATACAAAAATGGTTATGTAATGGCTGTTACGGCCATTACATAACGATAACAACCATTGCTGTTACGTAATGATAACAGCCGTTACCATTACATGTTACAGGGCTGAAACGGCCATAACTGCCGTTATAGAAAAAAACTGCCCATAACAGCCTCATAATGGTCTCAAAACAGGCTTTTCCAAAAAAATAAAAAGGCCGGGCTGTATCGTAACAGTTATGGAACACCTTAGCGTGTGGGCTTCACAAAACTCCTCTTGGCAAACCTATGGTTACTTATCTAGACTGTGTGTGTTCTCCCTTCACTAGTTAAATCTATATTATTAATCTAGTTTTCAATTTCTTTGCTATTGAACATACCTGCAGTCCATGAATTATTGGTTTCCTTTCACATGGAGATTTAAAGTTTTTTAGTATTATCATTTTAGGTTTATCTGCCTCAGTGATGTTTAAATTTAACTATTGAGTTCTGTTTCAGGCCTAGTTCTACAAAGAAAGAACTTTCAAAAAGCAACAATCGCAAACTTGACAAGAAGCTTCACTTCTATTCTAGTGAGTTTGTTTAAAATACAGGAGCCATCCATCTGCTTTATTTCTTTGTTGGATTAAGTGCGTCAAATGCCGTTCAAGTTCGTTTATTGTTACTTTGAAATTCATATATTTTTATATATATGAACAATAAGTGAGGTTACTTAGCATTGTTGAAGTACAATAGCTAATAACTTCTTCTTTTTTTTTTTTTTCTTTTCTTTTTTTTTGAGAATTAACAAGGATTTTATTAAAGAAACACGCCTAAAGTCGGCGCCAAGGCTACAACCCAAAAAAACTATATAACAAACATAAATCACAATCATTCAAGCGGTATGCCCACCCTAACACCTTAGTCTTAATTTTCCTAAATACATCCCACAGCGACCCACTTATATTTTGGAAACACCTACTATTCTTTTCCCTATTGATTGCCCAATGAATCGCCATAAATACCAGCCTCCAAAGCATTCAACCTTGCTTTCCGACCCCACCACTGTGCCAAGACAAAAGAAGATATTCTATTGTTCTCAGCATAACCAACATCATTTCGAAAATTTCGAGAAACCTCTCCCATACCTAGAAGTGTACACGAGTCGAGTTAGCTTATTAGCTCGCTCGAATTGACTCGGAAAAGCTCGACTCGACTCGGATCGAAACTGTGTTCGAGCAGAGTCAAGCCAATTTTATTGAGCTCGAAACATTTTGAGTTGAGTCCGAGCTGGACCTAGCTTGACTCGACTCGACTCGACTCGGTCTTAAGCTCGAACTCGACTCGGTTCGGCTCGGATCGATTTTTTGAGTAAGTATATATAATATCTAATATACCCGGTCGCCCAAAATAGGTTTTTTTTTTTTTTTTTTTTTTGTTTTGTTTTTTAAAAACCTTAACTCCAGCGCCCACTCTCGTCTCGGCCGCTCGCCCAATCCTAAAAATCTTAACCCCACTCATCTCTCTCTCGCCGTTCTTCAGTTCCCGAACAACAACCGGCGACTAGTACCACTCTCCTCTCCTTTATTTCTCGCTATTCTCCAGCGCCCGATCGGCGACTACTCTCCTTCCTCACATCTCTCTCCATTTCCAGCGTCTGTCCGGACGAACGACAACAGCTGAAAGGTGAGTCTCCTCTTCTCCTCTCCTCATCTCATCAGTCACATTGCCTCCGCCATCTGGTCGGGGTATGGTGAGTGGTGAGCAGTGTCCATTCGACTAACGGACCCCACCCGACCACTGGCCTGGTGGCTCTGACCCAATTGGACGGTCATACAACTAAGACTCCACCTGAATTCGAACTCGGCTTGAAAACTCGAACTCGAACTCGGCTCGAACTGGACCAAGCCGAGCCGAGTTGCCAATCCAAGCTCGATGACCGAGCTGAGCCAAGCTCGAGTTGAGGACTCTAGCTGGCCGAGTCGAGCCGAGCTGGGCAAAGCTCGGCTCAGATCGACTCGCGCACACCTTTTCCCATACCTTTCAAGCAAAAGGGCAATGGATGAAGAAATGATTAATGGACACCCCGTTTTTTATACGCATGACGCAAATATTGGAGAGCACCAACGGCTTTCTCAAGATAGTTGATGGTTAACACCTTCCTCCAAACTAGCCAAACAAAAGGCACAACCTTAGGGGGAGCACCATAGAACCAAGTCATAGCCATTTGGTGCCTATGCTCTTCGACATGGGGCTTTCAGAGCGCCTTATAGAAGGTGTGGACAGAAAATTGGCCCGATTTGTTGAATTTCCATGCCATCGAGTCCCTTTTCCCTCAAAACTGGGATGCAACCTTGGAGGTTATCTGAAAGCCTAACAAGCTCCTTTACTTCCTCATATGCAAATTCCTTTGAAAAGAAGGCAAACAAAACATCCCACTGCCACAAACGGAGAAGCAACAAGAGCTAGTAATTTAGGTTATGGGATATTATAAAAATGATAAACTTGCGAATTCTCCTACCCAAACATCATAATCTAAGCCTTGTCCCAGATATTCTTAGTTAGATTAACATATCCTGTTTCGCTGGTTGATCATATCCGAGGACCTTTTGTTGGTAAGCATCAGGCCTTCATATCCCTTCTCACCACCTCGATCCAAATCTTTACGTCTTCCTCTCATCTTTTTTTTTTTTTTTTCTAAAGTCCTTCAACCCTAATCAATGTTCCCTTCCTAATTGGAGTCAGCTTGGGTCTTTGTTGCACATGAGCCAACCATCTCAATTTACTCTCCATCATTTTATCTCCTATTGGGTCAATTTACTCTTCACCAATGTTCCCTTCCTATTGGATGACCTCATTCTTATTTCTATCGTTCCTGGTCTTCCTCTTCTTTCTCAACATCTCATCTCTGTGGCACTCAATCTTTGTCTGTGCTACTTTCTAACTTCCCAACACTTTGTCCCATATAGCATAGCTGGTCAAATAGCCGTGTTATAAAATTCTCCCTTAAGTTTCATAGGCATGCAGCAATCACATAGAACTCTAGAGGCACTTCTCCAATCCTTCTGCCTGTTCTTATTCCATCGGAAATGTCCTCATCAATCTCCATGTCCTTTTGAATAATAGAGCCAAGGTAATGAAACACATTGCCTTGAGGAATCTCTTGACCATCAATTTTAACTGACGCTTTGGTTAGATTAACTTTCTTATAAAGTTGCATTCTAAGTATTCCATCTTGTTATGCTAATTTTAAAGCGCCTAGACTGATGGAAACTTCCTCCGAACCTCCAATTAGCATATGCCTTGTTTCTCATCTTGTCAAATGTCAGTTGTAAACAACATACACCAATGGACCTCATCTTGTGCACTAACTGTTAATTCGTCTATGTCAATTGCAAAATGGCAAGGGTTTAATGCTGGTCCCAGACAAAAATCCACTGGTACTGGAAACTCATCAATATCACGACAGACCATTTTGTCTTGTAACAACACCCTTGGACATGTCTTTAATAACTTTGATATTTCCTTTCGGGATCCCTTTCCTCATCATCTACCACATAACCTCAGTAGGTAGTCTGTCTTAACTCCTATGCTTTCTCTAGTTCTATAAAAATCGCATGTTGATTCTTCATTTTATGTCTATGTTTTTCCATCAATTGTCCAAGTAGAAAAATATCTTCAATTGTTGATCTCCTTGGCATGAAGCCAAATTGACTTCCTGATAATGTTGTTTTTTTGTCTTAGTCTTTGTTTCACCACCCTCTCTTAGAGCTTCATAGGGTGAGACATGAGTTTGATCTGATAGCAACTCGGTTAATCTCCTTTCTTCTTGTAAATAGGTATTATGATACTTCTCTCCACACATCCAGCATTTTCTTTGCTTGCAAATTTATTGAAAAGACTAGTCAACCAAACTAAGATTTCACCATGTATCTTCCACACTCTACAGGCATATCTTCTGTCCCCACAGCCATTCCTCATTGTTGTTAAAGCTGGCCTTACTTCCCCTCCTCGAATTCTAAAGAATAACATGGGTTCTGGATCTCTAGGTTCCAAGACACGTCATTCTTGTATTGAACATCAAACCCAATAGATCTTGTGAAATAGCTTTCCAAAGCAAAAGAACCTCTACATATATGAGAGCTTTCAAGTTTTTGTTAAACTAACAAAGAAGACATTACATGTTTATATACTTCTCCCGAAGCACAAGAAACCCAGTTATAATATTAACCAATAACCATCCATTGTTTTTAGGGTTTTTTGCTTATAACCCCCGACCTTTTTGCTATATTGCAGATAACCACCTTACGTATGTGTATTTGTGAAAACCGCATCCCTCCATTCTGTTACAAGGTTCAACGGTAGTTGAATGCCACTTAACTGTGATTAGTTGGCAATGTGAAATGATCGATTAGCCCTAAAAAGCAACCCAAGAAAGCCTCCATTTGCCCTCTTATCTCCTCTGCCTCCTCTCTTGTAAACCCATTCCCCCTCTCTCATTTCTCGCCCATCTCTCTCAACCAGCCTGGTGCACTTGAGTTTCTCTGTTGGCCGGCACACCAATCTTCTCTCCCATCACCAGTGGATCTCTCTCTATCTCCACAATCACCCACCCATACCTTGCTTGTGTACATTTGAACCATGCATGGATATGATGTGCTTGATTACTTGATTACAGGCTTGATTTTTATTGAATGATCGTCAAAATAGTGGATCCCGCATAATGCACGGCTAGGATGACCAACCCATGTGCTGCGTTAGTAGGTCCAACAGCCCAAATGCATGTAGATGTGCACATGGGGTCATCAAACCTCTGCTAACTTCTCTGCTGGTGTGATCCTCGATGAGAGGATATGCATAGGTATTGTCAAGTTTTCAATTTTGGGGTGTGGATAAGATCATTGGAGGTGTTTCATTGTGGCTAGAAAACCCTCTTTGTACATGCCAAAACCATTCTGGTTTGTTCCATCATTTTGTCTCATATTTGGACTGATCCTAGGCTGCTTTGGATGACTTTCTTAATTATATCCTTCCTAGTCTTTCCACACATCCATCCCATCATCCTCTCTTCCCATGTTGCCTCTTAATTGTCCAACGTGCTCCATTTAGCATAGCTGGTCTAATAGCTAGCTTATAAAATTCTCCTAATGTTCACTAGAATATGGCGATGACAAAACACTCCATCGGCACATCTCCATTTCATCTACTTGGCTCTAATTCTATTGGAAACATCCAGCATTCGAAGTATCGGTATCGCTACAAGTTTCGTTGGCTAGGGATACGGAAACAATATCGATATTGTCGATAATATCGCTAATAACTAGAAATGCAGCGAAACATTTGGGAAATAGTAGATTTTTTTCCAGTGAAACTTCAGGAGATGCTAAAATACTCATTTGCATATTTAGAAATAAAAAAATTTGCAAAAAAAATAAAAATGCATTATACATAATAAGTTTCCATTTAATGGGGGCCTAAAAGCATGTGTTGTTGTAAGAAATCAATCCAACCATACCATCCATCCCATCTATCCATCTAACCATCCAACCTTACATCCAAACATCAATCGATATTCGATATTTCAGAATTTCGATAACACATGATATTTCGCCAAGAAATCATCGACAACTGGAAAGGAAACAAAAGATTGTGGTCTCGATATTGCCCATGTTGCGATAACAATAATATTGCGATATTATTGATATTATCATTGACAAATTAAACAATTGCATACAACCATGCGCCCATTAAAAAAAAAAAGTTTGAAATGGAAATTCTTTTAACAAACAGATTTTTGGCGATATTGATACATTGGTGATATTATCGAAATATTGCTGATACATTGGCGATACAAGCGACACTTGAAATTTACACAGTTGAAAATATTGGTGATACGTCGGCGATATCAATGCATTGGCAGCGACACTTGGATTTTACGTGGTCGAAAATATTGGCGATATCAATGCATTGGAGATACTTAGTAATACATCGCTGATACCTGGAATTTCTGACACTACCATTGTTATTGGTATTGCTACTAGTGTTATCGGTATCGCCGAGCTGGAGATATGGATAATATCGGGGATACTTCAAACAATGCTCTCCATTATTTTGGATGATAGATATAAGATTGTCGAACAAATCACTTTGAGGAATCTTGTGGTCATCAAGTTTAACTAAGGCCTCACATCTATGATTGTTCCTATTAAAGCTGCATTTAGATACTTTTATCTTTGTTCTGCTAATCTTTAAACCCCTAGATTCTAAAGCATTCGGTTGAACCTTTAATTTAGCATTAACCACTGCTTAGGCACCATACTATCGGCAAAGAACATACTCTAAGGGACCTCATCCTAGATACTGGCAGTTAATTCATTGTTAACAAGTGCTAATAAGTTCTTAATGTGTATCTACAATGGAAACCCATTGCTATCATTAAATGCATTTGTCGGAGAACAAGTTGTTCTTGCTCTTGTTATAGTACCCTCATACATGGCCACAATGATGCAATGATATATCTTATCTGGGACCCCTTCTCTACGTGTTGCCCTCCATAAATAGAAGTACATTCGAACTACAATAATATGTAAAGTACTGAAACACAAGGGAAAATGTAAACTATGGTTGTACTAGAAGTTAAATTGTGTTGAACAAATCATTGTTTGGAACAAAGAAGGTTTATCGTTGTTTGAATTAAGAATGAGGTCACTCGTAAGTAACTTGGAGCAGTCTCAATATGTAGATAAAATGGAGAGGCAATTAATATGGTTCAGATTTGTGCTAAAAAAACAGAGATGATCCAATTAAGGAAGAGAACTTTGACTACGCTCAAAGATCTGAAAGGTTGGATCAGGGGAAGACCTAATAGGACTTGGATAGAGGTTGTGAGAAGGAATATGAAGGTTTTTCACTGATCAAAGATGGGGCCTTTGGAATTTTTGGTGAAATATGATTCATAAAGCTGAATGGAAGTAATTTGGACAAGGCATTGATGATGGTGGTGGACAAGGAGATTTTATGGAAGATGTTATTCCTTTGGGTCTTATGGGGATTTTGGAATGAGAGGAATAGTATAATCATTGAGGATAAGGCGTCATCCATTGATTCAGTCAAAAGAAATATTTCTCATGATTATTAATTGGGCATCACCAAGGCAAGAATTCCATGGTCGCTCTGTGCGGGATCTCTCTGGGGTAGGGCTGTCAATGGGCTGGGCTCAGTCAGGCAACATGAAAATTTTGAGTACGTCTGGGCTCCAACAGTTCAAAATCTGGGCCAAAACCAACCCCAGGCCCGGCCCGTTGAAAGCCCTACTCTGGGGATTGGATTTATAATTGTATGGTGCTTTTGGCTATGGGAGCCCCTGTTATTGTGTCGTCTTTATTGATGGCCTTATTCACCAAGTCGTGAGAGGGTCACTTGAGCCAAGGCGTTTGTAGTGCTGTTTTCCCCTCTGATGGTGTTGTCATTTAAGAAAAAAAAAAAAAGAACAATGATGATGGCGATGGTGGAGATACGATGATCCTTTCCAGTTTTCGAGGGATATTCATTGACTGCAACTGCATGACTCAATGAGGCCATGTCTTCAATGTAGGTTAAACTTTCACTTGTATGTGGGGAAGTTACTGGATGAGTGATTATTTTGCTTGGAAGGGTGTGCCATGATACCTTGTATATTGCACACCAACACTGCATGTTTCTTTTCTGAACTTGTTACATGTTGACATGGGTCCATTTGTCCGAGGCTTGCAGACACAACTCATTTAGATAACCATTTTTTATCTTATAATTATCACTATTTTTTTGGTTTTTGGAACTACTATACATTCTAAGTATTTTCTCAGGTTTATTATTATGTGTTAAAAACTTAAAATAGATGGATATGTTTGCAAATTTGACCTTTCAAAATTACAATGTCTAGTATAGGACCTGTTTGTGTCTAAGTCGCATAGCTGTCCATGCATTAATTCTGGCTCACCTTTTATTATTGAAGTTGCCAATTTTAAAGGAACAGTAGAGTTACTCCACACACACACACACACACACACACACAAAAAGGAACAGTAGAGTTTTGGAGGCAAGGTCTCATTTATGGAAAGCATTACAAGGAGAATTTTTGGATCAGCAAATTGAACAGGGCTTGCCTAGGCCAAGACGGGTGGCAACTGGAAAGCGTCGATCCTAGGAGGAGAGAATCAATGGAAGTCTCTTCTTGTGGGTCCATTGAAGTGTTATTTTGATGGATAATCATTTGGAGAATTATGTTCGGCTGGAATGGTCAGAATTTTGAGGAATAACACATGCTGGATTCTTAGGCAATGTGGCTTTGAATGAGATCAAGTTGATGGTGATGATGTGTTGTGGCTATTTCATCCCAATTTCAAGGGTGCCTTGGTCATCGAGGGTGATTCAAGTGACGTTTTTAGACAAAATATTATTGAGAAAGGGGAAAAAGCCAAAGAGCGAAACAAGAAAGGACCTGTATGGCAAGCGGCCTTCTTGTCATTCAGCATGGGATGTAAAATCAAGCAGAAAAACAATATAACCCTTGCAACCCACCAAGACAAAGCCCTATCCCCATGGGATTATAAAAAATAGCCCATTACCCCATTTCCAATTGCAATTGAATCTCGATCCGTGAATAACAATGTTGTGGATTAACCAGAGCCTCCCTAAATGTAGCTGATTTACTCTCTTTTGCAATTAGTTTCGCTATAGCACCTGTTGCTCTAGCTAATTGTCCACACTTTCCAAGCGTGATTTCTATGTTATATATGGCCGTGCCCTGTGGGAGGCCTGCAAGGTATATTAGCTCAGTGGTAAAGTGCGCCCCTAATAATTGTGTCGTTGTGCCTGGGTTGTGAGGGCTCCCAGCCACATGGACAGTTCAATGTGCTCATTAGCGCCTGACCTGAAGGACATTTTGCCCATTACTATCTCAATCGGAGGACTGGTGAATGCTGTTGGGGGAGTGCAGAATAGACCAGTTGGAAGATGGAAGAGTGAACCTTGTGAAACCTAGAGCTCTGGAAGACGGTAGTCAGGAATTTTTTTCTAAGAACACTTTACCTTACCCTTCCATTGAGCCATGTCTAGGTGGAATCAGCAAGATTAAACTGGAGCCCTCCCTGTCATCACTGGGGGGACAACCAGACCAATCCTCCCTGTCATCGCTGGGGGGACAACCAGACCAATCCACCCACCACAAGCTCTGAAATTAGATCGCTTATAGTTAGTAGAAGGATGGTATTCACAAACATCCAAGGAGATGCTCGCGAGATTGCCCACTCACTTAAGAGGGAGTGGCGAGAGGGTCACTCAAAATCAGTTTCTTATTGCCTCCTTTTTTAAAAAAAAAAAAAATTTCTTCTCTCTTTTTTTTTTTTTTTTTTTGTTAAATAATTTTTTTTTTTTTTTTTTTTTAAGTAAAGAAGTTATTAATTATAAAAAGGACATTGAAGCTTGTGGTTGTTCTTTTGCCTTTAATGTTTAAAAAAAAATTGTTGTTCTTTTCTTTGCCATTGCAATGTTTCTCACTCTCTTGCCCGTGGTGAAGAAATAGGGATCTATTTTCTGTCCATGCAATATTTTGTTATCTTTACAAGGTACATCTTTTTTTTTCCTGTAATTATCTTTTGCAGAGGTCAGAGATACTGTTGCTGCTTTAGGTGCGAAGAAGGCAATCAGCAAGGTTATAACTCAGTTTGATTGTGTTTTTTGTTTGATTTCTGTGTATAAAACTCAGACTTGCAGCATGCTTACAACTTGCAAATTCATTTCCAAAGTGATGTTCATATCTGTTCCTACAACGGAGGAGCTTCACTGTCATTTATATGATTGCTTCCCTTCTACCAGGAAAGGATGCTCTGCTGATGCTGCTATCTCAGTCAGTTATCAAGCACCCAATTCTTGGTACTCCATCCATCTGTTCAGCCCTATTATGGATGATTCATATGCCACGGATGACACTGGGGCAGATGATCCTAGCCTTAGACTGGAAGGTTTTTGCCCAGTGTGTATTGACCATTTTGGAGTTCTCTAAGTGTCCATTTGTAGTCATCAAAAGCTGTCAATCGATAGTGAGGGTCATCGTGCCAGTGATTTTTGGGGCAGCTCTGATCTATGGTAGTGTTCTACACAGATACTCTCATGATCTTATGGAGATTGAGTGCTTGACGATTAACTTCATATTTGCATTCAGTAGTTCTTGTCTGCCTGACCGACCTGTCTCTGTCATCAGTTAAAATTTCCAAGATCATCAAGATCCGTTAATGTTTTTTGAGACAGACTGTTTCTGATCTGCATCAGGAGAATTACACCACCAATGACTGGAGAAAAAGTTATTATTGTCAGCAGTCACTTTTGGAGTTTGGAATTATGCGTCATCTGTTAATAACATTTACAGCAGTGGAAATGATAAATTTGTTACTTTATCACACATGATTAGTTGTCCTATTGGGTCATGGGTTCGTGAGTTGATATCTTTATGTTGATATTCTTACAAAGATACGTGAAGGCTAATGTGAGAATTCCTGTCTTTTCAGAAGAAAAGACTAAGAAGCCGTCAGAAAAAATTGAAGGCTTATGATCTCTCTACTCTATCAGAGTTTCTTCCCTCAGTGTCAGATGCTTCTCAGCGACGGCCTCTGCATGAAAAAAATTTGAAACTGAACCACAAATCTAGGCAGAAGCTAGTGTAAGTGCTTCCATTTCCCATGCTTCATCTTTTTAAGTTGCAAAAAATGTGCTTGCTTCACATGGCCTGGTTGATGGAGTCTATTTTGATCAGAGAGAAGGAAAGCAACCAGTTGAGAGCAGTCCTTAACCACCCTGTTTTCCAATCCGACCCGCTATCTGCCATTCATCAGCATCTTGCAAGCACACAACCTTTGTCAGTAAGCAGGCAGGAGAAACATTCAGGCAAGGCGGACAAAAAGAAGAAGAGAAAACGTTCCAAGGTTTCATCAGGTGGTCAATCAATGGAAACCTAGCTATGAGTTTGCATCTTTTTGGCATTTCAAGTTAGCCTATCTTCAAATCAATATGAATGGATGCGTGGTAAACTGTTGAAACAAAAGGTCTGTTCTTTTCCTTTTTGTGCAATGGTCATGCTTTTGATTAGAGGGAAAAGAAAAAGAAAGAACAAAAAGCTTTATTGAAGAAATCTCACTACAAAACACCATTTAAAAATACTAACATCTGGAGAAATTTAGAGAATTACACATAAATGAAGAATTATACGATGAGACGTGTATCAAAACAGGATCCACCCAAGTGACAGAACATTGTTTGGATTGCTTTTCTGAAATGTCGCAACTAAAACTTCTGCAAATGGGGAGCCAACTCTGTGATTGCTGGTTCTCAAAGGGATGGACAAACAATAAAGAGCAATCACACATTAGGGGTTCTCTAGCTAGATGGTCCATATAATTGTGTGTATGACATCTCTGCGATGGAGCCAGCCGCGCAATTGTATGGTTCATGATGGCATCACATGGTGGGTCCAGTTGTGGGTATTTGATGGGTGGTCTAATTGATGTCGCTTTATTGTGTTACTTCCCAAAATAAATTCTTAAAACCCAACAAATGTCACTTTCAGTTATGGTCCATCTAAATTTGAGGCCACTATTTGGATGTTTTAGTTTGAATTATTTGTGTGGTACATGTACAATTTTTCAGTGCCCACATATCAATCATCTCAATCTACCAATGTATCAAAATTCTCTTGACTAAAGCCTTGCATTTGTGATCACCCTATTAATGTTGTCTTTCGAGTATACTCGATCTTCATACTACTAATTTTTTAGCCTACAAATTTAGAACCTTTCTCTGAATTTATTTAGGATAGAATTAAGAGTGAGGTTATCTGAAGCAACTTATGAGTAAGTCGATGAAAAGCAGATTTAGATGGTTTAGTCATGCGGAACAAAGATAGGGCTCAATAAGCTAGGGTACCATGATTATGGTTGAAGAGGTCTGGAAAGAGGATGAGAAGAGTTAAGTGGACTTGCATTGAGGTGGGCCTTGAGAAAACGCGACTTAAAATAGCCGGGATGAGGCCATGATGATGATGATTTTGCCAAGAAAAAAATGGTTCCTAGGTACATAATTTGATTGAAAATATAAGTTCTGCATTATTCTTTCTTATTTAAGATGAACATTTCTTGCTAGAAAATTTGCAAAAAACAAAAAACAAACAAGCAAAAAAAAAACACAAAAAGGAAGAAGGAAATAAATAAATAAAATGTCACTCACTTTTCAAGAACCTAAAGATTTTACTCTTTCAAGGGTGAGCGTCATTTTGGTCAAAGGGCTAGATAAAGAGTTCTTTGCATTGTTTGGTAGATAATGACAAGGAATGCCGAGTGTTGGGCAAGGCTGTCACCAGCCTTTTGCCCACCGTGTGATGATCCAGACCATTAATTTGGGCTGGAATCTCGCTTACCATAGATCCTCATGTCCATTGAAATGTGAGTTTTTGCTGATTTTAATTCAACATTGCATATGGTGAGATTGTTTCCATGTAGCCCATCAACTTGTCAGACCTTATGGATGGATGGTTTTGATCATCATTTGGTGGGGCAGAGGTGTTGAGCTAAGGTGGCACTTCTTAGCAATCCTTTTTGGATGACATAAAGGAGAGTAACAAAATTGCACTTGCCCCCCTCCTCAACGTATTTGCTACTTCAATTTCTGGTGGATGGGCCCTGTTGAGGTCGACAATCCCATCCAATCATATGGGAAAATGGCATTATTTAGGATATTAGGATGCAAGTCCACACGATCAAGAAAAATGCAATGAATATGCGGGTAACAATCCCTCGTCAGCTCGGTTACTTTGCCATTGTTGCTGCTCACCAACTGTTTGATAAAATGACTTGTAGCCCGAAAACTCTACTCAACCTGATGTGTTAAATAATTTTTGAGTGGTCGATAGAACCATGAACAATAGTCCACAAAGGAGTCTGTTGATTGGATATCTAGCTTCTCCATTTGATAGATGTCCCAACGGTTGATAGTCTGGTGGCCATGCACATGCACTTATATAAATATGTTTTTGTGTGAGCCCAAACACCTTGACCAAACAAGCTTGGCCAACCTATAACAGTGAAGAAAATATCAGCCAGTAGTACACATTCAGTGGACGAAAATCGAACTAATTAGCCAGTAGTACACATTCAGTGGACTCCGGTGGCAAGGAAGGTTTGGCTGGTGGCAAGGAAGGTATGTACATGAAACAAATATTTTTTTTTTCTTTGTATTTTTTTTGGTTTTTATGTTACTTATAAGGTGTTTGATAAAATACCTGTAAAACCATTGCCTCTGTTTGTAAAACAGTGGGATTTTGAAGTTGCACTTCAGGTGTTTGTGGAAATGCCTCAATGGCGAACTCGGCCCGAGCTGCTGACCGAACCCGAGCTGAGGTCAGCCAGTGTTCGACTCGGTTCGACTGGATGTGCACCCCTAATTACATATATGCCCGTTGACAGGTTTGGGTTGAGTTGGGCCTGGCCTGATGCCTAAGACCTAAAGCCCAAACCTGACATAGCCTAGCACATAGGCTCAAGCTCAAGCTCAAGCCTGAAAACAATTGGTTGAGCCTTGGCTCAGCCCAAAAATTAATGAAATTCCTATTTCCCATGTTGATGTTCCTAATCTATCCGTTGATGAAGTAGGTCACATGAACAAAGAGACAAACATTCTAGAGGAATGAAATGAACGGTCAACATTCAAGATGAATGGGTTACTAAACGAGGGTTGGAATGGCACAATGAATGTACATATAAAGTCGGGTTATGCGGGGCTAAAATGACTTGTGCCCAAGCTGACCAGAAAACTAATTGGGTCATGCAGGTGGGGCCCAATCCCTGTTCTAAAATTGTGGTGGGCCATAGCAAAGAGAAATGCAAATCAAGGGAGGAAACTGTTTTCATTTTTCATGGCCCACTAGAGTTTTAGATCAAAATAAAAATTAGGCCCGGGGTGTTTCATGAGGTGCTGCGACGGTTTAGATTTTGGAGGCAAGTCATGTGTGATGGGTTCTAAAAAAAGTTCGCACGAGAGTTATGTGGGAAGTGGTATATATATATATAGCCAAGCTACGCACCGGTTCACACGGAACTTGTGCGAACTTTTTTGATTACTCATCATACATGATGTGACTCCAAAATATGAACGGTCTACGTGAACCAGCACCTCATGAAACCCAGGCTCAATTTTTACTTTGATCCAAAACTTTGGTGGGCCATGAAAAATGAGAGAGAGAGAGAGAGAGAGAGAGAGGGGAATACATGTGCACCTTCTCACATTAGCACCCATGCGCACCTTTGCACACGTCTTAGGCACAGAATTTGAACAGTCCATGTGATGTGGCACCTCGTGAAACTCTACGGGCCTTATTTTCAGCTCGATTTAAAACTCTAGTGGGCCATAGCAAAGAGATGCAAGTCAAGGGAGGAAAATGCTTGCCATCGCCCACTAGAGTTTTGTATCAGGCTGAAAGTTGGGCTTGTGAGCTTTCCCAGGGTGCTGCATCACGTGGACCATTCAGATTCTGTGCCCATGACATGTGTGCAAAGGTGTTCACGTGAGCATTCCACTCTCTCCCTCTGTATATAGATGCTCACCTGCTCACCTTCTTAGGTGAGCACCCGTGTGCACCTTTGCATACATGTCATGGGTACAAAATTCGATTAGTCCACATGATGCCGCACCTCATGAAACCTTTTGGTCCAAATTTCAGCCTGATCTAAAAATCTGGTGGGCCATGGCAAAAGGAAACAGTTTTGTCCTTTAATTTGCTTCTCTCTTTGCTATGGTCTACTAGAGTTTTGGATCAAGCTGAAATTTGGAACGTGGTTTCATGAGGTGCCGCATCCTGGACCGAACGGATTTTGTGCCTATTACACGTGTGCAAAGGTGCTCACCTGAAATGGTGCACAAGAGAGCAGGCCACATATATGGATTGGACTTTTTAGGTATATGATAAGTCTTGGGTTTATTAGAGTTTTGAGGGTTTATATTGGTTGTGGGTTTATGTATGTACGTGCTCATTGGTGTTCTATCAGGGCTTGGAAAAATTGAAAAAAAGTGGAAAGATTAAAATTCAAAGGGGTCGAGTTCTTTCCATCAAGGGATTGTAATGCAAGTATAGATGATCAAAAGAAGCTTGAGATGATGATGTGGGTCCAAAGACAGCTTCTGGGTCCATAGTCCATTTGACGGGTCCACCATGTATTACACATGCGTATGGTCATGTGAAGGGGTTGATTTATATTCTTAAGGTTTGAGGAATGCTACAGCAATTTGGGCGATTTCCGCGCCCTTTGAGCCACGTCTGTGAATTGTGATGGCCCACTTTTCCAAAACAAGCCACGAGTTTCATCTGGAGTGTAGTAGAGAGCTGTGCGCCATCGAGCTGTGTGGAGCCCACTGAGATTTCTGTGTAAAATTCATTCCATCCATCCATTGAACCGGATCATTTTAGGGCCGTACCACAGGAAAAAGTGGATGGTGTGCCTACCGTTGAAACCTTTTTGGGCCCACTTAAGTTTCTCATCTCCTTCGTCCTGGTGGGTTTCACCTTGTGAATAGGTTGGATGGCATATAAACATCAAGGTGGAACCCAGGATGGTTTTGACTGTGAGCGTCCCTGTTTCAAGTCTCCTTTGGTGGTGCCCACTTGAGTTTTGGATCTGCCTAATTTTTAGGGTCAAGTCCTAACATGATCTAGCGAAAGAGGTGGACCCAGAGGATGTCAAATAGGCATCATGGTGGGCCCAGAGGCCGTTCTTGTTGCACAGGTTCCCTACAAGACTCTGGGTCCGTCCGTTCTTGATGTAGAGCAGGCCGTGGATAATTTCATGGCCAAGATGGACTAGAAAAGGCCCAATCGGAGGTGGAAGTGATCCGGACCATCAGGACTTTAAACAGGTGTATCTCACATACCGGAATGAGTTATCCCAGGTTTCATATATGATTTTGGGGAAGGACAAGTTCCTTTAGCCACCAACTTGCTATGCCAGGTTGTGCACACCAAATTTGCGGGATTCCATTACGGTCCAATTTCCGTCTTGTTTTTGTTTTTACTATTTATAATAAGTTTTAGGCTCCCTTTGTTAAATCTGAAGTCTAAAGCCTGAAAATCTGAAGCTGAATCTAAAATTTGAAGCCTGAATATGAAATCTAAAGTCAAAAAACTTGTTTGGTAATTATGGCTGAAGTCTGAAAATTAAGTACTGAATTTAAAACAATCTGTTTGTCAATAAACATATGAATTGTCTGAAATATGTTGATTTGACACATTTGACCCTATCTCCAGTTTGAAAATATTTTACATTATAAAGAAATTATTTTTATTAAATGAAAATAAAATTATTCTATTTAATTCAAATAAACTATAAAATAATTAATAGAAAATTAAAATATGTAAAAGTGTGGTGGAATTTTTTGGGTTAGAGATCTAAAATGATATGTAAAAAATGAATGAACTGAATGGATGAGACATATATCAGGGGCCTCAGCACTGACCATGACCATACGTAGATACGTGTCGTGCGAAGACGCTCCTCGAGGACCGCCTTGTATGAAGGTTTCAAAGGAGATCAAAGTTACATGGGCCCTACAATAATGTATTTATTATATCCACACCGTTCATAGATTTTTCAAAATGATTTTAGAGCATTGTCTAAAAAATGAATTATATCCAAAACTTAAATGGACCACACCAAAAATAGCAGTGGGATAATGATTTTCACAAGGCTCACTATAACGTTTATTTTCCATTTAATGTATTCATAAGGTCAAAAATATATGGATGAAGAGGAAAAACAAATTTTATATTGATCTGAAACTTCTGTGACCCCAAAAGGGTTTCAACGGTACACATTCAATCCCTTACTGCTTTTTGCAGTGTGGTCCAATTTA
The DNA here is from genome assembly GCA_021015155.1 of Magnolia officinalis. NCBI lineage: Eukaryota > Viridiplantae > Streptophyta > Magnoliopsida > Magnoliales > Magnoliaceae > Magnolia > Magnolia officinalis. The sequence continues at coordinate 20,551,220 of JAJHSJ010000012.1, read as the reverse complement.
TCTTTATATATGTCTTATTTTTCAGCTCAAGTCTCACGACGCAGCTGGCAAAATGGATGGACGGTTTGGATATAATAAATACATCATAATGGAACCCACAGAACTTGCTAACGTCAGTGGACGGGACTCGGACGGGGATTCCTTCGGGGAAGGCTTTTGCATGAAGTTCCTGCGCTGGGAACTTAGGTGGGGCTACCGTGATGTTTGTGAGAAATCCACTCCATTCATCCGTTTTTTGAGTCTATTTAGAATATAAGGACAAAAATGAACCGTATCTCATACTCAGGTGGGCCAAAAATGTGTATTAAACGTCAACAGTTGAAATATTTGGGTGGCCACGGAAGCTTTGAATCAGGATAATATTTTTGTTTTCAATTCATCCCAGAATGACATTATAAACGGTATAGATGGCATATAAACATCACTGTTTATGCTAGGAACATTTCAATGGTAGGAATTTCCCTGTACACATTTTCCTTTATTGCGGCCCACTTGAATTTGAATCCTTCTCAATTTTTTTCTCAAATCCTAAAATAATCTCATAAAATGGATGGACAAGGTGAATTTTCACAAACATCACGGTAGGCCCCACCTAAGTTTCCAGTGCAGGAACTTCCCGCGAAAGCCTTTCACAGGAAATCCGCGTCCCCCTTACTCGGATTGGCTACTCCCTGGTCACAGGAAATCCGCGTCCCCCTTACTCGGATTGGCTACTCCCTGGTCGGTGCTCTGTTAGCCCCTCCATGATGTATGTGTTTCATCCACTCCGTTCATCCATTTTTACATATCATTCTAGTTCTTAATTCCAAAAATTAGAGGGATATAAAGCTCAGGTGGACCACACCATAGGAAAACAATAATGATTAGATATGCATCATTAAAATCCTCCTAAGGCCCACTGTACTGTTTATTTGACATCGTCATACAGTACCAGATGAAGGGAAAAAACAAAGATCATCTTGATCCAAAACTTTTATGTCCCCAAAAGGTTTTTAATGGTCGATGCTCATTCAACACTATTTCCTATAATGTGGCCCACTTGAGATTTTGATATACTTAATTTTTTGTCTCATACCATGAAATGATATGAAAAAATAGATGGATGGTATGGATGAAACACATACATCATGGTAGGGCCCACAAAACACCGACCACCAGCCATTGGCCAGTGGCAGTTCGAGTATCCAATCCGTTCCCGTCTTATGTCGGCGCAGAGTTCTACGGATTGCGTATTACCCCCGCCCGTCCCTAGCTCCGAATGGGCAGTTCTGTGGGCAGGCCCACCGTGATGTGTCTTTACATCCAAACCGTCAATCTCTTTTCTCAGATTATTTTAAGGCATGACACAAAATGAGGCAGATCCAACGCTCAAATGGACCACACCAAAAATAGCAGCAGGATCATGATTTTCACCATTAAAAAATTCACAGGTCCACTGTGATGTTTTTTTACCATCCAACCTATTCATTAGGTCATGTAGACGTGGATGAAGTGAAAACACAAATATCAGCTTGATCTGAATCTTCTCCAGCTCTCGAGAAGTTTTTAAATGTGGACGTTCAATCCCCACCTTATGGTCCAATTAATCACTGGACCTACTTATTTTATTGGATCACACCTTAAATTATCTGAAAAAGTTGATGGACGGTGTGGATCAAACACATAAATTATGGTGGGGCATAAAGAAGTTTCACGGGTTATAAGTTGTTTTACATGGCGCATACAATTTAAAAGAACAAATTTCCATAGTAACTTGAAAATAGGGTACTTTTGGAAGCATAAAATTTTCGTTTAATGAAAAATCACGGAGCGCATTCGTGTTTACCATTAAGCCAACTACTATTACGGAAAGAATTCAGTGAAAAACCACTTAGCGCTTTCCGTCGACCTTAGTTAGATTATAACTTTTCATCCTTTAAGTGAATAACATGGTTAAGCCAAATAGACACTTACTATATTTGGCCAAAACGGTAATGTTTAGTAAGATGACCATCTATAAATAGTAACTTTACTATTTATAGTAAATCATGATTTCTAGGAGTTTTAGTTGTAGTTTAATTCCAAAAATTCTTGCAAGGATTAGTATCCATATTTAAAGGGTTGTAAACTTGTTTATTGGAATCATCAATCAATTTCCTAAATTTCTAAAATTTATTTATATTTTCATACTTTCCTCGTGGATTCGAGAAAGATGGTGCTCAATGCTTAGCATTTTGTCAGGTTTTAGTAGTTTTCAGTAGTCTTTCCATAAAAGACTAAGGCCGTGTTTGTTAATGCTGAATTTTTACACTTAATGGGTAATGAGGAAAATTTTCCGTGTTTAGTGGTGTTTGTTAATGTGTTGTTAACACAGAATACGGAAAGCGAATTCTTTTAGTTATAGGAGAAGCTTAATGGTGAACGCGGAATGGGCTCCGTGATTTTTCATTAAACAAAAGTTTTAAGCGGAATGCGCTCCATGATTTTTCATTAAACAAAAATTTTTTGCTTCCAAAAATACCTCTTTTCAAGTTATTACGGAATTTTTTCTTTTAAATTGTCTCTGCAATACAAAATAAACCTTTAACCTGTGAAACTTTTTTATGCCCCACCATGATTTATGTGTTTGATCCACACCGTCCTTTGACTTTTTCAGATAATTTAAAGTGTGATCCAGCAGGTCCAATGATTAATTGGACCATAAGGTGAGGATTGAACGTCCACCGTTATAACTTCTTGAGAGCTGGAGAAGTTTCAGATCAAGCTGATATTTGTGTTTTCACTTCATCCACGTCTACATGACCTAATGAATAGGTTAGATGGGAAAAAAACATCACACTGGGCCTGTGAATTTTTTAATGGTGAAATTCATTATCCTGCTGTTATTTTTGGTGTAGTCCATTTGAGCGTTGGATCTGCCTCATTTTTGTATTCATGCCTAAAATAATATGAGAAAAGGGATTGACGGTTTGGATGTACAGATACATCACGGTGGGCCCGCCCACGGAACCTGCCCGTTCGGAGCTAGGGACGGGGGGGTAGTACGCAATCCGCGTCCTCGTAGAACTCTGCGGACGCAGATTTCCTGCTAAAGCCTGCACAGGAAGCAAGGTGCTGGGTGGGGCCCACTGCAATGTATATGTTAAATCCATTCCGTCCATCCGTTTTGAGAGATCAATTTAGGGGCTGCGACCAAAAATAAAGAGGATACAAAACTCAAGTGGATCACATGAGAGGTAAATTGTGGAAAGAAATTTCTACAGTTGATACCTTCCTGAGCTCCACCTTGAGTTATATACCTATCTAAACCGTTTATAAGGTTATTCCCAATGGACGCGGATTTCCTGCGAAAGCCTTTCGCAGGAAGTTCCTGCGCAAGGATGCATATGGGGCCCACCACCATATTTTGGGAAATGTACTCCGTTCATCCGTTTGGTGAGCTAATTTTAGGAAATCGACCAAAAACGAGGTGATCTAACACTAAGTGGGCCACACGAGAGGGAAAATTGGGAAAGAAAACCTACCGTTGAAACCTTTTTAGGCTCCACCTTGATGTTTATATGCTATCCAAACCGTTTATAAGGTTATTAACACAGGGATGAAGTGAAAATACAAAAATTTAGCCTGAAAGAAAGCTTTTATGGTCATGAGAATGTTTCAACGGTTCTAACTGAATCCCTAATGTTTCCTCTCGTGTGGCCCACCTGAGTCTCGGATCCACCTCGTTTTTTCGTAGATTGTCCTAAATTATCTTGCAAAACGAATGAATGGAGTATATTTTCCATAAACAATGGTGGTGGCCCTACCCAGCATCCTTGCGCAGGAACTTCCTGCGAAAGCATTTCGCAGGAAATCCGCGTCCATTCCCATGGGATGATGGGAAAACACCAAAAAGATAGAATTATACAAAACTTTTATGGCCATGAGAATGCTTCAACAGTGCTCACTGAATTCCAACCTTTTCCTCTCGTGTGGCCCACTTGAGTGTTCAATACACTTAAAATTTGGTGGAACGTCCTAAAATGATCTCAAAAAGCGGAGGGTGGATTTCTAACAAACATCTCGGTGGGCCCCAACCAGCATTCTTGCGGAGGAACTTCATGCGAAAGCCTTCCGCGAGGAATCCCCGTCTGAGTCGGGATGGGATTGGGAAGCGGATTGGCTGGTGTATTGACGTAGGCAAGTTCCGTGGGTCCCATCATGATGTACTTGTTATATCCAAACCGTCCATCCATTTTGTGAGTTCGTCGTAAGACTTGAGCTGAAAAATAAGACACATAAAGATAAACTGGACCACACTGCAAAAAGCAAGCAGTAGGGGATTGAACGTGTACCATTGAAACCCTTTTGGGGTCACAGAAGTTTCGGATCAATATGAAATTTGTTTTTCCTCTTCATCCAGATATTTTTGACCTTATGAATACATTAGATGGAAAATAAACGTTATAGTGGGCCCTGCGAATTTTTTAACGGTGAAAATCATTATCCCACTGCTATTTTTGGTGTGGTCCATTTGAGTTTTGGATATGATTCATTTTTTGAACAATGTTCTAAAATAATCTTGAAAATTTTATGAACGGTGCAGATATAATAAATACATATTATAGGGCCCATGTAACTTTGATATCCTTTGAAACCTTCCGACAAGGCAGACATGTATCCACGTATGGCTACTCCCCCAGCCACCAGCCCGGTGGGTGATGGTCAGTGCTGTGAGGCCCCATGATGTATGTGTTTCATCCATTCAGTTCATTCATTTTTTACATATCTTATTATATCTCTATCCCAAAAAATTCCACCACACTTATATATACAAATCATTAATTTGCAATCTGTATTCATGAATAATGAAATTTTAATTTTCTATTAAGTATTTTATAGTTTATTTGAATTAAATAGAATAATTTTATTTTCATTTAATAAAAAAAATTCTTAAAATGTAAAATATTTCCAAAAGGAGGAGATAGGGGCAAATGTGTCAAATCAACATATTTCAGACAATTCATATGTTTGTTAACAAACAGATTGTTTCAAATTCAGTACTTAATTTTCAGACTTCAGCCATAATTACCAAACAAGTTTTTTGACTTCAGATTTCAGATTCAGGCTTTAGACTTCAGATTTAACAAACGGGGCCTAAGTCATTTGATAAACAGCTCTTAGAACAAGGAACAATGCAGGTGCTACAATGGGCGAGCCATAGTTCAGAAAACTCAATGTCCAACTAGATTGAGTTGACTCAAAGACTCAGATGAGTCTCTACTTCAACTTGATATTCAATAATTAGATTAAAAATATTTATAAGCGTTTAAAATAGCTTTATATAGCTATAATATAAAAGAAGTTGAAAAAGAGCAATGCTTGGTAAAGGTCTTGGGTTCAAAACCAATCTTTTGCTTTTTCGCTTAAAAAGAAAAGAAAAGAAGAAGGAAAAAAAAACTCTTACAAGCCAGTGACCTGTTTCGAGTCATGTAAGTGGATTTGATGAATCATGTCGAATAGGGAACAAGTCATGCTCGTAACTGAGTTTCTTATTGACTCAGCTCAAAATGTTGTCAAGTCGAGTTGACCCAGATGAGTTTGGAGTTGACTCCCCAGATATAATTACACTACACTGGAAGATGTTTTCCACATAATGTAATGTGTGCCTATTCTCAAATTTAATGTTTTCCCCAAGCCCAATGCATTGTATGACAACATCTTTGGGACTACCTTCACAGTATGATTTCATACACCTCGACAACAATAAATTAAGTAATGAACAACAACTAGAAACATCTTTCAGGACCAAAACATCAGGTGGTTCTAAAGTGATCAATCTTTTGCCGCAGATTGAAATATGAAAACTGCAGTGAGAACTCCCACCAATGCCGTAACGGCCAATGCCACAGTTGGCAAGGGTGCTGTAAGCCCAAAGTTCTGCAAAACCTCAAAGGAGAAAAAAAAAATGTAACTAAATGTTTCTCCAAGCATGCTACAGAATCAAATCATTGTTTTGCATGTCTATACATGCATGTAATGGTGTAAGAATTACGATGTAGGCTTGAGACTAAAGAAAGTCTTGTTTATTTAGTTGGCACAGTCAAGTGCTACGCATTTATAAATGTATATACTATAGAGAGGTATTAGATAGATAAATGCATATCTATTAAGATCTCTTACAGATCTCCCACCTCTTTTATACATTTATGTCATTCTCAATGAAATATACAGAAAAATATTCTCAAAATATACTAAAACTAACATGTTAGAGTATATGATATGCATGTACACCATGTACAACTGTACATGCCATAGATTGGTATATGGATGAATACATATATATTTGTTAAGATTTCCTACAAATCTCTACAAATCTCCCACCTCTTCTATATATTCCAATCATTTTCAATGTAGTCACAATATAGTTTTCACAATGTAGTCTCTTGTGTAAATAACAATCTATCGCGGCCCATTAATGCCCATGTCTGCTTTGGTACCATGCTAGTTTTAGAGACTGCATTTTAGAAAATATTGTTCTATATATTTCACTGAGAATGATAGGAATATATAAAAGACGCTGGAGATCCATAGAGATTTGCATGAAATCTTAACATATCTACTTATCTACCTATATACCTATCTAGAGTATGTACAACTGCACATGCTGTACATGCATATCCTTCACTCTGACAAAGGAGGTGGCAACAGGTCCAAAAAGTTGTGGCTAGGCAAAGGGGTGATTGCTAGTTAGAAAAAAATATGTTAATGTCTAAGGGTTAATTACTCGGTTGGAAGAACTAAAGAATAAGTATATTTCCATTAAAAAAAAAAAAAAAAACTAACTAAAGAGTGAATTATTATACTTCTTGATATGCAAAAAATGATTTCCAATGTTAAATAACAATTAGGCTATAAATAAGTTCCATAAAACACGTTTGGCATCATATTATGCCTTGTTTGGATGCCCAAAAGTTGGGTTACAAGGGGAAGGTCAGGATCCTAGCAAGTTAGAAGAAACATACTTTTGGGTAGTCAGGTTATTGTTGTTCAGATGACAACAGTAGAGCTGCATGCAATTGAGATTTCACATTTGGATGTCAATATCTTAGAACTAATAAAACGATAGGTAGGCTGGTGAACATGTGAGCTATGGCACACACGTGTACAATATTGAAGCCACTGAATGCATGGGTTTCAACGTGAATACACGCCTTTCAAAATCTACATGGTCCACTCATCAGGTGAGTAAAAGGGGGAAAAAAAGTCCCAACAGTCACCGTTGAGAGATTAAGCTGATAGCATACATTGGGAGATTATGCCATCGCATACTGAGTATGCGATAGCATAATTGCATACTTATGGCATATGCGCATAATGTGATTGCATATGAAATCACTGCATTGGATAGAGGCTTGCACCACTTGGAACTCATCCAAACACATGAAAGTCATGATTGTGGAAGTTGGCTTATGGCCATCCGAACCATGCGTTAAAAATCAGAATTAGCTTCTGGATATTCATACCTCCAAAAGTCCCTTGCCTGTTGCTATTTCGACAGTGATAGCTGATGCAAATCCAACCATTGCAAGACGACCCAACCATACATCCAAACTATTGCTCTCCTTTGTACTTTGCTCACATCTCACGGAAAAGGATGTTGCTTTACATTCGGATTTCCTTTGACTAGAAGTTCTCCAAACAACTGATAGAAAATCAACCTTCAGCAATTTATAGACTAAATTTAAGAAATCAGCAAAATTGCACAAGTATAGAAGGATACATCTTGAGAACAACAAACCATGCTATAATTTTGAAAGACAATTATGAGAAATGACAGCTCATTGATTCAAGTTGGAAGAAATATTTAGGTTTCTGTATTAAGGGTAGTTGGCTTTTCAGCATGCAACAATTTAGTACACCCAAACAAAGATGAGAGGATACACACGCACAAGTCCAACTAGTCAGACCACAAGTAATGGTCCACCTAGTGTATAACTTCCAACCTTTTAAGTGAAAGCGACATCCAACCCTTCCAGTAGATTGGGCTCACCATGAGGATCATCTAGTGCAAAAATCAGCCTCATCTAATCCCAGGTGGGTCACACCTAGAAAAAAATAATTCTAGCCATTGATAAATAGCAAAATAGAAGGATCACTGCTCAATTAGTGTATGTGGCTGATTTTTGCATAAGGAAATCCTCACGATGGGGCCAACTTATCGGATTGGATGTTGCAAGTATATGGAAGGAAGTTATCTGCTGGGTGGATTGTAACTTGTGGCCTAACCGGTTTGACTTGAGACCCCTCTCTCTCTCAGGCACGTGTGCTATATATGTACATATAAGTACAGGGAAGTGGGAAGTATGGGTGACAAAATGACTCGGATGTGGCTATATATATGTATGTGCATACATATATGTATGTAGATGTGTGTATATAAGATGGCATGCATCTCCTAGAAAGCAAGTTCCAACATGAGTTTTGCTAATCTTGCAAGAATGCACTTCCCAGCCCATCTACATGCTGGCAAACATGCAAGAAAACAATGTGTGAGATCCCCGATGTTCATCAGATGGGTTCTGCCTTAGCCAATCTACTCATCAGGTGGGTCACAATGTTCAAAATAAATGGATAGCTAAGGTATCTTTTTAGCAGCATTTGTTTCATAATCTGTGGACTACCTGATAAATAGACTGGCTTGAGTCTTGGGCAAAAGCATCTAGATGGAAGGGCCGACCAGATGAACAGCTTGGATGTTCACACACCACCAGTTTGGCAGGTTTTCTGGCATGAACATGGGCTGGAATGCATAGTTGTGGGATTATCAAACCTCTTTCTTTATCTCCACACTTGAAACTTCAAATCTTAGATTTCATAAACATTATACATAAAATCGCAATGGAGCCAGACAATGTTTAGGCCCCGTTTGGTTGCCACTTAAAAAATGAGTTCATCTCATTTTAGTTAATGGTAATTATGTATTACAGAACTGTCCTTTAGAGAATCATCTTCGTCCCGCCTTGAGTTTTGGGCTGACTGCTTGTCATTCTTTGCTGCTGCTGTATAATTAAAATTTTTTTTTAATATATATTTTCTTTAATTATGACCTAATTACCATTGAAAAAGGTAAAGTTGTTTTAAAATTTTGGTAAGGATTGAAATGATATTGATTACCCATAATTTACATAAACTACGATATTTAATAAATAGTTACTGTTGGTTAAAATGAGATGAACTAATAAAGTGGCAACCGAACAGGACCTTAAATGTTACATCTATTTTATCAAGCTGAATTGATATGGTAGTCATAGAACAAGTTCAAAATTGTCACCAAAGATCATCTTCTAGCAGTTTAAGTGGAGAAGATATCAGGTAGAGAATCTCAGTGATTGAAAGTAAAGACAAGGCATATCACATGTTTGATCTTGCATGCTGATTTCAGTGGGATGCATGTACAAGCACCACACAGGTAACAAGCAACGGTGTAAGTGTGACTCTCAAGGTACCATTACCCTGCAATATAATTGTAGAAAAACCAGACGGTGGTGGACATCATCTAAGATACCACTAACTAATCCTAGTGATCCAGATTATTTAGAGTATTAGGCAATTCCCTCTATGATACTCTGAGGATTTTCATTCAAATTGTTAGGTTGCGTTTGAATGCACTATCAAATAGAACTACAATAATTAACCTAATAATTACTTCTCCTACCCGAGATAACGATAATTCATTTCAAAAGGGGAAGCAGAATTGCAGGAATGGGAATAAATTACCATTACAAACTGAAGAAAATGAAATTACCCTTTTAGTGACTCTAATTTAATCTTAATGCGAAGATGTTTTTTTTTTTTTCCTGATCGGACAATCTTAACCATCTAATTATGCTTGTTAACCCTTGACCATAAGATTTTTATATTCCCACTTGATAGTAACCAATGTTCGAAGTATCGATATCGCTATAAGTTTTGCTGGCAGGGGATACGGAAACACTATTGATATCGCTGATAATTGGAAATGTGGGTAAACATGTGATGGGTAAACATGTGAAAAACTATGGAATTATTCAGTGAAACTTCAGGAGCTGCTAAAGTACACATATTTGCACATTTAGGAATAAAAAAATTGCAAACAAAAGAAGAGAGAAGAATACATAATAAGTTTCCATTTTATGAAAGCCTAAAAACATGTGCTATAGAAATCAGTCCAACCATCCCATCCATCCCGTCTATCCATCCAAACTATCCAACCTTCCATCCAAACATCAATCAATATTTTAGAATATTGACAACACATGACATTTCGTCCAAAAATTGTTAACAACTCATGGTTTTGAATATCGGTATTGGGGGGCATATTGGCCCGGACAAAAAATGATATGATACGGGGCCGTGTATTGATATCAGTCTGCGTTGGACCATATCAGCCCGTATAAGTTGATTTTATTTTATTTTTTCAACCAAAGAATTAAGAAAAATATCTGGGAAAAAAGAAAATAATAAGATATTCAAGAATCAATTTTTTTTTTTTTTTTTTGATATGCATATGATGGTGTATCAAACTATTCTTTGGCGAGAATGTTGTTTGTTGGTTTGACTTGTTAAAGGTCAACCAAATGGGCCCTAATTGAACACAAATCAAGTATGATTTGGTGAATTAAGACTTATTACATTGAAATACAACAAAAAGAATATGAAAATATCAAAAAGAAAGTGAAGGTTTACCATTCTTTCCAATTTTTTCCATAATGGTCCACTTCGCTTCGATTTGTCGAATACCATTCAAATCAATTTTTTAAAAATCCAAAAATAGGAATAGATCTAGCCTAAAATGAGTTTTTAAGCTACCTCTATAGTTTAAATGAAAAAAAAAAAAAAAAAAAAAAAAAAAAAAAAGAAAGAGGAGAAATGAGTAAAATTTTGGAAAAAATTCAAAATTGAGCTTTTAAGGGCATATCGGCTCATATTGGTTTGTATCATGGTGTGCCGTAAAGGCCGTTACGGGGCCATAAAGGCCATTACGTAAAGGTAACGGTGGCAACCGTTACACGTTATGGGGTTGTAACGGCCGTAACAACCGTTATGAAAAAAAAAAAAAAATGACCCGTAATTACCGTTAACAGCACGTTACGTCCCCTATAAAGGCCGTAATAGACCCGTAATGGTTTATTACGAGACAGACACAGGTTTTTCATACTTTTTAATCAACACTACTGTGCAGATACAGGTTTTTCGGAAGTTTTTCAATAAATAAAAAAGAGAGACCGTAACAGCCGTTACGGGGCCATAACAGCCGTTATTCCCCATATCATAAAGGTAACGGTTGTGGTCATTACGGAACACCTTGGCCGGTATTGGCCCTGTATCGGCACTGATACGCCTTGTATTGGCCGATACGGGTTGATATAGGCCCATTTTTTCGTATTGGGCCAATATGGCCCCGTATCACGTATCGTCTCATTCTAATACGGATACGATACGACCATATCAACCGATACAATACCGATATTCAAATCTATGTGAAAACTGGAAAGAAAACGAAAGTTTGGTTTTTATAACACTCATGTTGCAATAATGATAATATTGCAATATTATTAATATTATTGTTGACAATTTGAACACTGCATACAACCATGCGCCTATAAAAAAATTTTGAAATGATTTTTTTTTTTAATAAACAAAATTTTATCATATCGATACATTGGTGATATTATTGAAATATTGCCGATACAATGACGATACAAGCGGAACCTATAATTTACACAGTTGAGAATATTGGCGATACATTAGCAACATCAATATATTGGCGATACAAGCAACACCTGGAATTTACATAGTCGAAAATATTGACGATACTTAGCAATACATTGCCGATACCTGGAATTTCTAATACTATCAGTTTATCGTTATCACTACCAAAGTTATCGGTATCGCCAAGCTGGAGATACAAATAATATCGGAAATACTCCAAACAATGATAGCAACTGACTGAATGGTTAGGTTCGTAAATCACTATAATTTTCTTGGGCTATGCTACATCCAAAATGGGGCCCATGCTTTGGAAGTTCTGGTCATCCATATATGAATGCATTGTGTAGCCATTATGAAATGGTGGTGAACTATCGTTTAGCTCTTGTACAATCCCTCATCCAAATATGTTCTAGTTTGCTAGAATTCACAAATCACAATTCATCATCATCATCTAAGCCATATCCCAACTAAGTGTGGATCAGCTACATGAATCCTTTTCTGCCATCGGATTCATGTTGGAAGTTATAGCATAAGTTTGACGCTGGCTGCGAACATGATGCAACCCTTTATCCAGGCTGGGGACTGGCATTGAGAGCATAGAACTTCCACTGCCGAAATGTAGTAAACTGTCACATAGATTGATTACATCTAATAGTCTATTACATAGTTTGACTAAAATCAACGAGTTACAAATCACAATTGTGTAGACCAAATAATTTATGTAGTGAGCAAATTTGACAATAAAAGAAAAGCGGATTACAACAAAGCAAATAACTTTCCATAGAAACACTGCTACTACAATGGAAACATCCGAGCGAAAAAATGGGAATTAAACGATAAAATGATGATTGGTGGTGTGTTTGGACACACTACCAAACATGATTGCAGTTATTAACCTAATAGAGTGGAAGAAGAATACTGAGTGACCTCAAGCAGGTAAATTTTTCAAAACTCACCTCTCACAGATGGCAGTTTGGCATGTGTGTTCAAGATCCAAGCTACTCATTAGGTGGATTCCCTTGTCTAGATGCCTTGTCTAAAAAAAGGCCAATCTGATCATCAGATGGACCACATGTGTACATTGAATTTGAAAATTTGTCACTTTCTCCAAACTTTCAATTCATTCCATAAATGTGAGAGGAGATATTAAAAAATCCATACTCGAGTCCACTTACTGTTCCCCACTTCCATGTGGAGTTTTGCTATGATACATTGATGTATCTTGGCACACACAGGGCTACAGCCATTGATCTGGGGTCATGTTTCAAACATCCAAACCATTTACATAATGGGCCACGCTGAATAGGGAACAACTAAAAAAGAAATCTGAGATCGGCATATTTCAGCCCTTTGTTCATTTAACTTGTTTCCATTGAACATGGACTAGTTCATTATCTGTTTTGTGGGTCATCATCGGAAGGGCTGAAATATAGTCCGTTGATCAGCTGTTTGGATCACCAAACATGACCCATCAGATCCAACGGATATAGTCCATTGACACATTGTAGGAAACATCTCACATGACTGCCACGAAATTCCAATGACATTACTTGAAAGTCGGACTTGAAAAGCACATAATTGTAATTTGAGGGCTAGTTTGCCATTACGAATTATCACAATACAATTCAATTGTATTTGTGCATCCAAACAGAGCCTGAAAAGCAGGGACACTTACCGAGGGGAGAGCCACGGGCGAAGGAAGAAGAGACGATTCGGGGGGCTTTGGAGGAAAGGATTTGAGGGAGAGATCGAGTGTGTATGATTGATTTGGTGGAATTGACATCTGTGTGTAGAGAAGATGAAGGTGTGAGATTTCTGGTATTAGAAATTAAAATAAAATCCCAAAAATAAAAATAAAAATCAGTGAGAGCAAAGAGACAAAGACGCGTAGATTACCGCCTGCGAGCGAAAGGCATAGAGAAGCTGAGACGTGAGCTGCCTGGGCCATCTCTTTCTCTCTCTCTTTTCAAAGGAGATGTAGAGGGACTCCAGCCAAGCTTCTTCCCTCTTTTTATCCATTCTCCTCCCGCGCTGGCGTGGCGGTTTTACGCATTGGATGGAGAATGGATTAGGTGTTACCTGGATCACACCGTAGTGGGTGTTTCCCTGACCGTGGATCCCACATTGATGTATGTTCTTTTATATCTAATCCGTCCATCCATTGTTTTAACTCATTTTAGAGAATTATTTAAAAAATAAAATAGATCCAACTCTTAAGTAGACCACACCACAGGAAATAGTGATGATTGCCAATTAAAAACTTTTTGTAGACCACAAAAAAAGTTTGTATCAAGTTGATATTTACGTTTTTCCTTTCATCACTGTCTGTATAAGCTTATCAAAAGGTTTGATGAAAAATAAACAGTACAGTGGGCCTTAGGAAGTTTTTAATGGAGGACTTTTGATGGCCATTGTTTCCTGTGGTGGGGTTCACTTGAGATTTGGATCTAATTCATATTTGTATCCATGGACTAAAATTATCTGAAAAAACATATGTGCAGGCGTGGATATATAGAAACTATATCAAGGTGGGACCCACGGTCAGGGAAACACTGACCACGGTGTTACACGGGTAACACCTAATCCGCTCCCGGATGGGTGACCCTGTGGCCGCACCATAGTGGTATTGGGTGTACGGGTGTACATTGAGTCGAACCAAGTCGAGCTGGCTCGACTCGGCTCAAACACTAGCTGACCTCAGCTCAAACTCGGCTCGGCTCAGTCCTTGATCCTGACTGGCCAGCTCAGCTCAGTTTGGTCAGCAACTTGGGCTAGCTCGGGCCGAGTTCGAGCCAAAATGGAGCCGAGTTCGGCCTGAGCCAAGATCGAGCCGAGTTCACCATTGAGGCATTTCCACAAACACCTGCACTGCAACTTTAAAAACCCACTGTTTTACAAACAGAGGCAATGGTTTTACAGGTGTTTTTATCAAACACCTTCTAAGTAACATAAAATCCATTAAAAAAAAAAAAAAGAAAAAAGAAAAAAAGAAAAAAGGTATTTGTTTAATGTACATACCTTGCTTGCCACAAGCCACATTTTGTCGAGTCATTTTATCAAACAGTTGGTGAGTAACATCAATGGCAAAGTAACCGAGTCACCAAACTAGTTCGATCCAAGTTTGATTCGAGTTGGATTAGATCCGAGTTGAGTAGAGCTGGGGCCTGCTCGAACTCGGCTCGAACTCATTTTTAAGCTAAAAAAATTAGCTCGACTCGGCTCGAACTTAGCTTTGAACCGAGTCGAATCAAGCTTTTTCGAGTAGAGTCAAGCAAGCTAACCGAGCTAGCTCGGTTCGTGTACACCCCTAATTGGGTGTAGTTATATTGTGTGTGTGGGGCCATTCAACATCTTCATATGGCATACTTGGGTTCTGAAGTTCCACAAGGGCCTATGTTTTGGTAATCTAGGCCATTCGTCTGTTGAACACTGCTGAGAATGCGACAAAATACTACCAATTGGTTAATTTCAGTTACAGCTGTACACGAGCCAAGCTAGCTCATCTTGGCTCGATTTAGCTCGGCTTGACAAGGCTTGAACAAAGACTCGAGGCGAGCCAAGCTATTACGAGCTCGTTTTGAAAACAAGCTGAGTTCGATCATAGTGGATCTTGACTCGACTTGACTTAAACTCGGCTCGGCTTGAAGATTGACTTGACTCGACTCAAATATATATATATATATATATATAATATATATATATATATATATATATATATATATATATATATGGAAAAAAGTACAATGCGCTCGAGCTCACAGGTCCGTCCCATGAGGTCGAGCTGTGTGGGCCCACCGTGATGCGTTTCGAACATCTACCCCATTAGTCAGATGCACATTTCATCGTGGGCCTAGGTCCCAAAAAACAAGTCAATCCGTGACTTGTGTGGGCCACACCACATACAAAAGTGGAGAGGGGTCGTACACCATTAAAGCATTCATAATCATTTTTGAGGGCCCACTAAGATGTGGTTTGCAAATCCAGCCCATCCATTATGTGTGTCCCACTTGAATGAGGGTTCAGACCAAGTTTCAGGCGCGTGCAAAACTCAGGTGGGCCCCATCAAGTGCTTTTATATGTTTTAATGGTGTCTTCACATAATTTTAGATGATATGGCCCACCTGAGTTCCGTATACGGATGATTTTTGGGATATCTCATAATTTAAAGGGTAACCATTAAATGCACGGTGTTGATGGTCGACATGCATCACGGTGGGGCCCACACAGCTCGACCTCAAGATAAGCTTATTGTGAGCTCGAGCGATAGTACCTTTTCCCTATATATATAGATATATATATATAATATATATATATATATATATATATATATATATATATATATATATATAGAGAGAGAGAGAGAGAGAGAGAGAGAGAGAGAGAGAGAGAGAGAGAGAAACACTCAGCTACGCACTGGTTCACCGTCATTGCGTACGAACCTTGTTATCAACCGTCGGATAAGGCAGATGGTATGGATGAAGGCGCTTAGCGCGAGTTTCCTTCTCTGGCACGCCTCTTCACCCTATTCTCTAACTCTCCGAAGGATGCGACAGAAGCCTTTCACATGAAGTTCTTCCACTACAAACCTAATTGGGACCCACCGTGATGTTTTTGAGAAATCCAATCCGTCCATCCGTTTTGTGAGATCATTTTAGGACATGAGGCAAAAAATGAGCAGGATATAGTACACAAGTGGGCCAAAAACGTAAGGATCGAACACACACATTTGAAATATTCGTGGCGCCACAGGAGCTTTGAATCGAGCTAGTATTTGTGTTTTCAATTCATCTCAGTGGTAATGACATTGCAAACGGTATGGATGGCATGACACATCGCTGTCGACCCCATGGAGGTTTCAACGATAGAAAATTCCCTACCCACCTTTTCCTTTAGTTTAGCCCACTTGAGTCTTGCATCCTGCTGATTTTTGGTATCAGATCCTAAAATGAGCTCAAAAATAGATGGATGGGGTAGATTTCTGAAAAACATCATGGTGGGCCCCACCTAGGTTTCCAGCACGCGAAAGGCTTTCGTAGGAAATCCGCGTTTGAAAAAACCGTGCTGTGGATTTCCTACGAAAGCCTTTCGCAGGAAGTTCCTGCGCTGAAAACTTAAGTGGGACCCACTGTGATATTTTTGTGAAATCCAATTCGTCCATCCGTTTTGTGAGATCATTTTAGGACATGGGGCCAAAAATGAACATGATCCAGTACTCAAGTGGGCTAAAAACATAAGGATTGAACATACACAGTTGAAATATTCATGGCTACAAGAGCTTTAAATCAGGCTAATATTTGTGTTTTCAGTTCATCACAGCAGGAATGACGTTACGAATGGTATGGATGACATGTAAACATCACTATCAACCCCAGGGAGGTTTCAACGGTAGAAATTTCCCTACCTACCTTTTCCTTTAGTGCGGCCCACTTAAGTTTTTTATCCTACTCATTTTTAGCCTCATGTCCTAAAATGATCTCACAAAACTGATGGATGGATTGGATTTCTCAAAAACATCATGGTAGGTCCCACTTAGGTTTCCAGCGCAGGAACTTCCTGAGAAATCCGCAGCGCGATTTTTTCGGACGCGGATTTCCTGCGAAAGCTTTTCGTGCGCGAGAAACCTAGGTAGGGCCCACCATAATGATTTTGAGAAATCTACCCTATCCATCCATTTTTTTGAGCTCGTTTTAGGACCTGAGACAAAAAATTAGCAGGATGCAAGACTTAAGTGGGCCAAACTAAAAGAAAAGGTGGGTAGGGAATTTTCTACCATTGAAACCTCCCTGAGGTCGACAGTGATGTTTACATGCCATCCATACCGTTCGTAATATCATTACCACTGAGATGAACTGAAAATACAAATATTAGCCTGATTCAAAGCTTCTGAGCCCCATGAATATTTCAATTATGTGTGTTCATTCCTTACGTTTTCGGCCCACTTAAGTACTGTATCCTGCTCATTTTTAGCCTCATGTCCTAAAATGATCTCACAAAATGGATGGACGGATTGGATTTCTCAAAAACATCACGTTGGTACCACTTAGGTTTCTAGCGGAAGAGCTTCATGTGAAAGGCTTCCACCACATCCTTCGAAGAGTTAGAAAATAGGGTGAAGAGGCGTGCCAGAGAAGGAAACTCGCTCGCTCAAACTCGCGCTAAGAGCGCCTTCATCTAGACCGTCTGCCTTATTCGACTATTGATAGCAAGGTTCGCATGTAATGACGTGTGAGCCGGTGCATAGCTAAGCGTTTTTCTATATATATAATATTTAAAAATAAAAATGTTAAAACTTAAACCTTACCCTACTAGTCGGTCCCTTTCTCACCCTTCTCCCCCCCCCCCCCCCTCTCTCTCTCTCTCTCCTCTCTCTCTCTCTCTCTCTCCTTCTCCTCTCCTCACTAGGCCACTTGCCCAAGCTTGACTCAGCGTGTGCCTGACTCATCTCAGCCGTACGGCCTGCACTCAGGCACTCATCCGAGTTCTCTCTCTCTCTCTCTCTCTCTCAACATTAACAACAAGGTACCTTTATGGCTCTCTTTAATATTATATATATTATAAATTGAATATTTGATTTGGGAGTTAGGTCAGGTGCAGGTTGGGTCAGTTGAGTCGGGTGCAGGTTGGGTCAGGTTGCTAGGTTGAGTCGAGTGCGGATTGGGTGCTGGGTTGGGAGCAAGCTCGAGTCGACTCGAGGTAAGCTCACCTTGAATTGATCCACTAGCTCGCCTAGAGCTCGACTCGAAAAAGGTTTGTTAAATAAGCCAAGCTCCAATGGTGAGCTCGAGGAGAGCATGGATGAGCCAAGCCAAACTTGGCCCACCTTGACTCGACTCGGCTCGATGTACAACCCTAATCCCAGTGACAATTGGACGCGGATTGCATCCTACCTTACCTGTCTCCAGCCACGAACAGATGGTTCTGCGGACGGGCCCACCATGATGTATTTGTTTATCTATGCCATCCATCCCTTTTTTCAAATCATTTTGAGGTATGAACACAAAAATGAGGTAGATCCAACACTCAAGTGGACCACACCAAAGTTGACTCTTGCATTTAATGCTTTGTGCATTTAATGCAATCAAGCTTATTATTTGTTGTAGTCCACTTTAGCGTTGGATCTACCTCATTTTTCTACTCATACCTTAAAATAATTTGAGAAAAGGAATGGACAACATTGATAAACAGATACATCACTATGGGCCTGCCCACAAAATTGCCCATTCATGGCTAGAGATGGGCAGGGTTGGACGCAATCTACATCCGTGCCAATTTTGGCTATCAATGGGCCAATCGGCTGGGCTTGGGCTGCAATATCGAGCCTATTTCAAAATCGAGTCAGTTTTAATAGGACTGTCGATGGGCAAGGCCTAGGATTGAATAACCCGGATTTTGAACTATTTTGGGCTAGGCGGTCGGGCCAACTGTATTCAAAATTCCAATTTTGTAGGGTATTTATGTAATTTAGGGTTAGGGTTTAAAGGGTATTTCTGTAATTTTCTCTATACAACAAAATTCTCAAATCAAATCCCATCTCTCCCTCACCTCTCTCCAACCCACTCTTCTCTCTTTCTCCTCCCCACCCTCTCCTCCCTCTCTCTGTGCACGGGCAACTAGAGACTGTGATGTCTGTTCAACATGCCGACCATCTCTACTCCACCGAACAACCAACTCAAATACTGCCTTATGATGTATCTCTCTCTCTCTCTCTCTCTCTCTCTCTCTCTCTCTCTCTCTCACACACACACACACACACACACATACACACCTCTTACCCATCTCTCTAACATCTCCCTGTCTTGATAGTATGTTGTTTGTGATGGTATGACACTGGGCTCGAGCTGCACCCTGTATAAACATTACAGGCAGGCTTTGTAGTTGATGTCTCAAATCTGTAAACAACAAGGTCTGTCGATGTCGACAACAGGCCACTCGATGCTATCAAGC
This sequence comes from Magnolia officinalis, assembly GCA_021015155.1. Lineage (NCBI taxonomy): Eukaryota > Viridiplantae > Streptophyta > Magnoliopsida > Magnoliales > Magnoliaceae > Magnolia > Magnolia officinalis. Next base: position 20,531,564 of record JAJHSJ010000012.1, on the reverse strand, counting down.
AGATGTCGATGCCATCGAAAAAATCTAAAAAATCCATATTTTATCACTTGAATGTTTTGGTGTTTTCTCGATGACATCGACAGATCATCGATTCCATCAAAGTCCCATCGAAGGTGCCATCGAGCGCGCGCAGAATTGCGTAAGTGTGGGATTTGTTTTCTATTCTTATTGTGATACGATTTTATGCATATATATCGGCTGTAATCAGGATTTAGGTTGCAAGAAAGGTGTTTTAGGTTCTTTAAATTCATTCCTATGGGTTTCAAGGGAATATCTTGGCTTGTGAGGGAGATTCGAGGCTTGTTCGAACCAGTAATCTCTATCTCTTATAATTTTATCCTTTTATAGTGCACTATTGTCGCTTTGCCCTGTGGTTTTTTCTCGCAAAGGCTTTTCCACATAAAATTTGGTTTGTTTGTGTTTGAACTTAGTTGTGCGATTGGAGTACTTTTCTTGATTTATCTCCGCGTGCTTCCACAATTCCCCAACAAGTGGTATCAGAGCTTAGTGTTGGGAAGTAGATTGAATTTGAAAGCATAGTATCAATGGCTTCTAACCCAAAGTTGGATGTTGAAAAATATTCTGAGAAAAAATAATTTTGAACTATCGAAGGTCAAGATGATCAGTTTCCTAGTTCAACAAAGATTGGATGATGCTTTTCTTGAAACCGAAATCTATGATAGATGATGAATGAAATAAGATGGATAAGAAAGTGAGAACCTCTATCCAATTGTGCTTAACAGATAAAGTCATTTATAATGTTACGAGAGAGAAAACTGCAGCAAGTACATGGGCGAAGTTAGAGAACATTTATGCGAAGAAATCTATAAAGAATCGCTTGTACTTAAAGATTCAGTTATTGAATCTGAAGATGGCGGAGGGAGCTGATGTTGAGGCACACATTAGTAACTTCAACAAGTTAATTTGTAAATTACTGAATGTGACGGAAATGATGAAAGAGGAGGATTAGGCATGCATCTTGTTGAATTCTCACCCGACTTCTTATAAGTCGTTCAAGGACTTGTTGTGCACCAATAGAACTATCATTAGCGTTGATACCGTTATCTCTGCTATTTAGTCAAAGGCAATGAGAAAGAAAATCCGTGACATGAGTGCCTCTACACATGCACTGGTTATGAGGGGGCAAAATTATGAGCGGGATAATGGATCTTCATGATCGAGGTCCAAATTTAAGGGTAAGGGCAAGGGAAAGTTGAAGGGATGAAATTATGAGATGTCCAAGCACATGAAGAAGATTGCACAAATCCTAAGGCAAAAAAACAAAAGAGAATTTAGAAAATTCTTCCAGGGAGGCCAACACCGTGGAATCCAATAAGGAAGTGAATAGTAGTGAGATGCTTATCACATCAAAATCTGGGTATTTAGAGAAGAATGGATTTTAGATACGGGAGTTTCATACCACATGATCCCTCATTGGATTTGATTCACCAGTTACAGTGAGTGCAATGGTGACCATGTCTTTATGGGCAATGATAATGCCTGTAAAGTAGCTGGTGTTGGATTGATGCGCATCAAGATGTTTAATGGTGAAAAGGCTGAGCTTAAAGTCCTAGAGGGGGTGAATAGGACTATGTCAAATAAAAAATAAATGTGAAGACCAAGACAGATAGCACAATTAAATAATAACCTCAAATGCACTAATCTTGAGAGGTTGATACAAATTGAGTTCTAAGGACAACCTTACACTAAAAACCAAGGTTTATGGTAAGACAACCTAATGTCTAGAACGTTTGTAAGTATCAAAACTCAAACTGAGAATGAGGCGAAGGAAATAAACTAAATTATTACAACATTCACCACAAGTGCATAAAGAAAATTACAACATTCAGCACCACACATACATCACAATCATCATCCAAACTCCTAAAATTATAGTGGTCCGCGTGTGTACACCAACTGTTGGCAAACAACCACACAATCACTCCACTCCCAATATCCGCACCCACGGGATATTGGCTTTCACTAAGAAATAAGGTTTTCTAAGGTTCACCTTAAAACCTTCACAATTGTGTTTTTCAAATGGGCTTACACAATCACAAAAACCCCACAATGAGACTTTCCTGGCTAAATCTCACAAATCAAAAATATAGAAAATGAAATTGTACCTATCTGAAGATTCTTCTTCCGATGTAGCCCGGTAGAACCAATTCGATGTAGACGTAGATGTTCAATGTCCAATCTCACAAATGAAAGGGTTCTAAGTCTAAATGATTTTTAAATTAAATTAACTTGGGCTAACTTGATTTGATTTTGATCTCAAAACGGTAAATCAAAATTCCCTTTTTTAATAGAATAAAATTGAATAAAGAGATCTCAAAATCAAATAAAAAAAGCTATAGCAAGAATCTAAAATTAATAAGCAATAGCTTCACAATAACAGGAACTTATCTCTTAGAATGATGACTTGATTAGGCTTGGAATGAATGAATAATTCTGAGATATGTCCTCTATTTATAGGCAGAAATTCTGTTCCCTCGACTGGTCTAAGGGTCGATTTGACTCGTCGAAGCACTAACCAAATTTCAAAAATTCTGGCACGATAGGATAAACCATTACTTGACTGGTTGAGTGGGTAAAAATCTCCTTGCTGGAGTTCGAGTCGAGCCCTGTTCGACTGGTCGAGAAGTGTACATGACTGGTCAAGCCATAATAAAAAATTCTCGAAATTTCTCAACAAATGTTTGTCTGGTCGAGAAACTTCTTGGACTGGTCGAGTCAGTGCCTAGACTAGTTGAACAATGACTAGGACTAGTCAAAGAAAAGCCTATAAACTTATACATTGACCCAAATTTAATATACAATTAATATGACCTAACATATAGTCAATCTAGGGTCATCTATACGTTAAATGTGAGTTTGAAACATCGAAACATCGATCGCTTCGGTAGATCGTTTATATTGAAGCACATGAAGCTTGACCTCGTATTCTTGAGCTTGAGCTTGTGATATTAAGCTTGAGGTAGCGATCTTGAAATATGAGCTTGAGTACTTAAGGCTTGAGCTAGAGGTAATGAACTTGAACTTTAACTTGAGCTTTGAATTTCTATTCTTGTACTTGAGCTTGTGTTCGATCTTTGGCAATGTTCTTCAACTTAAAAATGTAAAAGAGTAGACGATGACTTGAAGGCGAACTTTCCATCTTATCATAACAAGATACTGACTCCAAGTGGTTTGACACAACAAAATTTGACAATACTGGGTGCTCAAATTATAACATTTACATTCTCCTCCTTTGTCAAATTTGTGACAAAACCAACTAAAGAATTATGCACCAGTTTATACACATTGCAAAGCAATGTTACTACTACTCCCCCTCAATCCATTACTCCCCCTCAATCCAAGTAGGGTGATTGTAGAGTACCTGTATTAACCAAATACATACCACACAAAATATGCACTTCCATATACATATGTCTTTACAACCATATCCACAACAATCATCAAATATATACCATTCAAATTATATCACATTTCTCCCCCTTTTTGTCACAAAAAAAAAAAAAAAAACAAAGGAAAGAAAATGAAAACCATAGATGATTGAGGTAACAAAAATGTAAGAGAAGAGTAAAAGATAAGAGAGTTAAAATTAGTAGAATAACATCATATCCATGCATCATAAACATGTCCATAGAATATCAAATAAAAACATGTCCAAGGATCAACCAAGCAAAAATAAAGTTTAATATTTTAATACATGCCCAACATAACTAAAAAGACTAATCAAAACCAGAAGACGGAGCAGGAATAGATGGGTCAATTTGATGTAATCCCTTGTTTATGCGACGAAGGTATTTGTGCATATATTTGAATTACATTTCATGGGATACATGAAGACCATCTACCTTCTCTTCTAAGGTTCTAAGTCTCTCATCAAAATTAGAAGGCTGAAAATCAAGATCAGCCTCAAAATCAGATTTTAACTCATCAAACAAATCATCCATATTAACGTCATCAGTGGGTAGTGCCTCTTCCTCTCCAACTTCTTCTCTAGCTCCTCCAGCATCCCGATCAACTGACCAGGAGCCAACTTCTAATTCATCTTGTTGATATTTGAGTTGTTGAAGGGAGGATGAGAAATAGGAGCTTCTCCAGGTGGCATGACCACAAGACAGTGAGTAGCAAGGGTGGTCATTAAATAAGCGAATGGAATATCACTATGCCCCGGATGAAGATGAAATTGGATTATAATATAGCAAATCAATGATGGAAGACACACTTGAATTCCAGAAACAACTGAATAAAGAATACGCACCATGAAGGAGGTTAATTCAGACTTGTTACTAGATTTAGGGTAAACATTGGAAATAAAGATGAGATGTAGTACTTTGTATCTGGGTAACATATGGTTGGCACGGAGCGCAATCCCGGAATTCCATTCCGAGTCCATGTTGCATAAATTCCTGGTTTGAGAAATAAAGATCCCGTTTTCAAGTTGTTTCACTTGTAGACCTAAAAAGTAGTTCAGTTCTCCCACCATGCTCATTTCAAACTTGGACTTCATTAACTCTGCAAACTTAGTAGACAGGTTAGAACAAGTAGTGCCATAGATAATGTCATCAACATATATCTGTACTATAAGTATGTGATCATTGTGTTTCTTTACAAACAATGTCTTATCAACTCTCCCCATTATAAAGTTATCACTTAGTAAAAACTTAGTCAGCTTCTCATAACATGCCCTGGGAGCTTGTTTTAAACCATAGAGTGCCTTTTTCAGGTGATAAACACGATCATTGTGTTTAGGGTCTTCAAAATCCTTAAGTTGTTCTACATATACTTCCTCATGTAAATCAGCATTCAAGAAAGCACTCTTAACATCCATTTGATAAATTTTAAACTTTTTGAAATACGCAATGGATATAAATAATCTAATAGATTCAAGACGAGCTACTGGGGCAAAGGTTTCGTCATAATCAATGCCTTCTATCTGAGTGTACCCTTGTACAACCAGTCTTGCCTTGTTTCTTATTATGTTCTCTAACTCATCAGATTTATTTTTAAAGATCCACTTAGTTTCAATTATATGTTTATCATTAGGTCTAGGAACCAAATACCACACATCATTCCTTATAAATTGATTTAGTTCATCTTGCATGACTACTGTCAAGTTTTCATCAATAAGAGCTTCTTTTACATTAGCCGGCTCAATTTGGAAAGTGAAGCATACATAATTACATATATTTTCTAATTGTCTTTGAGTACGCACACCAGTGAGAGGGTTTCCAAGAATTTGATTAGTTGGATGGTCTTTAACTAACCGTAGTTCAGTGTCATTTTGACTGGATGAAGAGTCTGGTTTATCAAATATAAAGACTTCATCATCTTCTGAATTAGAGACAGGTGTATTCAAGTGATCATTTATAACTACATTAATGGACTCTTGAATAACACCAGTTCTCTTGTTGAGAACACGATACGCTCAACTATTTAGAGTATACCCTAAAAAAATTCCTTCATCACTTTTAATGTCGAACTTCCTTAAATTTTCGCGGTCACGCAAAATATAGCACTTGCTGCCAAAAACTCGAAAGTATTTGACTATGGGCTTCTTATTGAACCACAATTCATTTACAGTTTTATCATTTGATTTTCTAGTGTAAACACGGTTTATTATATAACATGAAGTGTTCACAGCTTCAGCCCATAGATTTTTAGGTAATTTCATGCTATTTAACATGACATTGGCCATTTCTTGAGGCACACGGTTTTTCCTTTCAATAACCCCATTTTGTTTAGGTTCTTAGGTGCAAAAAATTCATGCGATATCCCATGATCGCTACAGAACTTCTCAAAATTGCTATTATCAAATTCCGATCCATGATCACTTCGGATTTTCAAAACATTTGATTCATTTTCAGTTTGGATGCGCTTAAGTATCCTTTTCACTTCATCGAGAGTTTCAGACTTCTCTCTCATGAAAGCTACCCATGTATATGTAACGCCTCAGTTTTCGAGACCCGAGTATATTACTCATTTCTTGAAAACCCAGGTGTTAATTGATAAGAAAAAGGATAATCAAACCCAATCAAAGTGCGACTAATGGAAACAAGCGTAGTATAAATGAAACTCAAGCAGTAACAATATCCGGGGCCACTCAGCTGGGGCCCACCTACAAAATCTCAAATTCCTAAATGAACTGAAATGATAATAAGTAAATAATCTACTGATTTAATCCAAAATAAGTAGCCGCTTCCTGGTACGGCTCCTCGTTCTCTTCCTCAATTTTAGCTATCTCCGGGTCCACCGCAAGTCCATCTGTACCTGTATCCTCTGTACGGTTGAACATTGATGAATGAGTGACCAGCTTAGTGTGATCCCCCCTCAAGATTACACACTGCTGCCCTAAATAAGGAATAACATAAAAACATACAGACATTTCAAAACAGAGTACATGCAGTCTTATTATATGCATGGATGCGTGAATGCAATCGTTGTCCCGGGTTTGTCTAGGTACCACTTTGATTGACTCGAAGCCTTGAAAGCAATGTGGGCAACCAGACAAGTAACCTTATGGACCCATTTCATTACCATTTTGGGTTTTGGAGCACTGTTGGTTTTTCTGTGCTTATAGTTGTTATACATTCTACTATTAGAGTTAGATTTCAGAAGCTCCTTGAGTAAATCTACAATTTTCTCAGCCAAGGGGTTTTGATTCTGATTTCTAAAATTGATATGGTTGTTATTAGGTTTTATAGCTCGAAAAGTTTTAGAATTTTTAAAACCATTTCGATTTAGACTTTTCTCTTTTGAGTTGGAGGGCTCTCTTTTAACAAACTTAGGAGGAGTAAACTTAATTTTTAGAGGCATATTTTTATCATAGCCCAGACCAGATCTATCTCCACATTTCCTTGATCTGGTTAGCAATTTTTCTAGTTTAGGATCACCCTAGGCCTACCTCCAAGTATCCTTTGAACTCAAGAGAGAAGAGACTTCTAGTTTTAGTTTTTCATTTTCTGATTTTAGGTTTTTAACTTGGAACATTTTGAAATCTAAATCACATTTAGTCTTTTCAAAACAATCAGAAAGATGCGATTTTTCTAAAACTAAGTTTTTAAAATCCTCTTTTAACTTTAAAAACTTTTTTTTTTTTTTTTAAGTTTAAGTTTTACAGCTATCTTACAACTCTCCCTATCTAGGACATTATAGGCCTCTTGTAAATCTTCATCGTTTTCATGGTCACTCCTCAGATTTTCATCATAAGTTGAATCACAACTATCTGAGGAAGTGACTCTGGCTAGAGTCATTAAGGCCTTGACCTCATTAGAAGATTCGGGTTCAGAATCATCCGACTCATAAGAAGCTTCAGAGCAAGATGATTCATCCCATGTGGCCAACATACCTTTCTTCTTTGATTTGTCCCTCTTTGGACACTTGTTTGTTAAATGCTCGTATTCACGGCAGTTGAAACATTGGTTGTCTTTAAGAGATTTCCAATTTTTAGATTTACTCTTTTTCTTCTCAGAGGGTTTTGGAAAATCAACTCTCTTTTTGCTTTTGAAAATTTTATAAAACTTCTTGGCTAATAGTGTTATATCATCCTCTGAATTTTCACAATCAGAATTACTAGTATTATCTTGAGAAATACATTTAGATGACTCAAGGGCTATGGACTTACCTTTAGGAGCCTTGAAATTCAACTTGTAGGTTTGTAAAGAACCAACAAGCTCTTCAACTCTCATATTATCTGTGTCACGAAGTTCCTAAATGGTAGTCACCTTAGAATTAAACCTTTCAGGTAATGAGCACAGTATCTTTGCCCAAACTTTACTTTTTGGGATGCTATCTCCAAGACCCCACGTTGAGTTGACTATGTCATTCAATTTAGTATAGAAGTCCATGAATGTTTCACTTTCATCCATATGTATTTCCTCAAACCTAGTGGTGAGGATTTGAAGTTTTGACTTTTTTACGATAGTCGTACCCTTGTGTGTCATTTCTAAGATATCCCCGGCTTGCTTTGCAGTATCACAAGATATAATTCTTTTGAATTCATCTGGTGATAGTGCACAAGTGATTGCATTTAAAGCTTTGGCATTGGGACTACTCTCATTTTTTTGAAGAGTGGTCCATGAATAATAAGGTGTAATTTTAACAGACTTAATTCCATCAATTCCTAAACCTTCTGACGTGGGTGGGTTCCATCTAGTCACTGTGGCTTGCCACACGCTCTCATCAATGGACCTAAAAAAGATCCTCATCTGGCTTTCCAATAAGCATAATTGGAGCCATCAAAAGGTGGAGGCCTAGTAATTGAGAGGCTATCAAAATTTGACATCTTAAAAGCTCAAGATCGGTTAGCTCAGGAAATGAATCCAAATGAATGAGCTATTGGGCTCTGATACCACTTGAAAAGACCGAGCTCAAAGTCATAGAGGGGGGGGGGGGGGGGGGGGTCGGGGTGAATAGGACTATGCCAAATAAAAAATAAATGCGGAATACAAAGACAGATATCACAATTAAATAGCAACCTCAAATGCACTAGTCTTAAGAGGTTGATACAAACTGAGTTCTAAAGACAACCTTACCCCAAAAACTAAGGTTTATGGTAGGACAACTTGATGTCTAGAACATTTGTAAGTATCAAAAACTCAAACTGAGAATGAGGCGAAGGAAATAAACTAAATTATTACAACATTCACCGCAAGCGCATAAAGAAAATTACAACATTCAGCACCACACATACATCACAATCATCATCTAAACTTCGAGAATTATAGTGGTTCATGTGTGTACACCAACTGTTCGCAAATAGCCACATAGCTACTCCACTCCCAATATCCGCACCCACGGGATATTGGATTTCACTAGGAAATAAGGTTTTCCATGGTTCACCTTAAAACCTTTACAATTGTGTTTTTCAAATGGGCTTATACAATCACGAAAACCCCATAATGAGACTTTCCTGGCTGAATCTCACAAATAAAAAATATAGAAAATGAAATTGTACCTATCTGAACTTCTTCCGATGTAACCCGGTAGAACTAATTCGATGAATACGTAGATGTTCAATGTCCAATCTCACAAATGAAAGGGTTCTAAGTCTAAATGATTTTTAAATTAAATTAATCTGGGCTAGCTTGATTTGATTTTGATCTCAAAAGGGTAAATCAAAATTCCCTTTTTTAATATAATAGAATTGAATAAAGAGATCTTAAAATCAAATATAAAAAGCTATAGCAAGAATCTAAAATTAATAAGCAATACCTTCACAATAGCAGGAACTTATCTCTTAGAATGATGGCTTGATTAGGCTTGGAATGAATGAATATTTCTGAGAAATGTCCTCTATTTATAGACAGAAATTTTGTTCCCTCGACTGGTCTAAGAGTTGGTTCAACTCGTCGAAGCACTAACCAATTTCAAAAATTCTGGCGCGATAGGATAAACCCGTTACTCGACTGGTCGTGTGGCTTGCTCGATTGGCCGAGTAGGTAAAAATCTCCTTGCTGGAGTTCGAGTCGAGCCCTGTTCGACTGGTCAAGACTATTCACTCGATTGATCCAGAAGTGTACACGACTGGTCGAGTCATAACAAAAAAGTTTCAAAAATTCTGAACAAATATTAGACTGGTCAAGAAACTTCTTGGATTGGTCGAGTCAGTGTCTGGACTAGTCGAACAATGACTAGGATTAGTCGAAGAAAAGCCTATAAACTTATACATTGACCCAAATTCAATATGCAATTAATATGACCTAACCTATGGTCAATCTAGGGTCATCCATACCTTAAATGTGAGTTTGAAACATCGAAACATCAATCACTTCGGTAGATCGTTTACATTGAAGCACACGAAGCTTAACCTCGTATTCTTGAGCTTGAGCTTGAGCTTGTGATCTTAAGATTGAGGTAGCGATATTGAAATATGAGCTTAAGTACTTAAGACTTGAGCTAGAGGTAATGAACTTGAACTTTAACTTAAGCTTTGAATTCTGTTCTTATACTTGAGCTTGTGTTCGATCTTTGGCAATGTTCTTCAACTTGAAAATGTAAAAGAGTTGACGATGACTTGAAGGCAAACTTTCCATCTTATCATAACAAGATACTTAAAGTGCCCAGGTTTGTCAATTAGCGTGAGTATTGAGTCAGCTAGACTACAGAGCCTCATTGGAAGATCAATTCAAAGTGTCTGCCTCAACCGAATGTGTGCAAGCTCGCCACAGGTAAATCTAAGCCTCACATCCCATGTCTCAAAACACCAGGTAAATAAAACCCTTAAAACAAATTAGAACATCATAGGGTTTTTAAATTAAGAAAACTTTTTCAAAATCAGAAAATCTCTAAGTTTGCTTGCTTTGTCGATTTTATCGATACATAGCTCGATATGATCGACCTAGGCTGTCGATGTCCTCAATGACAAATCGATTCTATCGGAATGAGGACAAAAGTATCCAGTAACCACATATATCTCTGGACAGATTTATCAATGTATCGATATACCTATTGATATAATCGATATTTGAATCTTGAGTCCATCGAAGGTGACTCGATAAGATCGACAGGCAAACTCTGGTGCCCCTGTTTTCACTTAAGAATACTATATGTGCATCGATATATTGAAGCCCTCCTCGATACCATCGAAGTTCAAATCTCGATGACATCGGAAGGCTCTCGATGTTATCAGTCATGGGCACGAAGATTTCCAGCAAAATATTTTAGGATAGTTTATCTATGATCGAGGGTCACTCGATAGAATCGATATTTAAATATCGATGATATCAGTACGGTTTCGATGGCATCGAACAGGGATAGAAACTGTCCAGCAAGCTTAAACGAAAATTCCTTGAATTTATCGATGCCTCGACACAGCTATCGATATCATCGACATTCAAATTCCGATGATATTGAAGGTCTCTCGATCATTCTTGTAAACCTGAAATATTTCAATGCAAGTCTCTCTCATTTTCAAATGTCGAGGAATCGAAACTCACATCGATGAAATCGGAGTTCGAAATCCGATGACATCGACACATGTTTTGATTCCCTTGACCAGCTGGCAATAGGTTTCAAAAGCGTATGACATTTGAGTTTGTGTCGAGTGGACCGTCGATGCTATGGAGAGTATACGCTCGATGATATCTGAAATAACGGTAAAGACCGCTTGAGTTGAAGTCGGAATATGCCAATATCTCCTAGAGGGGGGTGAATAGGAGTTTTTAAAGATTTATGAGTTATATTAAAAATCCTATCACTCTAATCCTATCATGTATGCAATTTTCAGGATTACTCAAATGTAACTCTACTAGCTTCCAAGCCAGGTAGAGGATCCAATCACAAACTAATCAAGATATAGCAATATTCAACTTAGTCTATGTTGGATGTGACTGTGTATGTGTGTGAGATGTGATCAGATATATGAATATGAATGCATTAACATGAATCACACATATAGAAAAGCAATCACAAACACAGTCATTTTATAGTGGTTCGACGATAAGTCTACTCCACTCCCGGCTGCCGCACTCAACCCTTGAGTGTACCAGATTTTACTAAGGAGGTTTCCCAGGGTTCACCTCAAACCTAAGGTTTTAAATTAGGTTCACTTTTAACCTTTACACGGAGGTTTCTACTCGGTTCACCTCTAACCCTGGAGTTTTACTGGTTCACTCCTAACCAGATGTTTATGCTCTCCATAGAGCAAGGGTCTACACAATGCACTCGAGAGTTTTACTGGTTCACTCCTAACCAGATGTTTATGCTCTCCACAGAGCAAGGGTCCACATAACGCACTAACCACGTACACTCTCCCTGGAGACCTCCTTGAGGACTTCAAAGGGTGAGAACCACTTAAGACCCAATCCTAGAAAGGAATGATTACAAGTGTCCTCTTGGACTCTAGATACTTACAAATAAGTTGATGAGTCCCGTTAAGCACAACGCCGAAGATCTCCTCCTCGTAGTTGACGAAGACTCTTCTGCTCCCTTGATCCGCAACGCGAAAGATATACCAAGACTAGGCTTAAGGTTGGGTCAAGGTTAAGATGGAATCCTACTCTTTAAAGGTTTTCCTATAAGAAAGGTAGAGTAGTTCCACTCTTATGCATTCAAGGCATCCCAGCTCAATGATTTGCCATTAAGGTAGTAGCTGAAGGATCCTTGAATGCGGAAGTTCATTCCCCAATCCACTCTATTTGAATATCAATGGTGAGGGTGGATTGGAGGATTAACTCCCTTAAGAGAAAGGGTTTAGGGTATAAGATGTAAGTTGAAACACACAAAATCTCTCTCTATTTTCTCTCACAGCAACAAAAGACAAGTCCTCTATATATAGGAAAAAAGTTCCAACGGATATAAAATGGTCACATTTATGACAGAGTTCGATATCATCGAGCAGGTTCGATATCATTGAGCGTATACTCTCGATAACATCGATGGTCTGCTCGATGACTCAGACTCGATGTCATACGCTTTTAAAACTTTCTGCCAATTGGTCGATGAATCGAAACCATTGTTGATATCATTGGATTTCGAACTCTGATTCCATCGATAATAGGATCGATCCATCGACATTTGAAAAATGAGAGAGACTTGACTTTGAAATATTTCAGGATTTTGAGATTGATCGGGGAACCATTAAGATCATCGGAATTTGAATGTCGATGATATCGAGATCAGAGTCAATGCATCGATAAATCCAGCGGATTTGTCTTTAAGCTTGCTGGACGATTTTGTGTCCTTGTTCGATGCAATCGACCTGGTGCCGATATCATCAATATTTGAATATCGATTCTATCGAAGGGCCCCCGATCATAATTTAAAACATCCTGAAATATCTGCTGTAAGATATGCACGCCCACGATTGATATCATCGACGGACTTCCGATGTTATTGATATTTGAATTCAGATCATATCGGAAGAGAATCGATTCTATCGAAGGATTTTGAGATTTTCATTAAAAAACAGGGGCACTGAAAATCTGTTTGTCGATCTTATCGAGCCACTCTCGATGGGCTCGAGATTTGAATATTGATGATATCGATAGGTGTATCGATACATCGATAATTCGTCCAGATATGTTATGAATTTGCTGGACATATTTGTGCTTATATCGATGATATCGATATGTGTATCGATACATCGATAAATCCGTCCAGATGAATATTTAGTTGCTGGACACTTTTGGTCCCCACATCGATAATATCGTTAAGGTATCGAGGACATCAATAGAGCAGGTCGATCATATCAAGGGTGCTTCGATAAAATCGACAAGGTGGGAAAAACATAGAGATTTTTCTATTTTGAAAAAGTTTTCTCACCACAAAAACCCTAAGATGTCTATCTTGTTTTATGGGTTTTAATCACCTGGTGTTTTGGGACATGGGATGTGAGGCTATGTTTTACCTATGGTGAGCTTCCACACATTCGGTCGAGGCAGACGCTTGAAATAATCTTCCTATCGATCTCTGTAGCCAGTCTGACTCACCACACACGTAACTTGACAAACACGGGCACTAGCAGGTGCACTTTCAGTATCGATCCCACTCGATGATATCAAACTCTGTCATAAATGTGACCGTTTTATATCTGTTGGAACCTTTTGACTATATAAAGAGGACTTGTCTATTATTGCTGATAGAGAAAGAAGAGAGTGCTTTTGAGTGTTTTACCTTAGATCATATACCCAAAGCCCTTTCTCTTAGAGAAGTTCATCCTCCAATCCACTCTCATCATTGATATTCATTAGAGTGGATTGGGGAATGAACTTCCGCATTCAAGGATCCTTCAGCTAATACCTTAATGGCAAATTATTAAGCTGGGATGTCTTGAATGCATAGATGACTGGAATCACTCTATCTTCCTTATAGGAAAACATTTAAGAGAGTAGGATTCTGTCTTAACCTTGACCCAACTTGACGCTGTATATTGGTACATCATCTGTGTTGCGGATCGAGGAAGCAGAAGATTCTTCATCAACAAAGAAGGAGATCTACGACAACGTACTGAATGGGACTCATCCACTTATCTGTAAATAACTAGAGTCTAGAGGACCCTTGTGATCATTCCTTTGTAGGATTGGGTCTAAGGTGTTTCTCACCCCTTGCAAGTCCTCTAGGAGGCATCCGGCGGGAGTGTACGTAGTGGGTGCGTTGTGTTGACCCTTGGTCTGTGGAGAGCATAAACATCCGATTAAAGGTGAACCTGTCTAAAACCTTGGGTTTGAGGTAAATCGTGTGAAACCTCATTAGGGTCTTGTGGAAGATCCTTGGCCAGTGTGCCTAAAAGTGAGTGCTTTGTGTTGACCCTTGCTCTGTGGAGAGCATAAACATCCGGTTAAAGGTGAACCTGTCTAAAACCTTGGGTTTGAGGTAAACCGTGTGAAACCTCCATTAGGGTCTTGTGGAAGATCCTTGTCAGTGTGCCTAAAAGTGGGTGCTTTGTGTTGACCCTTGCTCGTGAGAGCATAAACATTCAGCCTAGGTGTAGGTTGTAAAGGTTAAAGGTGAACCAGATTTAAAACCTTGGGTTTGGAGTGAACCGCGTGTAACCTTCTTAGTGAAATCCGGCACACTCAAAGGTTGACTGCGTCTGCCGAGAGTGGAGTAGACAGATCGTCGAACCACTATAAAATGATTGTGTTTGTGATTGATACTTGCTATTGATTGTTTGTGTGATTTCATTAACTGCCCTGATATCTGCTCACACTTCACACACAGTCACATCCATCATAAACTATAAAATATTTCATGTTTATCATTCAATAGTTTTGTGATTGGATCCTCAATTTGGCTTGGAAGCCATTTGAGTTACTCTGATGATATCCTGATCTTTTCATGCCTATTCACTCAGGATTAGATTAATAGAATTTTTAATAAGCATAAAATATTTAAGAAGTCCTATTCACCCCCCTCTAGGACTATTGGCATACTCCTTCAACTAAAGCGGTCTTCACCGCTATTTCAATTGGTATCAGAGCGGGTCTCTCTTTAAGGGCATCACCGCCTAGACAGTGATCTTGATGAAGTTGGGAATATGGCCAAAGGAGAGGGCGCATCGGTCTCTATACCTCCATTATTTGATGGATCAAATTATGCATACTGGAAGGCTAGAATGCACTACTTCTTGAGATCTTTGGATCATGATGTTTGTGATATAGTTGAAAGAGGATATGTGCTACCATCTGAACAAATAGTACTTGAAAATGCCACATGGGATGATACAGAAGAGTCAAACTCAGAATCTAGCGACTCAGAGAGCGATGGAGATAAGAAATCTTTGAAAATCCTTATGGTCTCCACTACTCCAATCATTCCTAGTGAAACTGAGAACGAGAACCAAGCCAATGAATCATTTCTTTCTGATAATGAGGAATTTGAAGAGGAAGAAAAAGAAGAACAGAATAAACTACAAGATGCTTATAATCGACTTTACATTCAAAGCATCAACATTGTTAGAAAACTTGGAATATCTAAAAACAAAAAGGAATTGCTGTAAAAAGATCTGGATAAAACTCTACAAATTAATACACATCAAATCAATGATTTACAGCAATATTATTCCGATAATGATAGACTCCAGAGAATCAACACCTTCCTTAAATCCGAGTCTGTAAAACTAAACAAATAGGTTGAGCTATTAGAAGACAAAAACATGCTCCTTCAAAATGAAAATCATACACTCCTGTTTGATGTAGAAGAATCTAGAAAGATCGCTAAGCTAAATTATAAGTTTTCCTAGAGTGGTGAGAAGTTAGAAAAAATTTTAGGTATGGGAAAACTTGGAAAGGACAAGAGCGGCTTAGGATACGAAAAATCTAAAACAATATTTGGAAAGACAGGACAAATGACTGAAAAATCTATCACTACAGGAAGTAACACTAGAACTGCTCCAGTTTGTCATTTATGTGGTGATTCGGGTCATTATAAGTTTGAATGCTTATCTCAACATAGCCCCGGTCAGAATCGTATTGGAAAATTCAAACCAACCAGAGAAATGCAAAATGTCTGGAGTCAACCTAGGAATATGGATAAAAGAGATTCACATCCATCACCACCTAAAATGTCTAACAAGGAGCTATTGAATCAAGTGGTCGAATTAAAAAAGAACACAAAATCTACCACCATCAAAAATCCTGTCACAAAATGGGTTCCAAAAGAAAAGAAGAATTGTCTGGTTACTCATTCAAACCATATATCAGGCAATGAAACAAAGTGGTACCTGGATAGCAGATGTTCAAGACATGTCACAGGTGACAAACCTCTTCTTTTAAACTATTCAGATCTTAATGATGGGATAGTCACTTACGGAGACGGAAGCACTGCTAAGGTAATTGGACAAGGAATCATAAAAGGAATTAATTCGCTCAAAAATGAGAATGCTTTCTGCATAAAAGGATTGACACATAATCTACTGAGCATATCTCAAATCTGTGACAATAAGCATGTGGTTACATTCAACAAGGATGAATGTGAAATCTTAGACTTATCAGGAAAAACAGTAATGAGGGGTTGTCGCACAAATAATCACTGCTATGTCATCAATGGTAAAGGAAAGAATGTTCCCTATACCCAAAATTATTGAGCATAGAAAAATAAGTCCAGGTCATGCATCGAGATCTGGATATTTGCTGAAATGATGCAATTTTGTTGAACTCTTAATGTCATATCTGAGGTCACTCTCCTCGTCTTTTGTACATAAACATCTTGATGTTTATAATTTTGATTTGTACAAATCTTGTACAAAATTTTGCTGTGTATAGGGTTAATTCAAAGATAGTTTATACTATACACGAAAGTCTGTCGATCTGTGGAAAAATGAAATATACTCACCTTCGATATGTCTGTCGATAAGTCATGTGCTTTCTCGATCAAAATGATCAAATCTATGGCACCAAGGCAATGCTCTAAAAGCCAAATTCATGGAACCTCGATTTCGGATTCTGCATGGTATCTTTGCCTCGAGCATCTATTATAGAGGTTCCAACAGGGCCGATCTTACGGGGTTCATGACTGCGATAATTCATTCAGTAGCCTCTGGAGTCAAGGTCTGCTTGCCTACTCTTATCGTGGACCAATTGGTCTATGCCTTTCATACGGCTAGGGATGTCCACCTGCCCTACCCTTGGATCATACACACGGTGTGCAACGCCATTCGTTTTCTGACTACAAGTGATCCGGAACTTCCACTTCAAATATTCATCAAAAGCAACATTCGAAGAATGGACTTGAAGTTCCATAGATTTCCTGAGGATCCTCCAAAAGAAGGCATTCAAGCAGAAGGTGAAAGAGGTGCAGGTGACGCTCCTACTGAAGGGACTGAGACGGCTGGAGATGATGCTCCTGGACCCCATCAACTCCCGGGCATGCTAAACAATTTAAGCTCCATCAAGATCGGATTGGAACGATTCAGCGAGATGTCTCCCAGTTCAGGGAATCGATGAACGACCGGCTTACCGTCTTAGAAGGATTGGTCCAAGGAGTGCAGCAGACTGTACTACAATTGGTTGATCTGATGATTTGTCGTCGAGACGACATGACACCATCTACCTCTACTCCTCTGCCATAGTACGGATCTCTGAATGCTTTCACATTCATCCTCTCCTTATCTCTTCGTATGAACATAAGTATCTTTTTGAATGCTCTATGCCCTTATGAGTGAATGTGATAGCTTCCTAACAGTTTGATTTTTTTTTTTTTTAATGCTGTATATGCCCATGAGTGGGTTTGCTACTGATGGTTACTTCTGGGTGCCCATAAATGGGCTTGGTAATGTTGTTGGGATAACTGTTGATATTCTGCCAATCTTGGGCAGTATAGATATGTTTTTGGATATTCTGAATATGGCTGGGTATAATTCACATATTTAATGCCATACTTATGCTTTAAGATCCCCCGGTTTATTTAGTTTATGATATGTAGAATGCATGTGATGGTTTGATCATCCTTATCTCTGCTTATATCACTACTCTATTTGATCTGCTATGCATAGATAGTTTCTAAAAATGATGTCTGGTTAAACTGTTTTAATCATTATACATCTATCTTTTATAAATGTATGCTTTCTGAATGGTGGTTCTCTCCCTAAAGCTTCAAACTTTAGTCAATATCAACTGCTATATTTATCTTTGTCAATGACTGACAAAAAGGGGGAGAACAGTTCAAACACCCGAACAAGAAATGTGTATTTGGTTGTGTATGAAGTTGCAAGTATTAGGGGGAGGAGCTGCACCAAGATAAGGGGAGTTTGTAGTCAGGGGGAGCAGCTTCTGAATGTGTTGTGTATATGACATTGTTAGCATTGTACAATTGTGTAAAGAACATGTACACACAATTTAGGATGTTAGTATAGAAGTTGTTCTAGGGTGTTTTGGTATTTTGTCACGTAATTAACAAAGGGGGAGATTGAAAGTACCCTGGTTTGTCAATTAGCATGAGTGTTGAGTCAGCTAGACTGCAAAGCCTCATAGAAAGATCAATTCAAAGTGTCTGCCTCAACCGGATGTGTGCAAGCTCACCACAGATAAATCTAAGCCTCACATCCCATGTCCCAAAATAGCAGGTAAATAAAACCCTTATAACAAATTAGAACATCATTGGGTTTTTAAGTTAAGAAAACTTTTTCAAAATCAGAAAATCTCTAAGTTTACTGGCTTTGTCGATTTTATCGATACACAGCTCAATATGATTGACCTACGCTGTCGATGTCCTCGATGACAAATCGTTTCCATCGGAATGAGGACAAAAGTGTCCAGCAACCACATATATCTCTGGACGGATTTATCGATGTATCGATATACCTATTGATATCATCGATATTTGAATCTCGAGTCCATCGAAGGTGACTCGATAATATTGACAGGAAGATCTCCAGTGCCCCTGTTTTCACTTAAGAATATCATATGTGCATCGATATATCGAAGCCCTCCTCGATACCATTGAAGTTCGAACCTCAATGACATTGGAAGGCTCTCGATATTATCAGTCATGGGCACGAAGATTTCCAGCAAAATATTTCAGGATAATTAATCTATGATCGAGGGTCACTCTATAGAATTGATATTCAAATATCGATGATATCGGTATAGTTTCGATGGCATTGAATAGGGACAAAAACTGTCCAGCAAGTTTAAACAAAAATTCCTTGGATTTATCGATGCCTCGACACAGCTATTGATATCATTGACATTCAAATTCCGATGATATCGAAGGTCCCTCGATCATTCTTGTAAACCTGAAATATTTCAAAGCAAGTCTCTCTCATTTTCAAATGTCGAGGAATTGAACCTCACATCGATGAAATCGGAGTTTGAAATCCGATGACATCGACACGTGTTTTGATTCCCTCGACCCGCTGACAATAGGTTTCAAAAGCGTATGACATTTGAGTTTGTGTCATCAAGCGGACCGTCGATGCTAACGAGAGTATATGCTCGATGATATTGATCCCACTCGATGATATCAAACTCTGTCAAAAATGTGGCCGTTTTATATCCATTGGAACCTTTTGCCTATATAAAGAGGACTTGTCTATTATTGCTAATAGAGAAAGTAGAGAGCGCTTTTGAGTGTTTTACCTTAGATCATATACCCAAAGCCCTTTCTCTTAGGAAAGTTCATCATCCAATCCACCCTCATCATTGATATTCAATAGAGTGGATTAGGGAATGAACTTCCGCATTCAAGGATCCTTCAACAACTACCTTAATGGAAAATCATTAAGCTGGGATGCCTTGAATGCATAAATGACTGGAATGAATCTATCTTCCTTATACGAAAACATTTAAGAGAGTAGGATTCCGTCTTAACCTTGACCCAACCTGACGCTGTATATTGGTGCATCATCTGTGTTGCGAATCAAGGAAGCAGAAGATTCTTCATCAACAAATAAGGAGATCTTCGACAACGTGCCGAATGGGACTCATCCACTTATCTGTAAGTAATTAGAGTCCAGAGGACCCTTATGATCATTCCTTTGTAGGATTGGGTCTACGGTGTTTCTCACCCCTTACAAGTCCTCTAGGAGGCCTCCGGCGGGAGTGTACTTAGTAGGTGCGTTGTGTTGACCCTTGGTCTGTGGAGAGCATAAACATCCGGTTAAAGGTGAACCTGTCTAAAACCTTGGGTTTGAGGTAAACCGTGTGAAACCTCCATTAGGGTCTTGTAGAAGATCCTTGGCCAGTGTGCCTAAAACTGGGTGCTTTGTGTTGGCCCTTGCTCTGTGGAGAGCATAAACATCTAGCCTGTCTAAAACCTTGGGTTTGAGGTAAACCATGTGAAACCTCCATTAGGGTCTTGTGGAAGATCCTTGGCCAGTGTGCCTAAAAGTGGGTGCTTTGTGTTGACCCTTACTCGTGAGAGCATAAACAGTCAGCCTAGGTGTAGGTTGTAAAGGTTAAAGGTGAACCTGATTTAAAACCTTGGGTTTGGGGTGAACCGTGTGAAACCTCCTTAGTGAAATTCGGCAGACTCAAAGGTTGAGTGCGTCTGCTAGGAGTGGAGTAGACAGATCATCGAACCACTATAAAATGATTGTGTTTATGATTGATATTTGTTCTTGATTATTTTGTGATTTCATTAACTGCCCTCATATCTGCTCACACTTCACACACAGTAACATCCATCATAAACTATAAACTGTTTCATGTTTATCATTCAATAGTTTTGTGATTGGATTCTCAATTTGGCTTGGAAGCCATTTGAGTAACTCTGATGATATCCTGATGCTTTTCATGCCTATTCACTCAGGATTAGATTAAAAGAATTTTTAATAAGCATAAAATATTTAAAAAGTCTTATTCACCCCCCTCTAGGACTATTGACATACTCCTTCTTCAACTAAAGGGGTCTTCACCACTATTTCATTGGTATCAGAGCGGGTCTCTCTTTAAGGGTTTCACTGCCTAGAGAGTGATCTTGACTGAAGTTGGGAATATGGCCAAAGGAGAGGGCTCATCGGTCTCTAGACCTCCAGTATTTGATGGATCAAATTATGCATACTAGATGGCTAGAATGCACTACATCTTGAGATCTTTGGATCATGATGTTTGGGATATAGTTGAAAGAGGATATGTGCCACCATTTGAACAAATAGTACTTGAAAATGACACAACAATAACCAAACCAAAATCCAAAAAAAAAGTGGACAACATTTGATAAAGAAAACCAAACTGCTGAGGCTAAAGCTATGAATGCTATCTACTGTGTGGTGTCTTAAGATATTTTCAATCAAATCAGTATGTGTGGGACATCCAAAGAAGCATGGGATTTGTTCGAAACAACCCATGAAGGAACAAGCACTCTGAAAAGATCTAAACTACAACTTCTAACATCACAGTTCAAAAGTCTCAGATTGGAAGAGCATGAGACCTTTATGGAGTTTTTTACAAAACTGAATATCATTCGTAACTCCATGGGTGGAATAGGAGAGAAAGTTCCGGTACAAAAAATTTGTAGGAAAATTCTAAGATCACTACCGGAACGGTTTAATCCTAAAGTAACAACTATTGAAGAATGTAGGAACATAGACGAAATGAAAGTAGAAGAACTGGTAGGTTCCCTACAAACTTTTGAACTACACTTCAAACAAACCCCTAAATCCAAAACTACTGTCCTCAAAACTTCAAAGAAAACAACAAATGAGGTCAGTGAAAGTGAAAGAGAAGATGACGATGAGGAAGTGGGTTTGTTGGCTCAACGATTCAGGAAATTCTTTCAAAGAAATCGTGGTCGTCCATTTAAAGGAAGAAAGTTGGACAATAGACCTTCTGCAGGTAAATTTGGTAAAAAGACCAAAGAACCACAATGTTATGCCTGTCAGAAGTTTGGACATCTTTTTACGGAATGCCCAAACAGAAAAGTTAAGGGCAAGGCAATGGCTGCCACATGGGGTGATACAGAAGAGTTAAACTCAGAATCTAGCGACTCAGAGAGCGATGGAGATCAGAAATTTTTGAAAATCCTTATGGTCTCCACTACTCCAATCATTCCCAGTGAAATTGAGAAAGAGAACCAAGCCACTGAATCATTTTTTTCTGATAATGAGGAATTTGAAGAGGAAGAAGAAGAAGAACAGAATAAACTACAAGATGCTTATAATCAAGTTTACATTCATAGCATCAACATTGTTAGAAAACTTGGAATATCTGAAAACAAAAAGGAATTGCTGTAAAAATATCTGGATAAAACTTAGAAATTAATACACATCTAATCAATGATTTACAGCAATATCATTCAGATAATGATAGACTCCAGAGAATCAACACCTTCCTTAAATTCGAGTCTGTAAAACTAAACAACAGGTTAAGCTATTAGAAGATAAAAACATGCTCCTTCAAAATGAAAATCATACACTCCTGTTTGATGTAGAAGAATCTAGAAAGATCGCTAAGCTAAACTATAAGTTTTCCTAGAGTGGTGAGAAGTTAGAAAAACTTTTAGGTATGGGAAGACCTGGAAAGGACAAGAGCGGCTTAGGATATGAAAAATCTAAAACAAGATTTGGAAAAACATGACAAATGACTGAAAAATCTATCGCTTCAGGAAGTAACACTAGAACTGCCCAAGTTTGTCATTTATGTCGTGATTCGGGTCATTGCAAGTTTGAATGCTTATCTCAACATAGCCCCGGTCAAAATCACATTGGAAAATTCAAACCAACCAGAGAAATGCAAAATGTCTGGAGTCAACCTAGAAATATGGATAAAAGAGATTCACATCCATCACCACCTAAAATGTCTAACAAGGAGCTATAGAATCAAGTGGCCGAATTAAACAAGAACACAAAATCTACCACCATAAAAAATCCTGTCACAAAATGGGTTCCAAAAGAAAAGAAGAATTGTCTAGTTACTTATTCAAACCATATATCAGGCAATGAAACAAAGTGGTACCTGGATAACAGATGTTCAAGACATGTCACAGGTGACAAATCTCTTCTTTTAAACTATTCAGATCTTAATGATGGGATAGTCACCTACGGAGACGGAAGCACTGCTAAGGTAATTGGACAAGGAATCATCAAAGGAATTAATTCACTCAAAAATGAGAATGCTTTCTGCATAAAAGGATTGACACATAATCTACTGAGCATATCTCAAATCTGTGACAATAAGCATGTGGTTACATTCAACAAGGACGAATGCGAAATCTTAGATTTATCAGGAAAAACAGTAATGAGGGGTTGTTGCACAAATAATCACTGCTATGTCATCAAAGGTAAAGGAAAGAATGATCACTATGCTTAAAATTATTGAACATAAAAAAGCAAGTCCAATTCATGCATCGAGATCTGGATATTTGTTGAAATGATGCAATTTTGTTGAACTCTTAATGTCATATCTGAGGTCACTCTCCTCGTCTTTTATACATAAACATCTTGATGTTTATAATTTTGATTTGTACAAATCTTGTACAAAATTTTGTTGTGTATATGGATAATTTAAAGATAGTTTATACTAAACACGAAAGTCTGTCGATCTATGGAAAAATGAAAAATACTCACCTTCGATATGTCTGTCGATAAGTCATGTCCTTTCTCGATCAAATTGATCAAATCTATGGCACCAAGGCAATGCTCTAAAAGCCAAATTCATGGAACCTCGATTTCGGATTCTGTATGGTATCTTTGCCTCAAACATCTATTCTAGAGGTTCCAATAGGGCCGATCTTATGGGGTTCATGACTGCGATAATTCATTCAGTAGCCTCTGGAGTCAAGGTTTGCTTGCCTACTCTTATCGTACACCAATTGGTCTATGTCTTTCATACGGCTAGGGATGTCCACTTGCCCTACCCCTGGATCATACACACGGTGTACAACATTCGAAGAATGAACTTGAAGTTCCATAGGTATCCTGAGGATCCTCCAGAAGAAGGCATTCAAGCAGAAGGTGAAGGAGGTGCAGGTGACGCTCCTACTGAAGGGACTGAGACGGCTGGAGATGATGCTCCTGGACCCCATCAACCCACGGGCATGCTAAACGATTTAAGCTCCATCAAGATCGGACTGGAGCGATTCAGTGAGATGTCTCCCAGTTCAGGGAATCGATGAACGACCGGCTTACCATCTTGGAACGGCTGGTCCAAGGAGTGTAGCTGACTGTACAATAATTGGTTGATCTGATGACTTGCCGTCGAGACGACACGACACCATCTACCTCTGCTACTCTGCCATAGTATGGGTCTCTGAACGCTATCACATTCACCCTCTCCTTATCTCTTCGTATGAGCATAAGTATCTTTTTGAATGCTCTATGCCCTTATGAGTGAATGTGATAGCTTCCTAACAGTTTGATTTTATTTTTTTTTAATGTTGTATATGCCCATGAGTGGGTTTGTTACTGATGGTTACTTCTGGGTGCCCATAAATGGGCTTGGTAATGTTGTTGGGATAACTGTTGATATTCTGCCAATCTTGGGCAGTATAGATATGTTTTTGGATATTCTGAATATGGCTGGGTATAATTCCCATATTTAATGTCATACTTATGCTTTAAGATCCCCCGGTTTATTTAGTTTATGATATGTAGAATGCATATGATGGTTTGATCATCCTTATCTCTGCTTATATCACTGCTCTATTTGATCTGCTATGCATAGATAGTTTCTAAAAATGATGTCTGGTTAAACTGTTTTAATCATTATACATCTATCTTTTATAAATGTATGCTTTCTGAATGGTGGTTCTCTCCCTAAAGCTTCAAACTTTAGTCAATATCAACTGCTATATTTATCTTTGTCAATGACTGACAAAAAGGGGGAGAACAGTTCAAACACCCGAACAGGAAATGTGTATTTGCTTGTGTATGAAGTTGCAAGTGTTAAGGGGGAGGAGCTGCACCAAGATAAGGGGAGTTTGTAGTCAGGGGGAGCAGCTTCTGAATGTGTTGTGTATATGACATTGTTAGCATTGTACAATTGTGTAAAGAACATCTACACACAATTTAGGATGTTAGTATAGAAGCTGTTCTAGGGTGTTTTGGTATTTTGTCACGTAATTAACAAAGGGGGAGATTGAAAGTGCCCTAGTTTGTCAATTAGCATGAGTGTTGAGTCAGCTAGACTGCAGAGCCTCATAGGAAGATCAATTCAAAGCGTCTGCCTCAACTAGATGTGTGCAAGCTCGCCACAGATAAATCTAAGCCTCACATCCCATGTCCCAAAATAGCAGGTAAATAAAACCCTTATAACAAATTAGAACATCAATGGGTTTTTAAGTTAAGAAAGCTTTTTCAAAATCAGAAAATCTCTAAGTTTACTTGCTTTGTCGATTTTATCGATACACAACTCGATATGATTGACCTACGCTATCAATGTCCTCGATGACAAATCGATTCCATTGGAATGAGGACAAAAGTGTCCAACAACCACATATATCTTTGGACGGATTTATCGATGTATCGATATACCTATTGATATCATCGATATTTGAATCTCGAGTCCATCGAAGGTGACTCGATAATATTGATAGGAAGATCTCCAGTGCCCCTGTTTTCACTTAAGAATATCATATGTGCATCGATATATCGAAGCCCTCCTCGATACCATTGAAGTTCGAATCTCGATGAGATTGGAAGGCTCTCGATATTATCAGTCATGGGCACGAAGATTTCCAGCAAAATATTTCAGGATAGTTAATCTATGATCGAGGGTCACTCTATAGAATTGATATTCAAATATCGATGATATCGGTACAGTTTCGATGGCATCGAATAGGGACAGAAATTGTCCAGCAAGTTTAAACAAAAATTCCTTGGATTTATCGATGCCTCGACACAGCTATCGATATCATCGACATTCAAATTCTGATGATATCGAAGGTCCCTCGTTCATTCTTGTAAACCTGAAATATTTCAAAGCAAGTCTCTCTCATTTTCAAATGTCGAGGAATTGAACCTCACATCGATGAAATCGGAGTTTGAAATCCGATGACATCGACACATGTTTTGATTCCCTCGACCCGCTGGCAATAGGTTTCAAAAGCGTATGACATTTGAGTTTGTGTCATCAAGTGGACCGTCGATGCTAACGAGAGTATATGCTCGATGATATTGATCCCACTCGATGATATCAAACTCTGTCAAAAATGTGTCATCATTAATATTCAATAGAGTGGATTAGGGAATGAACTTCTGCATTCAAGGATCCTTCAGCTACAACCTTAATGGTAAATCATTAAGATGGGATGCCTTGAATGCTTAGATGACTGGAATCACTCTATCTTCGTTATAGGAAAACATTTAAGAGAGTAGGATTTCGTCTTAACCTTGACCCAACCCGACGCCGTATATTAGTGCGTCATCTATGTTGCGGATTAAGGAAGCAAAAGATTCTTCATCGACAAAGAAGGAGATCTTCGACAACGTGCTGAATGGGACTCAACCACTTATCTGTAAGTAACTAGAGTCCAAGGGACCCTTGTGATCATTCCTTTGTAGGATTGGGTCTAAGGTGTTTCTCACCCCTTGCAAGTCCTCTAGGAGGCCTTTGGCTGGACTGTACGTAGTGGGTGTGTTGTGTTGACCCTTGGACTGTGAAGAGCATAAACATCCAGTTAAAGGTGAACCTGTCTAAAACCTTGGGTTTGAGGTAAACCGTGTAAAACCTCCATTAGGGTCTTGTGGAAGATCCTTAGCCAGTGTGCCTAAAAGTGGGTGCGCTGTATTGACCCTTGCTCTGTGAAGACTGGTTAAAGGTGAACCTGTGCATCTGCCGGGAGTGGAGTAGACAGATCATCGAACCACTATAAAATGATTGTATTTGTGATTGATATTTGTTCCTGATTGTTTGTGTGATTTCATTAACTGCCCTCATATTTGCTCACACTTCACACATAGTCACATCCATCATAAACTATAAACTGTTTCATGTTTATCATTCAATAGTTTTGTGATTGGATCCTCAATTTGGCTTGGAAGCCATTTGAGTTACTCTGATGATATCCTGATGCTTTTCATGCCTATTCACTCAAGATTAGATTAATAGGATTTTTAATAAGCATAAAATTATTAAAAAGTCCTATTCACCCCCCTCTAGGACTATTGGCATACTCCTTCAACTAAAGGGGTCTTCACCGCTATTTCAATTGGTATCAGAGCGGGTCTCTCTTTAAGGGCTTCACCGCCTAGAGAGTGATCTTGACTGAAGTTGGGAATATGGCCAAAGGAGAGGGCTCATTGGTCTCTAGACCTCCAATATTTGATGGATCAAATTATGCATACTGGAAGGCTAGAATGCACTACTTCTTGAGATCTTTGGATCATGATGTTTGGGATATATTTGAAAGAGGATATGTGCCACCATCTGAACAAATAGTACTTGAAAATGGCACGACAATCACCAAACCAAAATCCAAAGAAAAGTGGACAACATTCGATAAAGAAAACCAAACTGCTGAGGCTAAAGCTATGAATGCTATCTGCTGTGCGGTGTCCCAAGATATTTTCAATCAAATCAGTATGTCTGGGACATCCAAAGAAGCATGGGATTTGTTCGAAAAAATCCATGAAGGAACAAGCACTCTGAAAAGATCTAAACTATAACTTCTAACATCACAGTTCGAAAGTCTCAGATTGGAAGAGCATGCGACCTTTATGGAGTTTTTCACAAAACTGAATATCATTCGTAACTCCATGGGTGGATTAGGAGAGAAAGTTCCGGTACAAAAAATTTGTAGGAAAATTCTAAGATCACTACCGGAACGGTTTAATCCTAAAGTAACAACTATTGAAGAATGTAGGAACATAGACGAAATGAAAGTAGAAGAACTGGTAGGTTCCCTACAAACTTTTGAACTACACTTCAAACAAACCCCTAAATCCAAAACTACTGTCCTCAAAACCTCAAAGAAAACAACAAATGAGGTCAGTGAAAGTGAAAGAGAAGATGACGATGAGGAAGTGGATTTGTTGGCTCAACTATTCAGGAAATTCTTTCAAAGAAATCGTGGCCGTCCATTTAAAGGAAGAAAGTTGGACAACAGACCTTCTGCAGGTAAATTTAGTAAAAAAACCAAAGAACCACAATGTTATGCCTGTCAGAAGTTTGAACATCTTTTTACTGAATGCCTAAACAAAAAAACTAAGGATAAGGCAATGGCTGCCACATGGGATGATACAAAAGAGTCAAACTCAGAATCTAGCGACTCAGAGAGCGATGGAGATCAGCAATTTTTGAAAATCCTTATGGTCTCCACTACTCCAATCATTCCCAGTGAAACTGAGAACGAGAACCAAGCCACTGAATCATTTCTTTCTGATAATGAGGAATTTGAAGAGGAAGAAGAAGAATAATAGAATAAACTAAAAGATACTTATAATCAACTTTACATTCATAGCATCAACATTGTTAGAAAACGTGGAATATCTGAAACAAAAAGGAATTGCTACAAAAAGATCTGGATAAAACTCTACAAATTAATACACATCTAATCAATGATTTACAGCAATATCATTCAGATAATGATAGACTCCAGAGAATCAACACCTTCCTTAAATCCGAGTTTGTAAAACTAAACAAACAGGTTGAGCTATTAGAAGACAAAAACATGCTCCTTCAAAATGAAAATCATACACTCCTGTTTGATGTAGAAGAATCTAGAAAGATCGCTAAGCTAAACTATAAGTTTTCCTAGAGTGGTGAGAAGTTAGAAAAACTTTTAGGTATGGGAAGACCTGGAAAGGACAAGAGCGGCTTAGGATACGAAAAATCTAAAACAAGATTTGGAAAGACAGGACAAATGACTGAAAAATCTATCGCTTCAGGAAGTAACACTAGAACTGCTCCAGTTTGTCATTTATGTGGTGATTCGGGTCATTACAAGTTTGAATGCTTATCTCAACATAGCCCCGGTCAAAATCATATTGGAAAATTCAAACCAACCAGAGAAATGCAAAATGTTTGGAATCAACCTAGGAATATGGATAAAAGAGATTCACATCCATCACCACCTAAAATGTCTAACATGGAGCTATTGAATCAAGTGGTCGAATTAAACAAGAGCACAAAATCTACCACCGTAAAAAATCCTGTCACAAAATGGGTTCCAAAAGAAAAGAAGAAATGTCTGGTTACTCATTCAAACCATATACCAAGCAATGAAACAAAGTGGTACATGGATAGCGGATGTTCAAGACATGTCACAGGTGACAAATCTCTTCTTTTAAACTATTCAGATCTTAATGATGGGATAGTCACCTACGGAGACGGAAGCACTGCTAAGGTAATTGGACCAGGAATCATCAAAGGAATTAATTCACTCAAAAATGAGAATGCTTTCTGCATAAAAGGATTGGCACATAATCTACTTTGCATATCTCAAATCTGTGACAATAAGCATGTGGTTACATTCAACAAGGACGAATGCGAAATCTTAGACTTATCAGGAAAAATAGTAATGAGGGGTTGTCGTACAAATAATCACTACTATGTCATCAAAGGTAACGGAAAGAATGATCCCTATGCCCAAAATTATTGAGCATGGAAAAACAAGTCCAAGTCATGCATCGAGATCTGGATATTTGCTGAAATGATACAATTTTGTTGAACTCTTAATGTCATATCTGAGGTTACTCTCCTCGTCTTTTGTACATAAACATCTTGATGTTTATAATTTTGATTTGTACAAATCTTGTACAAAATTTTGTTGTGTATATGGATAATTTAAAGATAGTTTATACTATACACGAAGTCCGTCGATCTGTGGAAAAATGAAAAATACTCACGTTTGATATGTCTGTCGATAAGTCATGTCCTTTCTCGATCAAATCGATCAAATCTATGGCACCAAGGCAATGCTCTAAAAGCCAAATTCATGGAACCTCGATTTCCGATTCTGCATGGTATCTTTGCCTCGAACATCTATTCTAGAGGTTCCAACAGGGCCGATCTTACGGGGTTCATGACTGCGATAATTCATTCAGTAGCCTCTGGAGTCAATGTCTGCTTGCCTACTCTTATCATGCACCAATTGGTCTATGCCTTTCATACGGCTAGGGATGTCCCCCTACCCTACCCCTGGATCATACACACAGTGTGCAACGCCATTGGTTTTTCGACTACGAACTCACGTTCGAAATGTCTGTCGATAAGTCATGTCCTTTCTCGATCAAATCGATCAAATCTATGGCACCAAGGCAATGCTCTAAAAGCCAAATTCATGGAACCTCGATTTCCGATTCTGCATGGTATCTTTGCCTCGAACATCTATTCTAGAGGTTCCAACAGGGCCGATCTTACGGGGTTCATGACTGCGATAATTCATTCAGTAGCCTCTGGAGTCAATGTCTGCTTGCCTACTCTTATCATGCACCAATTGGTCTATGCCTTTCATACGGCTAGGGATGTCCCCCTACCCTACCCCTGGATCATACACACAGTGTGCAACGCCATTGGTTTTCCGACTACGAGTGATCCGGAACTTCCACTTCATATCTTCAACAAAAGCAACATTTGAAGAATGGACTTGAAGTTCCATAGGTATCCTGAGTATCCTCCAGAAGAAGGCATTCAAGCAGAAGGTGAAGGAGGTGCAGGTGACGCTCCTACTGAAGGGACTGAGACGGCTAGAGATGATGCTCCTGGACCCCATCAACTCCCGGGCATGCTAAATGATTTAAGGTCCATCAAGATCGGATTGGAACGATTCAGCGAGATGTCTCCCAGTTCCAGGAATCAATGAACGAGCGGCTTACCGTCTTGGAACGGCTGGTCCAATGAGTGCAGTAGACTGTACTACAATTGGTTGATCTGATGACTTACTGTCGAGACGACACAACACCATCTACCTCTGCTCCTCCACCATAGTATGGATCTCTGAACGCTATCACATTCACCCTCTCCTTATCTCTTCGTATGAGCATAAGTATCTTTTTGAATGCTCTACGCCCTTATGAGTGAATGTGATAGCTTCCTAACAGTTTGATTTTTTTTATATGCTGTATATGTCCATGAGTGGGTTTGCTACTGATGGTTACTTCTGGGTGCCCATAAATGGGCTTGGTAATGTTGTTGGGATAATTGTTGATCTTCTACCAATCTTGGGCAGTATAGATATGTTTTTGGATATTCTGAATATGGGTCCCTTATGTGAGCATAGAAGGCTCGTACGGTGCCTTCACTTGCATGAGTCTTTCCTTTGAATATGGGACCCCACCCGATCTCTAGAAGGAGGTTGATTACGGGATACAACCCAAATAACTTCTCATCAACATGAGCTTCAAACACCACCTTACGATCACGGAACCTACCGAGTTTTGTGCCCGCCGGTAAAGACCTTTCTGTCCAGATTCAAGGATGGAGGTCCCGTTTCGACTTTCGATTGGCACTTGCACTAGTCTCGGCACTCACCTTCTTCCTAGAACGGCTTGGACGACTACGCCCGGCCTCATCCGAGGCCGCTGTCTTCTTTCCCATAAGGAAAAGAGTTTAAGACACGTATCCTATTTCGTACTGTTCCGTCGACTTTCGCGATCCTTCCTGTCAAATTTCGGTAACCTGCGACGTATAATCAACGTTTGCGATCGACCATAAGTCGTATCTTTTAGAATTGAGTCGGCTTAATCTGAGACTTGTATCATTGCGACCGCACCGTCACCGCGGTTCCGACACCGCATTGTGCATACCGACCCGATACCCTAGCCGAGAGATGTGGACCCGCGTTCAGTTCGAGGAAAACACAGCGCGTTGCAAATCCTAAGAGAATCTCTACAACATGTCACATCTATCAATCAATCAATTCCATCAAGGGTCAAGTACACCATCACCTCACACCCATCCCCAAGAAACTCATAAGTCAAAAGTTTCTTACACACCCCATACCCTTCTTACATCATCTACCCCTAAAGTCAACAAAGTCCTTACACACCCATCCCTCTCTCCCATCCATCACTCCATCACCCATCTCTCACATCTCCTTACAACCCTCTCTCTCTCCCTCATTTCCCAAGCAACAAATCCCAAGCAAGAGAGGTGCACACGTCCAAGCTCTTCCATGTGAGGGAAAAGTGATTTTTGGTGGCCCACTTTCCCATCCCTTTAAACTTCATCCTAGCCATTCAAACCTCATCTCCCTCCATCAAAGTGAAGCACAAGGAGATCGGCTTTCCAACGGACCAAGAGGATCGATGGTGGGTGCTTATTAGGCTAGAGCTTTCCATGTTTTGATGATGGGCCAAGTGAGGTCTACCGATTGATGGTATGGATCTCACTTGAGACCCTAGATGTGGCCGATGGCCCACCTTGACTTTTTTAATTATCATTCCATGATGGGGCCATTCTCCATAGACCCCATCATGATGTTTACTTTCTAATCTAAAAAGGGGTCATCTAGACCTTACATCTTGGTGGAGAAAGGATCTCCACCATTGATCTTTGATTTGGTGGGCCCACATGTATTGGGACCCATTTGATGTATGATTGAATGCAAGGGAGGGGCCATAGTGTCGGGGTCCCTCCATCATCACGTATCCCTCTTTCTCTCTGCCTCTCTTTTAATTTATTTATTTTGTGTGTGATGACATGTCCATGTGGTCCATCGGGATGGACCCCACCATGAAGCATGTATTGGATTCAAGTCATCTGTAGGTGGGGCCCATCTATATATGTGTTGTATACCCACACCATCCATGCATTTGGTGGCCCACCTTGTACATGTGTTCTGCCCGGATGTCCAGCGTTCAAGGACGTCCCTGGACGTGAAATGAAAACAGAAATATTAGCTTTGTTTCAAAGCTTTGGGGAAGGGCTGTCCATGTAGGCCCCACCTTGATGTATCAACCCAATCCACACTGTCCATCCCTTTCCCCAGACCATTTTAGGCGTTGGGCCGAAAAATGGGGCCAATCAGACTTTCCGGCGGGCCATAGCATAGGAAACAGTGGCTGTCACCGTTGAAAATCCACATGTTGTTTCCACACCCCAAAATATACCTAATATTGGGCTTGATGGGTCTGTCTTGAGCCCTGAAGACCAATGGCGGGGTCGGATTCTTCCGATGCGGGCCCCACGCGTGAAAAACCTTGAAAAAACTCGATTTCAAATAAATAAATAAATAAATAAATAATAATAATAATATAAGCAGGCAACGCCTGCTGCTGCTGACGCAGCAGCAAAACGCTGCTACGTTTGACCGACGGGCGGACCCAAGGTCCTAGCCGTGGGCCCCACCTTGATGTGTTTAGATTATCAACACCGTGCATTTGTTTGGTCCCCTTTGGGGCGATGGGTCCCCCAAATATCAGCTATATTGGAAGTTCAGGTGGCCCACGCCGTAAGAAATAGTGAGATTGAATGTCTGCCCTTGAAATCCAATTTGGGTGCTGTAGAAGTTTTGGATCCATCTGAAATTTGTTTTTACTCTTCATCCAGGTCTATGTGACCTTATGAATGGATTGGATGGCCTATAAACATTATGGTGGGCCCCACGTGGGACCCACAATGATATATGTGTTTTATTCCCACCGTCCAGGCGGATGGTGGAGCCCACGGTGCTGTATGTGTTCTATTCACACATTCCAGGCGGACGGTGGAACCCACCCTGGTGTATGTGTTACATCTGCACCGTCCACTGTTTGGATGGTGGGACCCACCGCGATGTACGTGTCCTATCTACGCCATCCAGCCATTCATCTGGTGGGCCCACATCAAGGAAGCAGTGTTGATTAAACGTTTACCATTGTGACCCTTTTGTGGTCCAGCAATTTTGGGCCAACATGAAATTTGTTTTTCCTTTCATCCAGGCCTGTATGACCGTATCAACAGATTGGATGTCATATATACATGATGGTGGGCCTTCATATGGACCCCCACCATGATGCATGTGTTGCATCCAATCCGTCCAACCATTTTGAAAGATAATTTTATGGCATGAGACTAAAATGAGACAGATCTAGGATTAGGTGGACCACACTACAGAAAATAGTGGGTTTGACTGTCCACCATTAAAACCTCCTTTCAGGTCAGTGTGACCTTATGATCAAATTGGATGGGAAATAAATGTTATGGTGGGCCTTGAGGATTTAATGGTGGAAATTATTCTTGCCACTATTATTTGGGGTGCAGTCCCAGTTGATTTTTTGATATGATTCATTTGTATATATTATATATACATTTTGATTTATTTGTGGCCATCCATTGAGGCCCACCTTGGTATATATATAAGGCCCAAGTGATTAGGCCCACCTTGATATGTATGAGGCCGTTGTTGAGGCCCACCTCGATGTGAATGTAAGGCCCATGTTGTGAGGCCCATTGTGATGTATTTCAAGGCCCAGGGGTTATGACCCATTGCAATGTACATAAGGCCCATTGATGTGGCCCACTTGATTTATATAAGGCCCATATGATGCGGCCCATTTGATGTATCCAAGGCCCATGGGTCGAGGCCCAACGGGATGTCCTTAGGGTCCATTGTAATGTATGATTCCCCCATGGTTTGTGTAATGATGTTTTATGACGGGCCATGCCTTGGGAGCAATGTCGGTTTGACGTACACATTGTAATAATGTTGGTTAAATGTCCGCATTATGACTCTCCCTTCGGCCCATTGATAGGCCCATACTGGTTATGTGTAGGCCGTCTAGGCCCATCTTCGGTGTAAGGATAGTTCATTACTTTATAACATGCTTAGTACACTTCCATGATTCATGCGCATACGCATCATATGTATGTTTGATATGAGAAATGTTTGATCATAGCATAAGTCGTTGGGCTGAGACATTTACGGGACTCCTTATGAGATGAAGTGTCCCACATGAGCGCGTGGTACGCGTGAGATTGCTGCATGACTGATGGTGTGACTCATGCATTTCGCATTGGGTGTCGTGACTCACTGCACACCCTAGCGACATCAGGGTCGTGGCCTCCACAGACACATCGTGGATGGTCGTATCAGATACCGAAAATATTGGCTCTAGCATTGTGGGCACTTAGGATGTCTTTGGGTGAAAATCCCAGAACATTTTTGGTACCAGGAGATGCTCCAACATCTAGACCGAGTGGATACACGAGCGCCCGAGTGTCGAATACTGGTAGGCCGCGTCTCCTACTGTGTCGTGGTCGGTTGGAAGGGAGTGTGGCCTTATCCGCCCAAGTGAGGGGGCTATAAGCTAGGGTGAGTTTGACCAGCTCGCAAATGAGTCCGCTATCGATGAGCTGGGTAGGTATTGGCAAACTACTGGTCAGGTGGATAGTGTGATCTCTTCCACTTGCTTGACTGTGCGGCTAGGGAGGAGGCAGTCAGTATGAGGTGTATTAGACCCCGGTGATATCCAAAGAGGAACTGTATTGATATGTGTACTTGATGAGTACTGACATGCTTGTATTACATCTCGCATATGACATTTGGCTACATAGGTCTCGCATCGCATAGCTTTGGTATGGTTGATAACATTCATGCCTTGCATTACATAGCTTTGGTACAGCTGACAACATTCGTGGACTTACCGCATATTTTCGCATTACTCTGATATTGTATACTTGGCACATGCCTTGCCCACACACCTACACTACCCTCTAAGCTTTTGTAAGCTTATGCACGACCGTTGCGTGCAGGTGTCGTTAGACAGCAGCAGCGCTGAGGTAGGAGCACGTACCAGATTGTTTTGAAGTTTTTTGATCACCTTGTATTTTCCTTTCCGCATTGTACTTAAATTTTTTGATATAGTGGATATGTGGTGATGTTGTTTTGTGACTTTGTTGTGCTCCATTACAAAAAATATATATATATACCGAAAATCCTCCTTATAGGATCCCAGGATCAGAACCTGGCATATGGGCGCTGGGAACCGAGAATGGGGTACTACGGAGGCTGTCGGCACCGAATTCAGCGATCGAAAATTTTGTGAGTCCGTTTTTCGAGTTTGGGGCGTGACAAGGAGCGTTGAGATAGAAAATGGCGGTGACGAGCTCAAAGAGGGCCATGGAGATGGAAAAGCTTGGAGAATGAATTGGATTTGAAAGTTTGAAGGTTATGAAACACAAAAAGGTAGATTTTGTGCTCAAATGAGTGGGAATAAAGAAGATAGAAAGTTGTAAGGGATAGTTTTAGGGGAATGGTGGTGGATGGGTGTAGGATGTAGAAGAAATGGGAGATTTGAGTGTATGGGAAAGGGGATTCGAGAGAGAAAGAGAGTTTTGGAGGTGTTTGTGGGGTAGGAAAAGAACAAAATGAGGAAAAAGGGGCAAAAGGGGGTTAATTGGGAGGCCCCACACGTGGGAGAGGCCCCACACGGGTTGGCCGGCAGCGGTGCGCTGCCGCTACCGTGGTGCCGCTGAGCCCAACTGTGGAGGCCGGCGGTGGCCCACCCTGGGGGGTGGCCACCCCCTCCTGGGGAGTCGGTTTGATGCGTGGAACCCCGTGGGCCCCACCAAATTTTGTGCTTTGGGGTTTTAGGCTGCACTGTCCGATTTTGTAATTCAACACGCACGTATTAACGCCTTTTGAGTCTGTTTTAGGTTTGGAATTCGTCGATCAATGATTTAAACTCGTCGACTGATGGCCCAGAGGTGACTTGGGTCAATGCACTTAATCCAAGTCCCTCAGGTATACGTTGGGAACTCCATTACAACGTTTGATCTCGCCTATCGGTGAAACATTGGGGTACTAATGCGGTCTTTAAATTCCATCGCCCACTTCTTAAGTCAGAGCGCATCAGAGTGCGTCGTGTTACCTATAACCCAAGTCCAGTTTAATCCAAATCATGCTCTGATAACAACTTGTAATGCCCTGAATTTCGAGGGTCAAGCAAAGCTCTACTCCCGAGATCCAGCACATCACTTATGCAACATGGATAATGATGTTCAAATTTTGTCCATATCAATGAGTTAAACATGAGTGAGATTATACTAAAACAACATATCATACTCCAAATATAATTAAATTAAGCAAGCGGAAGTCTGAAGCATATGTATTTAAATATTAAAGTGTTTCACAACCTCCGGAGTATGATTATGTAATCGCGTTGAATATATACATGTGATGTTTCAAAATATACAAAATGTGGAAACGTAAGATATTCAACTAAGCCAATATCCCTATAGTCCCAGCGTATCGGCACAAGGTCTACATAGACCCGCCCGAGAGTTGAACGTAGGAGAACTCTTCCTCCTCATCCATGAAGTCCTGATCCATCACATAGACTTCATCAATACTTGCATCTAAACTAGAGTCTGGTTAATGTTTTAAAACACCGTCCCAGGGTGGGAGTGAGTGATCAACTCAGTGGTACTATAAGGCAAAGGTTAACATGTTATCAAGTCAATCAAGCAGTAATGATAAAGTAAAACAACAATCACTTCCTAACTACTTTTGTTAATGCAGGATGGATTGCAAGTAATGATGTATGCCCTCACACGAAGCTCCCTCAAAAGTGACTCGGACAACCAATTTCGCATATGACAACACTCCCTAAAGTGCACCTTCCTCGCCAAAAGCACATCCTAACTAATGCAATGTGATGCATAGTCGTGTTAGCAAAGTACTTAATTAAGCTTATTCATACAGTAGGTTTAGGAAGCTAAAGTACCTCCCTTTATATCACTAACCTGAACCGAAGGATCCATCCAGGGTCGTCAATCCTAGTTAATCACATACAATAGGCAAGTTGTAGGGCATCACTCCTAATGAAAAGCAGTCGATAGGCAAGTTCAAAGTTTATACTCGCGGTCACTATGGGAGGCTCGTCACCTCAACGTAGGCCGACAGCTCGAACACGGTGTCCCATACCACCATGCCCAGCTCACGAGTCTGGGTTGCTCACTGGTCACTACGGGGAGGCTCGTCACCCCAGCGTATGCCAACAGCTCGAACACGGTGTCCCATACCACCATGCTCGGCTCATGAGTCTTAGCGGATTGTGGTACCATGGTTAAAGTGGGTCTTTACATTGGCAAGGGGTACCTTATATTCAAGCAAGGGTGTCCATACATGGTAAACACATAATAGGCCAATCGGTTTGTTTGGCAAGTTCGATCGGTACGGGCACACGCTGACTTAATCAACATGGAGTGCATAAGCGCCCCTTGTGGCTTAACCACTGTCGACAATCGTCATGTGACCCGAATTCGTCGAGTTTACCCAAATGTGGCGAAACAAATTCGGCCACTCGAATAGGGACTGCTACCGATTGCCTGAACTGCGTTGTAGCCCTAATTTTAGTCAATTGCAATAGGTAGACACACGTGACAATCATGTCAGCATTTTACAAACAATCCAAATAAATCCCTCATTCGAGCATTTCATCAAACACATTGATCACATTACCCAACACTTGCATTTTATCCATAAATCGCGTAGAGGCAAATAAAATTACATGAAGGAAACTATACATATGAATAAGGTAATTGAGAATCCTATCTCAATACCCTTAATAAATACAAATCATCAACAATTTCCCATTCAGACAATTTATCAAACACTTAAGTTACACTTCACCAAAATACATAGACTAGGTTAGTTACGACATATATTATGGCAATTTCTTACATAAAGTGGTCATCATGCATATGACAAACATGATTCCTAGATTAGTAGTCATGGCAAGCACAAATCATATTTACATGTTCATTCAAACATTTCAACAAACGCATAGGGTGCATATTTTGTTCAACATAGTTCATACATGTAAAATATATCGAAATCGGCGTGTCAAAGATGATATGGTAGCAATCAAGTCAGACATAAATCATTAGCTGACATTGAAAGCATTGAAAACC
Organism: Magnolia officinalis; assembly: GCA_021015155.1. Classification (NCBI taxonomy): domain Eukaryota; kingdom Viridiplantae; phylum Streptophyta; class Magnoliopsida; order Magnoliales; family Magnoliaceae; genus Magnolia; species Magnolia officinalis. Next base: position 20,492,901 of record JAJHSJ010000012.1, on the reverse strand, counting down.
ATAACCTAAATGTTTATAGTCTGTACCTTTCATCAGAATACTCGATTCAAACTCGATTCGAATTCTACGTTCCCGAAAATGGAACGTCGGGTACCTAAATGGTGAAATCGGTTAGCTAGGTTGATAAACAACCATTTTGGATCTCAACTAAGGTATTAGGGCTAGGTTTCTTACCCAAATCGTAGCCGAAACAGATCGTGTAATGTAACGGGAAAATGATTTGAGGCGTGGAATCGTGGGAGAGAAATACTGCAACCATCTACGAATATCCCTCTTCTCTCCTTACTCTTTTCTCTTCTTTTCTCTCTTCTCTCTCCTAGGGTTTGGAGAAATTTGTATGAGAGAGAGGTGGTGTAACGTCTCGAAAAAATCCGTACAAAGACCCGAGTACCACCTCGGGCAGAAATCACTAAAGAAAGAATTCTTTATAAATTAGACGAAAATTAATTAAGTACTAAACTAAAATAATTGGTGAATTAGCTTGAACCACTATCTATACGAACTGTAAGACCCAAAACCATTAAAATCACTAACTCAAAATTACTTAAAAACCTAGGAGCAATCTCAAAACCCAGTTGCTCTTGTGAGCGCATTGAAACTCCGTATCAGACTTGGACCGCATGTCGAAAGTCCGATTACCGCGAAACTATAAGCTTATGACCACCTTATTGGGCTTGACAACCATCGTGGGAATCAAGCCCAAATAGTATCCAGAAACGCACAACTTGAGCCTTGAGCGAAGTGTGTGAGAAATGCGAATATCTTTAGAAAATTAACCCAGAATTAAGTAAATTGGACCATTCGTTTATAGGCGAAATTGAAGGTTTCAAACTGACATTTTTTAACCAAACTATACCCTTGAATCAGATAAATTTCCCTGCACATGTCAGTATACCTATGGCCCTGATCAAGTGACGATGACCGTTGAACTGATACAGGTCCTCCACGGTCGATCCACTAATCCGATTGGACCAAAATCATAACCTGGCCTAGATCTATTGTCATGGAACTTACTCCATGATGTAAACAGGTAATGGGCCTCCGGATGAGTCCCGTTCGTCAGAAACAGTCGCCTTTTAGCTATACCCTAAGTATACCATGGCCGTGGGGTCATTGACACCACTTCTGAGCCTATATATAACCCTTAAACCACCATTCTCTCATTCCATACGAATTTCTCTAACCCTAGGAGAAAAGAGAGAAAAGAGGAGAAAAGAGTGAAGAGCAGAGAGAGATCAGTAGATCGTTGCTGGGATTCACTCCCACTACACCACGTACCGAATCACCACCCCACCATCACTATACCGTTGACTCTAACTTCTATTTGGGTAAGAAATCCTAACCACAATCTTGTTTTAGGAATCCAAATAGAGGAATTAATGAAATAGCTAACCTATTTCGTGATTTAGGTAGTCATTGTGTTGTAGACGGGGATGTAGTGTACGAACCGAGTTCGTAGAGGGTGTATTGATGAAAGGTGCGGACTATAAATGTTTAGGTTATGGTTTTCAAGGCTTTCAATGTCAGTAATGATTTATGTCTGACTTGATTGTTGCCATATGATCTTAGTTATGATGTATTCGATTGATTATACATGTGTGTGAACTATGTGAATATATAATGCATTCCATGTGTTTGTTGAAATATTTGAATGAATATGAAATTATGATTTGTGCTTACCATGATTATTAATTGAGAATACGTGTTTGTTGTATGTATGACAACTCCTTTGTGAAAGGATTTGCCATAATATATACTATAACTAAGTTAGTTCATGTATGTAGTAAAGTGTAGTCTAAGTGTTTGACAAAATGTTTGAATGAGAAATTGCTTGACGAATTGTATTTAATAAAGGTGTTGAGATAGGATTCTCAACTACCTTACCAATATCTATATTTTCCTTCATGTAATCTATATTGCTACTACGTGATTTCTATAGAAAATGCATATGTATAATAACAAGTTCAATGTGTTTGATAAAATGCTCAAATGATTACGTATTTGTATTTGTTGTTAAATACTGTTATGATTATCACATGTGACTATCTATTGCATTTGAGTATGATTGGGACTACTACGTAGTCCAGGCAATTAGTAACGGTTCCCGATTGAGTGGCCGAACTAGTCTCGCCATGTTGGATACGTTCGATGAATCCAAGTTGTACGATGATTGTCGACAGTGGTTAGGCCACATGGAGTGCTCACGCGCTCTATGTCGATCAATTCAACGTACGCTCGTACCAACCGAACTTGTCAAATAACCTGATTGGCCTATTGTATGTTTAACTTGTATGGACGCTACTGCTTGAATCTAAGGTACCACTTACCAATGTAAAGACCATTTCAACCATGGTACCACGATCCGCTAAGACTCATGAGCCGAGCATGGTGGTATGAGACACCGTGGTCGAGCTGTTGGCCTATGCTGGGGTGACGAGCCTCCCTGTAGTGTCTAGTGAGCAACCCAAACTCGTGAGCCAAATACAGTGGTATGGAGCACTGTATTCGAGCTGTCGGCCTACGTTTAGGTCACAACCTCCCATAGTGACCTCGAGTATAAATTAGGCCTATGCTGAGGTGACGAGCCTCCCGTAGTGACCTCGAGTGTAAACTCATGAACTTGCCTATCCACTACTTTTCATCAGGGGTGATGCCCTACAACTTGCCAATCGTATGTGATTAACTAGGATTAATGACCCTAGATGGATCTCTATTTGGGTTAATGATATAAAGGGAGGTAGCTTAGCTTCCCGAGTCTATTGTATGAGTAGGCCTAATCAAGTACTCGGCTAACACGATCATGTACCGCACTGCATGTGCTTTGGCGAGGAACGCACAGTGGGAGTAGCATGTGCGACCGTGAGATGGTGTCACTGAGGGAGTGTAGGCGAGGGCATGCATCATTACCACATATCATCCTTGCATTAACCAAAGTACTTAGGAAATGCTTGTTGTATTGCTTTATCATTACTGCTTAACTGAATTGATAACATGTTAACTTTTGCCTTATAGTACCACTGAGTTGATCACTCACTCCCACTCTGGAACGGTGTTTAAAACACTAACCAGACTCTGATTTAGATGCAGGTTGTGATGAGGCTTATGTGACGGAGCCGGTCTTCTTTGATGAGGAGGAGGAGTTCTCTTATATGAAACTCTCAGGCGGGTCTATGTAGACCTAGAGTTGTGTCGCTGGGATTATAGGATTATGGATTAGTTAAACATTTACACTTGATATTTTGTAAATTTTGGAACCGTAGATGTATTTATTTAGCTTGGTGACATACTCATACTTTGGGGATTGATAAATACTTATATACTTTGTATATTTAACACAGTCTTCCGCTTGCCTAATTTAATTATCTCTAGAGTATGATATGTTAATTTAGTATAATCCCACTCATGTTTAATGCACTAATATGGACAACATTTAATCATCATTATCTATGCTACATAAGTGATGCGTTGGAACTCGGGAGTTGAGTTTTGCTTGACCCCCGATTTTCGGGGCTTTACAAGTTGGTATCAAAGCATGATTTAGATTAAAATGGACCTGGGTTATGGTAACACGATGCACTTTGACGTACTTTGACTTAGGTGGGGGTGAAAAAAATGTAGAAATGATCATAGGATTCCAAGTTTCACCGACGGGCGAGATTAACAGTAGAAATGTAACCCATACGCGACCGAGACCATGTAAAATGTCTCGATTCCTTCTTAGGTCGTCAAACGACGGGTCTAAATCATTAGTCAGCAAATTCCAAACTTGAAACACACTGAAAGGTGTGAATGTACTCGAGATGGAATCCGAAATTGCCTCAAACGGGCGTAGGGGTCCAAACCCCACTTTTCGGCGGGACCTGCGAGGTCCCCCACATCTTTCCGGCACCCGGGGGGAGGCCACCGCCACCGCCACCACCACCACAGGGAGGCGCGGCGGCACTGCGCCCCTCTCCAGCGTGCCGTGGTGGGCCCGTGGGTCCGGCGGCTCGGCGCCCTCCACACACATATAGTGGGCCCCCCTCACGTGTGAGACCACCCCATTTAGCCCCTTTGCTTCATTTCTGCCATTTCCAAGCTTCCAAACCCTCCAAACCCCTCTAAAATCTGATTTTTCCCTCTCAAATCTTCATTCCATACTCCATCTTCTTCTTCTTCTTCAATACACATATGCCCACCACCATTTCCCTAAAAAAACCATCTCCCACCACCTTCTATATCCTTTATTTCCTCTCATTTGAGCACACAAATCCATCTTTGTGTCTCATAAACCCCAAAATCCACCAACTCATCTCATCCTTCAAGCTTTCTTCACTTTCATGGCTCTTTTTGAGTTAGTTGCTACTATCTTTTCCCTTTCCACACTCCTTTCCCTCATGGGAAAGAAGAGGGCATCCGCGGACGAAGCCGGGCCTAGCTGCCCTCCCCGTTCAAGGAAGAAGACAAGTGTCAAGGCTAGAGCGAGTGTCGAGCTAGAGCGATGGACGAAGCGGGATCTCGACCCCAAATTTCGCTCGAAAGATCTCTACCGCCGGGTATCAGTCTCGGTAAGTTTCGTGGCCGTAAGGTTGTGTTTGAAGCACATGATGACGAAAGGCTATTTGGGTTGTATCTAATGATGGACCTCCTGTTGGAATCCGGGTGGGGTCCCGTATTTGAAGGGAAGTCTCATGCGTGTGCAAGCACTGTCCGAGCCTATGCCCACATACGGGATCCCCTAGTAAAGCCTCTACAGTTCACTATTCCCGTAGGAAGGCAGGAAGCCATAGTCGATGTAGGCGTGATGGCCCGAATTATGGGAATGGAACTTGGTGAGGTACATGCTAGCGAATCTCATCTCACTAGTGTACAAGAAAGAGATCGCCGCACACGGTCTCTTTGTGGCCGACTGGCTCACTGGAAGCGAGGCAATTGTCTCCCATCGATCAAATTGACGGCAAACTTCCGCCTACTCCACTACATATTCACGTATAATGTGTATCATAGGTGGAGCAACCGTATTGAATGCACTCATTTGATGGTGGACTTCCTGTACAGAGCTGGGCAACGAGACAAGCTGTGTCTGCCTACGTTCGCCCTGCTACAGATAATCTAGACTTCACGCTCTATTAGGGAAGATACTTCACTCCCATTCGGCCAACTTATATGCAAGATTGCTCGTAATTTCGGCTACAGGCTTAACATGGATGAGCTTGCGCCGATCCACTTTATTAACGACACTACTCTCAACAACATGGGAATTGGCCCTCGACAACCTTAAGCCCGACTCGATGAGTATGGGGACGAGACAGAAAGTGAAGAGGAAGAAAGTAGTGAAGAAGAGGAAGAGAATGAGATAGAGGAAGAGAGTGATGAAGAGGGAAGTGAAGAAGAGGAGGCAACCCAAGACTCTGATGGGGGACCTCTTACTGCTACACATGCCGACTTCCATGATTGGGCTACCTAGAAGCCCGCATGACCAAGATAGAAGAAAACCAGGCTGAGTTGAAGCAAAAGCTTAAAGAGAATCAGGCTTATTTGAAACAAAAATTTAAGAAGATGTCGCGTACCTTGAAGACTCTTCTGTGTTGTATGCAGGACAAGGGTGCTCATCCACCTTTGCCTGAGTCAGAGGACTAGGTGTATGTTGCAGTTATCTTTTAGTTTTATTTTCTGTTTCTTGCTTTACTATGTAATAGCTTGGGTAGGTTGGTAATGTGTTGGAATAGTTGGTGTTAAAACTTTTTTTTTCTAGATTAGCTCACATGCATCATCTGTCATGATTCATGTAAACTACATCTCATGTATTGTGACAATTTTGAGTAAATGAAATGCATGAATTTTCTTTTGAATTGGAATGTGTAAAATGTTCGAGAAATGGAGTGTTATTATGCTAAATCTTACACGTGTTGCACCCGATGTTGTATATAGGGAATGCCTCTGAAAAACACTCGGAATATGACACGTCTTACACTTAGCGGATCGATTGACGGGGCACCTCCCATAAGCGATAGCCAGACGAACCCCAGTTTTGGCCCGAATCACGTGACTATGTTGGATTCTCAGCCGGCCATTGGCCCCACAAATAGGCCAACACCCTTTGCACCACCGGTTCTCGAATAGAACCGTGCATCTTCATCGACGCCACACGTACCTCAGGCGGCAACTCCCCCTGATAGGTTAGAGCAGATGATACTCCTGATTAGAGGTGTGCAAGATGGACCTGATTCGGCAGATCCGACCCTATCCGACCCGATCCGCCTCGATTCGAACAGAACCGATGGTCTGGATCGGTTAGGATCGGGTAGGAGCGAGCAGATCCGAACGATATTCGGATCCGATTCGAGTAAGTAGTAAATCGAACCGAACCAAAATCTGATCCGTTTGGATCCGACGACGTGAAAGCTCTGAGAATAGGATCATACCCTCGATGTTGTTGTACTTGAGGAGGGAGACGTACGCGCCCATGTCCCCGATGTTCTTCACCTGGATCATCATGGCCATGTTGTCTTCTAGGTACTTGGCTTCGTACATCCGACACTCTAAATTAGGGCCGTTGATCGCCATTGATGAATGGCGGGGATGATGTCGGAGGTTCTTCTAGATATTTCTTCTCCTCCTTTGGATTCTTGTGTTGAATTTGTTTGGAACGTTGGGATATGGAGCTCCTCTGCTCTCTCGAGATGAAGGTAGGAGTCTGCTTTTCAAGAAGAAGCTGACGCTGTAGCTGTAGGGATATGTTTCAGTGATCTAAGCCATTTGTTTGATGGGGTCTGCCTCAAAAATCATCATCGTTGAAAGATCCCAACATCAAGGAGATGGCTGCCTAAAGCGACGGACTTTATGCACTTTTTGCCAAGTCACTGCCACTCGCCTTCTCAGACTAACGTAAGCGCCACGCATATTTTAGCATTTTGGAGGAGAAATAAAGTTTAAAAAAGAGGAAAGCGTGAGTGAAGGAGAGGATATGGAAGATTCTCGACCACTCAAATTGGTGGATTTGAAATAAATTAATGGGTGATTTCGTCAGTCCCAAAAGCGCATTAGAAAAAACTTTCAAATCCGGACAGGTGGCCCTTGGAAAGCTCGAGTTCTCGGAACGTTGCTGAATAGCTATTTGCACTTTTTGGTACACAAACATGTGTTCTTTTCCTTCTAATCAATGGTTGTGGTTCGCCCCTTTTACTCCACTATGTGTTGATTTGGACCGTTATGTTGGTAGGTCCTACCATATAATACCTATTTTAGGAAAATCACTAAATTTTTCTTTAAAATACACTCGACCGTTCATTGAGTAGTAACACAAGGATCAAGCTATAGTCTAAGATAGACGGCCGTTGGATGATCCTAACCCTTTGAATGGGGCCAATTTTTTACAACCGTCTGTTGTTCTTGAACTCTATATCACACCGCACGGTTAGAACCATCAAACTGCTACTTTGGAACTGCACTAGTCGGACTTGGATCGGATCATGTAAAAGTTAGGATCGGTCCGGGTCTGGTTACCGGGACTCGGTCCCGGATCGGATCGGATTCGAGTCAAAGTATTCAAATTTCGGATCGGATCAGGTTGGGCCCAATCCGATCCGACTCGGACCGATGACCAGCTCTACTCCTGATGCAACAACAACAACAATTTGGACCATGATTGCACAGGCCCTTGCCCAAAACATGAGTATGGTCCCACCTGCACCACCTGTGCACACTACTGGAAACATGAATGCCAGCGGTCTATTTGAACGCTTCCAGCATTTTCGTCCTCCCACCTTTGCTGGCACCCACAGGCTCGAGGAAGCCGAGTACTGGCTAGATCGCATCTCTAAGATGCTGAAGCCGCTGCACTGCACTAAGGCAGAGCAGGTTGAGCCGGTCACATATATGTTCGAGAAGGAAGCTAGTCTATGGTGGGACAACATCCTACGAATAGTTACTTCAGGACACGTGTGGACATGGGAGGCATTTGAGACACGCTTCCATGGGAAGTACTTCCCCCTCACATACCGTAATGAAAAGGAGGGTGAGTTTCTTCGTCTCCAACAGGGAGGAATGTCTGTGTCGAAAAATGAGATCAAATTTACAAAGCTAGCCAGATACACTCTTTTGATCTTAGCAAAACGAGCAGATGAAGATGCGGCGATTCTCTGAGGGTCTGCGGCCTGATATCCGCACTAAGATGTGTCGCGCTAGCATTGCTAACTATGCTGAGCTAGTGAACATGTCCCTGCGATCTGAGCAGGATGGAGACAGATTGTCTCATACACGTGTGCCTTTGGGTCCAAGGCCTCGACCGGATTTGCCAAACCGATCATTCCTGGGCAAGAGGCCATGTGCTGATTCACCTCCTAGGCTTATGGCTCCACCGACACAGCTTAGGCGATCAGATGTATGGTGCACCTACTGCAAGAGGTTGGGCCATACAGATACCTACTACTTTACCAAGATGAGGGACAACGGCTTCTCGCCACCTCAGAAGATCAGTCGTCAGCTTCCTCAAGCTATCTCAGCTCCACCGCTACGATCAGCACCGCCAACACAGCCTTTGTATAGGCCGAATGTACCTCGTAGTAGGCCGCCTCAACGGCCTATGGCAGCGCAGCTGAATCGTCCTCAACAAGTCGTGTTCACTCACTTGCAGCTGAGGCATCTGAGACAGCAACCGCAACACCATTGGCTTTTGAAGTCACTGCCCACTCTAATATATACCAGTTTTTCTGTTGGTGGACACCGGGTCCACTATTTCGATTATATCTGTTCTACAGTCAAGCGTTTAGGGTTGAATACTACCCCTATGGTTAGGGTGAGAATTATTGCGATAGCAGGAACGTACACAGATGCCACTAAGCTATGTAAGGATTGCTTGATAGACTTGGGGAGTAGAATGGTGCGCATTGACCTGATTGTCAACCCGCTGTATCATTACGACGTCATCCTCGGTATGGATTGGCTCACCGAGATGAAGGCAGAGATCGACTGCGATACCAGATTAGTGACAGCCCATGGACCTGAGGGCACGGCCTTATTTTTCCAGTTCAGGTCAGTTGGCCCTCCCGTATAAGTTGTTACGCTTCCTTATTGGAAAATGTTGATAGTTCGACACTTAGGGACAGGCCTGTAGTCCAAGACTTCACGGACGTGTTTAGGACGATACCTTGACTACCTCCTCAGTGCAAGATCGACTTCACTGTGACCTTGTGCCTAATGCGACACCCATTTCTCTACCGACGTATCACATGCCTCCATGTGAAATGGAGGAGTTGAGGAGACAGATTGATGGTCTGTTGGATTCAGGGTTCATACGACCGAGTGTATCTCCTTGGGGAGCACCTGTGTTGTTTGTAAAGAAGAAGGACGGGTCGCTACGATTATGTATTGATTATCGCAAGTTGAACCAAGTGACGGTGAAGAACAAGTATCCCTTGCCCAGGATAGATTATCTGTTCAACCAGTTGAAAGGGGCAAAGTATTTCTCAAAGATTGACTTACATTCAAGGTATCATCAGTTGTGCGTCAAGGATGAAAATGTGTAGAAGACGGCATTCAGAACCAGTTTTGGGAACTATGAATTTCTGGTGATGTCGTTTGGGGTCACAAATGCACCGGTCGTATTCATGGACCTCATGAACAGGGTATGTCACGCCCTAAACTCAGAAACTGGGCTCACAAAATTCCTGATCGCCGAATCCAGCGCCGACAGCCTCCGTAGTACCCCATTCTCAGTTCCTAGCGCCCATTCGCCCCGATCCTGGGATGCTACGAGGAGGATTTTCAACATCAGTTTGATTCGTAATAAGCATAACTAAAAGCATAAGCCACAAACAACAACCAAAAACTCCATCACATTTCCACTACGATAAAAAAAAACTTTATAAGTATAATGAGCATAAGGGAAATACAATGATAATGGTCAAAAAGCTCCAAGATGATCGGCTATGCGCTCCTGCCTCAGCGCTGATGCGGTCCAACGTCACCTACATGCAATGGTCGTGCATAAGCTTATGAAAAGCTTAGAGGGTGGTGAAAGTGTGTGCGCAAGGTAGTAATATAGTTATGCAGTATCAGAGTAATGCGAAACATGCTGATGAACCCATGAATACCATTAGCCGTACCAAGGCTATGCGATGCAAGGTATGAATGATGTCGGTCATACTAATGTCATCCGATGCGAGATGCAACTCGAGCATACGAATCCTCATCTAAGTCCACATATCAATACAGCTTAACTCTGGAATATCACCGGGGTCTAGTACACTCTAACCAGATTGTCGCCCCATCGCGCGCAACAAGGTGAGTGAAAAAGACCTCACTATCCGCCTGTCAATATTGGACTCGGCTTATCAATAGTGGACCCATTCCTCGAGCTGGTCAAACTTAGCCTAGCTTTACCCCCTTCTCTCGGGCGGGTAAGGCCACACCCCCTTCCAACCAACCACGACACAGTAGAAAGCACAACCTTCTGGTAATGAGCGCACGACGCTCATGCACCCACTCGGTCTAGACGTTAGAGCAACCTCCTGGTACCTTAAGGGTTTAAGGACTTTCACCCAGGGATATCTATAACACCCCATGTAGAACAAGATTTTCGGTATCCAATACTGCTAACCACGATACTCCTGTGGAGGCTGGCCCTGATGTCATTAGGGCGTATGGTAACCATGTCATACAATACAAGATGCATGAATCACGCAATTCAGTCCGAGTGGGTTAAGGTGGACATATTGAGATTGTCAACCGTAGTCTTGGGAATATGCTTCGATGTTTGGTTGTTGATAATATCAATTCATGGTACATTGTATTATTACAACTTGAATTTGTGTATATTGGTTTTGTGAACCGTGCTATGAGACTCCTGTTGAAATCACAACAATTATGACCTTGACAACTTATTAGTTTAGTCCCACTCCTATTGCGACTTGAGTGGGCTAGGATGTTGAAGCTTTTGCACATCGTATTAATGAAATGCATGAAGAAGTCTGACAGAAGATTTTCTTTAGTAATGAAAATTACAAGGCGCATGCAGATGTTTGACGATGTTTGGCAGAATTTCAAGAAGGGGATAGGGTCATGGGGTGGCTCAAGCCCCGAGTGGGTTCTAGCAAGCTATTATACTAAGCTTCTATGCAGAAGGGTGGGTCCTTGTCATATTTTGTGTTAGGCAATAATGCATACCTGATCGAGCTTCCACTTGAAATAAAGATCAACCTCATTTTTAATGTGGAAGACTTTAACCATGTCATACAATGCAAGTTTATGTTATAGCAAACATGTGCGTACTGCACGCTCGTGCGGGCACCTTCCCTTACCATGGAGTCCATAACAATCTGCCCAATGGCATGTGCTATGATCAATCACTCATCTCATCACAAGCATGCAAATGATGCGTATGGACATGTATCATGATGCTATGTTATTATATACTCATAATCGGAATCGAAAATCGGAATCGATGATCGGAATCGAGAATCGGAATCGAAGATCGAAATCGAGAATTGGAATCGATAGTCGGAATCGATCAATCACACACGACGAATGGGGCCCACTTATTTGGGTTAACCCACGTAGACAATGGGCCTAACAAGGCCTAAGGGAAGGACACAATGAGGACATCTAACCATCATTGCCCATCAATGTGGACATCTAACCAACATTGCTCCCAGGGAGTGGCCTATATAAGGAATTCATACACAATGTAACAGCCACACATACATCACATTGGGCCTCGCTCATGGGCCTTACATACATCACATCGGGCTGATTGAATGGGCCGATCAAATGGGCCAATTTGAATGGGCCGACCAAGTGGGTTGAATCAAATGGGCCGATTCAAATGGGCCAATAAAATGGGTCGAATCAATTGGGTCAAATCGAATGGACCGAATCATTTGGGCCGATTCAATTGGGTTGATAAAATGGGTCGAATCAATTGTGCCGAATCGAATGGGCCAAATCAATTGGGCCGCACCAATGTGTCACGCCCCAAACCCGGAAATCGGATTCACAGGAATCCCAATCGCCAAATCTGGTGCCGACAGCCTCCGTAGTACCCCATTCTCGGCTCCTAGCGTCCATACGCCAGATTCCGATCCTGGGATCCTACAAGGAGGTTTTTTTTTTGTACATTTAACTCATAATAAGCACAACTACAAAAATACCCAAATCACAAAGGCAACATCATCATCACATATCCACTAATATAATCATTTGATTACAATACTGAAGGGAAATACATAAGTCGAAGATCAAGCTCCAGAAGAACCGCTGCATGCTCCAAGCTTAACACTGCTGCAACCTAACATCACCTGCTCGCATCTATCGTGCATAAGCTTATAGAAAACTTAGAGGGTAGTGTAAGTGTGTGCACAAGGTAAGTACCAAGTAAGCAATATCAGAGTAATCAGAGTAATCATAGTAATCAGAGTAAACGGAAATACTGGCAGTCCGTGAGTCATACAATATCAAGGTATGCAATGTAATTCAGCTATACAAATGAGTCAAAGAAAGCCAAATATTAGGTGTCAAGGATGTAATGCCATAAATCATACAATATCAAAATAAACGAAAATATACTGATAAGTTTATGAGTGCCTTCAGCCGTACAAAGGCTATGCGATGCAAGACATGAATGCTAACGGTCATATCAATACAGAAACATGGCAACCCAAAATGCTAAGGACTACGGATGCAATGTAATATGCGGTGCGAATGAAATGACCATGCTGGAGTGAAGTCGGGATGATAGTACGTAGTATCGCAGGCTATGGGGTCCATCACAAGGGACTTCTATCCAAACCAGTCCCATACCTAAATTTGGATAATCAGACTCAATGTGGTAAACTCCTGACCTCAGGTTAGTCGCGCGCCCCAACCGAAATCCTGGCCATTGTGAAGGCACACTAATAAATAGTTGCGCACCACCAGCCCGAGTGGATAGTGAATGAATGAATGAGTATGCAACTCTTGCTCGCTAAATCCACATATCAGTACAGTTCATCTCTGGGATCATCACCGGGGTCTATTACACTCTGCGCCAGCTTGCGGCCCCTATCCGAGCGCACAACTGGGTAAGTGAAAGAGACCTCACTATCCGCCTGCCAATATCGGGCCCAGCTCGTCGATTACGGACCCATTCCTCAAGCTGGTCAAACTCAACCTAGACATTGCCCCCTCACTCAGGCGGGTAAGGTCACACCCTCTCCCAACCAACCACGACACAGTGGGAGACGCAGCCTACTGGTATACGGCCCTCATGCGCTTATATATATCCACTCGGTCTCGACGTTGGGGCGTCTCCTAGCCACGGAGGTTCAGGAATTTTTACCCAGGGACATCCATGGCGCCCATATGCTAGAACCAAACATTTTCGGTGTTCTGTCTGGCCATCCACAACATGCCTGTGGAGGCTACGGCCCTAATGTCGCTAGGGCGTACAGTAATCACAACACAATGCAAGATGAATAAGTCACACAATCCAGTCATGCATCAATCCTGCGTATGTCGTGCGCTCATGTGAGATAACCTTCGCCTATCATGGAGTCTCATAACCACATGCTCAATGACATATACAATGATTAACCACATCTCATAACAAACATGCAGATGATGCGTATGGGCATGTATCATGATGCTATGCTGCCACATACTCATACTCGGTATCAATAACCGACATCAACAATCGACCTTGACAACGTGGACATTTAATCAACATTGCCCCCAAGGAATGACCCATATAGAGCCAAACATATCGTGGGCCCGTGGCCTCACACAAGGGCCACATACATCAAATGGGCTGCATCACATGGGCCAGAAATACATCTCAATGGGCCTCATCATATGGGCCTCATATACATCAAGTGGGTCGCATCAACTGGGCCGCAGCAATGGGCCTCATATAAATCCAATGCGCCGCATTAAATGGTCATATACAATCTCAATCGGCCGTATCCCATGGGCCTCAAATATATCATAATGAGCCTCATCATACGGTCTAATATACATTATAGTGGGTCGAATACATGGGCTTAATATACATCACCATGGGCCACGACCCATGGTCCTCAAATACATCATAATGGGCTACGACCCGTGGGCCTCAATATACATCAAGTGGATCGCATTAATGGGTCTCATATACATCAAATGGGCCACGTACCTGGGCCTCGAAATACATCAAGTGTGCCACACATCATGGACCTAATACATATCACAATGGCCTGGCCCTTAGGCCACGAATACATCACAATGGGCCTCTAACACGGGTCTAATATACATCATGAGGGGCCACATCCTATGGGTCTTAATTATATCACAATGTACCATGTCCCATGGGCCTCGAATACATCATAATGGGCCGCACCACCTGGGCCTCGAATGTGTCACAATGGGCCATAACCCATGGGCCTCGAATACATCATAATAAGCCACAACTCATGGGCCTCAAATACCAAACAGATGGGCCCCATATATATTAAATGGGCCAAATGGGGCAGTTCATGGTTTAGCAAAACAAATGGACAGTGTGGTTGAAACATATTAATCATGGTGTGCCCCCCATGCCGATGGGTGGCATGGTGAATACATACATCATGGCGGGTTCCCACACTACCCTGGACAGATGGACGGCTGGAGAACCACATACATTCAAGTGCATCCATGTCCTCAAGCGGAAGGACGGTTGGATATAACAATACATCATGGTGGCCTTACGCCACTCGTCCAGATGGACAGTTGTAACATCCCGGATTTTTGCCAACCTGGGATTAGACGTCCTTAGGCGATAGGTCGCTCCTAACACCTTATTAACTTGTCAGAACCCAATCCTATAATCTAAAATCGCTTGTTAACCCTTTTCTTTCACAAATCCCACCCTTCACCACCTTGTTCTTTCAATTCTTTAAGTACTTTCACCCTAGACACTATTTTAAACTAGCTAAGTATTATAACTTGGATCACTTTATATACAAACTACAAAGGCCCAGGTACCACCTCAGACAAAAATTACTCAGGACTAAATCCTTTAGAAATGAGGCGAGAATTAGCCAGTGCTAAACTAGAGTACCTGTGAAATTAACACCAATCACTTTAAATACGATCTGCAAGACCCAAAACTTGTAAAATCATTGACGCTAGGTTACCCTAAAATCTAGGATCAATCTCATTACCCAGCTGCTCTCGAGAGCATCTCGAAACTCCATATCAGATCTGGACCGCACGTCGAAAGTCCGATTAACACGAAGTTAAGGAATTAGGACCGCCTTGCTGGGCTTGACAACCAACTCGGAAATCAAATCCACATAGTGTCCCAGCGCAATTCGCTTGAGCTCGGAGCGAGGAGTGTGAGAAATGTGAAATTAATTCAAAATAAAATAGAAATTTATGAAATCTGGCACCTCTCGCTTGCGGATTAGTATTAAGCAACCAGACCGTCAGAATCAGACCAAATTACACCCTCGGATCAGGGATATTTCTCCAAACATATTCATGTACTCGGAATCTCCGATCGAGATCCACTGACCGTTAAACTGAAACTGGTCCGCCATTTGCGATCTGGAATCCCGACTGAAACGAAAACATAACTTGACCTAGATCCAATGTCAGTGAGCTTAAGTCCGACCTTTGGCTCAAGGGGGCCCGCCAGAAGTCCTCCGCTGAGCTGAAACTTACTCACTTTGGTTATAACCTAAGTATACCTTGACCTGGAGTTTATTTCGGTGTAGTTTTAGGCTATATAAGGACCTTAAAACCTCTCTCATTCAGCCCATATGAATTTGGGAGAAAACCTAGGAGAGAGAAGAGAGAAAAGAGAGAGAAAGTGTGAGAGAAGTGGGGGAATCTCCCTGCCACTTTACCCTGCCGCTACACAAGTTACACCACTCATTTCTAATCGCTTTCCCGGCGATTTCAGCTCCGTTTCTAGGTAAGAAACCCTAACCCTAACCTATTTTGGGGTTTTGATAGTTGTAAGTTATGAAATAGCTAACCTATTTCATTCTATAGGTTGTCAAACTGCCGTATACAAAAGCCTAGCAAATCTATCGAGTTCTTTTCATTCTATGACAAAAGGTGCAAACTTTAGGTGTATAGGTTATGGTTTTCAACGCTTTCAATGTCAGATAATGATAGATTCATGATCTGCATGCAATTACACATGTACAAGTGCTTTCTGTTTTCCATTTCGATTAAAGATGAAGAATATGGAATTTTACATACTCTAGGTATTTGTAGAAAGTACCGTATGCGTATAAATTTTGAAAATGTGTTTGCCATGATTATTTACTGTATGAATATATTATATATGCGTAAAATACTTATTTGGCGAAAGGGCTCGCCCTAATACATGTTTTGCTAATATACACTATGTATGTTGAAATAATGTATTCTAAGTGTTTGTGAAAATGCTTGTGAGAGTAAGTGTTTGGATGATGGTGCCTTAGGTAGGTGTTGAGATGGGATTCTCAACTATCTTAGAGACGTATATGATTTCCTCCATATTGGCCGTTTAATGTAACCGCTTACTTATGAAATATATGTGTTTGTATTCCTGTTTATATAGTGCTTTATAACATGCTTTATAACATGCTTTATAACATGCCTGTTAACGTGCTTGAATTACTTTATTTATTATGCTTTACTCTACATGCTCTAAATAAGAATTGATTGAGTTTGGGACTATGATTATAGTCCAGACATTCGGTACCAGACTTGAGATCGTGGTTGAGATTCATTTCACCACATGAGATGTGTTCGACGAACCCGAGTCGTACTTCGGTTGGCGATAGTGGTTGGCCACACGAAGTGCTTATGTGCTTCATATCGTTCAACTTGTTGTGCGCTCGATCTATCTGAGCTCGTCAAGTAACCCGTTATGTCTTATGTATGTTTACCATGTTTGGACGCTACTGCTTGAACCTGGAGTACCAAACTTACCAGTGAAATCCAGTTAACCATGGTACCTTGATCTGCTAAGACTCATGAGCTGGGCATGGTGGTATGGGACACCGTGGTCGAGCTGTCGGCCTACGTTGGGGCCACGTGCCTCCCCGTAGTGACCAGTGAGCAACCAGACTCGTGAGCCGATTATGGTGGTATGGGACACTATATTCGAGCTGTCGGCCTACACTGATTGGTGACGAGCCCTTTGTAGTGACCTCGAGCATACTCTGAATTTGCGGTGAGGCGACGAGTTTTGCCGCAATGTATAGAGTATGAACTAGGCCTGTATCAACTTAGTGATGAACCGTTAAAAAGGTGATGGGGGAGTGGTGTAACCATTGTGCGTAACAGCCCTGACAGCCTTTGCAGCGACTTGAAAATATACTGTCGTATGAGATTATCTAGGATTGACGACCCTGGAATGGATCATGTTTGGGAATGATGCAAGGAAGGTACCTTAGTTTCCCAATCCTGCTGTTTGAAAGGACTAATAACTACTCCATAATCATGCTCATCATCGCACTGCATGTGCTTGGTAGATGTGGAGCACTGAGGGATGAACGCATGTCGCGAACGTAAGATGGTGTCGCATGAGGGTGGTTTGGCAAGGGCATTCATCATGTCATTTCATACTTGCATTAAATAAGAGTAGTTAGGATTGTTTGATTGTACTGCTTTATCATTACTGCTTGACTGAATTGATAACATGTTAACCTATGCTTTATTGTTCCACTGAGTTGATCACTCTCCCACGTTACGGGATGGTGTTGTACACACCAACCAGATTTGTTGAGTTTCAGGTGATGGCGATGCTTATGAAGCAGAGCTGGACTACTATGATGTTGAGGAGTTCTCCTACATGTAGCTCTCTGACAGGTCTATGAAGACCTGGTATTGCATTGACGGGGCTATGTGTTTGAGATAGAAGACATTACACTTCCACAACTTGGTATAATTTGAAATTGTACTTGTAAATAGTTAACCTAGTAACATTATCACACTCTGGAGACTCACCACAGTTTTTATATTTTATATATCTATCACAGTCTTCCACTTGCAATCTCACTTGTCTCTGGAGTATGATATGTTGTTTTAGCTTAATCTCACTCATGTTCACTACACTAATACTGGCAACATTCAATCATCATTCATTTTATTACATAAGTGATGCGTTGGAACTCCGGAGTTGAGTTTATGCTCGACCCCCGATTTTCAGGGTGTTACAACAGTCGAATATAGAGCATGTACGTCAAGGTGGGTCTCAGGAATAGTCTGCCCAATAACGTATGATATGATCAGTCACTTCTCGCATCAGGCATACATATGATGCGTATGATCATGAATTATGGATCTCTACTAAACATGTGTTATGGTGATGGGCTCTGTTCATAACGAAGATGGGCCTAGGCAGTCTACACACTATAAGTATGAACCTATCATTGGACCCTAGGGAGAGTCACAATGCGGACATTTAACTAACATTGTACTTACAATGTGGACGTTAAACCATCATTGCTCCCAAGGCATAGTCCGCCATAAAGGTCAGCACATAAACCACGCTGGGATCACATTACAATGAGCCTCAGCCCATGAGCTCCAAATACATCACAATGGGCCTCATCCCATGGGCCCTATACACATCACAGTGGGTCTCAACCCACGGGCCTTTATACATCACAATGAGTCTCAACCCATGGGCCCTAATACATCACAATGGGCCTCAACCCATGGGCCCTAGAATACATCAAAATGGGCCTAATCACATGGTCCTCATATATGTTAAGCTGGCCTCAACAACGGGCCTCAATAATGGCCCTCATACACATCAAGGTGGGCCTCAACAGATGGCCACAAATGGTTCAAGATGGGCCTAATCACATGGGCCTTACATTCATATCAAGGTGGGCCTCAACAACGGCCTCATGCACATCAAGGTGGGCCTTAAAGATGGGCCATAATTACATCAATATGAGCCTCA
The DNA here is from genome assembly GCA_021015155.1 of Magnolia officinalis. Lineage (NCBI taxonomy): Eukaryota > Viridiplantae > Streptophyta > Magnoliopsida > Magnoliales > Magnoliaceae > Magnolia > Magnolia officinalis. The sequence continues at coordinate 20,474,018 of JAJHSJ010000012.1, read as the reverse complement.
TGGATGGGCCATAAACATATCAAAGATGGGCCTCACAGATGGGCCATAAACATATCAAAAGTGGTCCTTAAAAACATCATATTGGGCCTCGACAAGGGCCACAGACACATCATAGGTGGGCCCTACTCATGGGCCCCTAAATACACCACATGGACGGTCATAAATATATCAAGGTGGGCTCGACAAATGGGCCACAAAATACATCAAGGTGGGGTCCACCGCACCATCCAAACATGTCCAGCACCGTCCAGCACTATCTGGACGGTGTGGATATAACAAATACATCGCAGTGGGCCCACAACAGGAATGAACAGCATAGATGAAACACATACTTCATGGTGGGTCCACAACACACATGTGACCCACCAAATGAAATGGACGGGCAGTTTGGATTTAACCCCCTGCATCAAATGTGAGGTCCACTGACCATCCAGCAACCCTTGGCTGGATGGTAGAGATAAAACACGTATGCCATGGTGGTTTCCACTGTCCACGGTAAGTAAAACACATACCTCAGTGGGTCCCACGTGGGTCCCACCATAATGATACCTGCCGTCTAACCTGCTCATAAGGTCACACTGACCTGGATGGAAGGAAAAACAAATTTAATATTGATCCAAAACTTCTGTCAACCCAAAAAGGGTTCCAACGGTGGACGTTCAATCAACATTGTTTCCTGCTGTGAGGCCACCTAATTAATGGCTGGATGGAGTGGATAGAACATGTACATCACGGTGGGTCCCACCATCCAAATAGTGGACGGTGCGGATCAAACACATAATCATGGTGGGATCCACTAGCCGTCCAGCTGCTGCTGGACGGCGCTAACAAAACACATATGTCTGGTGGGTTCTACCGTCTGCCTGGACGGTGGGAGTAAAACACATGCATCACTGTGGGTCCCACGTGGGGGCCCACCCGAATGTTTACTGTCCATCCAAACCGTTCATAAGGTTACACGTACCTGGTTTGAAGGGGGAAAAATAAATTTCATATTAATTCAAAACTTCTGTGACCCAGAAAGGGGGTCTCAATGGCAGTCGTTCAATGCCACTGTGTCCTATAATGTGGGCCACTTAAGTCCTAGATCAGGCTGATTTTTGGAGTGGGTCCACTTCAGGGAGTGGCCCACCCGATGAACGGTGTGGATATCAAATATACATCATGTGGGGCCCATGGCAGGGGTCGTGGGTCCCTGCTGTCCGTTCGTCAAAACGCAGCAGCGTTCTGCTGCTGCGTTAGCAGCAACAGGCGTGCCTGCTTATTTTATTTTATTGAAAAAGTATTTTCTCGGGGTTTTTTGAGTGCAGGGCCCGCATCCGTGGAATCCGACCCTGCCATTGGTCTCTGTGGCCCAAGACGAGCCGAACAAGCCCAATATTTGGCGTATTTTGACATATAGAAACAACAGGTCATTTTTCAATGGTAAAAAAATCACAGTTTGCTATGCTATGGCCCACCAGAAATTCGGATCAGCTTCATTTTTCAACTCAACGTTTAAAATGAGCTGGGGAACGGAATAGACAGCGTGGATTAGATCAATATATCAGGGTGAGGCCTGTGTGAGCGGCCCACCCAAAAAGCTTAAAGAAAATCCTTTGTTTTTTTTTATTTTTTTGGTTGCTGTGTGAACCCACGTCCAGCTCCCTGGATGCCGGACGGACTACGTGAATGCACCATTCTTCAAAGGTGGGTCCCATGTGGACGTGACTCACCTGATTGGGAGAAATCTGATATTTGTGTTTTCCCCATCAACTAGACCCTTCAAACGAAAATGGTAGCAAGGTGGATTGGCCCCCATGTTTGGACGACCATGTGGTCCGTTGGATGAACGGTCTAAATATCACATACACTCATCATGTGGATCACAAAATAAAGGAGTAGAGAGAGAGAGAGAGAGAGAAGCACCCACCTCAAGATCTCCTCTTCCTTCTTTCGCCTATAGCCTCTAGAGCTCCAAGGGAACGTTTTTAACGGTTAAGATGGGCTTTGGATGGTGGGGATGGGAGATAGGAAGGTGGGCCACACCAAAATCTCTCTCATGGAGGTTGGGACGTGAGTTGCTTGGGAGAAATGAGAGGTATGAGAGATGAGAGAGATGGGAGATGTGATGTAAAGAGAGAGAGGGATGGGTGAGAGAGTGATGGGTGATGGGGAGGGTTGACTTTGGGGAGGGTACTTGTACTTGGGGTTGGGTGTGAGTGATGGGAGTGATGGGGTGTGTACTTTGATTGATTGATGGGATTGATTTGACATTTGGTAGAGATTCTCTCGATGTTTGCAACACGCGGTGTTTTCCTCGAACTGAACACGGGCCCACATCTCCTGGCCTGGGTAATCGCCTCGGCGCAAGAGACGTGGCATCGGAATCGCGGCGATGGCGCAGTCACACTGCTACAGGTCTTGGGTCGAGCCGACTCGGGAAAATGGGATACGACTCAGGGTCACGTGCAACTGCCAATTATAGATCGCGAGTCGCCGGAATTCGACCGAGAGGACCGCGAAAGCCTACGGAACAGTTCAGGCTAGGATACAGGTCTTATAAATGGGTCAAATGTATATCAAATTGGGCCTGCCCTTATGTACTTTGAGATCCGACCTATTTATAAGTTATCATAGAGATAGATGAAATGAAAACAATTATTAGCTTAATTGGAAACTACCGTGGCCCTTAAAAGTTTGAACGGTGGATGTCACTGTCCACTATTTCAATGGTGGGGCCCATTTGAACTTTAGTTTTGACTCATTCTTTACCTCATACTATAAAAAGATATCTCAAAATGGTTGGATGGTATGGATACGACACATGCATCATGTTGGGCCCCACCGCCCAAACGGTGGACGGTGTAGATAAAACATATGCATCATTGGGGGTCTACAGAACTTGCTGATGTCGACGCACCAGCCATGTAGCTGGTATGAGGTACCCTAGCCAATCCGTTCTCCTGCTGGTGGGTCCCACCGTCCAATCCTAATGGACGTTGGATACAACACATGTATCATGATGGTGTGGTCCACATCCCACGCTGGACGTACACAACAGCCATATAGCTGTTGTACATTACAACTATAGCTACTTTAGGAAGGCAGAGGTGGATCCCACATAAGGCCCGCCCTCATGAATAATATATATATATATATATATATATTATATATATATATCTATATATATATATAATAACATTATATATAATATAATATATAATATATCCTATTATATATTAATAATATAATATAATATATTATATTATATTAATATACAACGTCTAGGCCTGGACGGCCTGGACCTACTCATACACCACGGTAACCCCACACGTGGGGTGGGTCCCACCGTCTAAAGACGTGGACGGTTTGGATAAAACCCACACACTGTGGTGTGGCCCATGGAAATGGATGGATGACATGAGTGGGTCCCACAGACCCCACCGTCAACACACACCTCCCTGTTAGCCACCTGCACAAGCAATCAATGCCAAGACGTCAACGTGAAATGAGGTATCTTTCACTCAGCCTACCACTTTAGCTATGGATCTGGGCGTGGATACATGCGTCAAGGAGGGCCCCACATGGACGTGGGTCCCACCGTTCAGGGGCAATGGACGGTTTGGATAAAACACATACCCTATGGTGTGGCCCCACACGTGGGGTGGAGGGCGTAGATGGGTCCCATGGACCCCACTGTCAGCACACACTTCACTGTGGTGCACCCACTGTCAGTCACACCCACCGTCTCACACCTCCCCCATCAGCATACTTCACTGCTAGCCACACCCAGCGTCCTTGGACACTGGACAGTGGATACAACACAGGCATCATGGTAGGTCCCACTTGGACGTGGCCCACCAGATTTGGATCAATCTGATATTTGTGTTTCTCCTACATCTAGGCCCACCCATAGACGGTCAGCAAGGTGGGCCCTACGGATGGGACAACACGGATCATACATCATAGTGGGGTCCACAATACATGAGAGAGAGAGAGACATCAGCGAGGATGGAGGGGCCCTGCCACTATGGGCCCCTCTTTGATACAAAGCCTACATCAAGGTGGGTCCCACCATAAGTGGGCCCTTACATAAAAAAAATAAAGAAATGGAGATCCAAGATCACCCACCGTCTCCTTCTTACTCCCTAGGCTTTCCTTGTTCCCTAGCTTCGATTCTAACGGAGGAGGTGGAGTTTGGATGGTTGAGATGGGAGATGAGAGGGTAGGAAGTGGGCCGCACACAAAGCTCTCTTGGAGGCTAGAAATGCTTGGACGTGTGATATTTTTTCTTGCTTGGGAATGAGCTTGAGAAATGAGAGAGAGAGAGAGAGGATTGTAAAGAGAGAGAGATGAGTGATAAATATGGTGAGTAGTGGGTGTGTAAGAGATTGTTGACTTTAGGGTAGATTGTGTAAGAAAGGTATGGGTGGTGTAAGAACTTTTTGACTTATGGGGTTGTTTGGGGATGGGTGTGAGATGATGGTGTACTTGACATGTACTTGACCCTTGATGGGATTGATTGATTGATGGATGTGACATGTTGTAGAGATTCCCTTGGGTTTTACAACGCGTGGCGTTTTCTTCGAACTGAACGCGGGCCCACATCTCCTGGCCTGGGTATCACCTCGGCACGCGAGACGCGGCATCGGAACTGCTGCGACGATGCGGTCACTAGGGTACAAGTCTTGGGTTAAGTCGACTCGAGTTGACAGGACTCGGCTTAGGATCACGTGCAAACGTCGGATAAAGATCGAAGGTTTTCGAAATTCAACTAGGATGGTTGCGGGACCATACAATACTCTCAAGAAGAATCAGTTGTTTGTTCAGTACAAGAAATGTGACTTTTAGAAGGAAGAAGTCAAGTTCCTGGGACATATGGTGTCCAAGGAAGGAATCGATGTGGACCTTGCTAAGGTGACTGTAGTACATGACTAAGAGCAGCCCGGTTCGATTACTAAACTGAGGAGTTTCCTCGGACTTGCTGGTTACTATCGCTAAGGACTTTTCCAAGATAGTCAGACCGTTGTCTCAGCTCACTTGAAAAGATCTTAAGTTTGCCTGAAACGAGAAAGCAGAAGTAGCCTTTAGGAACTGAAGGACAAGCTGACGTCCGCCCCTGTGCTAGTATTGCCAGAGTAAGGGGTCAGATATACGATATACACCGACGCGTCTCGTGTTGGTTTGAGTTATGTTTTGATGCAGAAGGACAGAGTGATTGCCTATGCGTCGCGACAGTTGATGAAACATGAAGAAAACTACCCTACGCACGACCTGAAATTGGCAGCAGTTATCTTCGCATTAAAGCTCTGGAGACATTACCTCTACGGAGAGGAGTTCGAGCTCTTTTGCGACCATAAGAGCCTCAAGTACATATTCACGCAGAGGGACCTGAATATGAGGCAGCAGCGATCGATGGAAACCTTGAAAGACTTCAAGTTTGAAGTTTCCTACCATCCTAGTAAGGCTAAGCTTGTGGCAGATGCGTTGAGCCGTAAGAAGACAATAGATTTTGCGGCTCAGCTAATTGTAGAAGAATGGAACATGGTAGAATTTGTGCGAGACTTCGAACAGAAGCTTACAGTAGAGGAGTCATTAGAGAGCGTCGCACATATTCGTATTCAGCAACTCATTGATGACAGAATCATTGTGGCTCAGAAAGACGATGAACTATTGGCAAAGATGAGAGAGCGAGTCAGCGATAGTGAAGACTCTGAATGGAGAGTTGGTTCAGATGGGGGTTTACGTTATCGTGGCCGCCTTTGTGTCCCGAATCTCCATGACTTGAAGAAAGAAGTTCTTGAGGCCGCTCATAGTTTAAGGATGGCACTGCACCCTGGCAGTACGAAGATGTATAGAGACATGAAGTGTTCATACTGGTGGGACAACACGAAGGCCTACATAGCAGATTATGTATCCCGTTGTCTCACGAGCCAACAGGTCAAGTCCGAGCATCCCCGACCTCCTGGTTTACTTCACCCCATGCCTATAGCTGAATGAAAATGGGATTTCATATCTATGGATTTAATTTCTGGGTTATCAAGGACGAGGAAGGGACATGACTCCATTTGGCTGATTGTGGACCAATTGACGAAATCGGTTCACCTCTTCACAATTAGAGTTTCAAACTTGGCAGATGATTTGGCCAAGCTGTACATCAAGGAGATCGTACGACTGCATGGAGTGCCTATGGAGATTGTGTCGGATCGGGACACGATTCACGTCTATATTCTGGACTCGAATCCGAGAGGTAATGGGAGTGCAACTGAAGTTCAGTACCGCGTTCCACCCACAGACTCATGGGCAGACGGAACGGGTAAATTAGGTGTTAGAAGATATGTTGCGGGCGTGTGTGCTTGATTTCAAAGACAGCTAAGATGACTACCTTCCCTATGCAAAGTTCGCTTATAACAATAGCTTTCAAGCGAGCATTGGCATGGCTCCCTACAAAGCACTGTATGGGCATCCATGTCGAGCACCACATTGTTGGGCAGAAGTTGACAAGAAGAGCCTAATTGGCCCAGATTTAGTAGAGGCGACCTCAGAGAATATCGACATTATCAGGCGTTGACTTCTTGCAGCACAGAGCAAACAGAAAAGTTACGCCGATACCAGATGGAGATAGCTAGAGTTTGAGGTTGGGGACCATGTATTCCTTAAAGTTTCTCCAATGAAGGGAGTCCTTCGTTTTGGCAAGAAGGGGAAGCTTACGCCGAGATTCATTGGCCCATTCCAGATTCTAAATCGAGTGGGTGTAGTAGCGTACCGCCTTGCTTTGCTCACACCACTCGCAGGCGTGCACAACGTATTTCACGTATCAATGCTGAAGAATACGTTCCTGATCCTTCCCATATTATCAAATGGGAGCTAGTACAGTTGAGTGAAGATGCTACCTATGTACTGCAACCAACACGTATTCTTGATAGGAAGGAACAAGTGCTACACAGCAAAGTTATCCCACTTGTGAAGGTATTGTGGACTCACCACACAGAGGAGGAGGCTAATTGGGAAACAGAAGCCAAAGTCCGTAAGAATTACCCTCAGATTCTCGAGGAGTATGAAAAGGTACTAATTTCAAGAATGAAATTTTTCTTTAAGGGGGTTTAATTGTAATGTCTCGGAAAAATCTGTACAAAGACCTGAGTACCACCTCGGGTAGAAATCACTAAAGATCGAATTCTTTATAAATTAGACGAAAATTAATTAAGTACTAAACTAAAATAATCGGTAAATTAGCCTGAACCACTATCTATACGAACTGTAAGACCCAAAACCATCAAAATCACTAACTCAACATTACTTAAAAACCTAGGAGTAATCTCAAAACTCAGTTGCTCTCGGGAGCGCATTGAAACTTCGTATCGGACCTGGACCGCACGTCAAAAGTTCGATTACCGCGAAACTATAAGCTTATGACTGCCTTATTGGGTTTAACAACCTTCGAGGGAATTGAGCTTAAATAGTATCCAGAAACGCACAACTTGAGCCTTGAGTGAAGTGTGTGAGAAACGTGAATATCTTTAGTAAATTAACCTAAACTTAAGTAAATTGGACCATTCGCTTACAGGCGAAATTGAAGGTTTCAGGCCATCAGTTTCTAACCAAACTATACCGTTGGATCAGGGAAATTTTCCTACACATGTCAGTATACCTGTGGCCCTTATCAAGTGACGATGACCGTTGAACTGATACAGGTCCTCCACGGTCGATCCACTAATTCGACTGGACCAAAATCATAACCTGGCCTAGATCTATTGTCATGGAACTTACTCCATGACATAGACAGGTAATGGGCCTCCAGATGAGCCCCGTTCGTCAGAAACAGTCGCCTTTTAACTATACCCTAAGTATATCATGGCCTTGGGGTCATTGACACCACTTCTGAGCCTATATATATCCCTTAAACCACCACTCTCTCATTCCATATGAATTTCTCTAACCCTAGGAGAGAAGAGAGAAAAGAGGAGAAAAGTGTGAAGAACAGAGAGAGATCAGTAGATCGTTGCTGGGATTCACTCCCACTACACCACGTACTGAATCACCACCCCATCATTGCTACACTGTCGATTCTAACTTCTATTTGGGTAAGAAATCCTAACCATAATCTTGTTTTAGGAATCCAAATAGAAGAATCAGCGAAATAGCTAACCTATTTTGTGATTTAGGTCGTCGTTGTGTTGTAGACGGGGATGTAGTGTACAAACCGAGTTCGTAGAGGGTGTACCGACGAAAGGTGCAGACTATAAACGTTTCGGTTATGGTTTTCAAGGCTTTCAATGTTAGTAATGATTTATGTCTGACTTGATTGTTGCCATATGATCTTAGTTACGATATATTCGATTGATTATACATGTGTGTGAACTATGTGAATATAATATAATGCATTCCATGTGTTTGTTGAAATGTTTGAATGAATATGAAATTATGATTTGTGCTTACCATGATTATTGATGAGGGTCAAATATTGCATATCAGACCCTGATCATTACCAGATTTTATGTATATGATAATGCTTAATGGAGTATTTTAACTGTATTTTTGTTACAGGATGAAATCAGGAGCGTTGATTGAAAAATGATGTTAAAAGCGTGGATTTTACACTCCGAAGACACCAGACCAACGGGATGAAACTCAGAAGACCAATATTGAAGAATTTACATGCCAGGGACCCGAGGAAATCAAGCCGTTCATGTTAAAAGGGGCCCGAAACCGGTCCAGAATGCAAGATCACATGGTTCCCTCTATCTGATTGGCTCAAAACTTTATACATGGGATTAGGGACATAAATTAACCGTACATTTCAAATTTCAGCCCTCGGATCACTAGGGAAGTACCCCAACTGACAAATCAGCCCATAAACTGTTGATTCTGGGCCCACCTGATATCTGGAATTGGCTCAAATTTGGTCTCAGCGTCTTAAATGGGTAGACCAATCAGAGGCTCGGATCTGATTTCGTAAAAAAACATCATAGTGAGCCCCATGTGTGATGCATGTGCACCATGCACTCACATGCGAGCCGTGCACCGGACGGCTGAGGCGGTCAACACAAGCGCTGACCGACCCTCTCCCTCTCAAATTCAAAAACGGCACTTGCCGTTACAGCGTTAACGCTGTCCGATCGGACGTTCGAGTTGTGGGCCCCACCTATTGTCCATATCTACAATCCGGACCGTCCATTGGCTCTCTAAGGCCCATGTTACTAAGTCCTAGGTGACGATATTTGAAGAAACAAAGATAATGGAATCCTGGCCGTTTAAATAATGGACGGACAACAGAGTATAATATCATGTGGACCTCGTCAACAGAAGGTGAAAACTACATATTCCTGACCGAATTTTCCTCCTCCATCCAATGGACGGAGTGGATTTCCCAAAATAACTACAAAATGGGCCCCACTATTGTCACAGCAAAAAAAGATCCGCGTTAGCGTCAGCGAAGGGACCGACCGCTGGTCCATTTTGCGAACGGCAGTGGGCCCCACACATGGCCCGTACGGCCAATCCGAGCCGTTCATCGTGTAGAGGGCTTCGAGAGCTTTAAAACCATGCTGATATTTCACTCCCATGCGTACACATGTGCATGATACAGAGGCCACAAAAGGGCTGCCCTGCAACGTTCAAAACTGATCTCTTCGTGATTTCTTCTCTGGGCCGCATCAATGGACATTCAAAACCACCCATTCTTGACTGAAATTTCGTTCTGAATCCAATGGACGGGGTGGATTTTACAGAAAATATTTCTGTGGGGCCCACCGATCATGGCTACAAAAATTTGCACTCCATGTCCTGTTACAACTCTGCCACTGACTCCAGCCTTCCAGCAGCTATAAAAGAGGAGTGATGGGCGTGGGAAAGGCATTCAGAAATTGGGGGAGCAGATCCAGAGCTCAGTTGGAAGGAAAAGAAGAAATAAGAAAGAAGAAAAGAGAAGAAAGAGAGAGATAGAGAAATTGGTTTGATGTTCTTTTATGAATTTTATTTATCCATCTGTTTAATGGATTTTATGGGTAACTAATCTCTCAGCTAGGGCTGAGATGAAACCCCTAATTTGAACATCCATTGTTCTATGTTGATTTTACTTCAATTAGATTGATTTGTTTCTTTCCCTAGTGTGCTTGATTGTTTTAAATTCTATACTTGTCCATCTATGAACTTTGATCAGAGTCTATGCATGGATGTGGCCTGGATGCTTATGATAGGTACTTGTGTCTGATTATGAACAGGTTCCTATAGAGGAAGAGACAGGGTGCTTTAATGAACGGTATATTCCATGTGCCCGACAAAGGACATGGGATATGTTCTTCATGGCATTGCTTGAAGGAATTAGACAATCTGTATGCCCGATTAAGGACACAGATTGTGCTTTCTCTAGATAAGTTAGATCAATCTAAATTAAGGTGAATTAACAGACAAAACAAAGGTTAGGATAATTAAGGGTGGATTCGAAAGTCCTAGTGCTCTCTCTGATTGAATTTTCTTCCCTGTTCTCAATTGTTTTTTATAGATTTGTGTTAGTAAATTGCTCCATTATTTGTTGAATTAGTTAAGAAGAATTGTGAATTTGAATCGTGACGACCAGTCCTCGTGGGATTCGACCTCGATCTTACCGAGTTTATTACTACATCACAACCCTATACTTGGGGAGTGAACAATTATCAATTGAGAATACATGTTTGTTGTATGTATGACAACTCCTTTGTGAAAGGATTTGCCATAATATATACTATAACTAAGGTAGTTCATGTATGTAGTAAAGTGTCGTCTAAGTGTTTGACAAAATGTTTGAATGAGAAATTGCTTGACGAATTGTATTTAATAAAGGTGTTAAGTTAAGATTCTCAACTACCTTACCAATATCTATATTTTCCTTCATGTAATCTATATTGCTACTACGTGATTTATGTAGAAAATGCATATGTATAATAACAAGTTCAATGTGTTTGATAAAATGCTCAAATGATTACGTATTTGTATTTGTTGTTAAATACTGTTATGATTATCACATGTGACTATCTGCATTTGAGTATGATTGGGACTACTACGTAGTCCAGGCAATCGGTAACGGTTCCCGATTGAGTGGCCGAACTAGTCTCGCCACGTTTGATACGTTCGATGAATCCGAGTCATACAGTGATTGTCGACAGTGGTTAGGCCACGTGGAGTGCTCACGCGCTCTATGTCGATCAATTCAACGTACACTCGTACCAACCGAACTTATCAAATAACCCGATTGGCCTATCGTATGTTTAACTTGTATGGACACTACTACTTGAATTTAAGGTACCACTTACCAATGTAAAGCCCGTTTCAACCATGGTACCACGATCTGCTAAGACTCATGAGCTGGGCATGGTGGTATGGGACACCGTGGTCGATCTTTCGGCCTATGCTGGGGTGACGAGCCTCCCCGTAGTGTCCAGTGAGTAACCCAAACTCGTGAGCCGAAAACGGTGGTATGGGACACTGTTTCGAGCTGTTGGCCTACGTTCAGGTGATGAGCCTCCCGTAGTGACCTCGAGTATAAATTAGGCCTACGCTGAGGTGATGAGCCTCCCATAGCGACCTCGAGTGCAAACTCGTAAACTTGCTTATCCACTATTTTTCATTAGGGGTGATGCCCTTGCCAATCGTATGTGAACAACTAGGACTGACGACCCTAGATGGATCTCTGTTTGGATTAATGATATAAAGTGAGGTACCTTAGCTTCCCGAATCTGCTGTATGCGTAGGCCTAATCAAGTACTCGGCTAACACGATCATGCACCGCACTACATGTGCTTTGGCGAGGAAGGCATAGTGGGAGTAGCATGTGCGACCGTGAGATGGTGTCGCTGAGGGAGTGCAGGCGAGGGCATGCATCATTACCACATATCATCCTTGCATTAACCAGAGTACTTAGGAAACGCTTGTTGTATTGTTTTATCATTACTGCTTGACTAAATTGATAACATGTTAACCTTTGCCTTATAGTACCACTGAGTTGATCACTCACTCCCACTCTAGAACGGTGTTTTAAAACACTAACCAGACTTTGATTTAGATGCAGGTTATGATGAGGCTTACGTGACGGAGCCGATCTTCTTTAACGAGGAGGAGTTCTCCTATGTGCAACTCTCAGGCGAGTCTATATAGACCTAGAGTTGCGTCGCTGGGATTACAGGATTATGGATTAGTTGAACATTTACGCTTGATATTTTGTAAATTTTGGAACCGTACATGTATTTATTTAGCCTGGTAACATACTCATACTTTAGGGATTGATAAATACTTACATACTTTGTATATTTAACTCAGTCTTCTGCTTGCCTAATTTAATTATTTCTGGAGTATGATATGTTGATTTAGTGTAATCCTACTCATGTTTAATGCACTAATATGGACAACATTTAATCATCATTATCTATGGTGCATAAGTGATGCGTTGGAACTCAGGAGTTGAGCTTTGCTCGACCCCCGATTTTCGAGGCGTTACAGGTGGGGTGGTATAAGGGCTATATATAGGCCCAGAAGTGATGCAAATGGTCCCAGAGCCACTATATACATGGTTTATATCCTTTGGGCAGCTATTTTTAACAAACAGGGCTCATAGGGAGGTCCACTACTCATACACGTTGTAGGGTAAGTTTCCTAACAATGGATCTATGCCAGGATATGATTTCGGTGCGATCGGATAAGCAGATAGACTGTGGGGGACCTGTGTCAGATCAACAGTCATACTTATTCGATTGGGGCCACAAGTATACTAATACGTGCAGGGAAATTTCATTTTCCCATGGGTGAAGTTTGGTCAGAAATTGGCGGTCCGAATCCTCAATTTCATGCGTGAGCGAATGGCCCAATTCACTTAAGTTTCATTACATTTTCTAAAGATATTCGCGTTTCTCACACACTTCACTCAGGGCTCTAGTTGTGTGTTTCTGGATACTATCTGGGCTTGATTCCCATGATGGTTGTCAAGCCCAGTAGGACGGACATAATCCTATAGTTTCGCGGTCATCGAACTCTCAACGTGCGGTCCAAGTCCGATATAGAGTTCCAATGTACTCCTGAGAGCGACAGGCTCTTGGGATTTCTCATAGGTCTTTATGTAGTGTGAGTCTGTGGTATTAATGGTTTTAGGCCTTCCTGTTTGTGAAAACGATGGCCCAAGCTAAATCCACTTGATTATTTAGTTTAGTACTTAATTAATTTATGTCTAAATTATGACAGAATACAGTCCTTAGGTGGTTCTGCCTGAGGTGGTACTCGGGTCTTTGTACGGATTTTTCCGAGACGTTACATTAATACTCGTATTAAATACCAATCATCAACAATTTCTCGTTCAGACAATTCATCAAATACTTGGATTACACTTCACTAAATACATAGACTAGGTTAGTTACAACATATATTTTAGCAATTCCTTATATGGAGAGATCAGCATGCATATGACAATAATGAATCCTATATCAGTAATCATGGCAAGTACAATTCATGTTTAAATACTCATTCAAAAATTTCAACAAACACATGGGATGCACCTTTTGCTCAACACAGTTCATACATGTATATTATACCGAAATTGGCGTATCTACGACAATACGGCAGCAATTAAGTCAAGTATAAATCATTAGCTGACATTGAAAGCATTGATAACCGTAACCTAAGCGTTTATAGTCCGCACCTTTCGTCGAGATGCTTCACTCGAACTTGGTTCAAACTCTATGTTTCTGAAAATGGAACGTCGGGCACTTGAATGACGAAATAGGTTAGCTAGATTGATGAACAATCAACCTGAATTTCTACAACGATATTAGGGCTAGGTTTTCTTACCCAAAATCGTAACCGGAAGAGGTTGTGTAGCGTAATAGGACGGAGATTTGGTGCGTGGAATCGTGGAAAAGGATTCCTGCAGCAATCTCCCAAAATCCTTCTTCTCTCTTTCCTCTTTTCTCTTCTTTTCTTTCCTCTCTCCCTTAGGGTTTGGTGAAATTCGTATATGAGAGAGATGGGGTGAAATAAAGGCTATTTATAAGCCCAGAAGTGATGCAAATGGCCCCAGGGCCACTATATACATGGTTCATACCCTTTTGGCGACTGTTTTTGACAATAGGGCTCATAGGGAGGCCCACTACCCACTTACGTCATAGAGTATATTCCCTGTCAATGGATCTATGTCAGGACATGATTTCAGCGCGATCAGATGAGCAGATTGACCGTGGGGAGTCTGTATCAGATCAACGGCCGTATTACTCAATCGGGGCCACAGTTATACGGATATGTGCAGGGAAATTTCTTTTCCCCATGGGCAAAGTTTGGTTAGAAACTGATGGTCCGAAATCCTCAATTTCGCGTGAGAGTGAACGGCCCAATTCACTTAAGTTTTGGTTCATTTTCTAAAGGTATTCGCGCTTCTCACACACTTCACTCTTGGCTCAAGTTGTACGTCTCTGGACACTATCTGGGCTTGATTCCCGCGATGGTTGTCAAGCCCAGCAGGACGAACATAGTCCTATAGTTTCGCGGACATAGGACCCTCGATATGCAATTCAGGTCCGATACGGGGTTTCAATGTACTCCCGAGAGCGACAGGCTCTTGGGATTTCTCCTAGGTCTTTAAGTGACGTTGAGCCCACGGTATAAATGGTTTTAGGCCTTCTCATTTGTGGAAATGGTGGCCCAAGCTTAATCCACTGATTATTTAGTTTAGTACTTAACTAATTTTTGCCTAAATTATTCGACAGGATGTGGTCCTTGGGCAATCCTGTCAGAGGTGGTACTCGGGTCCTTGTACGGATTTTTCCGAAGCATTACATTTTTTTTTAAAATACGAATTTTGAATTTTCTTTTGTCAAAATCTCAATTTTTTTCCAAAATCTTTTCTTTTTTCAAACTTGACCATTTATTCAAACTTTTTAAAATTTTCAACATGCCAATTTTTTTTTCGAAAGCACCGTTTTCTTTTCACCTTTTCAGTTTTCTTTTTCAAAATGACAATTTTTTGGCAAAATCTTGGTGTTTTTTTAAATTACTATTTTTTGTTTTTCGAAATCTTAATTTTTCTTGAACATTTTCAATTTTTTTTAAAATCACAATTTTTTTTAAACATCTCAATTTTCCTTTTCAAAATGTCGAATTTTTTTTTCTCAAAATATCAATTTTTAATCTCATTTTTTCTTCAAAATTTCTATTCTTTTGAACTTCTCCATATTCCCTTGTAAAATATATATTTTTTTCGAACTCGTCAATTCTTATCAAAAAAATTCAAAATCTCTATTTCTTTTTCAAAAAATATATATTTTTTCGAAGTTGTGAAAATTTTCACAATTTTTTCATCTTTTCACTTTTCTTTCTTAAAATATAATTTTTTGTTAAATCTACTTTTGAAAATTATCAACTTTATTCGAACTTCTTTTTTTTTTTTAAATCAAGATTTTTATTAAATCACGATTTTTTTTTACAAAATCTCAATTTTTCTCAAACATTGTTAATTGTTTTTTCAAACTTCTCAACTATTTTTTTCAAAATCATTAACTAAAAATCTTCTCAATTTTCTTTTTCAAAATGTCAATTATTTAAAAAATCTTGATTTTTTTTTTAATCTCAATTTTTTTCGAACGTCATTTTCTAAAATATCAATTTCTAATAAAATACTATGTATAGTGGGATTTTTCTTGTGATATTGCAAAGCATTTAAATATCAGTTTTAAAGCAAAAAAAAAAAAGTAATAAAAATTATTAATGATTTCCACCTAATTGATATATAAACAAAAAAAAATGATGCATTCAATCAATTTGTACAAAAATAATCTTATATACAATTAAACCCCTAAAATCTATTAAAAAACACTTAAGACTAAAATAAAACACAATTTCCCACCATATTTTACAAAAAAAAAAAAAAAAAAAAAGAAGTGCTATTGGTAAGGGCAAAAGTCAATTTACGATGGATAATGATCTCTCACAAAAGCAAATAAAATCCTTCGCTACATGATTAAAAGTTGGTTTTTGGGCGGTACTTTGTGACGGGCTAAAATTTGTCACAAAATCTTAATATGCGACGAAAGAAATCCGTCGCAAATGTCATTTTAGAGATGGATTTTAGTTCGCCGCTAACTCCCGTCACTTTTAGTAGCGCTATGGACCTTTTGATTTTCGTTTGTTGTTAAAACAAGCCTCGCAAAATCTGTCACAAATTTGTGATTTTGACGTAGTGTATCATATAACTACTGCCTATTGGAGAGCTCTCTAACATTACACAAGACAACATGATCTAAGAAAAATGTGCCACGAGCAGTGCTAGGTAGCTCCGCAACTAATTGAGAAGCACTCTCTAGTCTTGCTAGCGCACACCTTATGCAAGTGATCATTCCCCCCTAACAATCTCTTAAAGATACCAAAATTTTCCTATACTACTATAAAGAGGAGTTTTAAGGCATTTTAGAATTGAATTTATATCATGTGGTATTGAATTGTTTAATGAATTCTGGTCAAGATTTGTTTGAGGCTTGGCGGCCATCTTGAGAAGATTGCTATCTTGACAGAGATATAATTTAAGAAAATATAGCAAAAGAAACAATGTGAAGTTCAAACATTTGTATTGGTTCCCCAGCTGGTACTTGCACTGAGAACTGCTACCTCCTCAAGTAACCATGTTATGCACTGACAATTTTTCGATGAGTTTACAATCAATTTTCGTGGAAATTTTCCCAGTAGTTCATCACCTCTCTCTATCTGGAAAGTCGACACCTTGATGGCATTGCACTTTGGTAATTTACTTATGAATTAATTAGCAATTATCATGAAGCATATGGCCTACTTTTACAATTAGTTAATACGTAGAGTAGATAACTATATGTGTATGTGTGTGTATATAAGTGTCACTTTACTTTCTACACCCATACCTGGCTACGGAGCTTAGGCCTGATTTTTTGGCAATAGAACTAACAATTATTATCGAACATATCAAAAGCACTAGTTATCTCACACACGAGTTCCATTTCAGCACAGCTGCTTGCGTGTGGATGTCAAGGCTCCACACGTATTCAGAATTAACAAACATCTTCATTATATCTTTGTTAAAATCCTTCAGCTCTAGTCATCAAGTTTTATATATCCAAGGCATCCCAACTAATCATTAAAATTAAACTTACATCATTGTGATTAGTTGGTATGATAGCTTTTTAACTTGGTGACTCGGATCAACTCGTTCATGAGTCGAGTCAAGAGTCGCTGGAGTGAAGAGTTTACTTGTCTCAGTTAGGCCAAGTGGTTCATACTTGGAGGGTGAATTTGTTAGGAATTGGGTTGCGGAATCACACAAATATGGATCTAGGATAACAATCCAATGGCACCAAGCAAACACAAGAGAACACAGATTTAACGTGAAAAACCCTTTCAGGAAAAAACCATGGCACAAAGCAACAAAATTCCACTATGAAAATAGAAATTACAAAGAGAAAGGACTTACCCGATTTGAACAACCTCAAATCTCACCCTTGCTACACCCTTTAGAAACCCTAAAACCCTTTTAAGAACCCTTGGAATGCTTTAGAAAGCCTTAGCATAGCTTAGAATGGCCCTAGGGACTCCTATTTATAGATGGGGAAACCTCACTTACGCACCTCCCTAGAAACCGCCTCAAATTTAAGCAGTCTGTATACAAACCGGGCACTGTCGGCGTAACCCTCGACTAGTCGAGCTAGGGTTTCGACTAGTCGAGCTTATCCCTCAACTGGTCGAGCATCCCGAAAATCTCAAATACATCGTTGTTGGACTTCGAGTTGAACTGTCTTCGACCAATCGAAAGGACCTTCGACTAGTCGAGCCAGTCCTTCAACTGGTCGAGCATCTCGGTGAACCAAGATTTAAGACATCTGTTTTACAACAATCTCCACCATTTCTTCAATCTTTAACCGTGTATTTTTTTTTACCTCTTCTCTTATCTCTGCATCGCATCATAGCTTTAATCAACGCTTCTCGTGTACACTCCGTCCTTCTTTTACATCATCACCAAGCCTAAAGAAGTCACACAGAACTTGAACTTCTTTGAAGGAACGATCTTGGTGATCATGTCTTCCAGATTCACGCTGGTGTGACTCTTCTCCAGAGTTACACCTCCTTCCTCAAGCACCTGTTGGATAACATGGACATCCAACTAATTGCTCCACCCACTAGTACAAACGAATAACCTGAAGTCGACTGTAACACCTCGTACTTTCTAGTACTCGGGTGTTACCTTGTAACCTAATATAAATACAAACCTAGCCTATTTGAACATTTACCTTCATTATACCCTAAATTGACCATTAAGAGTAATCTTCATCCAAAGATTTCGCCATCTGATCGTTAATTTGGGAGATCCACCATAGATCTTCATCTCAGTAGTTACAAAGTCTTGTGAGCCACTCAAATAGCAAAATTTAAGGCGACCAGATTGTTATCCTTAAAAAAAAAAAAAAAAATCTAAATGATCAAATAGAAATTAAGTGGTAGGTTGGGACTTATTTAATGAAGGTTGATAACATAGGTTATTTGCATTGTCGCATCCAACTGTCAATCTGAAATAAAATAAAATAAAGTAAGTGTAATAAATAAATAAGGTTGAAAAAGCCTATAATAGGACTCCTACAGACAGAACCATCCTATTTGAATGTAAATATTTAATGATTAAAAATAAAATAATAATACATTTAAAAAAAAAAATAATAATGTTATTAAGAATATTGTAACAAAAATATTTAAAATTATAAATGCATATTAGACCATCTTATCGTTAATCCAACCGAGACTTCCATCTAAGTGGGCCCTAGAACCTTTCTACCATTGACAAATAATCTGATCATCGGATCGACATGATTGACACTTCAAGACCACAAGTTTTGATTGATATGGCCCACCCAAACTTTAGATCTATCGTATCTTGAGTTAGAGGTCCTTATTGGACATGTAACATCAAATGGTCGGAGTGGATTGGAGCAAACATCATGGTGGACCCCCACGTTAGTGTGCGTGTGCATCAGGGGCAGTGCACCTGCGGTGCACTGGACCATCAACACGGTCTAACGGGTATTGACCCGTGTTTTTGCTAAAAAGAGAGATTTTTCTCTCTTTCGTGACCTTGCACCAGCGACGGACAACCGTCGACTGTTTTGATCAGTGACCACTTTCCATGATCCAAACCATCCATATTGTAGGGGACCCGAAGCTGATCAAAACCATGGTCGATCCACCGTTGGATTGCACGCACGTGCACACGATGTCAGCCTCAAATCAAGCCATAAACACACCCATTTCCAAAAATGGAAATCTGTTGTTGCCACGAGGGCGATCTGCATGCTCCCTCCATTTCTAATCCCAGTCGTTCATCTTAGGGCAATCCTAGCCCTACAAACTAGGTCTTCTATTTAAAAGAAAAGAGGAGGAGAGAGAACCAGCTGTTTTTCTCTTTCTCTGAAACCCACCGAGCAAACCTCCATAGAGCTTCAAACTCGCCATTCCACAAGCTCCTCTACGACTGTCCAAATCATTTGGCACCGTCAGATTGAAGGAAGAGGCTTCAGAATCAAACCCGCCATTGGAGCTGCCTCTTTCTTCTCCGTTCGAGCCGCGACGAGTCACAGCAAGTTGGGGCGAGATCGGTCGGGTTAAAACTCCTGTTGGCAGCAGTTGATTGGGAGAGGAGAAAGAAGACATAGAGGGAGAGTCGGTGTGTGGGCGTTGCCGCACCAGCTGGGTCGGGTATGAGTTGCTGCCTGGCTCGACCGAGCTCGAGTCAGGTCAGGTGAAGGTGAGGTTCAGACTCATCTCTGAGGAAAAGCAGAGGAAGAGAATGAGGGAGAAAAACAGAAGAAAGAAAGAGAGAGGGAGCAAGAGAAAGAAGATAAAAGGAGAAAGAGATTGGAGAGAGAGAGAGAGAGAGAGAGAGAGAGAGAGAGAGAGCATGTCTGTGCGTCACACCAGCTTGACTTGGTCGGGTTGTGGGGTGGTGTTGCTGGCCCTTGCAGCAAACGAAATGAAGAAAGGAAGAAGCAGGTGGAAGAGGAAGAAATAGAGAGTATGTGGGAGTGCGCTGGTTTGTTACACCAACTCGGTTCGAGTCGAGTCGACTCTGCCGAAACTGAGTTCGGCTGATTCGAGTCAAGCTTGGTTCTGTACCTGGCTAGAGTTCCAGCAAGGTGAGAGTAGAAGAAAGGAAGATGAAGGAAAGGAGGAAGGATGGAGAAGAAAGAGAAACGAGGGAGAGAAAGGGAATCAAGTCGAGTGGGCTGCCTTGGTTTGGTTTGAGTCACGGTCGAGCCGAGTCGCTGGACTACTTTAACTCACTGAGTTGAGCATGTTTCGGGACCTGCTTGGGTTCAAACGTGTGACTGGACATTTTAGCAGAGAAGGGAAGAAGAAAGAGAAGAAACAAGGAGTGTAAGAAGAAGAAGAAAGCAATGTACTATCGAGTCAGATTCGAGTTTAGCCGAGTCGACTCAGTGACTGCCAAGTTCGATCAGGTTGGGTTAGGCTGGGTCCAGATCTACGTGCTGGGCAAGGGATTCATCTGTGAAGTTTAAGCTTGGGCCCAAGAGAAGTGGGCTTGATGTTTAAGCTTGTTGATTGAGTTGAGGTTGTGTTGAAAACGAGTCGACTCAGATTCGAGGTAAGTTAAAATCTAAATCTCAAATTAGACTATTAATTAGAGTAAAGTTCACGACTAATAAAGGGCCATTAAATGCAAATTTTATTAGTGTTGCTGGGATATATTTTCCTAATTAGGCTTTATGTAAATTCATATTATTCGCCCAAATTAATGTCAGGTGCCTATCAATCAAGTTGGTTGCATCTTGAGGACTTCAGTTCGTCATATATTCCCACATTTAGAGTTTATTCGATTCAAGGGAACCTCTATTGAAAGGTGAGGATCACCCTTTAAGCTTTTCTACATCTTGATAGTCGGCATAGCTTGCTTGCTTAATCTCTTGCCTAAAATAATACTTAGTGAAAGTGTTGATAAATGTTAGTTCTAATTTAGTAATTCTTTATAATGACTGATGGTTAGATTTATATTCAATTACGAACATGCAATAGGTCTCAAATATTCCTCTTTACATGTGTAATTACTTTTGACAATGTGTTTGACTTGTTATGCCACTTGCGGTTATTTCATGATGTTCGCGGAAGTCCTTGAACTAGTGGCCTTTCTGTCAAATAGATTAAATGGAATTTCCTTGTCGTGGACTTACCACATTGTGTATCATTTGTGCCTACATGGCTTTTGGGGAATATTCCCTTTTTAATCACACCATTAGGTGGAATATTTGGCCCTCGCGGCTTTTATGGAATACTTGCCCTTTTGCGGCGTTAATGGATTATTTTGTACAACCTTGCCATGATAAGTTCCACTTATTAGACTACAATTGGCCACTAGTTGGAGGGGTTACCCTCAAAACATTATATTTGTTAGCCTCATGAGACAAGGATGGTGGAATGGGACACTATGCCTGAGTTGTCGGCCTATGCTGGGTGACCAACCCCCCATAGTGACCTTTGAGCTTTTCTAAAATTGATTGTTTGAATTTGGAATAATAATGGTTGGGCTAATCATGCATTTTCATGGCACATATTATGGTCTTTTCCGGGGGGTTAGTTCTCCTTGGGCGTACCTTTGCGTATTTTTCCGGGTGACTAATCCTCCTTGGGCGGTCTATGTATTATTACGGTCTTTTCCAGGTGGTTAGTTCTCCTTGGGCGTACTTTTGCGTATTTTTCCGGGTGACTAATCCTCATTGGACAATCTATGTATTATTATGGTATTTTCCGGGTGGTTAGTTCTCCTTGGGCGTACCTTTGTGTACTTTTCCGGGTGACTAGTCCTCCTTAGGCGATCTATATATCGTAGTTTTTTTCGGGTGGCTAGTTCTCCTCGGGCGTACCTTTGGATATTTTCCAGGTGGCTAGTTTTCCTTGGGTGACTGTTTACCAGTTGGATGTGCATCCCCAGGTCTGTGAGCATATGCATGCATCCATGCATTTAAACAAGATTATCTTGTGTGATTTATCTAATGAATGAGTATCTGATGAACCTTATCTGATTTCTATGATAATCATTCTGTAATATTTGTTATACTATGTCTCTGATAACTATGCTTAATTATCTTGATGAAACGATAAATCTTGGGGGTTATACCTTACTGGATAGCCATTGACGCTATCGAACCGTACTCAATGTGCAGGAGACACGGATGATGTGTACGCTGGTGCTCAGGAGGAATGGGAGGAGCCAGATGATCTTGCGACTCTTCATTCCTGATTTTATTTGTATTTAATTTATACCGTTATGTTTGTAAAGGTTAATACATTGGTTTGTATAAGTTTTTAGGTAACCACTTGAAACATTGGTTATTTATATTTGGACTCACTCTAATATCTGATTTATTTCCATCCCACTATATTACTAACTCTGATATAAAAAAAATGTACATGGAATTTGGGTGTTTTCAGAGGTTAACGCTCGGGTTTTTGGAAAACGAGTAATGTACTCGGGTTCCGGGAACCGGGGTGTTACATCGACTTTCTGGAATCCACACCACCTACTTAATTTGAATCCACATACCTAACCAACTTTGTCCTTGTCTTCCCAAAAGTAAAGATGTAGTCTTCTCACCATCTCACCGCTACGTAATATTACTAGCTGGGGTATTTGCTCACAACACTGATAGCCTGTGAAACAACCAGTCTAATACAGACCATGGCATGCACTGCCAAACGCATTTGAATAAGGTTCATAAGACATATCCTGCTTTTTCTCATCTGTTTTGGGACATGTCTTGAGGAAAACTTGAGGAGATACGCATAGGAAATGCTCATTAGCTTTGCCTGGTCCATCACATACTTGATCAATAACTACCCAAGGTATTCTACCTGTGATTACCAAAACTTGCTCCTCTTTCAGTCTCAATACTGAAAACCATCTTTGCAGCCCCCTGATCCTTCATCCTGAATGTCCCACTTAACCGAGTTTTCAGTACATTGATTTCAGACATGTCATAATTGGCGATATACATGTCATCAACATACAATACCTGACTCACCATAAAGGAATCAAATATTATACCACTGCCTAGGCGACAGGTCGTGCAACGACCTCCTACAAACTTTTTTCTCAACCCCTTTAAACTTCGAACCGCTCTGGTTACTTCATGTAGATCTGCTCTTCCAATTTTCCGTGCAGAAGTGCAGACTCCACATCCATCCTTTCCAGCTCAAGAACGCATTGGCCAACCAGCACCAATACAATTCTTATAGACACTTGTTATACCATTGTCGTGAATAGCTCTGAGAAGCTAATCCTCTCTCTAAGCATGACCCTTCGCTACCAACCTCTCTCTATATCTATGTTGTATCCTCCTGAAGATCCACCTGCATCCAATTGCTTTTCGGCTCACTAGAAGATCCACCAGATCCCATGTGTCGATCTGGTACAACGAGTCCATCACATCGCCCATAGTCACCTTCCACTTCTCAGCACCAGGCTCACTTAGAGCCATCTGAATAGAAGACAGATCCCCTGCGATATTGGAGTCGTCCATCTACCTCGCCGATATCCTGCGATTATGTCGTTTAATTCTTCTCACAGGTGGCTTCTCCACCTGCTCTGTATCCATGTCCGTGCGTCTCAGCCTTCATATCCTACCTGCTCATGTGGCCATGCCCAACATGCCACACGCGTGCAGAAGTGGAATCCGCTATAGCCACTGTAGCTCCACCTTTTGAAGTGCTCTCGATCAACTTGTACATGACCGAGTCGTTATACTTTCATGATTACCTGTGCCCCCTTAAATACTTTAAGAACACCATCAATACTTGTGAACACGCACCTTATAGCCTTGAGTGCACCGAGAAAAATCAAGCTCTTCTTCATATCAAGAACATGCCTCACCCCAGTTAGGGTACGCTCTGTCCCATCAAACATCTTGATACGCACCGTACCAACAGCCACAACATTACAGGCACTGTTATTGCCCATAAATACTTGTCCAACATCGCACTCCATGTAGTTGGTGAACCAACTCTGATGAGGAGTCATATGAAAAGATGCCCCTGTGTCTAGAATCCACTCGCCCTTACAATCATCGTATGGGCATCTGATCGTAGACACAGACATCACCATGACATCCACTCGTTCCATCTGACATAGCAGCATTAGCATCCCTGTATTTTTTTTACACACCCACACACTCATGCCTTAGTGGGATTTCACCACCTATGGATACTCGAACCCTTGACTGGGTGTTGAAACTCCTGAGAGTCTACCACCAGAGCAAGAATAAGGATCCCATTGGCCTCCCCGTATGAAGCCTCAGATTCTTCTCTCTTAGATTTAAGACTTGTATAATCCTTCTTCATATGTCCTTCCATCCCACAATTGTAGCACTTTAACTTTCCTTTACCCTTGCCATTGGATTTGGATCTTGACCTCAAAGACTCCGTATCTTGCTCAAAATTTCTACCCCTCATAAACAGTGCGTCAGAAGATATCCCCATGTCGCCGTTTAGCTTTCTCATGGCCTTCCCTTAAAGGGCTGAGATAACGGTGTTAACACTCAGGGTTTTATTCGTAGTGCACATTGTGTCTTTGAATGACTCATACGATACCGGAAGAGAATTCAGCAACATACATGCTTGTTCCTCATCTTTCATCACTTCCTCCATATGCAGCAATTTGCAAACCAACTTATTAAAGTTGCTGATGTAAGCCTCCAGATCTCCACCCCTCTGCCATCTTGAAGTTATATCACTGACGTTTCAAGTGTATATGATTTTCAGAGGATTTTTTCGCATAGACATCCTCTAACTTCACCCATAACTTAGCTGCAGTTTTCTCCCTCATGACATTGTAGTGAACCTCATCCTTGAGACATATAAGGTTCGAGGATAACTCCTTATCAAGAGTATTCCAATCATCATCAACCATAGTAAACTTTAGCTCCTCAAGAGCATCATCTTCGCCTTGCTTGATTAAGGAACTGATCATCTTGATCTTCCATAACTCAAAGATATTTTTCTCTGAGCACTTCTCAATATCATACCTAGTGCTTATCCCTCAAATTCATATATGTGCCCCAACGGTTGCTCTAATACCACTTGTTGGGATTTGTGCTGCAGAATCACACAGATATGGATCTAAGATAGCAATCCAATGGCACCAAGCAAACACAAGAGAACACACAGATTTAACGTGGAAAACCCTTTCGGGAAAAAAAACCATGACACAAAACGACAAAATTCCATTATGAAAATAGAAATTACAAAGAGAATGGACTTACCCGATTCAAACAACCTTGAGTCTCACACTTGCTACAACCTTTTAGAAATCCTAAAACCCTTTTAAGAACCCTTGGAATACCTTTAGAAAACCTTACCATACCTTAGAATGGCCCTAAGGACTCCTATTTATAGATGGAGAAATCTCACTTATGCACCTCCGTAAAAACCACCTCAAATTTACGCAATCCATGCACAAACCGCACACCATATGCGCAACCCTCAACTAGTTGATCAAAGGCTTCGACTGGTCGAAGGACTCCTTCGGCTGGTCGAGCCTATCCCTCGACTGGTCGAGCATCCCAAAAATCCCAGACACATCGTTGCTGGACTTCGAGTCGATCTGTCTTCGACCAGTCGAAGGAACCTTCAACTAGTCGAGCCAGTCCTTTGACTGGTCGAGCATCTTGGTGAACCAAGATTTAAGACATTTGTTTTACAACAGAATTGTGGTACAAAACTGAATCAGACTTAATTGAGTCTGACTACACTCGGGCTTGACATAAAACTTGAGTCCCGAACTGATGTAGAGAAGGTCACGGATACTTTCATGTCCAAGATGGACCAAAGAAGGCCAGATCAGAGGCGAAAGTCACAAGGATTGTCAAAACCCTAAAACAGGCATATCGTGCAAACCGGAAGGAGTTATTCGACGTACCATATATGATTTTGGGATAGGAGAAGCTACTTTAGCCAACCAACTCTGCTTTTCTTGGTTACCCGATCCAGATTTGCAAGATTCCATCAGAGCAACGGTCTAAATTCCTTTTTAATTTCATTTTTACTATTTATAGTAAGTTTTAATTCGAGCACAACTCTTGATACTTTGAGCTTTAGGAATCATGTCCAATATGAAAAGGGCTTTTAAAAATTAGGAGAATAAAGTGGTTAGGCCAAATTAGACACCTACTATTTTTGGACGAAAACTATTAGTTCTATAAAAAATCACGATCTTCTAGAAATAGTAAGTTTAGTATTTATAGTAAGTCACATTTTTAGGGAGTGAGTTGGAGTTTACTTCTGAAACTTATTCCTAGGTTTAAGATTATTATTTAAAGGGTTGTAATTTCATTTTTATCATCAATTAATCTATTTTTGAATTTATTAGACTATTTTTCTATTTTTCCTCATGAATTCGATGAATCTCTCCCATACGCCAAATTTACGAATTTACGACAAAATTGGTTCGTCACAAAAAAGGTTTTGTTTAACGACGGACTTAGTCCATTGCTAACGGAAAAGGTCCGTCACCCCCGACTCTCTTACGGAAATTTTGGTGGTAAAAATTGGCGGGAATTAGCGACGGACCAATATCCGTCGCTAAAATTACATTTGAGATGGATTTGATCCGTCATAAAGTTGCGACGGATTTAGTCCGTCACAAATTAAGATTTTGCGACGGATTTTGGTTCGTCGTAAAGTACCGCCCCTAACAACGGATTTTATTTGTGTTTGCGACGGTTCATAGTCCGTCGTAAATTGAATTTGCACCCTATTTTTTTCTTTATAGAATATGGTAGTAAATTTCATTATTATAGTCTAAAAAAGTGTTTTTAATAGAATTGCAGTGCCTTAATTGTATTTATTTGTATATAAGATTTTTTTTTTTGTATCAATTAATTGAATGTAACGTTGTTTTTTTTTTTTTTTTTTTTTTTTGGTATATCAATTTGTGGAAACTATTATTATTATTATTATTGCTTTAAAAATGATATTTAAATGCATTGAAATATCACTCAAAAAATCCCACTATACATCCTTTGTATTTTAAGAAATAAAGTTCGAAAAAATTTTCGATTAAAGAGATTCAATATTTTGATATATAATTGACATTTTGAAAAAGAAAATTGAGGTTTAAAAAAATTATGATTTTGAAAGCACTCATTAAGAAAATTTCAAAAAAAAAAAAAAAAAAAAACAATTAACAATGTTTGAGAAAAATTGAGATTTTGAAAAAAAAAAAAAACTGTGATTTAATAAAAAAAAAAATCAAGATTTTGAAAAGAAAAAAAAATTGAATAATTTTGATAATTTTGAAAAAATAAAATTGAAAAGATTAAAAAAATTGTGAAAAATTTGACAACTTTGAAATAATAAAATATTTTGAAAAAGAAATGGAGATTGTGTTTTTTTAAAAAAAATGAGAAGTTCCGAAAAAAATATTTTTAAAAAGAAAATGGGAAGCTGAAAGAATAGAAATTTGGAAGATTAAAAATGAGATTAAAAAATTGAGATTTTGACAAAAAATTGACATTTTGAAAAGGAAAATTGAGAAGTTAAAAAAATTATGAATTTGAAAAAAAAATTTAAAAATGTTCTAGAAATATTGATATATTAAAAAGAGAGATTAAAAAACAAAAACACTAAGATTTTTACAAAAAATTATCATTTTGAAAAAGAAAATTAAAAAGTTGAAAACAAAATGGTGCTTTTGAGAAAAAAATGGCATCTTGAAAATTTTGAGAAGTTTGTATAAAGTATGGAGAAAAAAAAAGATTTTGGGAAATTTTGAGATTCTGAAAATAAAAATTCAGAATTTATATTTTGAAAAAAAAAATTGAAAAGTTTGATAACAAAAATGAGATTTTGTTAAAAGTTTTGGAAAAAAAAATTAAGATTAAAAAAATGGACATTTTGAAGAAAAAAAAATGAGATTTTTAAAAAAGAAATTGATATTTATCTGTGAAAAAATAAGATTTTTTTACTAAATTTCCTGGGACATCCACTAATTGAACATCTAACAGTTTATAGAAACATTCACTTGTGAAAAAATGATAGCCCAAGTATAATGAAGTGTAATTGCAAGATTAACTTGTAAAGATGAGATTGATGGATTCTGGATCCTTACTCCTCAGGTGGTACTCCTAGGAATTTCAACACCCGGTCAAGGGTTCAAGTATCCATAAGTGGTGAAATCCCATTGGCCTGAGTGTGTGGGGGGTGTGTGAGTAAAACAAAAAAAGGGAGATTGATGGATTCTATGATCGAGTCATCCTAAGGTTGATCTGAATGGTCAGATATGTTCGAAATGTGCTAATTAGGATAGAGAACGAAAATCGGCTCAATACGACCTTAAATGAATTAGATCCATTTAAAACACTCTTTAAATGGGCATGATCAGTTTGTCTAGATTTAAATGATTTTGGACAATCTGATCGGTCCAAATTAAAGAGTAAATATAACTTCAGATGTTTAGGATACATTTCACTAAAATCTGATGTCGGATCGCAAGCTATGGCCCATCATATTGTTGATCAATCTTGTCTACTTAATATCTTTCGCCCAATATCTTTCTCATCTAAAGCTTGATCGAGGCGAGTAACTAGTCAAATCAAAGCTCTTGATTAGTATAATAGAGTGAATGGATCATATTTCTAAATTGAACACCTACCATTATAAATTTCTTATGGTCTGCTTAAGTTTTATTTGTGTTTTCCCTTCCATCCATGTATTTGTTAACTTAAGACCTGTTCGTATCTAAAATAAACATTATAGTGGGCCCCATCATGATGTGTGTAGAACATCAATACCGTGCATTTGATGTGTCCCCTTTAGGTCATGGGATATCTCAAAAATCAGTCGTATGCGAAACTCAAGTGGACCATAGCATCTAAAACTATGTGAAGACATCCTAAAACATATAAAGGCACTTGGTGGGGCCCACATGAATTTTGGATGCGGCTGAAACTTGGTTTGACCCCTCATATAAGTGGGACACACATAATGAATTGGTTGGATCTGTGAATCACATCTAGGTGGGCCCAATACATGATTATGAATGTTTTAATGGGAGGGTAACCCCTCTCAACTATAGTATGTGGTGTGGCCCACACAAGTCTTGGATTGACTTTATTTTTAAGCCCATTGCCCACCATGGAACGGTACATCTAACTGATGGGGCAGATCCAAAGTTCAAGTGGACCCCACCATTAGAAAGAGTGGGATAGCGATCGAAAACTTCCATGGCCCAAAGAAGTTTTTAATGGTAGGCATACAATCCTCACTGTTTTCTGTGGTGGGGTCCACTCGAACTTTGTATCAGCCTCATATTTTGGCTCATACTCTAAAATTTTGTGGTAAAATAGATGTATGGAGTGGATAAACCCAAGCATACACGGTGGACTCCACAGAGTTTACTCATACATAGAGGCTAGGTGGGCATGCCAGATGCTCAGCAGAGTGCATAGTAACTCACTATGCCTATGTATTCTATCCGCCCCGTTCATCCATTTACCAGATACTTTTATCACTTGAGCCCATAAATGAAGCATTTACAATGTTCAAATGTACCACACCACGGGTAACAGTTGAATTGAACGTTTACTATTGAAAATTTCTTGGGGGCGACGGAAGTTTTGGGTCAAGCTTACTTCTGCGTTTTTCCCATCATCCATTTCCGTATGATCTTATTAACAGGTTGGATGACAAATATACATCACTGTAGGGCCTAACAAGGTTTCAACGGTGGAAATCATCATCCCCCCTGTTTCCTGTGGTATGATCCACTTGATCATTGGATGTGCTTCAATTTTGGGCTCAACAAATTAGATGGTAGACCACATACATTCAAAGTGGGCGCAACTAGTTTACACAGTACGATAAGAGCGTACTGCAATCCGATTTCCGGATACGGATTTCCCGCGGAAGCCTTCATGCACTGGAACGCTAGGTGTGGGTCCAATGTGATGTTTGTGAGATATCCACACCGTCCATCCGTTTTGAGAGCTAATTTTAGGTCATTTGACAAAAAATTGAGGTGGATCCAAAATTTAAGTGGACCATACGAGAGGGAAAACAGTGGAAAGAGTTTCTTATCGTTGAAATCTTCCAAGGCTCCACCTTGACGTTTATATGCCATCCATACCGTTTATAAGGTCATTCCCACTGGGATGCAGTGAAAACACCAAAAACCTTGCCTGATATGCAACATAGTGGCCGTACGAATGTTTTAAACGGTGGTCACTGAATCCCCACTATTTCATCCCGTGCGGCCCACTTGAGTTTTGGATCCACCTAATTTTCGGTCGCATGTCTTGGAATTATCTCTTGAAATGGACGTACGGTGTGGATTTCTCATAAACATCACGGTGGGCCCCACTTAGCATACCAGCGCATGAACTTCCTGCGCAAGGCTTCTGCAGGAAATCTTCTTCGCCCTATCTCCTCTCTCTGTCTCTCTCGTACCCACAACCAGATACGCCTCTCGGCCCTCTCCAAAACCCTTCTCGTCCCTCCCCTCCCCCCTCTGCTCTCTCTTCCTCTGGATCTCTCTCTCTCTCTCTCTCTCTCTCTCTCTCTCTCTCTCTCTCCACCCACGCTCTTGTTGCCGAAGCCCTACCCACGCACACCTTCTCTCTCTCTCTCTCTCTGAAGCTCGGTTGAGGTATTTCTCTCTCTCTCTCTCTCTCTCTCTCTCTCTCTCTCTCTCTCTGAAGCTCGGTTGAGGTATTTCTCTCTCTCTCTCTCTCTCAATCTCTCTCAATCTCAACGCCGATTTAGGGATTTGGGGATTTTAGGGTGGATTGTCCAAAATAGGAATTTGGGGATTTTAGGGTGGATTTATCAATGCATATGGCTAGGAAGTGCTTATGAGCAGCACTCAACAAAATGCCCTGATGACTAGGATTGCTTATGCAGTCGATTTTTGTTGTTGGTTCATATTTAAAGATCCTTCTGGTGTTGTTGTTGTTGCAACCCAGGCTGAAAATTTAAAGATTCTTCTTTTGTAGGTCACAGATATCTGATGTGGCTAATGAGGAAGTCTGCAAGCTAGATAAAAAGTTCAGGAAAGGGAGTCATGTTTGAGTTCGTGTTCTTGTCTTTAGGCATCTAGAAGGATTGGCAATGGATGTTTCCTGTATGTTTTATTTTTTATAATAATTAATTTTTCTATCACTTTCCATTTAGTATATAACCTTTTAATTCATTTTGAAAGTTTAGAGAAAGAAATACTTGACTGATTTAATATGTATATGTGTGTGGATTTTTTTTTTTTTTTTTTTTTGAACATTTGGTTAGCTTCTGTCTCTAGTTAGATTCTTTTTTTTTTTTTCCTGTTCCCATAAAACTAGTTGTCCCCTCCCTGATTTCATTTTGAGTATGAATTTGAGAGATTTGTTTGGCAAACAGAACATTTAAAGATCATAATTTCATCAAGGAATGCAAGTGGGACTCAAACAAATGAGATGGAGAAGGGGCCTAGTAGCACATGTGCTATCCTCCTTAGAACATGCTCATTTTTTTTCTTCATGTATGAGTGCACAAGATAGACATAGTGAAATCTGATATGGATCTGTCTGTGAACATAGACATTTTTCTTCATGCATGAGTGCAGGAGAGTTCATCAATATGCGGACTTATTTATCTTTGCAGGAATTGGTAGAAGGCTTCAACTAGGTGACTTCTAGATGTTGGATCCAATACTTGAGTAGTTAGAATTGACCTAAGATAAGTTTTGTTGTTTTTCTTGCTGTTCATGAATGGCTTGACTACTGTGGATGCAGCATGGGCTAGAGATTGTCTATTTATCCATTTTGTTAGTAAATCTTTTTTGGTGATCTATGAGTACATGCCCAGCAATAGCTTAGATAAACACTTGTCTTAAGAGATTTTGAACTCTCTCACTGTCAGCTTTTCTAGTACTACATTTGAAAACCTTACCAGCACTTGTCTTCAACAGCAATGGTCAGATGAAGATTCCAACATAACCCCCAAAAACGTGACCATATTCCAGTCTTATCTTATTCAAATGATGTTGGAACTGCATGATCTTGGACTTGTTAGGAAGCTAACTCAATAAGATTTCAAACGGGACATGATAAACTTGAATTTATAAAATTTCGTAAGAGTCTAAAAAGCTGAATATTCTACTGATGGACTAGTGACATGTGGGACCCATGTATTCCACATCATTGCCCTGTATCTTAAAATTCTGCTATTTATGATAACATGACCATATATTGGTTTTATATTGTTCAAATGATTTAGGAATTGCATGATGTTGGGCTTGTTGTAAATCTAGGATTTTAAAGGGAAGACAAATTTACATATCATTCTAATTTCCATTCACCCTCGAACCAGATCTAACCTTTATATTATGAGAACAGAATATGACACCTCACATAACATAAATGGAGTGATAGTGCGCTCGTGGCTCATGAATGGAGTGACTCCTGTTATCGGGCTGGTAGACAGGGCATCCTCTACAAGCCAGATCTAGAGAAAGCTTACGACCATGAGGTGTGTCCACTTTCTCCTAATGTGACGAGCTGTGGGTGCCTTCTCTTTTTCGTTTGCCTCTATTGTTGTATCAATCACCACTTGCCAGTATGGGGAGTTGGCAACATTTGGAGGTATGTTTCCATATATAAATAGCTTGGCCACTGCCCTCCCAAGCTTCTCAATTGCATTTTTTGTCCACATTTGTTTGATCTTTTTTTGTTTTATCATCTCCTTCCTAAATAAAATTGGATTACAGAGGGCCTCTTGGGCTCTATCACATCATCATCCACATCTTCCACAGGAACACATCGTGATATATCTTGTCGACTAAAGGCACGCCGTAAACCACTAAGCATACATCCACTTCCACCACCACCACCGCCCCTCGCACTCACACACCCAGTCCCACCACCTCCCCCTAAATCACATACAAACTCTTATCACCAAACATGTGTCGACGCTCTTCATCTTCTTAAGCGGTGCACATTCTTTCTCCTCGTTAGTGTGACCTCTCAATCAAAATCATCATCGGACTTGACAATATCGTTGTGACTAATGCCCATATAGTCAGGTCTAGGACCGAACACCTTCTGTCAAGCCACATCAAGAGCATCCTATCTTCTTTTCTACACCACTTTCTTTCTGCTTAGACTTTTACAAATTTTGTTGCATCATTAACATTATTTATTTTGGCATACTAGGGCACCCCACAACCTATCCCTTTTGATGTGCCAAATGCTACTTCACTCGCGTGATTCCTCCAGTTATTAATTGGTTATAGTAGTTGCACTTCATGGCGTGCTTACCTCTATCTACTTTCTCACAATACTGTCATCCAATATCATCGCTTTCCCATTGGCCAGCCCCTTACACCATCTTCTAAAAAATAAAAGTCACAAAATACAATCCCCTAACTACTCAGCAAAAGTACAAAACTACAAGTTACACACTTGCACTTTACATATTTAGAATACTTAACCATTACAAGTGCAAATTCCAACTTACAACCCCAAGTCCCAACCTAAATGACCAATGGACAAGTTACACTTTACAATACAATCCTAGTCCTACACAAGAAATTGAAAATACAAAAAAAAAAAAAAAAAAAAAAAAACAAACAAAACAAAACAAAAAACAAAATATTTGGAGAAAGCATAAAAAGATCAGATCTATTGCATGTTATGTTGCATTCTACCATTATATGCATTTGCAACTATAAGACTTCAAAATCGGGAAAAAAACAAGCTTTTTTTTTTTTTTTTTTTTTTTTTTTTTTGTATTTTTCAAAAATCGCTAAAAAATTGGTGTGAAAATACAAAAGAAGAAGAAGAAGAAGGAAAAAGCATAAAAAGATCAGGTCTATTGCATGTCATCTTGCATTCTACCATTTTATGCATTTGCAACTATAAGACTTCGAAATTGTAAAGGCTTTATATCTGTCATTTCATTCTTGTAATTGTAATTGAATTATTGCAATTCAATTCAACTGAGCATCTAAACACATCCAAAATTGTGTAAAGGCTTTATATCTGTTGCTGCCTTTTTTGGCCCGGCTCTAGGTGTCATTATCATATCGAAGGGTTCTGTTTTGTAGTTATGTCCGAGGACATAGTGAACGTTGACATCTCTTCGGTTGTCAATTGATATGATGAGAAAGAAATACGAGTATCTCCCGCAACTGAAATGTATCCTTGTCAAATGAAACTTTTTTAACTATTTCAAAAGTTCTTAATACTTACATGAAACTATAATGGCCTTTGTCTGCTTGAGATATCCTCTAAGCATCTTATAGTGTAAGACCCTTAACCTTACTGTCTGTTTTTTTTTTTTTTTTTTTCCGTTAGGTCCTACCGGTCAAATTCCGGCGACCCGCGACCTTTAAATTTCGTTTGCGATCATTCTTAAGTCTCATCATATAAACCCGACCCGGATCGACCCGAAACCTATACCGTTGCGACCACATGGACACCGCGTCTCGTGCGTGAATCCGTTATGTACATCAAAAGTTGTAGGCCGCGCTTTATTTGGACCATTGATTGTGTTTTGGTGGGACCCACCTAGCTTGACACGTTTCTTTATGCATGATGACATCACCCATTCCATAATTACCTAGCCACCCTATAGCTAGCCTAGGCCCTAACCTCTAGGAAGCATGGAAGCTCTCTCCCAAACAAATCATGAGCCTCCTCTTTTCAAACACTATCATTAGTTGCCTTCTCTAGAAACTAATCATTACCTTCCATGCTACAAGTCTCATACCCTCTTTCTCTTCCTCATTTCTCTCTCTTGCTAGAAGCCCTTGGACGTCCCCCATAGTCCAGCAATTTCCAGCTCATTTTCTCTCAAAAACCTCCCAATCTAACCTTTGAAAAGTGATCTCAACCATAGATCCATGAACCTTGGAGCCTAAGGAGTCTATTGATAGGAGAATCTTGGAGATCCCTTGAGGTGGGTGTGCATTTAGCATAGGTTTTTTTTTTTTTTTTTTTTTTTTTTTTTCCAGTTTTCTTGTTTAGATATTTTTTATCATTTCATCTTTGGGAGCTTGTGGGGCCCATCAAATGATGGTGGAGGTCCCCCATGTCTCAATGGGTGTGGCCAATGGCCCACCCCTTTGCATGCGTGTTCCATGGATGGGGCCATTCTCCATGGACACTATCATGACATTTTCCCTTTGATGCATGTCTTTTAGGGGTCATCTAGACCATAGATTTTGGTGGGGAAGGCATCTCCACCTTAGATTGATTCTTAGATCCATGCATGTCTATGATCTAAATTGTAATTGATATAGTGGATGATGTGTATGTGCGTGATGACGGAGAGGGCCTCAATTATGGTGGAGCCCCTCTCTTGTGGCCAGATCTTACTTTTCCCTTCCTTATCATTTAATTTCTGAGGTGTATGGCCCACTTAGAGGCCATGGAATGTCCAGACCGTCCAAGCAAGGTGGACGCCCCTTGCTGTCCATTTTATGGACATTGGTGTCTCATTTGCTACATATTTGATGCATGCAATGAGTTTCATGAAGGGGATTTGGTCTGGATGTTTGTGGGGCCCATTAAGGTGGACCATATCACTAATTTTGTGGAGGATTTCCCCTTTATTCAGCAGTTGTGGTCAGATATATTCAGATATACCTTGCTGTCCAGAAAAATTCTGGACTGTTTTTGGAATGTCTTTGACATGGATTATGGACCTATTAAAGGCTTTATTTACCCCCATTAATAGATGATTCCTGGAGGTGTGGACCCCACCTTGATGTATGTTAAATCCCACCTCCATCTGCTCTTGATTGATCACTCAAAAGAGTGGGCCAAGAGGGATGGACGGTCCAAACCACTCTGCATGTTGTAAAAACATAAATATCAGCTTGTTTCTGAGATGGTGGGCCACTTTTGTGGACCCCACCTTGTTGTATACTTGTAAAGGGATGTTGGCCACATATTTTCCCAATTTTTGGCGGACCTGGGCCCACTCTAATGGGGTGCATAAGTCAGGGGCAGCAATGTATTTCCTGCGGTAAATTATTTTTGGACCTTGCTGTCCATTTTTATAAATGTATTTGAATATGTCCTTGGCCTTACTCCTTACCCATTTTGTGGCCCACTTAGTGAGGACCCATCTTAGGTGCATATGGGCCACCTAAATCACCAATTCTTGGGGTTTTCTGGGGCTGGGACAGCAGCACCCTGCTGGACGTCCAGCTCGTCCTTCCCTCTTTGGCCCACCTTGATGTATGTTTTCATTCAGGCCGTCCTCCCTGTTGTGGCCCACTGAAGTGTGGACCGTCCTCTGATGGGACGTCCACCCGTGGACCCCACCTTGATGTTGAATGGCTGGGCCGTCCAGCCCTCTAGGGACGCCCAGGCCCACCTGGGACGTCCAGAATTCTCTGGGTGCTGTTGGACTGCAAGTCCAGCAGCAGGCCCACCTTATTTTATGGGTTGTATCCACACTCTCCATCTGTTGGGGCCCACTATGATCACTAATGGCCAATATAAAATAAATTTTCTCCAAAATTTCTATCTGCTGGACCTCAGCAGGCCCAGGAAGCTGGGTGGGCTGAAAGTCCAGCAAGGTACTAAGGAATGGTACATGTTGCTGAATATTTTGAGGATGTGAGGCCCACCAAATGAAGAGTATTGTGTACACACACTATTAGTTTTTTTCTGAGATTTTTGGGCTTAATTAGTGCCTAGTAAGACCCACCTTTTAGTTGATTGTTTGGGCCCAAATAAATGGACCAGATTTTTTTGGGGTGTCCAGCAGGCCCATATGGGCTGGGACGTCCAGCCTTGGCCCAGTTGTGTATATGGGCTGTTTTCATCATCATGTTGGACTTGTGGGCTGACTTGTATGTGTGATTGGGTCCTTGATTTCCCACCTATTTTACCCAGATATGGGCTGATATTGAAGGGCCCATTTGACCCAACTTGGGTATGTTTTTGCCTATGTGTTTGGGCTTATGGGCTGCTCACTAGGTCCAACATAATGCATGAATTCGGTGGCTTTTGTTCTTGGGCCATAGTTTGCCCTTTTGGGCCTATGATGTTGTATGAGGGCTTTGGGTCATTTTCTTGGGGCCCATTATGTGTTATGATATGTATGTATTGCTACCCATTCTATTTTTAAGGTAGTACTTGGGCCTTGGACCTTACCTTGGGTAGAATCTTTGTTGGGCTGCCTTCTAGGGGACAATGGTGGTTAAATGTCCCCATTGTGGTCCCCTTTAGGCCCATTTGTTAGGCCTATTCTCATCCATTGGTGGTTGAATGTCCACCATAGACCCTTCGTTAGGCCCATGGTATTGTTTATTTAGTCCTAGTGGGCTACCCCAAACTATTGGGCCCCCACTAGTAGTTGTGATCCTTTCATATCATGTAAAATTGTCTAAGTACCTAGACCCTTCCTTGTTGAGAGGAAAGTACAACTTCACCGCATGACATACTTAGTCATCTTCATGACCCATTCCCATGTGCATCATATGTGTGCTTGGTTGAGATGTCATTGATCGTGGTATATGCCATTGGGCAGGCTGTTTTGGGACTCCCTGCGTGATGTGATTCATGCATCTGGCATTGCATAGCACGGTTGTTATTCGTCTTAGCTTCATCACGGCCGTAGCCTCCACAGGCATATCGTGGATGGCCAGATTTGGACACCAAGAATATTAGTTTGAGCACTATGGGCACGTAGTATGTCCTTGGGTGAAAGTCCCAGAACCTTCATGGTACCAGGAGATGTTCCAACATCGAGACCGAGTGAAAAACATAAGCGCCGGTGCCTTTACCATTAGGCTGCGTCTTCCACTGTATCGTGGTCGGTTGGAAAGGGGTGTGGCCTTATCTGCCCGAGTGAGGGGGCATTTAAGCTAGGCTGAGTTTGACCAACTCGTAAATGGGTCCGCTACTGTCAAGCCTCGTTGGTGATTGGCTGTCCATAGGCGGTTAGTGAGGTCTCTTATACTCGCTGGGCTGCGCGGCTAGGGAGGCGGCAGTTTATGTGGAGTGTACTTGACCCCGATGATTTCCTAGAGAGGAATTGTACTGATATGTGGACTTGATATGAGGATGAGCATGATCGCATTGCGCATTGCATATGACATTTGGTTATACTGGCCCGCATTGCTTAGCCTTGGGGTGGTTGATGGTATTCTTGCATTGAGTTGCATAGTCTTTGGTTGGCAGATGGTATTCCTGTCTTGCATTTGCATAGCCTTGTTACGGCTGGTGGTATTCATGGTCTTGCCGCCTTCTCCGCATACTTTGATATCGCACTTATGACACCTGTCCTACACACTTACCCCGCCCTCTAAGCTTTCTATAAGCTTATGCACGATTGATGCATGTAGGTGATTCTAGGCAGTGAGCAGGAGCAGGAGTGTGCTGTGGATCTCTGGAGTTTTCGTTTTATAGTCGTTGTATCTTTCTTCTTTGCCCCTTGTATTGTAAAAGGTTTTTATTCTTAGTGAATTTTGTGATGATGCTCCTATGGTTATTATCTGTGGGTTATGATCTTGGTTATGTTGATTATGAAACAGACTTGTGATTTAGATATCCTCCTTGTAGGATCCCAAGATCGGAACTTGGTAAATGGGTGTCAGAGCCGAGAATGGGGTACTACGGAGGCTGTTGGTGCCGGATTCGGCGGTTGGGAATTTTGTGAGCCTGGTTTCCGAGTTTGGGGTGTGACATATCGACTTGCAGATTGATGTCAGAGATACGAGCTTCTTCTAGGATGAAACGTTTGATGGTGCCATTGATAAAGGTATTCACCAGTTCTTACTCATTGCAAATGCCAATGATTTGTCAAAACTAGAAAAGGTCCCCCACTAAATTGAGGTATTATACGATGGTTAGGTTTTCAATTTGTACAAATGGGGCCCTATTGTTCAGTTGTTTGAACCATTGATGCTATTGGCGTCACTATGTATGGCCACGCACCAAAACTCCACCAGATTGAAAGATCCTAACCATCAAATGATTGGCCTTCTTTATGTTGAAGGTGAGCATCATCGTCAACATCATCTAAGTCTTATACCAACTAACTGGGGTCAGCCGCATGAATCCTTTTCCGTCATCCATTCTTTGAAGGACCATAACTTCAGTTAGACCATAGTTCATTAAGACTTTTATTACTATCTCCACCCACGTCCTTTTAGACCTTCCCCTTGCACTTTTAAAGTTTACTTTCCCTCATCTTATGACATATTGGGACTTTTTTGTTGAATTTTGAGCGATTGCTGTATATTATTTCATAACTGCCTATTTTGCTGGCAACCAATTGAAGGATTAGGTCTCTCCCTTTTGGGAGGCTTTTGATGCATGGGCATCCACATTGTGGCTCTCATGGTGTCAATCGTTCGGATCACTGAGCCATGGGTTTTTTTTTAGAGATATCACTGAGACATGGATGCCGCTTGTACAAACAGAAAAACTGAGCATAGTGTGCAAACTCTTGGCTCGAGCTCTGTATAATATTTCCACTAAATTAATATGCTAAAAAGCTGTTGTTGTTCTGTTCCTTTTGCTGAATCTGCGCATGATCATGTTGATTTTCCTTGAACTCTTGATTCCTTGATGGTAAGACTTATACTTGGGATGTTGTCATGATTCCTCCAATTGACTGCTAGGCATATTCTAATTCAATTGTTATGCTTTTGGATTATAGTGTGGCACCAACGCTCTGATTAGTACTTGCCAAATGTGAGCAAAAGCGAGCAGGTTTAGGCTTCATCCACCTCAGGAGTCGAATCTGATTTGTATTTACTGATGTGTTGTAGGATCTCATCTGTGGTTATGTGGGAATTCTAGTTGTTCAGATTGATACTTGATTGTTACTGAAATTTCCATTGCTAACAAGCATTTTCTTCTTCCATGTAGGCTTCTTAAACATGGAGGGATCTGTATGTTGGTACACCCTTGTGCTAAAAATATTTCTTTTTGAAGGGCTG
Organism: Magnolia officinalis; assembly: GCA_021015155.1. Classification (NCBI taxonomy): domain Eukaryota; kingdom Viridiplantae; phylum Streptophyta; class Magnoliopsida; order Magnoliales; family Magnoliaceae; genus Magnolia; species Magnolia officinalis. Next base: position 20,434,072 of record JAJHSJ010000012.1, on the reverse strand, counting down.
TGTTTTAATTAATTTTCTGAGATAGCAGTGTCATTTTCTATTTACGGAATGGTGATCCAACAGTACGAATTCCTCATTTGAACCGGTCAGGATACAATTGGAAGATTATATTGTACATCATACGGGAGTCTTCTACAAAAAGATACAAGTCTTTTTGTTTCATGTCTTGGTAGCTAATGTTCATAGAATTTTCTACCTTTATTTTAGCAGATTTTCCTTGGCAACTCGTCACTCCTTTAACCTTCCTCAACTTTTTTGTTTCCTCCCTTGTGAATTGGTTGGATTGAACATCTTGGTGTTTTAGGCTGTGCTTGGATGGCAAACTTGATTGAATTGTGTGTTTGTTCAATCAAAGAGGAAATGTGCAAAATTTAAAGGAAATCTTTAGTATTCAAAATTGATGAAGCTGCCTTCAACTTGCAGTAACATTCTTCTCAAGTCCAACTTGAAAGTAATGCAACTGCAATTTGAGACCTTGTCCCTCTTTATGTAATCCGATTTAGTCTTGCCACCTTGCCATGCAGACCCCCCAAATTAAGTGGGACAAGGCTATGATAATTATGATGATGAAAAATCAATGCATTTGAACTCACTAATGTATCCGAAGCCATTCTTAAAATGGAGTGGGTATGAATTGCACACTTCAAAAAAAAAAAAAGGTTTGTATCTTAAGCTATTTAATGTTGTTATATGTTGTTAGCAATTTTGTGAATAAGATTCTGATTAAATAATCTTGTGAATTATTTTTTGAATGACTATCAGGTGTAAGATTCAAAAAACAAACTACCGTCAATTTTGTTTTTTCACAGATATTTTAGTGACGGACCAAATCCGTCGCTAATTTTTGAACAAATCGGCCTATTATCCCTTGCTCTACTTATATCAGCGACAGATCATATCCGTCACCAATATTTTTAATGACGAATAATTCAGTTGGGTTTTTTTCAAATTTTGGCGATGAATTTTGCAACCTAGTAAACAACCACGGACCAAGCGACGGACGAAATCCGTCGTTTATTTGGTTTTGAGACAGATCTAGTCCATCATAAATTTGGCGTAGTGTCTAAGGAGTCTAGGGAAGCTCCATGAATTTGGGGAAAAGATAGTGATCTACCTCATCACGTCCATTCCAGCGTGTAACACCTTGTACTTTTCAATACTCGGGTGTTATCATGAAAATTAAATTTAGTTTACGAGTGTATGGGAACACACTTAGCTTACACTACACATCATCATATAATGATTCATGATTTGTCCACCTTAACCGTTTGATTTGAACTTCGACGGCTCACAATACACCCGTTAAGAATAAAGTCGAACCACCTTGAATGAACCATTAATTGCTCATAATAGGATTACATCATGAACGAATGTTTGACCCGTAATCTAAGCTAGCAACTAAGGCTTACGATATCATATCTATACACCTTAAATTCATTTGGTCGTAAGGACGAACTAAACCTAAATGTTTGTGCGAAGTAAATATATATAACTTTTCAATCCGACCATATGTAAGACAACTCACTTAATTGACCATAAGATCAATCCATAGGGAGGAAGCTTTTCCTATAATTAAGCAAAATGGACCCTATACCTGATTTAAATTACCTTTAGACTTGAATTATTAGATCTGGAAATGATCTAACTATGGGATCAACAAAGATTGTCTGAAAACACAAATTGAACAAAAACCTATATACGTAATATGTAAATTATAGATGAATGACTAATCAAGGCTTAAATTAATTAAGAAAGATACTTTAATCTATGACAAGTCCCACAACTTTAAGAGAACTCTTCGTTTATATATATATATATATATATATATATATATATATATATATATATATATATATATATATATATATAGATATATATATATATATATATATTAGAATGAATAAGAAAATAAAATAAAACTATTATTTTATTCAAAAGAGTTTATATTACCCTTTAAATAACAAACTATCATTTGAGGACCATTCACAATCAAATTAAGGGTAGATCCGACCGTTGGATCAGTGGGTATCGACACTTAAAACCCATATACACTTGGTGTGGCCCACCTGCAATTAGATCAACCCCGTCCTTGGACTCGTAGCCCAAAATGAGTGGGCTAAGGGGATGAACGGAGTAGATCTTATAAAACATCATTGTGGGCCCCACAACGATTGTGTGAGTGCATCAGAAGTGGGACACCTACAGCGCACCAGACTGTCAACACAGTCAAACTATGTTGACCCAATAAATTTCCAAAAAAGGGAGGACTTCCCGCCGTTTGTATTTTAAACGGAAGACGTCTGTTTCAGGATGCTGTGGCCCACCATCTTCGAGCGTCCCCATGATCTGAACCGTTCATCTTATAAAGGATTGAAATACGTCCTATACCTACCCGGTTTCACCTATTGAATCGCACATCCATGCACACAACGTCGAGCACAAAGTGACCGTGTGCGGCTGAATTTCTGAAAAGGGAAATATTCTGTTTCCTCCCACTTTCCACGCTGGCGATCCGCGTGAAGTTGAATCCACTTATCTCAGCCCTCCGTTTGGAAGCATCCGAGCCTTACGTCTCTAGGGTTTTCCCAGCTATGGCTTGCTTTTTTCACCGCCGTTGCTGTTAGAATCAAACCCTTAAGAAACGTTAATAGCCACTCATTTAATGGGTCCCACAACGTTCTGGGATCAAATCCATACCATCCATGCGTTTTAGATCAGAGGAACAACCATCCATTGATGATCCGCCATTAATGGCTAGATTATCTTCTTTGTATGGCCAAAAAATCACATAATCTTATGTTCAGTCCCATTCCCTGATCTGAGCCGTCCATTAGGTGGCTCATACCCTCTAAGGTTCATCCAGACAGCTGGACTTCAGCCATACAACTCAGATTGTAGCTGTTGTCCCATAGATTTGTTTGTTAAGACAATCAGGCCACAACTAATCCTTCGAAGTCTCTAGAACCGGATTAGTTTGGCCTTATAAAAGACGCCTTTTAGGGCATTCTTTCGGGAGATGGAAAGAGAAAGAGAGAGAAAAGGGCGCCGTCTGGGGTGCCGCATCGGGTCGAGCCAACTCAGTCTGGTTTGAGGTGAGTCGAGCTGTGTCCATGCGTCTCCGATTGTTGGACATGAAGGAAGGTAAAAGAGAAAGGGAAAGACAGAAAAGAATGGGAGAAAGAGAAAAGGAGCAGGGTGGTGCTCCATCTCAGTCGAGTGCCGAGGCTGCCGCACCAGCTCGATTCTAGCTGGCTTGTGGATTCGTTCGGGCTCGGCCATGTTGAGCCATGACCCTGCTGGTCATTACGGCAGGGGAGAAACGAGGAAGAAAGAGAAATAGAAGGGGAGTGAGAAAGGGGAAGAAGAAGAGAAGAAAGAGGTGTGGTTGCTGCTGGTGCACCGAGCTGGGCCAACTTAGCAACTGAGTCCGGGTCATGGACCACTGACTGGCTGATGTGAGTTGCTGGTCGAGTTCGACCCATTCCAGATTTTGGAAAAGTGGCTAGGGGAAGAAAGAGAAGGAGAGAAGGAATAGAGAGAGGAAGTGAGGATGAGTTCGCCAGTTGGCACTACACCGAGTTGAGTTCCAGCCGCATGTTCAATGACTCAGTGAGTCATTGAGTTCGCTGTAATGTTTGCCTGAGTTGGGCTGCTGGACTTATCTTCAAAAGAAAGAAAAGAGAGTGAGAGTAGAAGAAGAAAGTAGAAGGAAGAAAGAAGAAAGAAGAAAGGAAGGAGTGGAGAGAAGAGAAGTGAGAAGAAGAAGGTGACTCGTAGCCTACCGAGTCAACTCATTGAGTCAATCAGCTGGTTCGTAGCAAGCTAAGTTGAAGTTAGGCAGGCATAGATTTTTTGTGGGGAATCAATTAAAATTAGCTTGGGTTGGATTAGATCCAAGGTTTCTTGAATTCAAAATTGAGCGTTGGCGAGAAATGTGCCCACACCAAAGGTGAGGGATATCCCCCATAGTTTCTTCATTGCATTGAACTCTAAGGTAGTGTTAGAGCTTGAAATTGTAGAAATATTAATTGTGCATATGTTAGTCTTGCTTCCTTTGAAATGATTTCACTAACTATGTGGAAATATTCATATCTTATCGTTCTTGTAGAAATTCACATTATACTCTTGGTCCCATATCTAGACTTGCTTAGTTATATGTACATTTCATTAAGTATGTTGAGAAGTAGTAAATCTTGCTCCTATCTAAATGGTAAATTCACTCCATAAACCATTTCATATGCTATAACCATTTTTTATTTGAAGCTAATGTGCATGATCAAGTCTTGAACTAGCACGCTATTTCTTTCATTCTTATTTGATTACGTCGAGAATGAGTTAATATGCAAATGTCTAATTGCTTGATTTCTATGGGTGACCACCATGTGATTAGGACTTGGTATTGTACTCTCCAAGTCATGTTAGTAGTAGTGGTCCAACTTGGAGTTATATCCTACCAAGTAACGACATATGACATGATGTATACATCTATTATCAATGTTGTATAATGAGATCTAAGTGTGAAATGCCACCTTTGGTGGGATGTTATGAGAACTTGGTAAGGTATACTCCATTTATGGACCTCAGTTGAATCTTGATCATGTTTGTGAGAATGACCTTGTAAATTCTATAGAATGTACGTGAGCATCATGATGCATGACATTCATGCATGACATGTGAGCTTTTTCGAGTGCTTACTGTAAGCCACACTCTACTCGATTTACTGATAGACCAGTTGAATAAACAGAGTTTGTGCATTTGAGCCACTTTGGGCGCTCTTTTTTTACATGATGTTATTCCGGGATCAGACACTCCTCGGGCGTACCTCGTGTATTATTACAGGAGTTAGGTCATCCTTGAGCGTACTCACTTTCATGGCCTTTTCCAGGTAGTTTATCTACCTCGGGCGGTCTTTTATTTTGACAGTTGGATGTGCATAACCAGATCTGTGACTTGAACATACATTCATGAAATTGCATATGTAGTTGTATTGCCCTATGAATCAAATATGAATTGTTAACCTATTTTGGAATGACGTGTTATGGTTAAATCTATGAGGAAAATTTTCACTGAGTTTTCACTCACCCTATCGTGCGATTGCACCAAATAGACGCAGGTTTGATGACAGGTGGAGACCCCTATGACGGGATCACAGGGACGACTAAGGTGGAGTTTGGCGAGGAGGGCCTCTATGCCAATGTAGTTGAGCAGTGGGAGCTCAACTGATATTTTAAGATTTACTTGCTTTCGTATTCCAGACTATATATTTTGTTTAAATTGTAAAAACATTTTCCCTGTTGTGGGATTTCATTTTGCTCCCATTTAAATGTATTAAACTTCCTTGTTGTTACTCCTGATATCTCTAGTTTTACATGGTTGTTGCCTTGTTGCATGTCATGGAAATTTCTAGTGATTAGATGTAAAGTTTGAAATTTACTACTAATTGGATGTATGATAGTCCATTTTATAACGTAACGCTCGGGTTCTCAATGAGGAGCGACTATCCTAGGGTCTCGAGGACCAGGCTGTTACACAGTGCCACAAACCCAAATGGTCCCTCTATGGTTTGCAACATACTATATCACATTATAAAAGTATGCTGTTACTATGGTCATCCACAAATACAAAACCTAGATAACATTCCATAAAAACATCATCCCTCGGTGCTTATATATTTATTTTTTTTTGCCGCACGGGCTAATCTAGCACGTGCATGGAAATCTGACAGTGCATCAAGTGGGCCCCACCAGGTAGATGGTCTGGTACAAAATTCAAGTCGAGATCATCTTCACGAATGAACCATCCGGTTCATGATTCAAATGTCCCACATACGTGACAAGTCATCCGCATTGTCCCAGCAAGCGTCATCCATTCGATTGGCCTGAGAAATGTCGATTTTCCGGCACACACGAGCTTCAGTAAATACATGCCCCGGAAGACAATAGTAGCCCTTGTGTGGTGCACAGTGTTCATGCATCGAGCATATACACAATCCTTCAAGTGCACAGCCATTCTTCTCAATCAACACTCCAGCCCCACGCAATCCGAAGATCCCATCCGTCCATTCAGAAGAAAACAAACCGTCTGGATCATACCTCTCCATCGCTTGTATAAACATATCACCTTTGAGCCCTAACTTATCTCTCAACCCAAGAAAACCAATGTTCCTATTCTTCCCCAAATGAGGAAATCCCTTGTACTTGAACAATGCCATTTGCTCTATCTCTTCAAACACATCTTCATGAAGCCGAGGCTCATTTGGGTCGCGGGATCGGTAATATGTTATGTCTATCTGGAATGAGTCAGCCGTCTTCCCGAGATACGCTGTAGATTCCCGAACATACCTCGACAAGAATCCAGTGTACAAGTCAGCACCACAGAGAGCAGTGATATCCATGTCTCTTAGTTTCTTCACGTCGACGATGAAGGCGGTCACGTTGGCTAACGGTATGCTAATGGTGGTTTGGTGAACGAACCCCCCTTTGACTCGCCAGTCCCATGGACAAGTAGTGAGTAGTTCATCATCAATGGCCTTCAGGCAAGATTCTGATTAAGAAAATCACATTATCAATCAAAAAATGGTGCGTAGAAGCAAGTTGTTGCTATGGTCCTGACTTGTCGTACCTCATTACAGTGTGAATTTATGTAGAGCCCAAGTGGGCCCACCTGTGATCACAGTGTACAATTGAATAGGAGGGTTCCACCACTTGGCTCATATATCACTGTAGTAAGGCAATCACAGCCATTAAAATAAAGTCCTATAAAATGGGAAAGTAAGAGTTGTTCAATTGACAGGAGGGTTCCACTTTGGGCGCATGGAGCAAATATCACCCGATTTAAGTACTTTTTCATTTTTAGGAATTTTTATGAAATGCTACCCATTTGTATGCATAATTATATAGAACCACAAAAAGGCTTTTCTTTAGATATCAGCTCCAATGTTTTGTTGGATCTCTTTATTCTACCATTTACGGTCAAATCCAATGCATCGTTAGTTAGCTTATTCTTAAAAATGATGAAAATATCCCCTAACTAGTAGTCATATCCATGCATATATCAATGGAAGGATCAGTCCAAATCAATGTCCACCATCTTGGAATGCTACATATATTTGTCCACCTACTCTTGAGTGGTCTAGATCATGGTCTGTCATCTTGGAAATGTCCAAATCTATGTCCACACGCATTTGAATGGTTCAAATGCTTTTCTGAATAATCCAAATTGCTAGCCACTTAGTAAAGCGGTCTAGATCGCTGCCCAATGTCTTGGAACGGAATGACCCAAATTGTGTCCATGGCTACCACTTTAGGGACATTGCCATTATTTTTTAAAATAGGCTAATGATAGTTTCTTAAATTTAATAAAAGGTGATAAAATAAAGTGACACTATATCAAAATATAGGTGGTTCAATCTAATTAGACAAAAACAAGGTAGCATTTTGTAGAAGTACTTTAATTTTAATCTTTTAGCTTGTTTACATTGCTATAATTGCCCAATCATGGCTTCTTTATATATATATATATATATATATATATATATATATATATATATAAAGGTCCTACGGTGTGGATCCTTCAGATGCATCCTTGTTGGGACAATTTGGGTCCCACAGGAATTCGAACCATCAGAAACCAAGGAAGAATTCGAACCCCTGACACCCACACCCATACAATTATCATGACATCCAAACAACCCCAAATGTTTTGAGAAGTGATAGCATTGTTCTACTATGGCACTAGGAAGGATTTGAATGAATCGACAGTACAAACCTGAGCCCTGCATCTTGCTCTGATTCCCAATCACTGGATAGCCTGTGAAACCCAACAGATCCCCACCGTTCTTCAGTGAGCGCCCCCCCTGGAGTGCTCCCGCTACTCGAACTTTCGAGAGAAAACATTTTCCTTTTGAATCTTCCGTTGCTTCGAACGTCTCCTCTAAAATGATTAGGGAAAAAACCAAGGCTTAATAATGCTACAATGATAGCTGTCATTCTTGTGGGCTGCCCCATAAGTGGGACACTGTCCAAGTATCAGAGCAATTGGACAACTCTAGCCATATGATTACTGTGATTTGTGGACAGTTCTACCTTTTATGGTTAGTGATAGGATGAGTCTGATTGCCTCGTTTTCTTGGTTATGGAACAGCTGTTTTGATGATGGTAGAAAATCAAAGGTTCTGATAACCATACAAAATGTCCCAGATATTTATCAGGTGGTTCTGATTGTTATGTTCAAATCAAATTGGCCCACTAATTAGGTAGAGAACAAATATAAGTTTAACACATATATTTAGTTTCTATTAGCATCAATCGAAGTCAAAAACTAAATCTAGCATTGATTGTTGAGAACCCAAGTAAAAAACTGAATTTAACCTTGGTTGATGTCAACTGAGGCTAAATTCATCTTTAGCCATGGTTTTGCCTTGGTTACCCAAATCGAGGCTGCAACTCTTGTGACTAACAGTTTTAAACTTCGGTTATTGAGAACCAATGTTAAAAATAGATTTAACTTCAGTTGGAGATAACCGAGGATAAAATTTGAGTTTAGTCTCGGTTGGAGATAACGGAGGTTAAAAACTTGATTTAGCCTCATTTTAGGACAACTGAAGCTAAAATAAGTTCATATAACTTCAATTGAAAAACTGAGGGTATAAAAGCCTTTTAAACCTCAGTTGTTAAAACAAAGGCTAAAAAGCCTTTAGCCACGGGTTGCAGTTTCAGTTGGATAACTGAGGCAAAATCGAGGCTAAAAGCTTTAGTTTCGGATTTTACCCTTTTCTATTCACGGTCTTGAACTGAGGCTAAAGTCTTTCTTTCTTGCAGTTATATTGCATATATTGTCTGTCTGATTAGCTTATCCATCTCATTTTTTATGCTACGTCATGGTCACTAAATGACCTACCAAAATAATGGCCTGAATATTGCACAAGTGGACCACAAACGGTTTCTTTAACCTATTCTCACTACAAAAAAAAGAAGAAAATCACCTCATCAATCCACAAGCTTACCTATCGCACGAGCCGACTCATGGAGCAGCGGCAGCAGTGGTGGGAAAATATTGCTACTGCCGTCTCCAGCTGTGCTCATGGGAACACGAAAGTCATCTCGGTATACCACCTTAGCCTGTGAAGGATACCAAACGATGTCTCCGAACTCGGTGGCTGCACCAAATGCCGCAATGTTGTTCTCAAAATCTGCATCTGGTAAGACCCTGTTGGTGATGGAACGCTTGAACATGGGCTCTAGTTGAAGAGTCACCTGCAACACATTTGCCAAGTTGATAAAGCCACCATGTTGGGGCCACTAGATGAGCGGTCCAGATCTTGTATTTGTTTCCAAGTGTTCTACATGAAATGACAATGTACATAATCTATCTATCTGTGGACCAAAATCAGCACGCTTAAGAGATCCGGCCAGTTAGATTGACTTGTCCACTCTAGACGCGAGTCAGGACATGTCTGAGTTTGGGGGTGAATCGGTCTAATTTGTTTGAGTCAGAAATGATTCATGGGGTTCAACCAGGTAGGCCCATGTCTAAGTTGACTCTGATGGGTAGCACAGGAGTTGCCTGGGTCTCAAATCTTATAGAAGAAAATATGACATTCATGGACTTCTATATAAAACTAAATGACATAGTTAACTCTATATAGGGTCTTAGTGAAAGTATCCCTGAAAGCAAGGATTGTGTAAAAATACTATGATTTCTTCTTGAACAATTCAATTTAAGGTTATTGCTATACAAGAATTGAGGGATACTGACAAATGAAGGTTGATGAATTGGTTGGATCTCAACAAACATATTAGCTAAATTTCAAAGTTCAAAGAACAAGTCCATAGCTCTCAAATCCTCGAAGTCCAAATTAAAGATAATGAATAAAAATTCAGATAATAAGGAAAATGATGATGATATGTTGTTATTGGCAAAGAAATTATATATATATATATATATATTAATTAATAAAAAAAAGAAAAAATAAATTTCAAAAACCTTTTGATAAGAGAAATGGCTATTCTAACTATTGGAAAGCTAAATCTAAGGACACTCAATGTTACAACTGCTTTGAGTTTGGGCATCTTACTTTAAAATGTCCTAAAAGGGATAAACTAAAAAGAAATGGTATGATTGCCACTTGGGATAAATCATCAAAATCTGAAATTGATTCATAAATTGATGAATCAGATCAAGAAGAACTAAGAGAACTAATACAGAATTTCAAAACTTAAATCTAATTATGAGAAATCGACAATTAAAGTTTCTTTACTTCAGAGTTTAATGGATACTTGGAAGTATATCCAAGGAGATAAAAAACTTGAAAAAGTACTAACCTGATCTCGCTGGTATGGTGACAAGTTTGGCCTTGGTTATAACAGATATAACCATCTAAAACCTAAGACTTTACTCTTACTTTTGTGAAAGGATCAGAATCCTCAAACTATAGAGTAGAAACTTTAAAAGTGAATGAATTTAATCGTAAGAAGACTATCTTTAAAAGTAAAAAACCCTTTCAAGAATTTTCAAAAGAGAACTTTTGCCAACAACCAGAGATATCAAATGACAGAAATTAACAATTCTCCTCTTGCATATAAAATTGTGGACTTTTTTTTTTGGAAGGTGGAGATTCACCACCAAATATTATTAATCCAACAGGGCCACATGTACAATTCTTTGGGCTGGCTCCAACAAAAAGGAAAGGAGCCTCGCCTATCATTTACTCACAATCCCGAACTGCTATAAACACGGCCACACCTACCCAACCAGAAAAAGGGAAACAAAAGAGAAAAGAGAGAAAGGATCTCCCACTGAGGTCATGGTTTCAAGTAACCCGGGCCTGCCATATCCAGAACTAGGAGACCCTTGATGCGCCTTGGCATTTCCGAACGGGAAGTATAGAAAGAATTAGCCCAACCTTCACTGGCCATCCTGGCCAGAGCATCTGCCACTGAATTACCCTCACGAAAGGTATGCCTGAAACTGAGGTTGAGGCAGTGACTTAAGTGATGGATGGCACCCAACCTGTACCATATGTTCCAGGGTCAGCCGGCGAGGGGATCCGAAGCCGCTTCCACGACCACCATGGAGTCAGATTCAACAACAATATTGGAAAGGCCCAATTTGCTGTAGAGAGTGATACCATCAAGCATAGCCTAAGCCTCAGCAACTGTGTTGGAAACAAGGCCATAATGCCTGTGAAAGGCAAAAATAACCCAACCTTTAGAGTCTCTAACGATTCCTCCACCACCACTTTCGCCCGGATTCCCCCGGGAAGAACCATCCACGTGGGGGGGTTTCATCCATTTGACTACCGAAGGGCTAGCAGAAATAGTGACTTTACCCCTATTCAGATGAAGAGCTTGATGAGTGGCTTCGTCCCTGAGAGACGCTGGGGCATTGTCAGGCAAGTGGTTTCCCAGTTCCTACATCCATTTGGAAACCCTTGCAATAACTGTATGAGCACACATTCTGATTCCATCAAATCGCGATGCATTGCGGCTTAACCATAGTTCCCAGGCAATGAGCGCAGGGGCCAGACCCAAGAGCCTCTTGATACGAGAGGAATTTGATGCCCTTGCTGACCAGAAAATGATTTTCTGAATGATGGTCTGAGATGGGATGAGAGGCACATAAAAAATCTGGTGGAAATGCGTCTAAACTTTAGCAGCAATCCGACCAAAGCAGAGGAGATGGTCCAATGACACTTCACCGTGCACTGATGGTGAAATCAGGCGCAGTTGTTGCTCATCAGTAGGTTGACGTTGAGGAGGCCTGATCGGCATGTCATGGGTCAGCGTGGAGTCAGCAGCACTGAAAACATTGGGCGGAGATTGGGGGGAGAGACATTGCAAGTGGCGTCAGAGTGATGGGAATTTTTCTCCTCATTGTTGGTATCGATGAAATCGAACAAGTTTCGATATCATCGATAATTGCAGAATTTTTCACTGCTGGTTGCTGGACTGTTTTTTTGTCCTGTCGATATGATCGAGAGACTTTCAGATCATATCGAGGCTGTCATCGAGAGTGGCTCGATGGCATCGATAATTGTTGGAATTTCCATCCCTGGCCGCTGGACAGTTTTTGTCCCGTCTCGATATGATCGAGATACCTGTAGATGATATCGAAGCTGTTATCGAGAGACCTTTGATATGATCGATGAGTTCCGCAGATGCGATTGCGGAAACGCAGATTTTGCGGATTTTGTTTCCTATTTAGGTTACACCTCTTTCTATTCTTATATATATGGGTGTATCCGGGATTGGGGTGTATTCCAGGGTATTCTAGGAGAGAGAGGAAGCTTGTAGAAGGGAGATTCTGCTCGTAGAGGTGATCTACTTCGCAGTCCACGTCTCAGCGCTTCTACGCCATCGTGATCGGTGAGATCTCTCCGTTTTACTCTTGTTCTCTTTTGTTTATCCACTCCTACGTGAATGAAGAAGGTTTGATCTAAGTGGTGTGTGCTTGTGATCGGTTGTAACGTTCTGCTTTATAGTGGATTGTTGATCTGGACGAGGTCCCGTGGTTTTTACCTCTTTGAGGGTTTTCCACGTAAAAATCCCTGGTGTGATGTGGTTCATGTTTCGATTGTTTTCATTGCATTATTGTTCCATAATTCTGGTTTGTTTCGAGGGGCTAGATCCTAAGGTTTTGTGCAAGGCCCCCAACATAGAGCCCCTGGACTGGAATTGTTGGAGAGGAAAAATAACTTGGGGAATCTGCGATTGGACCTGCTGATCTAAACTGACCATATCTAGGCTCCTGGATAGAAGGTGCTGGTGATGGTGAGACGTGTGGGTTGGCTGTTGTCGAGCACCTTGATCAACACCCCTAATCGGAGAAAGATGGACCATCGTGGGGCCGCGTTCAGTGCAGCAGCACTCGCACCTGGAAGCTAAACACACCTAAATTCTTTATTGTATTGTCCACTGGAATGGCCTGATGCATGATTTTCCAAAGAAAGATGTCAATTTTGGGTGGGAGAATATCATTCCAAGCCCACCGAGCCCACGAGGCCTTTCGCCTCTGTTGACGGATGCCATTCCAGGCCGATTTCAGCGAGAATTTGCCTGACATTGTTAGATCCCAAGCTAAGACGTCTTCTCTGCTAGATAGCTGAACAGGGTAGCTCTTAAGCACCTGGATGGTTGGATAGGGAAGAAAGTCTTGGAGATCTTGCCATCGAATTCTGCTGGAGGAGGAGAGAAAATCTCTGACCGATGCATCCTTGAGATGAGCAGGGATAGGACCAGACACGAGCGAAGCCAGAAATCCTTCTCTAGACCAATTTTGGGTCCAGAAATTCACTCTTCCCTCTCCTAGGAGCCATTTAGAGTGGAGGGTAGCAAAGGGAAGGGATCTGGATATCTCCTTCCAGACTGTAGAGTTCGTCGCCGAGTTCATCCCTCTTGAGCGAATGAATTTACTGATATACTTGGTAGTCATAAATTTCGCCTAGAGAGATTTTCCTTCAAGAAGATTTCTCCCCTTTGAACTTCCTTCCAGTTGTTGATTGGCCCAGCTGTCTCCGGCTCGGCGCGGGTTTCCCCCATCTGGGGTTCTACAACATGCCTAGATTCAGCTTCACTCAACTCGTCTCCAGAGAGACAAACCCTAGAAATTTTTTAGTGTTATGCAGGGCTATAAAATTATGGACTTGCTCAAATAATTATTGAAAGCCAACTTTAAAAAAAAAAAGGAGTAAACAGAAAAAAGGAGAAATCCTAACGCCCAAAGATAAGAAAAGGAAAGAGACCCTCCAAAGCCTAAAACCAACATGAAGTGGGTTCCAAAGGTAAAATGTCTTGTCATTCACACAACTTTCAAAGCAAATAACCATTTAAGATGGTACCTGGATAGGGAATGTTCTAGACATATGACAGGTAATAAAGTCATTCTCTCGAATATCAACCAAATTGATGGCGGCTTAGTTACATTTGGAGATGGTAGCAACTGCAAGATCATTGGTAAAGGTAATGTACATCTTTCTAACTTACCTATATTTAAAAATGTTTTATATGTCGAAGGATTGAAACATAACCTCCTTAGTATATCTCAAATCTGTGACAATAATCATAGTGTAAGATTTTTTTTTATATCATAGATGTAAAATAATAAATAAAGAAGGAAATGTAACATTAAATGGTCGTAGAACTTCTGAAATTTGCTATATAATTCATGACACTTGCTCAACAAACCTTTCATGTTATATGGTCCGAACAGACGAGATTGAATTATGACACCAATGTCTTGGATATGTAAATTATAGAGATCTTTACAAGTTGAGCAAAAGAAATCACTTGCGAGGCTTAACTAAGCTGAGAAAGAAAGAAAATAAAGTATGTGGTGTTTGTCAAGTTGGCAAAAAATTAGGACTTGTCATAAGAAACTGAACTCCCTAGCCACTACTAGACCTCTTGAACTTCTCCATGTGGACTTAGTTGGACTAATAAGAACAAAGAGTAGAGGAGGAAAGAAATATTTATTAGTCGTAGTTAATGATTACATATGATATTCTTGGGTGGCATTCTTAAGAGAAAAGTCAGATGCTTTTGACGAGGTCAAAAAGTTTATTAAACACATCCAAACTAAAAAAGAACTATTTATGGTCAGAATAAAAAGTTATTATGGAATATAATTTGAAAATAACAATTTTGAGAAATACTGCAATGACCATGGTACATTGCATGAATTTTCAGTACCTAAAATACTCCAGCAAAATGGAGTTGTTGAAAGAAAGAATAAAGTATTGTAGGAAATGGCAAGTATTAGAGTATTACAGGAAATGACAAGTATTATGTTAAATAGTATGAAATTGCCTAAATATTTATGGGCTGAAGTTGTGAATATTGCTTGTTATATAATCAACTATGTTTATATTAGAGATAGAAAAAATAAAACAGCATAGGGAATGTGGTTTGAGAAAAATATCAGTATAAAATATTTCGTACTTTCGGAAGCAAGTCTTACATTTTATGTGACCCTGAAATTTTGTGAAAGTTTGATGTAAAAAGTGATGAAGGGATATTCTTAGAATATACATTAAATAGTCGTGCATATCGTGTTTTAAACAAGAGAATTAGGGTAATACAAGAATCTACAAATGTTGTAATTGATGGCCATTCAGTCAATCTCAGTCTTCACCAAGAAGATGGTGATGGTGATATCATTCTGATTAATCAAAGTGACCATTATCCAAATCAGATTCTATTGAATTAAGGTTGATAAAAGACCATCCAACCAATCAAATTCTTGGTAACCCTCTTTTTGGTATTCAAACAAGAAGACAACTAGAAAATATTTACAATCATATTTGCTTTACTTTTCAAATTGAACCGTCCAACATAAATGGAGCACTAGATGATGAAAGTTGGATTTTGACAATGTAAGATGAACTGAATCAATTTATAGGAAATAATGTGTGGTATCTTATTCCTATACCATCTAATAAAAATGTCATTGGAACCAATTAGATTTTTAAAAACAAATCAGATGAGTTTGAAAATATTATTAGAAATAAGGCATGACTGATTGTGCAAGGTTATATTCAAATAAAAAGAATTGATTATGATAAAACATTTGCATCATTTGCTTGTCTTGAATCAATCAGACTGCTTATTCTCGTTGCTTGCTATAAAATTTTTAAAATTTATCAAATGGACGTCAAGAATACTTTTCTTAATGGTGACTTGAATGAGAAAGTATATGTTGAACAACTTAAGGGTTTTGAATATCACAAACTTCCTGATCATATGTACCATCTTAAGAAATCTTTATATGGTTTGAAACAAGCCCCTAGAGCATGATATGAAAAGCTAACTAAATTTTCTTTCAGCCATAATTTTCGGACGGCTAATATAGACAAAACTTTATTTGTTAAAAATAAATAAATCTAATAATAATATCTTAATTGTTCAAATCTATATTGATGATATTATTTATGGATCTACATGTGCAAATCTATCATCCAAGTTTGCAGAACTTATGAAGTTTAAATTTGAAATAAGTATGGTTGGCGAGCTAACATATTTTCTTAGACTTCAAGTAAAACAACTAGAAGATATAATTTTCATCTCTCAAACCAAGTATGCTTGGAATTTGGTTAAAATGTTTGGATTTGAAAGTGAGAGAAATTTCAATAATCTTATATATGAGTACAACACCCAAATTATCTAAGGATGAATTAGGTAAAAGTGTTAACTCCCGTCTTTATTGAAGCATGATTGGTAGCTTGCTTTATTTAGCTGCCAGTACACCAGATATATCATTTAGTGTTGGTATTGATGCAAGATATCAATTTGATCCTAAATAATCTCATCTATCAGCTGTCAAACGCATAATTACATATGTTGCAAGTATTGTTAATCTTGGTTTGTGGTATCCTCATGATACATCTATTCAAATAACAAGATAAACAGATGTACATTGGGCAGGAAATATCAATGATAGAAAATCCACTAGTAGTGGATGTTTCTACATTGGAAATTGTCTAGTCTCTTGGATGAGAAAAAAAGCAAAACTCATTATCATTATTTACTGCAAAAGCAGAATATATTGCTGCAGGAAATACTTGTACTCAGCTTATGTGGATGAAGCGAATGTTGGCTAATTACGACATAATTTAAGATACAATGAATTTTTATTGTGATAACACCAATGTAATTAATATATCTAAAAATCTAATCTAATACTCTCGAATAAAACATATTGACATCATATATCATTATATATGAGAGTTACTTGAAGAAAAAACAATTGCGCTGGAATACATTCAAAATGAAAAGCAACTTACAGATATTCTAACTAAGCCACTCGACAATGTTAAAATTTTTAATTTAAGACATAATATTGACTTATAGTTTATTTCATCATCTGTTTAAAATCTAATATTTTTTAAATGCCTTTGTTATTGGGTTTTAAAAAAATAAAAATTAAAGAAAGAAAAAAAAATGTTTTATTTTTATTAAGCAAAAATCTCTTTTCCCTCCCAAATTTCTTCTTCTTCGGCTCATCAGTGCCTCCTTCAGTCACCCTTCCTTCATTGCTTGGTAGCAAGCTCATTTTGGTCTATTTTCTTACTGATTTTATTTAGGGCCTGTTTGTTAACTCTGAAAAATAATACTTAACGCAGAATTAAGAAAATGCTCTGTATCCAGAGTTGTTTGTTAGCGTCAAAATTGAAAAGCGCTAAGTGATTTTTCGCGATATTTCATTGAATTCTTTCCACGATAGGAGTTTGGCTTAATGGTGGATGTGGAATGCACTCCATAAATTTTTCTATTAAAAAAATTTCTTCCAAAATTATCCCTTTTCAAGTTACTACGGAAATTTTTTCTCTTTCAAATTGTTTGCGTAATAGAAAACTAACTTTTAACATGTGAAACTTATTTATGCCCCACCATGATTTATGTGTTTGATCCACACCGTCCATTAACTTTTTCAGATCATTCTAGAGTATGAGCCCAAAAATGAGGTAGATGTAGGCCACACCATAAAAACTAATGGAAATTGAATAAAACTTGAGTCGACCATTAAAAAACTTTTGGGGGCCATAAAAGTTTTGGATCAAGATGATCTTTGTTTTTTCCCTTCATTTGGCCTATATGACCTAATCAACATATGCCAAATAAACATTACAGTGGGCCTTAGGAGAATTTTAATGGTGGATATCCAATCACTATTGTTTTCTTATGGTGTGGTCCACCTGAGATTTATATCCTCTCATTTTTTGTGTGAAGCCCTAAAATGATCAGTAAAAATGGGTGAACGAAATGGATGAAACACATACATTGTGATGGGGCCCACGGAGCACTGACCACCAGCCACGGGGGTTGGTGGCAGGAGTAGATACGTGTCGTGGGAAGACGAGAGCCTACGCTCCTCGAGCTCCGAGTTGTGCGAACGGTTCAAATGAGATCAAAGTTACATGGGCCCATAATGATGTATTTATTATATCCACCCCGTTCATCCATTTTTTAAGATAATTTTAGAGCATTAGCCAAGAAATGAATCATATCCAAAGCTCAAATGGAACGCACCAAAAATAGCAGCGGGGATAATGATTTTCACCATTAAAAAATTCGTAGGGCCCACCATAATGTTTATTTTCCATCCAATCTGTTCATAAGCTCACAAATACCTG
This sequence comes from Magnolia officinalis, assembly GCA_021015155.1. Taxonomy (NCBI): domain Eukaryota; kingdom Viridiplantae; phylum Streptophyta; class Magnoliopsida; order Magnoliales; family Magnoliaceae; genus Magnolia; species Magnolia officinalis. The sequence continues at coordinate 20,415,945 of JAJHSJ010000012.1, read as the reverse complement.
GATGAAGAGGAAAAACAAATTTCGTATTGATCCACAACTTTCGACCCCCAAAAGGATTTCAATGGTAGACGTTCAATCCCCCACTACTTTTTGCAGTGTGGTACACTTGATCTTGATCTGCCCTATTTTTCGGCTCAAGCCTTAAGACTAGCTTGAAAAATGGATAGACAGTTTGGATATAACACATACCTCATGACCCACAGAACTTGCTGACGTCAACACACCAACTACATAAACACCAGCCAATCCGCTTCCGTCTAGATTGGACGCGGATTTCCCGTGAAGGGGACGCGGATTAGCTACTGACATGTTGAGTAGCGAGACTCGCTACTGAAGTGACGTCATCAAGTTCTGTGGCTCCCACCATGATGTATTTTTTGTATCCACTCCATTCATCCATTTAGAGATATCATATTAGGGCAAGATCCAAAGAATGAGACAGATCCAAAGCTCGAGTGGACCCCACCACAGAAAACAGTTGGGAGAGTGACGCCCACCATTAAGAACTTCTAAAGGACACAAAATTTTTTGATCAAGCTGATATTTGTGTTTTCCCTTCTTTCATGTCTGTGTTAACACATGAACATGTTGGATCTCAAATAAACATTATGGTGGACCTTAGGAGGATTTCAACAGTGCACGTCACTCTTCTCACTATTTTCTATGGTGAGGTAAATTTAGGGTATGAGCAGATACAAAGCTCAAGTGGACCCCACAACAGAAAACAGTAGAGAGAGCGCCATCCACCATTAAAAATTTCTAAGGGCCACAAAAGTTTTCGATTAAGTTGAAATTTGTGTTTTACCTTCTTCCATGTCTATCTTAACTTATGAACACGTCGGATCTCAGATAAACATCATAGTAGACCTTAGGAAGGTTTCATCGGTGAGCGTCACTCTTCCCACTGTTTTCTGTGGTGAGGTCCACTCCAGATTTGGATCTGACTCATTCTTTGTCTCATGCACTAAAACGATATCTCCAAATGGATAGATGGTGTGGATATAACACATACATCATGGTGAGTCCTACAGAACTTGGTGACGTCACCTCAGTAGCGAGTCTCGCTACTCAACCTGTCAGTATCTCATCCGCCTTCTCCTATGAAAGCCTCGCGCAGGAACTTACTACGAAAGATTCTATGTGGGCCTATTGCCGTGTTTGTGAGAAAGTTAGTCCGTCCATCCATTTTTCGAGCTCATTTTAGGACATGCGACCAAAAATAAGATGTATCCAAAACTTAAATGGGCCACACGATAAGAAAAAATAGTGGGGATTTTGCGACCACCGTTGAAACATTTATATGGCCACAAAAGTTTTGTGTCGGTTTAAGTTCACGGTGTTTTCACTTCATCTCAATCAAAATGGCCTTATAAACAGTTTGGATGGAATATAAACATCAAGGTGGAGTCTAGGAAGGTTTCAACGGTAGGCATTCCTTTCCCCATTGTTTCATCTTGTATGGCCTGCTTGAGTTTTAGATACTCCTCTCGGAAAACGGATGGACGTGTTGGATTTCTCACAAACATCACAATGGGCCCACCTAAAATCCTTGCGCTAGAACTTCATGCGAAAGGCTTTCGTTAGGAAATCCGCGTCTGTCCATATGCCGGATTTACTGCTAAAGCCTCTTGCAAAATTCTCTGTGCTGGAAAAGTAGGTGGGGCCCACCTTCATGTTTGTGAAAAATCCACCCTGCCCATCGGTTTTGTGAGTTTATTTTAGGACATGGGACTGAAACTGAGGTGGATCCAATAATCAAGTGGGCCCAAAACGTGAGGATTGAACGTCCTGATTTGAAATATTCGTGGGGCAACATAATGAATTAATCTTTTTTTTTTTTTTTTTTTTTTTTAAATTATGAATAATGATATTTTATCTATTTTTTTTAATGAATAATGATATTTTAATTTTCTCTTAAGTACTTTAGTTTATTTGAATTTAATAGAATAATTTTATTTTCAGACATTTCAAATGTTTGTTAACAAACAGGTTTTTTCAAATTAAGTATTTAACTTTTAGACTTCAGCCATAATTACCAAACAAGTTTTTTGACTTCAGATTTCAGATTTCAGATTCAGGCTTTAGGCTTCAGATATAACAAACGGGGCCTTAATCATTGTATTCTCATTGTGATTCAACAATTTTTCTTTAGATTCGAAACCTTTGTATTGGTTTATTTCGATTAGAGTTGATTTTCTTGAAATACTTGTGTTTCTTTCTTAATTAAGAGTGATGGAATAACAATCTAAACATTAAGTACGAAAAGTTCAAGCTGGTTCCTTGTCTCCATCCTTTCCCTATTAGATTCGAACCATCTGTCCACTGGAGGATGATTCCGAAAATCTCTGGGATTTTAGATCTGAAAGTATTATCATTGAACGGTCTATTAATCTTAATCATATCGCTGAATATGGGTTGCATGAGTTTCTTTCTGAGGTTGGATGAGAAAATGTTTTCCAATGGGGAGAAAATGCATACCGATTGATAGTCCAAAGAATGTATTCCTTTATTTCATATTTTTCTTTAGAAAAGGACATCTTTAAAATAAAAGTTTTAGAGGAAACTATTTCAATCACACCCTCCACCATTGCATCCTTAATGGAAATTGACTTGGTGAAGGATGGAATTCGAACTTCTCTTATGGAAAAGATGTCAAATTCTGAGAGAATCTATTACCAAAGTGTTATGTGGTTTTGATGCGGACTGGAGATTGGATAATGCTCTACTGATTAGGAAACTTTTTCCCAAGTATCGTGTTCTTCATTGTATTTTTACATCTAATATTTATCCAAGAGCTGGTAACAAAACCGATCTTGCTTTATTTATAGTTCGTATCCTTCATGTGATAGCCACTGGAATTAAAATTTGTCTTCCAACTTTTATTTGTTATTCCATTATTCATTATTGGATGCACTTAAAGCATGATTCTCTTCCATACGGTTACCTCATGACATCTCTCACTTTATCTTTTCAAGTCCAAATTCCTTCCATCGAGGCACCAAAATCTAAGCTTCCTTTTAACTCTCCTAATTTACATATGATGAGTTTAACTCCTCTACCTGAGCAAAAAGATGTATGTGGCGATAGGCAGGAAGAAGAAGAAAATGTTAACATGAATGACATTTTTAATGAATTGGAAGAAGAATTGGTTGAAGATAAGGATGATTCTGATTATCATCCTTCCAACTTTGATAAGAGATTATTTGCTTTAGAGCATTGAATGAATATTTTGCATGTTTCTCAAGAAGCTCTGGTTTTAAATCAAAAGATTAACATGAAATACATGAAAAAGTATTTTCATCGTATAAGCAAGAGCTTAAAAAATATTGATCCTAAGATGCCAATTCCATCTTCATCTAAGTGTCTGAATGATGTTTATTTTCTTGACTTATGATTTAGATCTAGTAGTTTATATTTTCAAACATTTGAACTTTTCTATGTTTAATGTTACTTCTCTTCCTATATCTTATTCTTGCTTCCTATATGTTTCATTTATTTCATCTTCCTTTGTTAACTTGTGACAAAAAGGGGGAGAGATGATCATAAATATATGTGGAGATGACTCATCTCATGTGGAAATAAGTTCTTTTTAGCATATTTTTCAGGGGCAGTAGACAACATATTTTTCATTTGAAATCTTGTATTAAAAGTTCATGATTCAAAGCCTTCATTATTTTGATTCTAGTTGTTGAGTCTAAGTAATTAATCGAGTATTTGTAATGTCATGAGTGTGAAGAATATGAAATGTGATGTATATGTAATATGTTATGTTTTGTCACGAAATTGAAAAAGGGGGAGATTGTAAGTACTATTATTTTAAGCACACAAGTCAGTTGTCAATTTTCGTAAACAAAATGTATAGTGTATGAAACTTCAGCTCTCTTCAACATTTCAAGACTAGAGAGCGACTCAACATCTCAAGATTTGAAGGGTCGGAAGGATTTCAAGATCATTTATATGCCAACTTACAGGGAAAGATGACCTTAGGAAAGACGCTAGGTTAAAGTGTATCCTAGTGGTTTTATAAGATTTAAATTATTGTATTTTTATATAAAAATTGAAAGGTGTTTGGCTAGACCAACCCTGCCTTCGGCCATCTGAACCATCTCGGGTCAGCCCGAGATCAACCTAGGTCATGTTTCTAATAATAAATGATTTTGATTCTTATAGAACTTGGGCCAGTTGAACCTTGTCTTCGGCTAGCTGAACTAGCTCGAGTCTGCCCGAGAGCGACGTAGGTCATGTTTACATCAATGAAGATTTTTAATTTTTCAGAAACTTAGGCCAGCCGAACCCTGTCTCCAACCAGTAGAAGGTATCTCAGGCCAGTCGAAGTTCTAGCCTAAGTTTGTTTCAAAATAAGATCTCACAAAATTAGGTAGTCGTTGAAACAAAATCATGGAAATTCGGCCAGCCGAGGGGATTCTTAGGCTGACCGAAGATCTAGATCTTTTGCTATAAATATAGATCATTTCTCACTGTTTCAAAGCATGAAGAAAGAGAAAAAAGTTTTAGAAACAAAAGATATAAATCTTATTCTTTTTTAAGTTATTTACATTATCATTCTTATATTATTTTTGTAGCTTATTTAATTTTCTTCTCAAGTGGTGTTAAATTGAATTAGAGAGTGCCCTATACTCAATTTGAGTTTAAAGGATTGAATATGAAACTTTTAGGGTTTTAATATTTGAAAAACATATATCCTTATATCCTTCTTGGTGGTGCATAAATTGTTTCATCTTCATCTAAGAAAAACAATTGTTGCATCTACTAAAAATTCATCTTCAAAGGCTTCATCGATATCTTCGCTTTGACTTACGTCATCAAGAAGATAAGTTTTTTTATTCACTAAATTACTTTTTCTTTGGATTGATTGAGATTACCCAGAAATCTCATTGGGTTGATGAGTGATAAGCCCATAAAAATTACTTAAGATTTATTGTGATAAGCCTATGAAAATCATAAACTGTAAGAGGTTCTTGAGGTTAGCCTGTGAAAACCTTGAAAATAGTAGAAAGCCAAAATTATGTGGAGTAGTAATTTTGGGAGTGGAGTAGCTATGTGTTAAACACTGAACCATTATAATTGTGTGTATTATGGTGATTAATAATCTTGTTTTTATTTTTTTTTATAATCATTTTGAAATACCGAAATCAAATAAGTTGTGAAATAAGGTTTTCCTACCTAAGATTTTAGGTGAAGGTTGTCCTACAACTCAATTAATATCAATATTTCAATATTAATTGTTGTTGTGAATTTATTTTATATAATTGATTATCAAAAATTGGTTTATTCTTATTCACCTCTCTCTCTCTCTCTCTCTCTCTCTCTCTCTCTCTCTCTCTCTCTCTCTCCAGGACATCATAGCTTAACTTACACCCTCTGAATGCAAGACAACAACATTAGTTTTTAAGTGTCATTTACCCAAGAAAGATAGAGGTTTTTTTCGTGACAGTGCATATAGTGATTGGAAAGGTAAGAACGATTTGTATGTAGCATAGTTGACAGAAGGGCTGAGGTGGTTGTTCCATATTCTTGAGGGTGAGATTGGTTATTTTTTTTTGGGAGAGCAGATGGAAAGTGAGGATGATAAGTGATAGATTGGGGCAATTGGATATGAATGTCCGTAGAATCTCCATGCTCAAGTACATAGACTTCCTATGCAGCAGGAGGAAAATCAATTTTGCACCCATAAGTAGACATGTGAGTATTGTACATTTACTATTGTTTATTTTGTGTTTTGTTTTAATCTTATTTCTTCTCTCTCTCTCTCTCTCTCTCTCTCTCTCTCTCTCTCTCTCTTTTTTGTACTCATATTTATAAATTCTGAAAGACCATCGCATATAATTGTCTGGAATATAAAAGAAACTTTGATGCTTCATACTTGTTGGCTAAACGACCCGAAAGAAGAAATCATCCAAGAAAAAAACAAAAATAATGACTTTAATGATGTTGCAAATTGTACTTTAATGATGTTGACTTTCATATATATTGTATTGTAATTATGTATGAATGTGTATAATGGATGAATAAATGATGTCGATGAATTGATTGTGTATGAATGTACGATAGATGAATGATGTATGCAGGTGTTGAGTAAGGGTCAAGATTGTCATCCAAAATACGTCAAGATTAACAAGATGTTGAGTAAAGGTCGAAATTCTTATCCACAATGGGTCGAGATTGACAGGCTGTTGAGAAAGGGTTGAGATTGTCATCCACAATGGGTCAAGATTGACATGCTGTTGGCTAAACTGTTTTGTACACTTTTGGTCGGACCGAACCAAACTTAGGTGGGACCGAACAGTCTGTTATTTATGTTATTAGAATTTATGATTCATCCTATGTTTTCTCTCCTTCGCACTTGGTTTTCTTGAATCTTTGTCACTTGAAATCTTCATTAATCACCTTCAAATCTCAAAATCTTCACATGGTCATTCTTGGAACATCAAATTTTCTTTTTAATCATCTTTTTTATCTTAGCTCTCTAAATCACCTCGCATAGGAAAATATACGTAATTGGATCGATTAAGTGCATATATGCTTATAATATACGTAATTGAAAGAAGTTTATTCCAAATCAAATAACAAATGGTTGACAAGGCAGGATGTCCCAATCGAAGGTGCTAGATAGTTGCAAGTGCCCACGTACTAAAAAATATGTAAATGCCTAGATTCTAGATTGAGGTGATGTCATGAACCTTGATTGGGTAAAGTCCTCCGCTACTCAGCCCATGTAGGAGAGGTGTCCCCGTGTGACGATCCTCGATGCAAAAATCCCAAGAAGAAAATTCAAAAATATAGTCATTTTCGCAGGTAAACTTCTCAATAGATAACAAATTTTTCTTGAGATCTGGAACCTGAAGAACATTACTTAAGTAAAATGGGTGAGAGGGAATATGGAGAATAATATTACCGATGGTGGAGATTGGAAGTCCAATGTCATTACCAAGAATGATTTTGTTGAGTCATCACATAGTTGACAATCTGCATGTGGTGGGAAAGATTGAGATGGAGAAGCACCCTATGATAGAGACTAGTTTGATAGACGAGGAGGAACATGCCTCGAGCGTCCCTATGGTTGGTATCATCCATGGCCATGGCCATGGCCATAGGGAAAAGATCCACGTGACGATGGGCGGTGATCAAATGAGTGACCATAGCCTCGTCCACCATTAAATTTAGAATGATATTGACCTTGTCTACGTGAAGTTTCGAGTGCCACATTGATGCAAGGAAGGCGTGATCAGGTCCAACACCATCTTCCTCAAGGATAACTACTCCGAATTCACGGAGCTTCTTTGTACTCCTCACAGAGACTTCTCGAATTCATGAGGAAAAAAAACGAGAAAAATACAAATAAATTCTATAAAATTCATAATTTGATTGATATATGAATAAATGAGTTTACACCCCCTAAGTTTCGGAATTAAACTACAACTAAAACTCCTAAAATTCATGACTAACTATAAATAGACAGTTGTGATTCCTACTAGTGCGCATGGTTTTTGGCGAAAAATAGTAAGTGTCCTATTTGGCTTCACCACGTTGTTCTCCTAATTATTCTAAGCACTTTTCATGTTGGGCGCAACTCCTAAAGCCAAACAGATTAAGAGGTATAATCAAACTAAAACTTACTATAAATATTTAAAACGAAATTAAAACTGGGATTCGACTGTCGATCCAGTAGTATTTTGCAAATCTGGCATACGCGGGTGGCTAAAGTAGCTCATCCTACCCCAAAATCATATATGCTACGTTCAATAATTCATTCCGGCTTGCGAGATATGTTCGTTTTAAGTTCTAATGGTTGGGATCACCTCCTTCTCTTATTGGGCCTTTTCTGATCCATCTTAGCCATGAAAGTGTCTGCGATCTGCTCTACATCACATATTTCGAGTTGAAGAGCAGTGATTGAGATGTTGGAGTCGAAGTTCTTGGTGGCGTAGGAGATCATGGCAGATCATCGAAGAAAACCAAGTCAGCACAGGCCGTGATCGAAGTCACAAAGGAATCGAATTCAGATCCAAGGCCTAGAAGGATTAATGAGACCAGATCATAATCTGTTTTTGGGTGGATTAAGTAATGGATTCGTGAGAGAATGTAGCTGAGAGCTAAGGTACATTACTGATGAAATGATTAGTTAAGAGATACCAATACATTTTTGGAATCTCACCGGTGAAAAAGAGGTACAGTCAATACAAATGAATGCAATCAGTTAAGAGATGGACAGTCAATATACATTGACTACCAATGCAGTTACAAAGATGGACCGTTGAGTGCTTTCCAAATAAAGAGACTTGAATATTGTGTCAGTTATCGACACCCACACCCGTAAATCTTACACGTCTACCATGTAGCTGAATTATGAACCAACAAGCTCGTAATGACGTTTATTTGTCATCTAACCGTTCATAAGGTCTCACAAATATATATGGATGAAAGGAAAAAATAATATCAACTTGATTCAAAATTTCAAGTGGACCACACCACAGAAAAAATTGGGGATTGAACGCCCACAGTTAGAACTTCTTGGGGCACGGAGGTTTTGGATCAAGAATATTGCATTCATCAAGGTCTGTGTGACCTATGAACATGTTGGATGACAAATAAAATATCTTAGTGGCCCTAAGAAGAAATTTTCAACCATCATTTTTGGGATCATGACCTAAAAGCTCGAATGGATGGCATGGATAAAACACATACATCATGATGGCCCCACATCGCTTGGGCGATGACATGCCACGTGGCTATATAACCCTTTTGTAGGCGGGCACGGATTAGGTAATACCCAGCCTGTTCGAGAACCGGCGGAGGCTATGAGGGTCACTGAGGGGCTTGTATCCACACCGTCCATCCTTTTTTCCATATCATTTTACAATGCTGAAACAAAAATAAGGCCACACCACGGGAAAAGAAGGATTGCTAAGGATGACCACCGTTGAAACGTTCTTAGAGTCCACCGTGTCATTTATTTTCCATCCAACCGGTTGATACGGTCATATACACCGGGATGAAGTGAAAAAGCAAATATCATCTTGATTCAAAACTTCTGTTGTCCCTATGAGATTTTCAATCATAGAAATTTAATCTCCACAGTGTGGCCCATTTGATTCTTTCATCTGACTTATTTTTGGTCCAGTATTCTAAAATAATATGGAAAAGTAGTTGGACGGTGTGGATAAAAGTAATACATCACGGTGGCCACTCAGTGGCCCCCGGAGCCTCCCCTGTCCCAAGCTCTAAACAGGCAGGCTAGTACCTAATCCGCGCCCTTGCAGGTGCCACAGGCAATCCGCTTCCATTAGAAATAGGATAAGATCGGACGAGGATTTCCTGGTCGAAAGCCACTCCGTCCATCCATTTTTTCGAGCTCATTTTAGGACATGCGAACAGAAATAAAATGTATCCAAAACTTAAATAGTCCACTATTTCATCTCGTATGGCCCACTTGAATTTTGGATCCTCCACATTTTTGGTCATATGTCCTAAAAGGAACTCGAAAAACGGATGGACGGATTGGATTCCTCACAAACATAACAGTGACCCTCACCTAGAATCCTTGTGTTTTGCAGGAAATCCGCTTCCTAATAAGATCATACCTGAGAAATGATTCCTAGCACACCCAAAGACACTTTGGCTGCTAAGAGGTCTGGGTCATTTTCTCCGAGTTCCACAATCCTCGCATAGTAGCCGTTGATAGGGTCAGGACTCGGAACAACGAGCCTCATACCCACAACATACTCATGTACAGCTGATCCCTTTCCAAACAACGAGCTCCCATGTGCTCCTGTGCTCAATACACCACCCAAGGTTAGGCCTACCCAGTAAGGCGAATGTGTGAGGGCCAAACCCACCTGAGCCGCGGCATCTATGAGTCTACTCATGGTTATCCCACTCTCCACGGTGATGTGCATACGCGTCAAGTCAATGCTAACCACATGATTCAACCGCTCAGTGCTTATAGCGAGGCCAGCCCCACTGGGACCACCTGGGCAGCAGATCTTGGTCATGCTGTGAGAGTAGATGGTCACTGCCTTCATCTTTTGCTTCTTCATGGATGCATTCGATACGACATGGAGCAATTCCATCTCGTCTGATGGATACGCAACAGCTGCCACTCGGCAAGTGGCCCGGTCGGAGAATGCCCCGTAGCTGTTCGTTACGGTGCAGTTGTTGTTACCTGATGCACAGTTGATGATTGGGTTCGGTAAAGTGGCGAACACACCCATTACTGTCCCCAGGATCAGTAAACCAAGAGCCATGGGTGCACACATGTTTGGAAATGAGCCCATCTTGAGGAAATAAGGGAGTCTTATGAGTATTTATAAACATAGCAGGGGTAGGTAGGATCCATTGGGAAACGGATTGGCTACTCCCCATGCCACCAGCCAATGGCTGGTGGTCGGTGCTCTGTGGGCCCCACCATGATACATGTGTTTCATCCATTCCGTCCATATATTTTTATAGGCCATTTTATGGTATTAGATCAAAAATAAGGTATATCCCAATTTCAAATGGACCACATTACAGGAAACTGTGTTAAATGAACGCCGACCATTACAAACTTTTTGGAGGCTATAAAAGTTTTGGATCAAGCTGATCTTTGTTTATTCCATTCATCTGGGTCTCTATGATCTAATCAACAGATTGGATGTAAATAAACAGTACAGTGGACCTTAGGAGGATATAAATGGCGAATATCCAAACGTTTCCGTTCCATAGCTACGTTTGGGGAAGTGGATTGCTGGTGTAAAACAATCCACCGATCTGACCAGTGTGTTGACGTCAACAACTTCTATGTCCCATCATGGGGTATGTGTTATATCCTAATAGTCCTTTTATTCGACGAGTTCATTCTAAGGCTTGAACTTAAAAATAAGTCAAATCCAAAGATCAAGTGGACTACAGTGGAAAAAGCTATGCGGGACTACACATATACCATTGAAACCCTTTTGGGGTTAGAGAAGTTTTGGATTAATACGATATTTGTTTTTCCTCCTCCTCCAAGTCTGTGTGACCTTATGAATATATTGGATGGAAAATGAACACTATGGTAGGCCCTGTGAATGTTTTAATGGTGAGAATTATTGTCCTCACTACTATTTTTGGTGTGGTCCACTTAAGCTTTGGATATGAACCATTTTTGGTAATGTGATATAAAATGATCTAAAAAAATGGATGAATGATGAGGATATAATAAATACATCATTTTTGGGCCCATGTAACTTTTATCTCCTTTGAACAGTTGGTATCGTGGTAAGGCTTGAGCTAAAAAAAAAAAAGACATCCATGATTCAATTAGACCACATTGTAAAACGAAGTGGAGGATTGAACACCTGCCCTTGAAACCCTTCCGCGGGTTATAGAAATTTTGGATCAATATGATATTTGTTTTGTTCTCTTGGTGTGACCTTATAAATAAATTGGATGGAAAGTAAACGTTACCATAGGTCCTATGAATGTTTTACCGGTGAGGACCACTGTCCACTATTTACAGTGTGGTCCACTTAAGCTTTGGAAATTACTCATTTTTTGGATCAAGATGTAAAATGACCAGTGTAGACACGGTAAATACATTATGATTTGACTCGCGTAACTTTAATACCGTTTGTACAACTCGAAGCCCGAGGAGTGTAGCGATATCAAAGTTATGTGAGCCCTGGCAAAAGCTATATCCACGTCATTCATCTATTTGGTGAGATTATTTTACAGTAAGAACCTTAAAATGAAAAATATACAAAGCTCAAGTTAACCACACCACCAATACCGGTGAGACAATGATTCTCACTGTTAAAATATTCATAGGGCTTAATATAATATTTAATTTCTATCTAATCGGTTGATACGGTTACATAGACAGACATAGATGAAGGAGAAAAGCAGATATCATATTAATCCAAAACTTCAATGACGCCCAAAAGGCTTTCAACGGTCGACATTAAATCCCCCACTTCTTTTCACACCGTGGTCCGCTTGATCTTTGGATCAGCTTTAATTTTTGGCTCCAAACCTATAACAAACTCACCAAATGGATGAATGACAACACAAGTAAAAACTAATGAACCAGCCAACAATTCCATACAACCAACATCATGCTTTCTTGAAAAAAAAAAAATTTTTTTTTTTTTTTTTTTTTTTTTTCAGAGATTCCTGCCAAGATAAAGGAAAGTTCAAGATAAGGTTACCAAGAAAAAGACAAGTTCCAGCCAATAAATGTCCTAGCGAATCCATCACGCGTGAGTAACGATGGACCACATAACTTGAATACATCAACACACCACCCACGTCAGTGCTGTGTGGTACACAAGCCAATCAGCTTCCAAGGAAACCGATTGGGTACTCCCCTGCAACCAGCCATTGGCTGGTGGTTGGTGCTCTGTGGGCCTCACCATGATGTATGTGTTTCATCAATGCTGTCCATCCATTTTTCTAGATCATTTTATGGTTATAAACAAAAAATATGATACTTCCTAACCTCAAGTGAATCATATTACATGAAACAGTGTTGAATGAACGTCAACCATTAAAAAGTATTGGATCAAGATGATCTTTGTTTTTTCCCTTCATCTGATTAGATATCAAATAAATAGTACAGTGGGCCTTAGTAGAATTTAAATGATGGATATCTAATCTCTATTATTTTCCTGTGGTGTGATCCACCTGAGATTTATAACGTTTTCATTTTTTGGCATAAAGCCCAAAATGATCTTTAAAAATGGATAAACGAAACGGATCAAATACATACATCATAATAGGCCCACAGATCACCGACCACCAGCCACGGCGCTGGTGTCAGGGGAGTAGCCAATCCGTTCCCCTCCCGCGAATGCACGTGATAATTGAGGTTTTATTAAGTATTGTACAGCTGTCTTGATTGATTTGTCTGTCACTCATGGAAAATGATCACAGCTGTGATTTCTGACGCATCAAAATCGAGGCACATGGGCTGTCTAATCAATCAAATCAAGTGATTATAAATATAAGTCATAATTATCATGAGCAATGAAAATGAATAAAATGGAATTAAAAACTTGGGTTTAGCAAATGAGTAAAGCCTAGTTTCTGAAGTAGGCAGTAGAAATTCTTTGAATTGCCCACCATGATGTATATATAAAACTCACTCTAATCATCAAATGTGTCACCGGATGTTAGGCCTTAGGTCTAAAATTTAGCCATATTCATGATTTTAATAGGTTACATAATTAGAAATGATGTATATGGCAATAATCACCCTTAAAACTATTTCCCTGTGTATGGCTGGCTTGAATTACTTTTAGGCCTTATCTTTTCTCCTCATAAATAAACATTAGCTTACCATTTAATGGTGGGACTGGATTTCATATAATCATCACGTTGGGTCTTCAAAGAATGGTGGATTTCCCCTGGTGTAGCCCTTAAACTACATTTTAGCTTTTTTTTTTTTTTTTTTCCTTTTTTTTTTTTACATAATTTGAGAAGGCGCATCTAATGATTGTAGTGAATTTCTTACAAATATCTCCTACTATGTAAAAATTAAGAGTGGGTATCCATCTCCAGGATGTTTTCCTTTGACGTGGCCTACCTGAATCACGGACCCAGCTATCTTTGGGTGGCTAAATCAGGGAGTGCTAGTGATCGGGCGGATTTCTACTAATTCACAGGGAAGTTGATATTAAATGAGAGGACGCCAACCTTAAAACTATTTCCCTTGGCATGGCTAACCTTAATTACTTTTAGGCTTTTAGGCCTAATCTTTTCTCCAACATCAACTTTAGCTTGACATCAAATGGTGGGAATGGAGTTTCATATAATTATCATGGTGGGCTGAAAGAATCAAGGGTGGATTTCTTTTGGTGTACCCCACCTAAAATGCATTTTAGCTTCTTTTTTCTTTTTGCCCTAGACCTAGTTTGAGATGATACATCTAATGGTTGTAGTGGATTTCTTGTAAACAACTCAATGGACCATGTAAAAAACAAGGGTGGGCATCTCTCTCCTAACTAATTTCCTTGGCGTGGCCTACCTCAATCACAAATTGAGTTGATTTTTGGGTGCTATAGTAAAATTAGAAAGATACACTTAGTGATCAGGGTGGATTTCATGGTGCGGCCCACCAATTCACATAGAAGTTAACGTCGAATTAGAGGACAACAACCAACCACATGCTCAACAATTTTCACATGTGTGATACCTCTTGTTTATGTGAAATCCACCCTAGCCACCAGGTGCATCATAACATATTAATCGTAATATTCAAAATATAAACCTGTTTGTGATTCAGGTGGACGATGCGATTGGAAATAGTATTAAGGGCAACAATCGCCCTCCAAATTGTTTCCTTTTGTATGGTTCACCTGAATTATGAATGGGCCTAATTTTTTGTCCCGAGGATTAAATTTTAGAGTGACATCTAATGGTTGGAGTGGATTTCATATAATTATCACGGCGGGCTATGAAAACAAAATCAAGGATGGGTATTCCTTTGCTAACTGTTTCCCATAGCATGTTCCACATAACTTAAGTAATTTAATGATTTTTGGGCCAAGGGCCTAACATAGGGTGACCGATTTGGTGGCCATGGTGGATTTCACCTAAACATAACGGTAGGACCCACCCCAGCTATTGCCTAACACCCATCGTTTGTAGCTATCCCTTGCTTTCTAGCGGATAGATTTTTTTTACTATCTTAGAATCATGGTATGTCACGCCTTGAAATTTTAACATGAGTATAGTGACCTTGATCCCGAGTTATAGGGTATGAATTAATATTTCATGTATTCATTCATTATATTTATATTCAATTTATCATATATCCAAGCTAAATCATATTTAAATCATCTAAACCATAATAATTAAAATTTAAACATTTAAAATAACTTCCTAAAATTCACAATCTTAATAATCTACTACCAATCCTTCTCATGTTACAGCTTTCCAAATACAAAAATAAATAAAAACCTAATTTCTAATAGAAATAATCATTTAGGTATTTTTCATCTTCTACTTTTATTTGTTCTTAAAAACCTCTAAGAGTAATCAATTTGGGTGCGCAAGAAGCCCAATGACATCATATGTAATACAATTGAATTCCAAAGGACATACAGACAATTTGTAAAAGGCAGAAGCTAACAGGATATCAGTAAGATTGAGATACATCAATGTTTACACTAATATGCATTGCGTGAGCTAGATGTTTAAATTTTATGAATAAATGGTGTATATAGTTAATTATTTCATCTTAATTTAATTCAACACAACAATTTTTTCATGAACTCCCATTGCACTGATATTAAGAACATTTTGTAATCCTGAGATGCTCATTTAGATTAGCCTAATTTTTGGGGTCGCGCATTAAAATGATTTGGTAAAATGGATGGTCAACATGAATGTAATAAGGAATATACATCATAGTGGAGTCCTACAGTGGGCTCCACCTGCTGATTCAAGCAGTAGAACGTGAGCTGCTGCCTCTTCTCTCTCTCTCTCTCTCTCTCTACTTATATATATATATATATATATATATTATATATATATATATATATATATATATATATATATTATATATATATATATATATATATATATATAGATATAATACATAAATAGGTATATGTAGGTATTGTGTGTGGGGGTTTGGCCATCCTAGTGGCCTACCCAAATGAATGGTTTAGATTGCACATACATCTCAATGGGTCCTTAGTGGGTCCTGTATTAGTTGCATAAGCTTACCGTTGCGAGGTCCTTCATCCATATTTTTGTTAGCTTTTCAATAGGTTGGAAAGCTATTAACATCACAGTTGGGCCACATGATCTGCAGGTCCCAAAAGTCTTAGATTTAACCTAGTCTTCGTGGTTTTCTTCCATTCGAGCCGTTGGACTGTAAGGTTGGTGTGGATGCATGGCATATGTTCTTCATAGTGGGGCCACATCTATAGGTCCCACTCCTACAATATTAAAGATAAAATGATCAAAGGAGACTTGAGGAAAAAGACAAGTGAGAGAGGGAGTGCACTCACTTATATTAATGATGTCGATCACGTTGAATGAGCTAGATGGATTCAATGTGTAGCTCACTTCCACTCTCTTCTTTCTCTTTGGCACAAATGCTCATGTTAGAAGGTGCGCAAGTGAGCATTCCTCACACACACACACACACACACACACACACACACACACACACACACATATATATATATTATGTGTGTTTTATTCAGGCTGTCCATTTATTTTGGTAGCTAATTTTAGGGCATGAGCCGAAAAATGAGGCAGATCCAAATCTCAGGTGGATCACACTAGCCGAAAAACAGTGGTCATTGAACCCCCACTATTAAAAACTTCTTAGAGCCCATTGTAATGTTTATATACCATCCAACTTATTGATTAAATCACATAAGCCTGGATGAAGGGATAACATAAATAACAAGTTGATCTAAAGCTTCTGTGGCCCCCAAAAAGATTTGGGGTGTTAAGACTTCAATCGCCATTATTTCCTATGGTGCGATCTATTTGAACTTTGGATCTACGCCAATTTTTTAGGCTCATGTCCTAAAATGATCTAGAAAAATGGGTGGATAGCATGGATTAAACATGTACATCATGGTGGAGCACTTGGAGGTTTGACACTAGCTAGCTGATTGACATTGGATCACGGGCCACACCTCATACATCTTCCCTTTTGGTGGTGTAATGGCTCTATTAGGCTCATCATGGTGTATATGTTTATATCCACACCATTTGTCAACGCTATGTTAACATATGTCCCACATGAAAGGGCGATATGGACATTATTTGGACTTAATGAGATAAGACGATTATTGGCTTTAGAAAGATATGCACGGTTACTTAATGAGTGAGAGAAAATAGGGGAGGTTTTTTCTCCTATCTTCCCACTTTAATGGGGAGTAGGATAACGGTTTCATTTTGAAAGTAAGAATTGTCCTCTCTCTACCTATATATTTTCTTTTATCAGATTTTCCCATACGTTCTGGTAAAGCAAAGAAAAAAGGGTTAAGTGAGAGAAATAATTGCTACAAGTCTTCTACAAGAAAGAGATTTTATTATGGCAGATTCCGGTATGTTTTTTATGAAACATTTATTTCTGCATAAAGTATAACTATGGGATTTTTATGATAGTTGAAAATTCTTATTTCCACAAAATATAATTAATATGTGGTATCAGAGCTAGGTTGAAACTATCATGATTTTCCTTATAATTTGTATGCAATATTCTGTGTTCTATGATGTTCGAAACACAAATTTATATTTCACCGGATTTATTAGAATGTCACTGTTTGTTTTGATTTATGATGGGATTTCACGTTATCGGTTTGATTTCGTATGGGTTGATTTCAAATTTGTTGCATGCATTATATGAAACCCACTGGCCAATTTAAAATCTAATTTTGTAGCCGAATAAAATTCTCTTTGTTGTTTTATTAAACTTACTATCCATTTTAAACGTGGATAGATTTTTGCTTGGTTATTTATCAATCAAGATTTATATTATGGTTAGCATGTTGTCACCAAAGTGATCTTGTTGAGAAAAGTTATAAATATTGAATTGAATTATGATTTTGCAAAATTATTATGGAATGATTATTTTGATTATGATGGTTTAACCCAAAGGTGCACCAACTTTCAAGTAGTCATTAAATTAATTAGGTTAATTGATAAAATGAAAGTGAGATTGGAATGGATGCCCAAAGGTGACAAACTAATCAAACTTTATGGGGTTATCAATTATGGCTAGGTGAATGAAAATTACCATTAAATTTGAATATTAGTATATTGCATTAGTTAATCGAAAGATTGAACGCAATATTACTAATGAAAATAATTTTCTCAAAGCGTTAATGTTGTGATGATTTTATTGCAGTGTCAGTTCCTGTTTCGCTTTATTCGCTAGCTTCTTCTATTCCGATCTTTAGTGGAACTAATTTCTCTGACTGGAAGGAACAAGTTTAGTTTCACCTTAGTGTTCTGGATCTTGACTTAGCATTGCAAATTGACAAACCAGCTACTATTAATGAAACAAGCAGTTCGGAGCAGCAAGCTTTATTTAAGTCATGGGAAAGATCAAACAGATTAAGCATCATGTTTATGTGAATGTGCATTGCAAACAATATTAAATCAACGCTTTCTCAAATTGAAAATGCAAAGGAATATTTCAAGGTTGTGGAAGATCTGTTTCGTTTAGCAGATAAGTCCCTCGGAGGAAGATTAATGGCTGAACTTACCACCATGAAATTTGATGGCAGTCGTGGAATGAATGAGCACGTCCTTGAAATGACCAATCTAGCTGCTAGACTCAAATATCTGGGTATGAATGTTGATGAAAGTTTCTTTGTTCAGTTCATTCTGAATTCCTTACCTACTCAGTATGGGTCATTTCAGATTCACTATAACATTATTAAAGAAAAGTGGAATATAAATGAATTGACGAGTATGTTAATTCAAGAAGAGGCAAGGCTTAGGCAATAAGGACAACATTCAGTTAATGTTATGAGTCATGGAGTTGGAAACAAAAGAAAGAAACCGAAGAAGAATATTGTTGGACCTTCTCAAGTCAATGGGACCGATAAGAAGGAGCATAATGGACCAAAATGCTATTTCTATCATGGCTATGAGCATATACAGAAAAATTGCCCGAAACATAAAGCTTGGTTCGAGAAGAAGGGTAAGTTTTTGGCTTATGTATGTTTCGAATCAAATATGACACAAGTTCCTTCCAATACATAGTGAATTGACTCTGGTTCTACTATTCATGTTTCAAATTCGATGCAGGAATACCTTTCGATCCAGAACATAAAGGAAAATGAGCATTTTATAGTCTTGAGAAATGGAACTCAAGTACCAGTTGTTGGCATTGGAATTTTACGTTTGTTTTTGGAGTCAGGCCATTGTTGGGACCTATTTGATACTTTTTATGTTCCTACTATTTTTAGAAATTTAATTTCCATGTCAAGACTTGATTATGATGGTTATGCTTTATATTTTGAACATAAAGGTTTTCGTTTATTAAGAAATGACTCATTTGTTGGTTCTGGTGTTTTATCTGAGGGGTTATATAAAAATTAATCTTAACAAAATTTTTGCGAAAATACTCCTCACCTTGCATCATGATGTTAGAATTAAATGTAGCAGAATTAATGAAAATTCTTCTTTCTTGTAGCATAAAAGACAGGGTCATATATTTAGAGATAGAATAGTGAGATTAGTAAAAGATGAAATTCTTTCAAATATTGATTTTACTGATTTCGATGTGTATGTGGATTGCATTAAAGGAAAGCAAACCAAACATACAAAGAATGGCGCCACAAGAAGTGAAAAACTTTTAGAGATTGTCTATACCGATATTTGTGGACCTTTCAACTCACCGTCTTTTGGTGAAGAAAAGTACTTTATTACTTTCATTGATGATTTTTCACATTATAGTTATGTCTATTTGTTACATGAAAAATCTCAACTAATAAATGCTTTAAAGGCATATATTGCTGAAGTTGAGCGACTTAGATAGAAAAGTGAAAATCATTCGATCTGATAGAGGTGGTGAGTATTATGGAAGGTATGATGGAATAAGACAATGTCCAGGACCGTTTTCTAAATTCCTCGAAGAGCATGATATTTGTGCATAATACACAATGCTTGGTACGCCTCAACAAAATTGTGTGTAGCTGAAAGGCGCAATCGTACTCTTATGGAAATGCTTAGGAGTATGTTAAGTAATTCCTCAGTACCCATTTCATTGTGGATGGAGGCCCTTAAGACAGCCGTTTATTTGCTTAACCGGGTTCCTAGTAAGGCAATTCAAAAGACTCATTTTGAAGTGTGGACGGGAAGGAAACCAAGTTTGAGACATTTTCATATTTGGGGTTGTCCAGTAGAGGCTAGGATCTATAATCCACATGAAAAGAAGTTGGATTCTAGAACTGTAAGCGGGTACTTTATTGGTTACTCAGAGAAGTCCAAAGGGTATAAGTTTTATTGCCCTAACCAGAGTACGAGAATTGTTGAAACCGGAAATGCCAAATTTCTTGAAAATGGCGAAATTAGTGGGAGTGATGTATCACGTAATGTAGTCAATGAAGAAGTTCAGGTGCCTATCCCAATACCCGTAACTTTAAAGGAAATTGTTGTTTCTCCAGTTGTCGAACAATATGATAACATTGAACAACAATTTAGTGACCAGTCACTTCATAATGAGAATGTCACCAATGAACCAGTTGCAGAACAATCACAAGGAATGACATTAAGGAGATCTGAAAGAGAAAGGAAATCAACTATTTCAGATGATTATTTGGTATATCTACAAGAATCTGATTATGATTTAGGGACAAGAAAAGGTCCGATTTCATTTTCACAAGCCATTGAAAGTAGTGATTCTAAAAAATGGATCAATGCTATAAATGATGAGTTGAAATCAATGGAACAAAATGACGTTTGGGACATCGTTAATTTTCCTGAAGGTTTTAAGTCAATTGGGTGTAAGTGGGTCTTTAAGACTAAACGAGATTGCAATGGCAAGATTGAACGACATAAAGCTAGACTTGTTGTAAAAGGTTACACTCGAAAGGGAGGTATTGCTTACAAAGAGACGTTCTCTCTTGTATCGAAGAAAGACTCTCTTAGGATCATAATGGCTTTGGTGGATCATTTCGATTTGGAGTTACACCAAATGGATGTAAAAACTGCTTTTTTAAATGGGAATTTAGATGAAGAGGTTTATTGGATCAACCTGAAGGTTTCTTGATTAAAAGAAATGAGCATATGTTATGTAAATTAAAGAAGTTAATTTATGGACTTAAACAAGCTTCCAGACAATGGTATCTCAAGTTTAATGATACCATCATGTCCTTTGGGTTTAAGAAAAATACCGTTGATCGGTATATATCTAAAGGTCAGTGGGAGCAAGTTTATTTTCTTGATTCTGTATGTTATTGAATATTGCTTGCCAGTAATGATCTTGGTTTGCTGAATGAAACAAAGAAATTTCTTTCTATGAACTTTGAAATGAAAGATATGGGTGAGGCAACTTACGTGATAGGAATTGAAATATTTCACGATAGATCACGTGCATTGTTAAGGTTGTCTTAGAAGGGATATATCGATAAAGTTCTTGAAAGATTTCATATGGATGAATGTCCGACCACTCCTACTCCTATTTGTAAAGGGGACAAATTCAGTGAAAAAGATTGTCCACAGAATGCATTAGAAAAGAAAAGGATGGAAAATATTCCATTTGCATCTGTTGTTGGAAGCTTGATGTATGCCCAAACTTGTACAAGACCGAATATTAGTTTTGTAGTTGGAACGCTTGGGAGATACCAAAGTAATCCCGGAATGGAGCATTGGAAAGCTGCAAAGAAGGTTTTAAGATATCTGAAGGGAACAAGACACTATATGCTCACGTATCGAAGATCTGATCAATTAGAGGTGGTTGGCTACTCCGATTCAGATTTTGCTGGTTGTGTTGATAGTCGGAAGTTAACTTTTGGTTACTTGTTTCTATTAGCTGGAGGAGCAATATCATGGAAAAGCGTCAAACAGACTATCATAGCAGCATTTACTATGGAAGTTGAATTTGTGGCATGTTTTGAGGCCACAGTTCATGCTTTATGGTTGCGAATATCTCGGGACTTGGAATTGTCGACAGCACAACATTGCCAGGCCGCTGAGAATGTATTGTGATAATTCCGCAGCAGTCTTTCTCTCCAAGAACGACAAATATTCTAATGGCGCTAAGCACATGGAGCTCAAATATTTGGCCGTTAAGGAGGAAGTTCATAAACGAATAGTGTTTATAGAACATATTAAGACTGAGCTCATGATTGCAGATCCTTTGACTAAAGGGTTAGCACCAAAGATATTTAAGGAATATGTTGATCGCATGGGTCTTTGTTACAATCCCTGAGATATGTTTGTGGATCTTTATTTTTTGTTCTATAACATCTATATAGATATCACTAATTGTGTTTCTGATATTTTTCCTGTTTACCATCAATTACGTAATTATGAAAATGGATCATTGATGATAGGAATCATCCTTGACAAAGACATTATGAGGACATTACAGTTACTTCCTAATATGGATTATGATTAAGTAATTTACTAGCATTGTAGTGCATGGAAGGGAAGATGTCACTTTATTGATATTTACCGCTATGACTCATGTTGGTAAGTTATTTAATTATGATATTATTGTAATCTCACTAAAGTGCGAATAAGCTAATATTATGCGCATATTATGCTTGCCTTGTAAATCCAAATACTTATCATTCATATGGGCCAAGTGGGAGAATGTTAAAATATGTCCCACATGAAAGGGCAATATGGACATTATTTGGACTTAATGAGATAAGGTGGTTATTGGCTTTAGAAAGATATGCACAGTTACTTAATGAGTGAGAGAAAATAGGGGAGGTTATTTCTCCTATCTGCCTACTTTTATGGGGAGTATGATAACGGTTTCATTTTGAAAGTAGGAATTGTCCTCTCTCTACCTGTATATTTTCTTTTATCAGATTTTCCCATACGTTCTGGTAAAGCAAAAAAAAATGGTTAAATGAGAGAAATAATTGCTATAAGTCTTCTATAAGAAAGAGATTTTATTATTGCAAATTCTGGTATGTTTTTTATGAAACATTTATTTCCG
Source organism: Magnolia officinalis (assembly GCA_021015155.1). Taxonomy (NCBI): domain Eukaryota; kingdom Viridiplantae; phylum Streptophyta; class Magnoliopsida; order Magnoliales; family Magnoliaceae; genus Magnolia; species Magnolia officinalis. The sequence continues at coordinate 20,393,312 of JAJHSJ010000012.1, read as the reverse complement.
CATAAAGTATAACTATGTGATTTTCATGATAGTTGAAGATTCTTATTTCAACAAAATATAATTAATACGCTATACCATTGAAAGCTTCTCAAAGCTATAAAAGTTTTGAATCAAGTTGATATTTCTATTCTCACTTCATTCAGGTCTTTATAACCTTATGAACAACTTGAATAGAAAATAAATATCACAGTGAGCCTTAAGAAGGTTTTAATGGTGGTGTTATCATCCGTGTTGCTTGGAAGCAATGTGTTCCACTTGAGCTTTGGATAGACCTCATGTTTTGGAATATTATGTCCTAAAATGATCCTTCAAATGAAGCCCCCAAAGGTGTTAATACATGTGTATCTGTGTGGGGATTCCTGTGGTGTCGCTTCTCATTGGTACAAGTTATCATTGATGACAATAATTGGGGCGGCTTCTATCAATCCCAATATCCAACGATGTGTACTGTGATTTGGCTTGTACCCATATGCCATTCATCGCTTTTGAAAACTCATTTCAATGGCTGATCTAAAAAAACAAGCAGATTCAAAAATAAGCAGATCCAAATCTTCAGTGAACCATGATACCCCGAAAACAATAATAATTAACTATTAAAAACTTACTGTAGACCATGAAAGTTTTGGATCAAGCTGATATTGTTGGACGCGGTGGTGGATTGTGCAAATCCAAAACTGTGTAAAGATCTCTTGTGCTAGCTGTTGATAACGTGTGAATGCCATGTATGCTAGCTGTGGTGTTGAGATTTTTTTCTAAGTTTAGTTTGGTAGCTGGGTTAAGATAACAATAGATATTATTCTGGATTTCTTCTATGTTTAGATGCCTCTAGGATGTATCTAGACAGGGATAAATTAGCCATTTCACCTAAGTAGAAAAGCCTATAAAAGGCACCAATGTAATTGTTCCAATTCATTCAATAAAACCACATCAATTCAGCAGGTCTCTCTCCTCTTTAAAAAGTTTCGGTCTTTTTTCATGATGACTGCAGCCACACGCCAGCAAGAGTTGGCACTTTAAACCCAACAAACTGGTATCAGAGAGCTTCAGGTTCGTTGTTCTAGAAGAAGTTTCCAACAGGTTTTTTTTTTTTCTCAGCCAAGTGCATATCTTTTCAAAAAAAAAAAAATTCTGCTTAAAAAAAAAAATCAGATTGCAAGTGCATGTCTTTTCAAAAAAATCTAGTTTAAAAAATCAGCTTGCAAAGCTAACAGTTTGTTTTCAAAAAAAAAAAAAAAAAAACTGTTCTTCTAGTCCATCCCTCTCTTCCTTTAAAAAAAATAATAATAAAATAGAAAAAGATTGCTAGCACAATCCAGCCACAGGTTCCTAAGTTGTCAAAGGACAACTATGAAAAGTGGTGGATCTCAATGAAGGCGTTGTTCGGGTCGCAAGAACTATGGGAGATCGTTACCGATGGGTATGAAGAACCCACTATGGAAGAAGAAGCCGCCTTCACCAATGAAGAAAAGATCGCTCTAAAAAATCAAAGGAAGAGAGACAACAAGACTTTGTTCCTCTATCAAGGGTTAGATGAATCATCCTTTGAAAAGATTGCCGAAGCAGCATCAAGCAAGCAAGCTTGGGATACCCTTGGCACCATCTTCAAGAGTGTTGATTGAGTGAAGCGGGTTCGCCTTCAAACAATAAAAGCTGAGTTCGAAGCGGCGCACATGAAGGAAGGTGAAAGTATCTCTGAGTACTTCTCACGTCTAACTGTTATTATTAACAATTTAAAAAGAAATGGTAAAAAGTTGATGACATACGTGTCATGGAAAAGGCACTGCGATATCTCACAACCAAGTTTGAACATGTGGTTGTGGCGATCGAAGAATCAAAGGACTTGGAAAAATTGTCCATTGAAGAGTTGATGGGATAGTTGTAAGTGCATGAGCAACGAATGCTAGTTCAATGCTTGAACCTGCCTTAGAGTCTTAGTTGACTCTAAATGAACAAAAGAATGACCATACACAATGAGGGGGCCGTGACACTAGCAATCGTACAAGAGGCAGTTGATATAATCCAAGCCATCAACAAAACCAGCAGAAAAATACCAATTTTTGTGGAACAGGAAATGATGAGGCAGATCGATGCGTGGACGGGGAAGTACAAAGAACATCCAGTGCTATGATTGCAACAAGCTTAGCCACTATGCATCTGATTGTTGGAGTAAGCCGGTGAATCAAGACGAGCGATCCAACTATGCTGAAACTTCACACCATGAACAAGAAGACTCTACACTCCTCGCACAAGAAAAGGCATGTGAATGACTAGATGTGTGGTATCTCGACACTGGTGTAAGCAACCACATGAGTGGTAACAAAGAACTGTTCGTGGAACTCACAGAAGGAGTTCGTAGCAACGTGAGTTTTGACGACTCATTAAAGGTACCCGTGATAGGTAAAGGAAAAGTTAAACTCTATCAGAAGAATTGTGAGCCAAATTACATCTCTAATGTGTATTACGTACCAACATGAAAAATAATATCCTCAGTATCGGCCAACTCCTTCAGAAGGGGTATGTAGTACACACGAGAGAACTTTTCTCTTTCCGTAAGAGATATGCATGGACGTTTAATTGTGAAAGTCCAGATGACGAAGAATCGTATGTTTCCTCTCCATATAGACACAATGCTCGAGAAATGATTTTATGGAAAAGCAAAGAATGATTCTTAGATGTGACATCTTCGCTTTGGCCATCTAAATTTCAGTGGCCTGAAACTTCTGTCCTCATCAAGCATGGTGTATGGCTTACCTGCTATTGAAGCTCCAGAACATGTGTGTGAGGCGTGCACACTTGGAAAACAACAAAGGAACTCATTTTCGAGTGGAATATCCTGAAGAGTAAGAGAACCGTTGCAACTGGTTCACACTGACATCTGTGGACCGTTGGAGCCAATTTCTCTTGGAGGTAATAAATACTTTATTACCTTCATTGATGATTTCAGTAGAAACTTGTGGGTGTATGTAATCAAAGAGAAGTCTACTGCTTTTACTGTTTTTAAAAATTTCAAGGCCCTTGTTGAAAAAGAAAGTGGTCTTAAAATTAAAACCCTTAGATCTGACAGAGGTGGAGAGTACACCTCAAATGTTTTATGAGAATATTGCAGGGAACATGACATTAAGCAACAATACACTGCAACTTACACACCACAACAGAACGAAATTGCGGAACGGAAAAATCGCACCATCCTCGACATGACGAGGACCATGCTGAAGGACAAAAGTGTGCCAAAGAATTTTTAGGTAGAGGCAGTTGCATGTACCGCCTATTTGCTCAATAGGTATCAAACCAAGAGTGTCAGGTTCATGACACCATAGGAAGCATGGAGTGGATACAAGCCGAGTGTGGCGCACCTTAAGATCTTTGGGTGTGTCGCCTATGCTCAAGTTCTAGAAGCGAGAAGGAAAAAGCTTGATGATCGTGGCGAGAAGTGCATTTTCATCGGCTACAGTGAAGAATCGAAGGCGTACAAGCTCTACAACTCACTAACTAATAAAGTAGTAGTAAGTAGAGATGTGGTCTTTCATGAGGAAGAAGCTTGGAAATGGAACGATGAAGAATCAACCAAAGATATTCAAGTCGAAACAGAAGAATATAAAGAAAGGCACGACTATCAAGAGCAAACGCCCGTAACACCTTTTTCGGCCGCATCATCGGTACATAGAAGTCCAGGAGTACATTCCATCACTCCTGGAAGTACTCCATCAAGTCAAAATTCAGTCAGCTCGTCCTCACCCAGGACACCTATAAAAATGAGAAGCTTAAGTGACATCTATAAACAAACTGAAGAGGTTAATATTTTCTACCTGTATGCAGATCACGAGACTCTGACATTTCAGGAGGCCATAAAAGAAGAATGTTGGAGAATCGATATGAAAGAAGAAATTTATGCCATTGAGAAAAATAACATATGGGAGCTAACTACGCTTCCTAATGGTCGGAAAACTATTGGCGTTAAATGGGTGTATAAGATTAAGAGAAATGCTGATGGTAAGATCAATCACTACAAGGCAAGGCTCGTAGCAAAAGGCTACAAATAGAAGTACGGGATGGACTATGAAGAAGTCTTCTCTCCTGTTGCTCGACTTAACACTGTGAGAATGATTATCTCCCTTGTAGCACATCACAGTTGGATAATCTACCAACTGGATGTGAAATCTGCATTCCTAAATGGAATTCTGGAAGAAGAGGTCTATGTTAATGTAACACCCCGTACTTTTCAGTACTCGAGTGTTACTGTATAACCAAAATTTATGATAAATGCAAACCTGGCTTAGTGAACATTCACGTGCATCTTAGTTTAAATCTGACCTTCGAAGGTGATCCTCATCCACATATCAAACCACCTAGAAGTCAAATGAAATATACTAAGTATATTATCTCATCTATTTATTATATTTAAATTTTCACACAGTGAATCAAAAGAAATATGGACGCATTTGTAATTTATTTATCATATGAATAATATATGAAAATGTGTCGTAGTAGAGTGATATGTATATACCTAACGTATATAAAATTTTATGAAAATAATATTGTATTAAATGAACATATTGAATAATGATTTCACACAAAACCAAATTATAAATATCAATGTAGCACAAATACCTTTCATAAGTATGTATACAAAAATCATTAGGTACTTTAATAGAATTGTATATTATTTAACAACGTTATTAAATACAAATATAATTTAATTAAGCATGATATCATACAATCTTCAAATCATTCATACATATAATATGATATTGTAAATTATGGATTATATATTAATAAATAGCATGAGTATAAAATAATAATAATGTAAAATCATGAGATAGGTGGTCCTAATGGAGCAGGACCCACTACATGATTAACAATGCACACACATGGAATAATATAATAATAATAATAAAAGGATAATAATAATAATAATAGAAAATATTAAAACTTATTCTAATACCAACGATTATATCCTAAGATCAAAATATAGGTGGACCCAGTCGTCTGATAAATTCGGGACCATTTTAGCCGTTGACGTCCAAATTCAAGATAACCTGACTAGCGGATCAGCAAGGATCCATACTTAAGGCCGAGAATCACTTGTATGGCCCACCTAGGTTTTGGATACACCTCACCTTTGACCAAACGTCCTAAGATGATGTGTATGGAGGAATGGACGGAGTAGATTTATCACAGACATCACGGTGGACCCCATGTGGTGGAGTGCGTGTACACAGCTGGTGCACACCCACTGTGCACCAGACAAGCCAGCTCGGTCAGCAGTGGGCTGACCCGCTATTTCCCTTAAAAGAGTGATTTCTCTCTCTCTCTCTCTCTCCGTTTCTGTAGCCGACGGACAGCGTCCATTTCCATCCGATCGTGGCCCACCTACATTCTCCACCAGGACCATCGAAACCGTCCATCTGACTCGGGCGGTGGGCCCCACCAAAACCCAACTCACCGTACGCGTTGAAGTGCGTGTGTGAGGGCACAATTTACGATACAAACGGGCCCTATAAAACCAACATTCCAAAAATGGAGTCTGTCCTTGCTGCCAACGGAGCGATCCGTGTGAGAGGAGGATTCCGCCAATCCCAGCCATCCATACGAAGTCATCTCGGCTGTCCCATTCGCTTAGGGCTTTCCCAAGTAAAACCACATCCGGTTTCGTTCCTTCCCACAGTTTTGAGAAAACCAAACAACTGCAGGATTCAATCCTGTCTTTCCAATCCCATCCGACGTCTCTGAGTGAGCTTAGGGATCCATTTAAATCAGATCATCAGTCAGCATCGGGTCTCCCTCCAGTTCTAGCGGCCATGATCGAAAAATCTACCGTTTCTTCCTAGCTCCGAACCCACCACTTAAATCTCCCCCAAGCTCTGAAAAAACCCCTTTTAGGAGCTTCCTAGAGACCATTAGGACCATCTGCAAGAAGCAGATTGAAGGGAGAAGCACCGTTTTCAGATACGCCATTAATGGCCGTTATCTTCTCCACCGCTCAAAACCGGGCCAGCTCTGTTCGTGATGCCATTTTCGGGCTTTCACCATCTGGTGATGGTGTTGGGAGAGAATAATGAAGAAAGAAGAAGAAAGAAAAGAGAAGAAATGAGAAGGGTGGTGCGGCTGTTGCACCACACCACCGTGACCCACTCGTCCGGTCGAGTCAGGCAGAGTTGGCAAGTTTTGTTGGGTGTTCCCAGCAGCTGGGAAAAGGAAGAAGTGAGAAAAGAAGAATGAAGGAAGAAGAAGGAAGTAGAGAAACGAGAGTGAGAGGTGGTGTTGGTGATGTTGCCACTGTGCTGCTATTGTTGCCGCTCACAACTGATTAGCAGGTAGGCCTCACCCTGCACAGCAAGTGGGCCACTTCTAGCGGGACAGTAGGTGGTCTACATCACCTCATGACTGTGGGCTGCACCTGAGATTCAATCTCGGTGGGCCGCACCAACTCAAACCGGACTGAGTTTAGGCTGAGTCGGGCAAGGCCCATTGCTGCTGTCGGAGCTGTAGCAGGCGACCAAGAAGAGGAAGAATGGGAGAGAAAAGAGAAAAGAAGTGAGAAAGGGAAGAGAGGAAAAACGACAGTGCCGTTGCTGCACGACCTGTTGCACCACTTCGACTCGACTTGACTCACTGGGTTGCGAGTTGGGCCTGATGCGGGAGGCCGAGTCTAGGTATTGCTGGACCTGTTTAGATAGGAAGAAGGGGGAAAAGAGAAGAAGGAACAGATGGAGAAAGAGAAGAAGAAGAGGAAAATAGAGAAGGAAAACGAGTCAACTCGTTTCAAACCGAGTCATCTCACTGAGTTAGGGCCGACCTGAATCCTGTGCCATTCATGGACCCTTCAAAACCTAACTTGTTGTCAAGTCAACCAATGTAAGTCGACTTTCTCCCTCATAGTAAATCGTTGATTTATTACTAGAATTAGTGTTACTAAAGTTATTGCAATTATAAATTATCTTTAGCCATTAGCAAGGTATGTATATTAATATTAGTTATTATAAACAAATTTCTACAAGTAGATGTTAGAGGTTAGTATTTATCTACCACCCCTAAATATTATCATTTGTAATAGACCACTCTATCCAATACCATCATAACGAATGTTTTTGCTACGCTAGCTAATATGGATTATAACACCAGGCTTAGTGGATACTTCGTAATTACTAACCTAACATCAATTGTACACCAACTAAGGTTCAAATCCAAAAACCTAGCCTAAACCTAAACTCTAGGATGAAAATCTAGTTCTACGTCAATACATTATTTGTGCTAATGTTAGTTATTATAACAAAATTGTAATTATCAAGTAGTAAATGTTATTTACTCTCTTAAATATTGTTCTTATAGTCGATCTTAGTAGTTATAATCATCATTAGTATTACTATAATTATTGCAATTATTAAATGTGCTAACCATTGAAAGGTTAATTTTGCTAAGCATTAGTCATTATAAATATTAGATATTAACATTAAACATGTTATGCCTATTTTGTCATTGTAGGATTATTAATAATAAGATTAGCATTATTAGTATTAATAGGCAGTTATTATTTATTTTTACTCCATTCTAAAATTGTTTACAATTTAATTATACGAGTTGAACTTCAAACCCTAAACCAAAGTCTAAGGCTAGATTAATGAATAAAACCCTAAGAATAGGTAATCTAAACCCTAGGCTATAACCCTAGGTAGTGTGTGGAACTTGGACCTAATTGTACAAGTTCATGATTTATGGTAGGATAAAATTCTAAGGGCGCAGGCACTTAGCGACGCTAGAAGGCGATTCGAAGGATAAGGTGATGATTCTTCCCCTTGAGCTTTCCATCTTCTCATTAGCTTAAGTTATAGTTTTTATTTAAATTCATAATTGATATCTCCCTCTTATAATCACATGTGTTAGCTGGTGGAAATTGAATTGCTGTATTGTCTGCTTAATGTTCATCCTGTATATTTGTTCATGCTTGTGGATTATCTGTTTATTGCTTATGGACTTTAAACTGGTACATTAGTGGGGAGTTCCCACATATGAATGTACACCCATACTTGGGATGCAACTTGACTAGTTGTGATCGTAATGGACCTTTGACTTTGTGGTTATTGAGTGGTGGTCTTGTAACGCCCCGGTTTTCGAAATCCGAGTACATGACCCAGATTTCAAGAACCCAGGAGTTAGCTAATGGTAACGATGACTACCATTCAATTAAATCAAAGTGCGATATAGCGGGAATGAAAACATGACATAGATACGGCTTCAAAATAGGAGCAATATTCGGGCCCACCCAGCTGGGGGCCGCTTACAAAATCTTAAGTATCATTCCAAAGAAAACCTAATGTACGGAAATAGGATAAACAACTAAACTACTGGTTTAGCCCGAAGTAGGTTGCCGCCTCTTGTTGCAACTCTCCATCATATGGCTCCTCCTCGGCTGCCACCGCCTCCAAATCGGTCACGCCCTCGACGCCTCCCGAACCTGCGTCCTCTGTGCGGTTGAACATTGATGAATGAGTGGCCAGCTCAGTGTGATCTCCCCCCAAGATTACACACCGCCGCGCTAAACAAGGGACAACACAAAAATACATACAAACCCAAAATGTAGTAGATGCAGTCTTATTAGATGCATGGATGTATGAATGCAATCATCGCCCCGGGGATGCTCATCCGTGCGGACAGTGGGCTGTCACCCATGCAATCATCGAACCGGGGAAACACCACCCAGTCGGAACAATACGTGCCATGTATGCATGATTAGCCAAATCATTATTAGTCCATTTACAATCAACCGATTTAGATAAACTCAAAGGTCACTACGGGGAGCACGTGGCCCAGCGTAGGCCGACGGCTCGGGCATAGTGTCCCATTTCCACCATCCCCGGCCCATGAGTTTGCCGTCTTAGGGTGTGTGTAGTACCCACTAACATGTGGCCAATCAGTTCAACATAAAGGGGGGCCACCACCAATGTCGACTGGGAATGAAATATTGGAATTACCAAACATAGCGACTAAACATGATGGCATGAACGGTGCAAAGGCGAGTAAACATCGGTATTGAGAAATTTGTGGAGTTCATCCCGAGTCTGACAGGTGGAGCCCCACATGGAATGGTAAACCCTAGGGTCAAATACCACTATCCAGACCTCAGTGTCAGGGGCCTACTATAATCACAACTAGTCTTGTTACACCCCAAGCACGGACTCTCCTTTGATGGGAGTTCCCATGGAGAGATTTTACCAACATGTGTATCATAGCAGCATATTCACAATTAGAAGAAAAATGAGGAGCAATAACTACAATAGCATAACATAATGACTGAATTATTCATTTAGACAGTTAACGAAATAGACAATCAAAACGACGGTAGGCATGTGGATTATCATCTTAAGCAGACAATTCAAGTGAATATAGTTTATATGATTCATCATTGGTCTAATTAGTCACTTATACTTCTAGAGCTGCTACTTCTAGTCTAGTTAGGGGTGGAAAGCTTAAGGGGAGGAAGTCATCACCAGACGCGGGGTGGATTGCTCCTGAAGGCAAGGAAGGTAGTGAGCTTGCGCTGCTCGCGTGGTTCCCTGATCAAGTCATTCATAATGGTCAGTGAGTCGTTCGGTTAACATGTAAGAGTAGGAGAAAATTGGAAGGCCCCAAACGGAGGTTTTGTAACCAAGGCGACTAATCTAGCCAAACTCGCCTCACCATATACTGAATATACTGTACATATTGCATAGATATTATATATTATATAGCCAAAGCCCCAAACAGTACATATACTGTACAACAGATACATACTACATATGTATATGTACACACAATGTATATAACATAAGCAACATATGGCAATAGCGTGCACGATATGCAGGTTGTATATACCTAATACACATACACCCAACATACGCTGCAATTTCACCACATGGCAGGGTGTGCATCATGTATAAGGTATAAGTACCACATAACACCTAGGTATACCTATCCATACGCCATATGTATTGATCACACGGAATTCACGTGTGCATTATATATGTATGTAGTGTACTAGGCATGCATAGGTACGTTATTTTTTTTGCACTAACCAGCATGCATACACATGTTACCTTCATTGCACATGCGCTATGTGAGCACCTGGTGCTAAGGCGTTTCAACGGTGGACGTCTACCTCCACCGAAATGCAGCTGTGTGGTTCATTTGGTGGCCAGATCTGATCCACACCTTCCCTTCCCTAAGGACGAGCTCCCAGCCGAACGGATGGCTCGGATGACTCATACATATCCAGGAGAAGCCCCCCCGGCCCACCCATTAGGAACGGCTGAAAGGTTTAGGCCGTATATCAGAGTAAGGCCCACACAGCACCGTCTAGTGGTGCAGCAACGTAGCATGCTGGCCCACCGTTCGGTGGTTTGGACGGTGCAGATGGTGGATGGGATCTTACACAGAGCAGACCAACGTTTTGGCGAAGACCCATGACAAAGCAGGCCGCCAAAACGCAGTGAGGCCCACCTGCATATTGCGCAAGCCCAACACCAGCAGCGCCCATTGCTTCCTCTTGCTGAGAGTTGCACCAACGTAGTACCCGACTACTCAGTTTCAGAGAGCAGATCGAAGTGTTGCTTTCAGCCAGGTAGAGGGAATAGGCCTCGACCCATCTAATTGTGACCAGATGGGCCCACTTTCAGCTACAACGACATGTTCTCAACTGCCAACATGGTTTGTTTCCTGCCGTTCGTTCAATCCAACTCGGCCATTGATTGGCTTTGCTATCTCTGTTTGGAAGGTAGCCATTGCTTGGCTAGCTCCCAAAGCAACCAGAGTTTTGACTTCGTCATGACATCCGGTCATCATCTGGGCCCGTTGCTGATTGAAATCCGACCCTTTCTTGGTCGGTTTCAGCACAAGAACAGGGCCGACGCACGGCCTGTTTGTAACACACAGTTTTAGCTCCACACAGAGCCTTGGGTTGGTCTTGCTTCTAACCACCGTTTGGCCAGACCTCAGCCCGAAATGGAGGCTTTGGATGGGTCGGATTTCAGCCCGGAACAGGGCCATTTGTTGGCTCATTCCGGCCCAAAACAGCGACCAAACGGCATCTGATGCAGCCCAAGGTGGTGTCATTGCTTGGCTCGACCTCGACCTCCAGACGTTGCTATTCCCGGACTGATTCCCAGCCATTATTTACTGATATCAGGCCCGAGTTCCAGCTACCGTTGGATCCTAGGTGAGCATCACCCACTACTAGCTACTGTAAAGAAAGGAACTAGGAATGAAACAACCAAAGAAAGAAAAGAAAAAAAAAGGAAAAGAAAGAACATCAGGAATGGGAAAACGAACAAGGAGGTGTTTTTCCCCTAGAGCAGTGCAACTCATCGCACCTGGTTCGGTTTCCCAGCTTTTTTTTTTCACTCCTTTCCCCTCACTCACTGCCTTAACGCTCTCTCTTTCTCTCACTCTCTGTTTCCTCAATACTCTCATTCTCTTTTTGCACTTGGCGTAATCCCTAGCTCTACAGGGTCGTTTATATAGAGGGAGAGGGAGAAAGGAACGGCTGGGAACGACCCTTCGATCGGACGGCTGAAACTGCACCAGCCCCTTCCTTTCCCAGGTAGGAAAACTTTTCTCTCTCCCCTTTATTTTTACAGGCCTGGTTTGGCCGTTTTGGGCAACAAGAGAGGCGTGTTTCCCACGGGGAAAAGGACGGACGAGATCACACGATCGGACCGATTTGCGAGCCGCCCGAACGATCCTAACATGGTCCCATCTCATGGACGCCTTCCACGTGCATGGTGTTGGACGGTGGTAGTTCATCTTCCCCGTCCGTTTTCGGGGAGAGAAAAGGGCTAAAGGGTTTTGCTAATCTGGGTCCCGTTGAAACTTTGAACGGACCGGATGGTTCGGAAGGCGATCGCGGTGGTCCCCACAGGAGCTCAAGTTTTTGGTTGCAGGAGCCTCTGCTTAGGCGGGAGGAATTTTTTTTTTAAAGATGTAAGGAGGAGCTCGGTCATAGCTCGTTTGACCGAGCAATGAGTCCAGTGCACATCACGTGCCAGTGCATGGGATGCACGTACTTGCTGTGTGAGGCCCGTAGAAACGATCACGATGGATCAGATCCGTTCAACTACTCTGTAGGTCGTTGCAGGGGTCTAGGTCTATGCCTTTTTTGGGTAGACTTGCGGCCTAGGTGGACCGTTACACACCCTTTGGCCCATTATCGGCCTGTTGTGATGCGATTGGTTTATTCAGTGGTTTGATACTTATTTTCAACGGTTAAAATACGGCACTAGTTATGATGAAAGCTTGATTTATCATTAACTAATTCTTAAGGGTTGGTGGCCAGTGTATTGTACTAGTATAAGCTGACGTGATGACTTAAAATTAGAGCGTTCGGATTTACCTCCCCTTTTGGATTGCTGTAGGGCGTGCCCCGGCTCTCGGAGACCTAGATGGATGTTCTAATTTTGCCTGGAACCTCCTTCCTACATGCGTTGAGTTCAAGTCAGTTGATTAGTCCAAAATCGACTTGAGTTGATGTAGACTTTGAAAGGGTAACACCCGAGTACCAAAGGTACGGGGTGTCACAGTCTACCCCCCTAAAAAAAAATTTCGTCCTCGAAATTACCTGAGGTGTGTTATCGAATAGGTGAGGGTACTTGTTCCTCACCTCTGCTTCTCGCTCCCATGTTGCTTCTTCTTCTCCGTGGTGTGACCAGAGAACCTTGACTAAGGGTATAGTCTTCGTCCGTAAGACCTGCTCCTTGCGGTCCAAGATACGGATAGGTTCCTCAATGTAGGATACGTCATCTGCTAGTTCGATCAGCTCCCAGCTAACAATGTGCGACTCGTCAGGTGTATACTTCTTCATCATGGATATGTGGAAGACGTTGTGAATACCAGACAGTGCAGTAGGTAGTGCAAGGCGGTAAGCCACGGCTCCCACCCGTTCCAAAATCTCGAATGGATCGATGAAATGCGGTGCTAGCTTCCCCTTCTGTCCGAATCTCATCAGACCCTTCATAGGTGATACCTTTAGAAAGACGTGATCGCCAGCTGCGAATTCTAAGTCGCGTCGTCGAGTGTCCGCATAGCTCTTTTGCCTGCTCTGGGCGGTGCGCAATCGCTTTCTGACCACATCAATGACTTGAGTAGTTACCTGAACCAGTTCTGGACCCAGCAAGCTCCTCTCTCCGATTTCTGCCCAACACTGTGGGGCTCGGCATGGGCGACCATAGAGAGCCTCATAGGGTGCCATACCGATGCTGGACTGAAAACTGTTATTGTATGCGAACTCTGCCAGTGCCAAGTGGTCATCCCAGTTGCCTTGAAAGTCCAGCACACACGCTCTCAGCATATCTTCTAAGATCTGATTTACCCTCTCAGTCTGTCCGTCGGTCTGGGGGTGGAACGCCGTACTATACTTGAGTTCTGTGCCCAATTCTTCCTGTAGCCTTTTCCAGAAGGCAGAAGTAAATCTGGAGTCCCGGTCTGATATAATTTCTCTCGGAATTCCATAGGATCGCACGACTTCTCGAATGTATAATCTTGCCAAACTATTAGTGGTATCAGTCATGCGAATTGGGAGGAACCTGGCGGCCTTTGTCAAACGATCGACAATGACCCAGATCGAGTCGTGCTTCCTTTGCGATCTCGGAAGACCAGATATGAAGTCCATAGAAATGCTGTCCCACTTCCATTCGGCTAAGGGTAGAGGTTGAAGGAGGCCAGCAGGTCTACGATGCTCGGCCTTAATTTTCTGGCACACCATGCATCTTGCCACAAAGTCGGCGATATCCCTCTTCATATTGTTCCACCAGTACTGTCTTTTAACATCGTTGTACATCTTGGTGCTCCCTGGGTGGATGGCTAGCTTAGAATGATGGGCTTCGGTCATTACTTCCTTCCGTAATTTGGCGTTGTTAGGAACGCATACTCGGCCTTGATACCGAAGACCACCGTCATCACCAACCCTCCAATCTAGCATCTCCTCATTTTTACACCTTCCCTTCATCTTGACCAGCCATTCATCCTGGTCCTGAACGGAGGTCACATAACGAGCCAGGGTTGGCTCCACAGTCAGTAGAGCTACGAAAGTATCTGGTTCATCGAGAGTGAGCCGGATCTCGAAATCTTGCACGAATTCCATCATCTCCCATTCCTTGATCATCAGGGTGGCTACCAGCTCATGCTTCTTCTTCCGACTCAATGCGTCGGCTACGGAGTTTGCCTTGCCAGGGTGGTACGAGATGTAGAAGTGAAAATCCTTGAGTGTCTCCATCCACCGACGCTGGCGCATGTTTAAATCCTTCTGCGTGAATATGTACTTCAGGCTCTTGTGATCACAAAATAACTGAAAATCTTCTCCGTATAGGTAGTGTCTCCATATTTTCAAGGCAAATACTACCGCTGCCAACTCCAGATCATGAGTCGGGTAGTTCTCCTCATGCTTCTTCAGTTGGCGAGAGGCGTAGGCGATCACTTTATCGTTTTGCATCAGAACATAGCCGAGACCCATCTTCGAGGCATCGCTGTATACCACGAACCTCTCCCCGTCCTGGGGAAGAGTGAGCACCGGCGCAGAAGTTAGCCTCATCTTTAACTCCCGGAATGCTGCCTCGGTGTTCTCGTCCCATATGAATCGGGCGTTCTTCTTTGTTAATTGGGTGAGCGGTCGAACGATTCGGGAGAATTCCTTAATGAAACGTCGGTAGTACCCGGCCATTCCTAAGAAACTCCGAACTTCTGTCACAGTAGTGGGCTGCTCCCATTCGGATACCGCCTCAACCTTGGCTGGATCAACTGCAATTCCCTCTGCCTTCACTACATGCCCCAAGAATTTTACTTCCTTCTCCCAAAACTCGCATTTGGACAACTTAGCGTACAGTCGGTTATCTTTTAGCGTACTTAGGACTGTACGCAGATGTTCTTCATGTTCCACCTGGCTTTTGGAGTAGACTAAGATGTCATCGATGAATACGATTACGAATCGGTCTAAGTAAGGCATAAAAACTCGGTTCATCAGGTCCATAAAAACTGCCGGGGCATTCGTGAGACCGAAAGACATTACCAGGAACTCATAGTGCCCATAGCGAGTCCTGAAGGCTGTCTTCGAAATGTCTTCATCCCTAATTCTCAACTGGTGGTATCCTGAACGCAGGTCTATCTTTGAGAAGTACTTGGCGCCTTTCAACTGATCGAATAGATCGTCGATACGCGGTAAGGGATATCTGTTCTTGATTGTCGCGTCGTTCAGTCTCCTGTAGTCTATACAGAGGCGCATCGACCCATCCTTCTTCTTGACGAAGAGGACCGGTGCTCCCCAAGGAGAAACACTGGGACGGATAAAACCCTGAGCTAGCAGCTCGTCTATCTGACTCCTCACTCACTCCTCCATTTCACAAGGAGGCATGCGAAACGGAGGAAGTGATATAGGAGCAGTCCCCGGCTTGAGGTCAATGCAGAAATCTATCGCCCTGCAAGGGGGTAGCCCTGGTATTTCTTGGAACACTTCTGGAAAATCTCGGACTACCGGTATTTGTTTGATGGTATCCTCCACTGACTCAGCTTCCTCTAGGGCTTGCAAGCTCTCAAATTCTTGGCATCTACCCCTACCCTTCAAAGCGAAAGAGGCTTGCCCGGGGATGGATATCGTCACCGTTTTATCGCGACAATCCATGACCGCACGTACCAATGTAAGCCAGTCCATCCCAAGGATGACATCGAATTGTTTGATAGGCATGACTATTAGGTCCACAGCAACCTCGCGATTTGCGAGCGTGATGGGACATGCTCTACATAATTTATTTGTTTCCACAAATTTGCCCATAGGGGATGCTACAACTATGGGAACATGCATTCTAGTGGTGTTTAGTGCTAGTCTAGAGGCAATAGCAGCATCAACAAAGGATAAAGTTGCACCGGAATCAAAAAGAGTAAGTACAGGGGTACCATTAATGTGTGTTGTGCCATGGATGGTCTGAAGAGGGTCCTGCTCGGTTTCTGTAGCAGCAACAGCATAAAGTCTGGCTGGGGGAGCCCTCTGCTGGGTTGGGGGCCCCAGTCTAGGCTGCTGGGGCCCGGGTGCTGCCATCTGGTTCCGTTGAGTTTGGTTTGCTGGGAATGGGATACCCTGATCCCTCATCCGCTGGAAACAAGCCCTGGTGACGTGGTTTGCCTTCCCGCAATATCCGCAACCTCCACCTGGGGGCAGAGGTGGCGCTCGAGCGATCAGTGGCCTGGGTCTCCCCGCAGGGATAGGCGGGGCAGGGGGAAACTGTCTCGGTCGAAACGGGACATCCCGGGCTGGTGGGCGAGAGCGGATGGTGCACTCAAAGTCTTTTTCCACCCGCATTGCTTTATCGACCAAATCCGAGAAATCCCCGAAATCCCAAGTGCACAGGCGGGATTGTATCCCGGGCTTCAGCCCTTCCTTGAACTTCTCCAGTTTGTATTCCTCATCCTCGAGGGCCTTTGGTACGTATCGTGATAGCTCATCAAATTTCGCCTCATACTGAGCGACCGTCATATTTCCCTGCTCCAATTTCAGAAATTGCGCGATCTTCGCGCTTCGGCATGAGCGTGGAAAGTACTTTTCCAGAAACTTTGTCCTGAAGCCTGCCCAAGTCCATGCATACTCAGTCGGCACCCCTCTCTGCATGCTGCTCCACCAGTTCTCGGCCTCTCCCTCGAGTAGGTACACTGCCAAGGTGACTTTCTGAGAGTCAGTACACTCTAAAGGCACCATCATCTTGGCGATTCGCGTCAGCCAGCGCTCGGCCTGAACCGGGTCGGGTGCTCCCCCAAAAGTCAGCGGTCGAAGTCGCATGAATCGTTCGAACACATCAGAACCCCTGGTATTCATATCTCTGGATGCCGCCCTGCGGTCTCTTTCTCGAAGAGCCTCCATCACCAGTGTGTGCGTATCCTGCTGCTGCCTGGCGAAAGTGTCTTGTTGCTGTTGCATGGTAGCAGCCATCTGTACAAAGGCTGCGAAAGCCGCCGTTTCAGTTGGTGACTCCGCTTGAGCATCTGCCGAAGGTGTATGCTGCTCAAAGTACTGTGAGGGCAGTCCTGACGGGGTGTATTGGGGAAAAGGAGAATCCCCCATGGCTTCTGATCCTGCTCCATTGTTTGCCTCTCCAGGGGGAAGACCAGGTGTATAGATGGGGCTACGTTCTCTCTGGCGCTCTGTCGACGGTATAGGGTGAATGTCGACCGTGTGGGTTTGTCGTGACCTCGTCACAGGCGGCATGGCTTCCTGCGATGTTAAATTTTCGTGGTTTAGGAATGGAAGGGAAAAGGTCGGCCCCTTAGCTAGCATGAAGCATTATAAGAAAATTTTGGCAGTTTGAATGGTTGGGAAGTTCATCCTTCAATTTAGCATTTTTCCAAAGGGGGCTAAGGTTTGTGGTTCTAAGTTTATTTATAGGGAACCCTAGCTAATTCCTATGCTAGGTTCTTCCTAGCAAGTCGGGACCCCCACAGTTTAATTATTCACTAAAATTAATACCTAAGGGACCTAAGTGTTCCCGTTTCTATGTTCATCCATCCTAGCTATCCTTCTAAGGGGAGAGTTCCTAGGTTATTTTCTTAAAGTCTGCATATTATTGCCACAGCCAGGCTGTCTCATACTCCGCTTTGATACCAACTGTAACGCCCCAGTTTTCGAAATCCGAGTACATGACCCAGATTTCAAGAACCCAGGAGTTAGCTAATGGTAACGATGACTACCATTCAATTAAATCAAAGTGCGATATAGCGGGAATGAAAACTGACATAGATACGGCCTCAAAATAGGAGCAATATTCGGGCCCACCCAGCTGGGGGCCGCTTACAAAATCTTAAGTATCATTCCAAAGAAACCTAATGTACGGAAATAGGATAAACAACTAAACTACTGGTTTAGCCCGAAGTAGGTTGCCGCCTCTTGTTGCAACTCTCCATCATATGGCTCCTCCTCGGCTGCCACCGCCTCCAAACGACAGCTCCAATCGTTCACGCCTCGACGCCTCCCGAAACCTGCGTCCTCTGTGCGGTTGAACATTGATGAATAAGTGGCCAGCTCAGTGTGATCTCCCCCCAAGATTACACACCGCCGCGCTAAACAAGGGACAACACAAAAATATACAAACCCAAAATGTAGTAGATGCAGTCTTATTAGATGCATGGATGTATGAATGCAATCATCGCCCCGGGGATGCTCATCCGTGCGGACAGTGGGCTGTCACCCATGCAATCATCGAACCTGGGAAACACCACCCAGTCGGAACAATACGTGCCATGTATGCATGATTAGCCAAATCATTATTAGTCCATTTACAATCAACCGATTTAGATAAACTCAAAGGTCACTACGGGGAGCACGTGGTCCAGCGTAGGCCGACGGCTCGGGCATAGTGTCCCATTTCCACCATCCCGGCCCATGAGTTTGCCGTCTTAGGGTGTGTGTAGTACCCACTAACATGTGGCCAATCAGTTCAACATAAAGGGGGCCACCACCAATGTCGACTGGGAATGAAATATTGGAATTACCAAACATAGCGACTAAACATGATGGCATGAACGGTGCAAAGGCGAGTAAACATCGGTATTGAGAAATTTGTGGAGTTCATCCCGAGTCTGACAGGTGGAGCCCCACATGGAATGGTAAACCCTAGGGTCAAATACCACTATCCAGACCTCAGTGTCAGGGGCCTACTATAATCACAACTAGTCTTGTTACACCCCCCAGCACGGACTCTCCTTTGATGGGAGTTCCCATGGAGAGATTTTACCAACATGTGTATCATAGCAGCATATTCACAATTAGAAGAAAAATGAGGAGCAATAACTACAATAGCATAACATAATGACTGAATTATTCATTTAGACAGTTAACGAAATAGACAATCAAAACGATGGTAGGCATGTGGATTATCATCTTAGCAGACAATTCAAGTGAATATAGTTTATATGATTCATCATTGGTCTAATTAGTCACTTATACTTCTAGAGCTGCTACTTCTAGTCTAGTTAGGGGTGGAAAGCTTAAGGGGAGGAAGTCATCACCAGACGCGGGGTGGATTGCTCCTGAAGGCAAGGAAGGTAGTGAGCTTGCGCTGCTCGCGTGGTTCCCTGATCAAGCCATTCATAATGGTCAGTGAGTCGTTCGGTTAACATGTAAGAGTAGGAGAAAAATTGGAAGGCCCCAAACGGAGGTTTTGTAACCAAGGCGACTAATCTAGCCAAACTCGCCTCACCATATACTGAATATACTGTACATATTGCATAGATATTATATATTATATAGCCAAAGCCCCAAAACAGTACATATACTGTACAACAGATACATACTACATATGTATATGTACACACAATGTATATAACATAAGCAACATATGGCAATAGCGTGCACGGTATGCAGGTTGTATATACCTAATACACATACACCCAACATACGCTGCAATTTCACCACATGGCAGGGTGTGCATCATGTATAAGGTATAAGTACCACATAACACCTAGGTATACCTATCCATACGCCATATGTATTGATCACACGGAATTCACGTGTGCATTATATATGTATGTAGTGTACTAGGCATGCATAGGTACGTTATTTTTTGCACTAACCAGCATGCATACACATGTTACCTTCATTGCACATGCGCTATGTGAGCACCTGGTGCTAAGGCGTTTCAACGGTGGACGTCTACCTCCACCGAAATGCAGCTGTGTGGTTCATTTGGTGGCCAGATCTGATCCACACCTCCCTTCCCTAAGGACGAGCTCCCCAGCCGAACGGATGGCTCGGATGACTCATACATATCCAGGAGAAGCCCCCCACGACCCACCCATTAGGAACGGCTGAAAGGTTTAGGCCGTATATCAGAGTAAGGCCCACACAGCACCGTCTAGTGGTGCAGCAACGTAGCATGCTGGCCCACCGTTCGGTGGTTTGGACGGTGCAGATGTGGGGATGGGATCTTACACAGAGCAGACCAACGTTTTGGCGAAGACCCATGACAAAGCAGGCCGCCAAAACGCAGTGAGGCCCACCTGCATATTGCGCAAGCCCAACACCAGCAGCGCCCATTGCTTCCCTCTTGCTGAGAGTTGCACCAACGTAGTACCTGACTACTCAGTTTCAGAGAGCAGATCGAAGTGTTGCTTTCAGCCAGGTAGAGAGAATAGGCCTCGACCCATCTAATTGTGACCAGATGGGGCCCGCTTTCAGCTACAACGACATGTTCTCAACTGCCAACATGGTTTGTTTCCTGCCGTTCGTTCAATCCAACCTCGGCCATTGATTGGCTTTGCTATCTCTGTTTGGAAGGTAGCCATTGCTTGGCTAGCTCCCAAAGCAACCAGAGTTTTGACTTCGTCATGACATCCGGTCATCATCTGGGCCCGTTGCTGATTGAAATCCGACCCTTTCTTGGTCGGTTTCAGCACAAGAACAGGGCCGACGCACGGCCTGTTTGTAACACACAGTTTTAGCTCCACACAGAGCCTTGGGTTGGTCTTGCTTCTAACCACCGTTTGGCCAGACCTCAGCCCGAAATGGAGGCTTTGGATGGGTCGGATTTCAGCCCGGAACAGGGCCATTTGTTGGCTCAGTTCCGGCCCAAAACAGCGACCAAACGGCATCTGATGCAGCCCAAGGTGGTGTCATTGCTTGGCTCGACCTCGACCTCCAGACGTTGCTATTCCCGGACTGATTCCCAGCCATTATTTAACTGATATCAGGCCCGAGTTCCAGCTACCGTTGGATCCTAGGTGAGCATCACCCACTACTAGCTACTGTAAAGAAAGGAACTAGGAATGAAACAACCAAAGAAAGAAAAAGAAAAAAAAAGAAAAAGAAAGAACATCAGGAATGGGAAAACGAACAAGGAGAAGGTGTTTTTCCCCTAGAGCAGTGCAACTCATCGCACCTGGTTCGGTTTCCCAGCTTTTTTTTTCACTCCTTTCCCCTCACTCACTGCCTTAACGCTCTCTCTTTCTCACTCTTTGTTTCCTCAATACTCTCATTCTCTTTTTGCACTTGGCGTAAATCCCTAGCTCTACAGGGTCGTTTATATAGAGGGAGAGGGAAAAGGAACGGCTGGGAACGACCCTTCGATCGGACGGCTGAAACTGCACCAGCCCCTTCCTTCCCGGGTAGGAAAACTTTTCTCTCCCCTTTATTTTTACAGGCCTGGTTTGGCCGTTTTGGGCAACAAGAGAGGCGTGTTTCCCACGGGGAAAGGACGGACGAGATCACACGATCGGACCGATTTGCGAGCCGCCCGACGATCCTAACATGGTCCCATCTCATGGACGCCTTCCACGTGCATGGTGTTGGACGGTGGTAGTTCATCTTCCCCGTCCGTTTTCGGGGAGAGAAAAGGGCTAAAGGGTTTTGCTAATCTGGGTCCCGTTGAAACTTTGAACGGACCGGATGGTTCGGAAGGCGATCGCGGTGGTCCACACAGGAGCTCAAGTTTTTGGTTGCAGGAGCCTCTGCTTAGGCGGGAGGGGAATTTTTTTTTTAAAGATGTAAGGAGGAGCTCGGTCATAGCTCGTTTGACCGAGCAATGAGTCCAGTGCACATCACGTGCCAGTGCATGGGATACACGTACTTGCTGTGTGAGGCCCGTAGAAACGATCACGATGGATCAGATCCGTTCAACTACTCTGTAGGTCGTTGCAGGGGTCTAGGTCTATGCCTTTTTGGGTAGACTTGCGGCCTAGGTGGACCGTTACACACCCTTTGGCCCATTATCGGCCTGTTGTGATGCGATTGGTTGATTCAGTGGTTTGATACTTATTTTCAACGGTTAAAATACGACACTAGTTATGATGAAAGCTTGATTTATCATTAACTAATTCTTAAGGGTTGGTGGCCAGTGTATTGTACTAGTATAAGCTGACGTGATGACTTAAAATTAGAGCGTTCGGATTTACCTCCCCTTTTGGATTGCTGTAGGGCGTGCCCCGGCTCTCGGAGACCTAGATGGATGTTTCTAATTTTGCCTGGAACCTCCTTCCTACATGCGTTGAGTTCAAGTCAGTTGATTAGTCCAAAATCGACTTGAGTTGATGTAGACTTTGAAAGGGTAACACCCGAGTACCAAAGGTACGGGGTGTCACAGGTCTAGATGGATCATTGATGTGGGCCTACCATCTAGGGTTGTTGTGCTCAATGATTTTTAAGGATGGTTTTTCATCGTATGGTTTTGATATTCGCCCTATATGACATATTTTTATATTCGCCCTACGTGGTTTTATTTGATATTTTCCTTATATGGGTTTGATGTTTTATACTGTGCAACCATGCGATGGTAAGCCTCATATACAGTAATATGATTGACCACTAGTCGACAGAGTTCCATTAAACATCCTAAGGTGGTAGTCTCATGGGCCGGGGATGGTGGGAATGAGACACTATGCCCGAGCCGTCGGCCTACGCTGGGCCATGTGCTCCCCATAGTGACCTTTGAGCTTATCTAAATTAGCTGGTTGTAAATGGACTAATAACGACTTGGCTAATCATGCATACATGGCACGTATTGTTCCGACTGGATGATATTTCCCAGGTTCGATGATTCCGACTGGATGATATTTCCCAAGTTCGATGACTGCATGGGTGACGGCCCACTGTCCGCACGGATGAGCATCCCCGGGACGATGATTGCATTTACGCATCCATGCATCTAATAAGACTGCATTTACTCTGTTTTGGTTGTCTGGATGTTTTATACTATTTCTTATCTAATGCGGCGGTGTGTAGTCTTGAGGGGAATTCACACTGAGTTGGCCACTCATCCATCAAATATACAACCGTACAGGTAGTACAGGTGCCTTAGGTAATATGCATGTTCAGACTTGATGAGGAGCAGAGCACGATCGCCAAGGATGCATGGCTGTACTTGCCTGGAGGAGCTGCGTGATCTTGCGGCTTATATTTATATGCTTTCTTCTATTCTTCATGTATTAAATTTTTATAAATCTTGTATTTGTTAAATCCAGAGACATCGGTTTGTATAAGTCATTATGGGCAGCTTCTTGTACATTGAATGATAATGAAATTTTCCTTTATGTCGATTTGTCCACACTACGCTCATTTGCTTACTCTGATAAAAGAAAAATATTATGTCTGACCATCCTTTAAGGTTAACACTCGGGTTCTTGGGAAACGGGTCGTGCACTCGGGTCCTGAAGATTCGGGCTGTTACAGTTAACCAGCCTGAAGGCTTTATTATACAAAGGGGAAACACAAGGTGTATCGACTAAGAAAGCCCTTTATGAGTTGAAGCAAGCTCCATGTGCTTGAAATGTACGCATTGAGAACTATCTTCAAGAGAACGACTTCTCTCGATGTTCATATGAGCATGCAGTTTACATCAAGAATAATGCTCATGGTGATATGCTTATAGCATACCTGTATGTTGATGATTTGCTGTTTACAGGAAACAGCCGATCGATGTTTGATGAATTCAAGAAGGCCATGTTTAAGGAGTTCGAGATGACTGACAGAGGTCTGATGTCCTTTTTTCTGGGCATTGAAGTGAAGCAATAACATGGTGACATCTATATATCTCAGAAAAAATATACCAAGGAATTACTTGAAAAGTTCAAGTTGGCCGATTGCAATACCGTAAATAGGCCTTTAGCAACAGGCTTAAAACTGACAAAGGACGGAGAAGGGAGAAGCATTGACTTGATTATGTTTAAGAGTCTGATTAGAAGCCTATGGTACCTCACAATCACAAGGCCAGATATCATCTACAGTGTTGGGCTGCTAAGTAGGTACATGGAAGCACCAAAAGAATCACACTGGCTATTTGCAAAAAGGATCCTTAGGTACGTTAAAGGAATAATGAAATTCGGTCTTTTCTATCCATACGATAATGAAGTAATGTTGTATGGATACTCATACAGTGATTGAGGAGGTGACCAAGATGAAAGAAGGAGCACTACTGCATATGTATTCTATCTCGGAACGACTGCTTTTACATGAAATTCGAAGAAGCAGAGTGTGGTCACCCTGTCCACATGTGAAATAAAGTACGTGGCAACATCGTCCACCGTCTGTGAGGGAATTTGGTTGAGAAACTTGTTAAAGGAGCTGAAGCATCCACAGGAAGAATACACAGTCATATACGTAGATAACAAGTTGGCAATCGAGCTAGCCAAAAATCCGGTGCAACATGTAACAAGCAAATACATTGATACCCGATGCCATTTTCCGAGAGATCATGTGAAGCAGAGAATGATGAAATTAGAGTATTGTCATACTACGAAACAGGTGGCGAAAATTTTCACAAAGGCATTGTCGACAAATGCATTGAAACGACTAAGAACGATGCTCGGAATGAAGCCGATTTTGGTTTGAAGGAGAGTGTTGGACACGGTGGTGGATTGTGCAAATTCAAAACCGTGTAAGGATATCTTGTACTAGCTGTTGATAACGTGTGAATGCCGTGTATGCTAGTTGTGGTGTTGAGATTTTTTTCTAAGTTTAGTTTGCTAGTTGGGTTAAGATAATAGTAGATATTATTCTGGATTTCTTCTATATTTGGTTGCCCCTAAGATGTATCTAGATAGGGATAAATTAGTCATTTCACCTAAGTAGAAAAGCCTATAAAAGGCACCACTGTAATCGTCCAATTCATTCAAATAAAACACAACAATTCAGCAGGTCTCTCTTCCTCTTTAAAGTTTTAGTCTTTTTTTTTTTTTTTCATGGTGGCTGCAGCCACACGTCAGCAAAAGTTGGGGCTTTAAACCCAACACATATTTATGTGGTCTCTTCATTCAGGTCTTTCTAACCTTATCGTCAATGGGTTGGATGGCAAATAAACATTCGGGTCGCTATTGCTTCCTATGATCTGGACCACTGAAGATCGGGTTCTACTTCATTTTTTGGATCATGCCCTAAAATGACCTTTCAAATTGGATAAACGGTGTGAATACATCAAAGTGGGCCCCATAGCTAGGATCAACCTCGGCGGATCGGGCATCCACCAAACCGCACCCCAATAATTGACACTGGTTGAGAAAATATAAAAATAGACACGTTCTTCGCGTTTCTTCTTTCATACATTGATTTTCTTTCTGCAATCAGCTTGCCACTGCACAACCCATTCACGGAAGTTTTTGACGTGCAGATCTTCTATAGACCCATCATGATGCATTTGTTAAATTCACACCGTCCATTCATTTTTCTAATCACCCATCATGATGCATTTGTTAGATTCACACCGTCCATTCATTTTTCTAGATCAGTTTAGGGCATTATCCGAAAAGACAAGGTAGATACAAAGCTCAAGTGGACCACATTGGAGGAAATAAATACTACCGTTGTAAGAAGATCTTGCAAAATGGATAGATGGTGTGGATCTAACTTATACAACATGTTGGGGCCCAACTGGATTCCACACGTCAAAACTTTTTAGTGTTATTCGACGTACGATTGGAATGAGCAGTGCACAGCACGACAACCGATGCTTTGACTTGTTGAATTTCTGAATGCCCCCAACCATGATGTATGTTTTATATCCACACCGTCCATCCATTTTTCCAAATCAATTGAGGCCATGAGCTAGATCTAAAACTCCGGTGGACCACAGCATAGAAAGCAATGGGAATTAAAGGACTACGTTCAAACCTTCCTAGCATTATCATGTTTATTTGCCACCTAACCTGTTTATAAGTTCACATAGACTTCGATGGAAGAAAAACACAAATATCATATTGATCCGAGGCTTCTTTTTGTCCTCACCGAGTTTTCAACATTATAAGTAAAATTACCACTGTTTCATTTAGTGTGGTCTACTGAGGTTTGGATCTGATTTGTTTTTGAACTCGTGCTCTAAATTGATCGGGCAAAATGGATTGACCCTGTAAATTTAACACAAATATCATGGAGGGGCGCTTGGAAAATTAACCAAGCGAAATTATTTTGTTGGTGTAACTACAACATTCCAATCATGGAGACTGAACAAGACCGGAAGTTTTGAGCATAGAATTTAGGTGGGTCCTACCATGATGTATGTATTAGATTCACACTGTCGAGACATTCTATAAGGTCATTTTAGGGCACGAGACAAAAAATGACGCATATATAAAGCTCAAGTAAACCAAACTTCAAGAAATACTGGGAATGGACACCTACGGTAAAAGAATCTTTGAAGCCACCAAAGGCTCAAAGGGAGCTGATATTTGTGTTTCCCTTCATTTAAGTTTGTGTGACCTAATGAATAGATTAGATGTCAAATAAACATTATGGTGGACTATAAATGGTTACAATGTAGTTGTTCAATCCCCACTACTTCCTATAATGTGGTCCAAATGAGATTTGAATCTGCCTCATTTACTGGCTTATGCCTTAATAAACTGAACTGGAAAATGGATGGATGACGCAGGGATGAATGTGATGAGGTTGATCACCGTCTTCTTCGAGGATAACTACTCCGAATCCATGGAGCTTCTCTAGACTCCTCACGGAGACTACTTGAATCCACGATGAAAAAGCAAGAAAATAGAAATAGTAATCATGAAAATTTGTAAATTAATTGATTGATGAAATAAATGAGTCTACAACCCTTTAAATAAGGATACCAAGACTAAGAAGAAGTTTAAGAATTAAACTATAACACCTTGATCCATAGCTCAAGTGGTACACTGAGTGAAAGATACCTCGTTTCAACCTTGAGTTCTTGGTATTGATCCCTAGTGGGGGTATGAACTAACAGTGGAGTGTACTAACAAACTAAAAAAAAAAAAAAACCTATAACTAAAACTCCCTAAAATTTGTAACTTACTATAAATAGTAAATTTCCTATTTATAGTAAGTGTCCTATATGGCTTAACCACATTATTCTCCTAATTTTTCTAAACACTTTTCATGTTGGGCGCAACGCCTAAAGCCCAATGGATGAAGAGTTATAATTAAACTAAAACTTACTATTTATAGGAGAAACGCAATTAAACATGGAATTCAATCATAGATATGATGGAATCTCACAAATTTGGCGTGGGTAACCTATCATAGCCGAGTTGGTTGGCTAAAGTAGCTCATCTTACCCCAAAATCATATATGGTACGTCGAGTAACTCATTTTAGTTTACGAGATATGCATGTTTTAATGTTCTGACGATCTTGATGACTTCTGCCTCTGATCGAGCCTTCTCTCATCCATCTTGGACATGAAAGTGTCCGCGACCCACTCTACATCAATGGACTATCTAAATCTAACACATACATCATGGGTTAGGAGAAAATTAGTATATGAAAGAAGAAATATTATATTTCCTTTGTCTTTTATTTATTTTATATATTTTTTGTGAGCTTCTGCTTTAATAAACTGAATTGAAAAATGAATGGACTATCTAAATCTAACACATACATCATGGGGTCCAGAGAAAATTAGCATATGAAAGAAGAAATATTATATTTTCTTTATTTCTTATTTATTTTTATATATATATTTTGTCATCAGTTGTGACTTGGACCTACGAGAAGCGATGGCTCAAAAATCCCATGTGTCCTCCGCAAGGAAGGGGATTAGGTGGTATGTGGGTAACACCTTACTGGGTATTATCCTTACCGTGAGGCCCACGTTGATGATGTGTTGTATATCCACACCGTCCATCTGTGTTTTTAAAGTCCTTTCCTGAGTTGTTTTCAAAAATTAAGTAGATCCAAATCTCAGGTGGATCACGCCACACGTAACTGTGATGATTGATTAAAAACTACCCAGTGCCTACTGCTCTATCCAACCTGTTGAAAATCTCAAACTGAAATGGATTAAGGGAAAATAAAATATCAGTTTGATCCAAAACTTTTGTGGCCTACAATAACTTTCAATGGTACTTTTTCCAATGTTTTAGTCCGCAAGAGATATGGATCTATTTAAATTTTGGAAAAACATATTAAAATAACCTGAAAAAACTGATGGACGGCATGAACATATAACTTAATTGATCAAAGTGGGCCCCACATGGTAAGGGTAGCATCTAATCCCTTCCCCTTCAATCCAGACGACCCTCACTAGTTTTTATTTTTTAAAATTTTCCGCCGACATTACCTGCCATAGTGAGCAGTGCCGTGGAACAGGTATTCCCTGAGCATTCGACAAAGCCTACTCTTTATTAAATTGCTCGCTGATGTCAATATAAATAACGTGGCTAATTAAATTTCGAGTCCATCTGCATTCAGGGCCCGTTGATTTTTCGGCTCAACTGGTAGTTAGCAGTAATTATCGCAGCTTTTATAGAGATGTGACTACTTACTTTTTTTAACGCTCAAACTTAAAAATTTACAAAATTAATATGGAGCCATCGTGATGCATGTGACTTATCTACACCTATCATTTATTATGCCAGCTGAATTTAAGCATGAGAAAAAAAATGAGGCAGATCCAAAGCTCAAGTGGACTACACCACAGGAAATGGTGGGAATCGAAAGTCAACTAATAAAAACTTCTTGAGGCCCTTAAAAGTTCAGGATCAAATTGATATTTATGTTTTCCCCCTTATTCATGTCAATGTGACCCTATGAACGGGTTAAATGAAAAAAAAACTTAAAATGTGGATCCATTGAATGAAACAACTTTTTAACGGTGGACTAATTAAGACCACTCTTTCCTTTCATGTAGGCCATTTGAGCGTTGGATCTGGCTCATTTTTTGGTTCATGCCCAAAATGTTTTAGTAAAATAGCTGGACGGTGTAGATGTATCAATAAGTTATAAGTACACCTACTTGCAGCAGATCGCATTGACATTCCAATCATCTGATCAGAATTGTTCTTTACAATCAGAACATATTTTCATAGCCTGCCACGCAGAAATGATACTGATCGGGTCCGTCTTTGAGTTTGCCCTTTTTTTATTTTTTATTTTTATTTTTAAGCCATCCTTTTTCCAGCAGTGGATGGATGGCTATGATTGCCCAATAAAATTAACCCTTTAGAATCATAGGTAATCTATGATGGACCCAACAAATAAATGGATGAAACTATATATTGATTCGACCATTTTTTGTGTAGACGATCATGTCAATCTCTATTAAAGACCACATCAAACGCTAATCAAATGTCAAAAAGCTAGACATGTGCTAGATCTTCTATATAAATACTCTCCTCCATTCCATATTTCATAGCCATTCTTCCCATTATCATGCATGGTGCACAGCCTTAGTGGCCCTATGGACCCACATGTGTGTACGTCTCCCCGCCAGGACCAGTCATCGAATGTGTGTCCGAAAACAACAATTACACTGTGACCAACGGCTGTGGTTCCTTCCCTGACTGGACCACCTGCCGAGTGGCATCCGTCGCATATCCAGCCAATGACAGGGAACTTCTCCTCGTAGTCTCAAATGCATCCATCAACAAGCAAAAGATGAAGGCAGTCAGCGTCTACTCCCACAGCATCCCCAAGCTAATTTGCCCGGGCGGCCCCAACGGAGCCGGCTTGGCTATCAGCACGATTCGGTTGAACCGCGTGGCGAGCGTCGACTCGACCCGCATGCGCATGACTGTGGAGAGCGGGATTACCATGCACGCACTCATTGATGCTGCAGCACAGAGTGGCCTGGCGATCCCGAATTCACCGTGACGTTGGGTGGGTTGATAAGCACCGGAGCACATGGGAGCTCGCTTTTTGGTAAGGGCTCAGCCGTGCATGAGTATGTGGTGGGGATGAGGCTCGTTGTACCGAGTAATGAGTCGATCAACCGATATTATGCAAGGATCGTGGACCTTGGAGAAGATGATCGACACCTTTTAGCAGCCAAAGTTTCTGTAGGTGTTCTAGGCGTTATTTCTCAGGTACGATTGAAAAACGAATGCTTATTAGAGAATTGTGCAATATAGATGCACAATACACAATGGAGTAATAATGGAAACGCGCTTGCTTCAAAGTATTTATTACCCAGATACAAAGTCTTTCATAAGATATTCATTTCCAATGTGTATCCTCGCTCTGGTAACAAAACTGAACTTACTACTTTCATGGTTTGGATTCTTCATTCCATTATTTCTGGAACCAATGTATGTCTTCCTTCTTTGATTTGTCATTGCATCATTCAATTCCGTCTCCATCCTAGACAAAGTGATATCCCTTTCGTGTATCTTATGACTGTGTTGGCCACCCATCTTTTAGTGGTTATGCCTATTGAAGAGGCTCCCATTCAACACCTAATATTCAACAACTCCAATATAAACTAAATGAATCTGAGATTGGCCGCAGGCCAAGTGAATGTGGGTGTTGGTGGAGTTGATGCGGTGAAAGAAGAAGAAGGTGATTTACCTCCAGATGACATTAACATGGACGATATTTTTTATTAGATCGAATCCGATTCAGCAGATGATCCTGATTATCAGCCATCTAACTTTGATGTGTGGTTGCGCTCTTTAGAGGAGAAGGTAGAAAACATGAATGTGTCTCATGATTTGCAATTCAAATATATGCGTAAATATTTTAGGCGCCTTAACAAGGGACTTCATAATTTTGATCCTACCATACCTGCTCCTTCATCGGGTTTTGATTAGTTTTTGCTTATCTATGGTTTGTAATAACTCTTATGACACTTAGCTTTCTTCTGTTTTATGGGATTGAACTTGGTTGACCTTTGTTGAAGTTGGTTGAGTATGCTTGAACATTGCTTGTTTATGAATTTTATATCTTAACTATCTTGTTTATTTATTCCTCTTTACTCATCTTATTCTTCTTTGTTTATCTACGTTATGTTCCATGTATTGGTTTCTTCCTTTATCATATTGTGACAAAAGGGGGAGAATTTTGTCATGATAAATGGCATGTGGATTGTGGATAAGTAGCTTCTGTTTGTTAAGGGGAGGAGTAAGTAAGGGGGAGTATTGTTGGAGGAGTTGATGTGAATTAATGCTTTGTTTTGATGATGTGAATTAATGCTTCGTTTTAACCTATTTACAACTGGTGCATGATTCTTTAACCAGGTTGTAACTGGTTTCTTTTAATAACTGGTGTATGATTCTTTGTGCGTATAATGCTTATGTTATTATGAAGTGTGTTTTGTCACGAATTTAATAAAGGGGGAGATTGTAAGTGCTATAGTATCTAGCTCCTATAATTGTCAAATTTTGTAGTGCCAAAACCTCTTGGAATCTGTGTCTTGTGTAGCGCATCGATATATTTAAGATAAGGACAATGGTCTTTATTTCAAGAACTTCAAATGCAAGATCAAGTACATAGTTCACTCCTTCAAGCTTCAAAGTTCAAGGTTTCAATGCTACATCTAAAGGCATGACAATAGTCCTTACTTTGGTACTCAAGACTCAAGGTGAAGTACAACTCAAGTACCTCTAGCTCAAGCTTCAATGTAACTACAAATTCAAGCTTCAAAAGATCTTAAGTTCAAGCTTCTATATATGTCAAGATCTCAAGCTTCATGAACTTCAAACATCATCTATCAACCGGAAGAAAAGAAGTTTCAATGTTCATACATTATGTATAAGGTATGAATGACCCTAGATTAACCATAGGGTAGGTCATTTTGAATACATAATTTAAATTGGATCATTTTAGAAATGGATAGATTGTTTCTCGACTAGTCTTGGACTACGTTCGACTAGTTCTAGCACTGGCTCGACCAGTCCAAGAATTCCTCGACTAGTCCTAAGTTTGTTACTGTTTTTCGGAAATTTTTGTTAAAGCCTCGACCAGTCCTGGAGACTGCTTGATCGGTCGTGTGAACAGTGCTCGACCTGTACTTGACCAGTCCTGCGGGCTCGACTCAAAGTTCAGCAACTAAATTGGGTTCCACACGACCAGTCGTAGACAGGTCTCAACCGGTCTTGGAGGCCACTCGACCGGTCGAGCAGACCCTACGACCAGTTGTTGAACGACTTTATCTTATCGCGCCAAAATTTTAAAAGTTTGTTGGTCCTACGAACATTCGTACCGACCATAGGACTAGTCAAGAGTGCGATTTCTTCACTTATAAATAGAGCACGAATTTCAGAGTTTGATATTCAATTCAAGTAAAATTAATATGCCACTCTGAGAGATAAGTTAGTGATATTCTTAAGCTATTTAGTATTCATTATATATTCTCTTTAATTAGCTTTCTTTGTATTTGATTTTGTATTTTGCATTCCAATTTTATTTAAAAGAGGGATTGAAGTATTCCCATTTCTTGGAATCAAAATCAAATCAAGCTAGCCCAAGGTGATTTAAATTTAAAATTAATTTAGAACCTAGAACCATTTCATAAGTGAGTGTGGACATTGAACTTCTACATTGAACTTATACTCCGAATTGGTTCTTCCGGGCAACATCAAAAGGAGAATATCCAGGTATTTTACAGCTTTGTAAATTCTTTATTTTGGTTTCTTTGAGATTGTGGCAGAAAAATCTCTTTGTTTTGGTTTGTCTGAGGTGATCTAGAAAACTCAGAGTGTGGGGTTTTTGAATTGTGTAAACCCACTTGAAAGACACAATTGTGAGGGTTTTAGGTGAACCTGGAAAAACCTATTTTCATAGTGAACCCTAATATCCACTATGTGAGAATATTAGGAGTGGAGTAGTTGTGTGGCTGTTGTTTAACAGTTGGTGTACACACAACCGAACCACTATAATTTTTTTGTGTTTGGTGGATGTGTGGTTTATTTTCTTTATTTTTTGTGACTTAAGATTGTGGGATGTTTTTGTGGATGTGAATGTTGTAATATTTACATTTTAGCATTGTGTGGTGAATGTTGTAATAAATTAGTTTCTATTTCTTTCATATCCTCTTCAGTTTGAGTTTTTGATACTCACCCAAGTTCTAGTGAGGTTAAACCTTTGGTTTTTGGTGTCAGGTTGTCTTTAGAACCAAGTTTGTATCAACCTCTCAATACTAGATTTTTGAGGTTGTTATTTCCTTTGGTTATTTGTAATTTGTTTGGCTATCTTATTGTTTAAATTCTGCTTATTTATTTATATTTGGCTTAGTCCTATTCACCCCCTCCCCCCCCTCTAGGACATATAGCTCGACCTTTTCAAGACTTTAAGTTTTGTTTGAGTTGTAATAACAATTCACTGCTGAGGGATTTCATTTTGCTTCATTTTGCTTATATTAACCTTCCTTGTTATTACTCTTGATATCCTTAGTTTATGCAGTAGTCATCTTACTTGATGTTATGAGATTTGCTATTAATTAGATTTATGATAGTTCACTTCATAATGTAATACTCGGGTTCTCAATAAGGAGCGACTATCCTCGAGTTTTGAGAACTAGGGTGTTACAAGTTGTGTCCTTGAATCAAGCATAGTATCACCCTGATTGCTACAAGTGGATCCTTAGAAACCCTAGTTCCCACCTTTGAATTTCTTAAGTTTTCAATTAAATCTCTCACAATTACTTCCTTTTATTTTAGATTTAAATTCACATCTTTTTTTAGTTTTACTTCTAGTTACTTTCAGAATACTCACGAGATTAGTCCCTATGGATTCGACCTCAGTCTTACCGAGATTATTACTACATCGCGACCCTACACTTGGGGTTCTGAACAATAGGATGAGCGATCAGACTAATTTTGGTGGAGATCGGATGCCTTGATTGACAGCGGGGACCCTACTTATGGATATGAGAGGGAAATATCTTCAACTCATATCTCGAGTTTGGTTGTGATCGAACGGTCGGAAAATCACAACTTCGTGAAAGAGTGTGAGGTTCATTTCACTTACGTTTTAGGTTTCAGCCTTAGTTATTTGCGCATTTCTAGCACTCGGCCTGTGGCCAAAGTTGCACAGTTTTAGGTACTATCTTGATTCGCTAACCGCGATGGACGTCAAGCCTAGTAAGATGTACATTAGTCTATAGTTCGGAACTAGTGGCCCAATAACGGACGGTCTAGAGCTTTTTTGGATAATTGGAGCATTTATAGAATGAATTAGGTATCAAGATTTCTTGTGTGCAATTATTAGGGTTTAGATTAATTATGTTTATAGTGTGGCTTATTCGTAATTAGCGGAAATGACGATTCGGTCATAATCACTCTAAACCATTGGTTCGTAGGCTAAATGAGTAACTGGGTTGATTTAGTTTATTAATTAAGATCTAACCCATGGTCGTCTCGATTTTAGGTAGGTCTTTATTTGGTTATGGTTGTATCGATTGGTCAGTGATATGTTGGCTAGATTTGGGCCTTATATGAACAAATCATGGGGTTAAACTCAATTTTTAAGATATCGGTCGGATTCGTTGGCTTTCTCTGGTTCTTTATCGGTACCACCGTCGTATAAGTTCATTTTGAACATCAAAAATTAGTAAGTGACGACGTAGGCTAGTTATATAAAAAATATTTAAGAAATTTTGACAAATTAAAATAGAGAAAATTCAAGACGTTACAATCTACCCCCCTTAAAAATAATTTCATCCCCAAAATTACCTAATGTAAATGGATAAAGATATTCTAATTTCATACTCCTAAGTTTTGTCAATTTCATGTTCATATTTACGGTAGGGTGCATACTAACTATGCTAGTCTAGCTTATTGTAGTCTAACCCTCTTAAAACTTTTTCACCCTGATGGTTTACTATAATTTTTTAAAAGATTTAGATTCTTGACAATGATTCCCCTCTATTTAGAGTAAAAATATTTGTTTTCAATGTTCGGTCAACACGGAGAGGCTGTTGTAGTGGGCTTAAACCCGATATGTCGATCATCTACCTGACCAAGGTAGAAAGCTTATTGTATCCCTTCATAGTCCTGGTGGATCTTGGTCTTCTGCTTGGTTAAAGTAGTGAGTCCATTAGTAGTTGCCCAGGATTGAGAATTAGGTTAAGCCGTGAATGCCTCACAGGTATATGTGTAACGCCCTGAAAATCGGGGGTCGAGCAGGAACTCAACTCCCGAGTTCCAGCACATCACTTATGCAACATAGATAATGATGATTAAATGTTGTTCGTGTTAGTGCATTAAACATGAATAAGATTAAGCTAAATCAGTATATCATACTCTAGAGACGATTAGATTACGCAAGTGGAAGACTGTGATAGATATATAAAACACTTAAGTTGTTGTAAGTCTCCAGAGTGTGAACATGATACCAGGTTAAATAATTACATGTATTGTTCCAAGATATACAAAATAATGAGAGTGTAATGTCATCTATCCATATCCCTGTAGCCCCGATACGCAACTGTAACGCCCCGTACTTTCCAGTACTCGGGTGTTACCAGGTAACCTAACTTAGTACAAATACTGACTTAATTTGGACACTCACGTTCATTGCAGTTTTAAATCCAACCATTGAATTATTCGAATCATTAGGATGTCGGGAGTGGATAAATGGACGTCCACTTGGCATGACTCACTTACGAATTTAAAAATACGATCCTTCTTATCAAAGCCCTATAGACGGCCAATCAAGTAAATGAATAGCGTTGATCTAGATTCTAACCACAATAAAATGACTTAGAAAATATGAATAATAATAGTAATAAAATTAAATATTAATATTAGTATTTAGACTAGTAATATAGTAGGTCTTGAATGTACATCGAGACCCACGTATTTAGATTCTTATAAACAACTTAGGGAAAAGTAAAATAAA
Source organism: Magnolia officinalis (assembly GCA_021015155.1). NCBI lineage: Eukaryota > Viridiplantae > Streptophyta > Magnoliopsida > Magnoliales > Magnoliaceae > Magnolia > Magnolia officinalis. Next base: position 20,357,801 of record JAJHSJ010000012.1, on the reverse strand, counting down.
ATCTACAAGGATAATAATAATAGTAATAATCATATTAAAATGATAATATTATTATAAGTATTATAACATGATATGTAATGCTATGAAAACATAATAGGACACACAATCTATAGTCTAGCCATTGATCTCTATCTTAAATGGTCCCTTAGACCCTTTTAACCGTTGAAGTTCAATCCCGGGGTGATCCGACTACTAGATCATCGAGAACCCACCATTAGGGGGTGAAATTTAAGAGAATGGCCCACTTGATCTTTGGATCTGCCTAGTTCTTGGTTAAAAGTCCTTATAGGGACCCCCGAACCAAACGGATGGCGTGGATTTGGTAAATACATCTCAGTGGGCCCCACCTCGAGCTATGAGTGCACCAGAGGGTGTACACCCACCGTGCACCTAGCCAATGGGGCTCGGTCAGACGCTGCTGACCCGTTATTTCCTTAAGAAGAAAGAGACTCTCTCTCTCTCTTTGCCTTCGACAACGATCAGACGAGCGTCCGATTCTTCGATCAGTAGCCCACCAACGTGATTCCTCTAGATGATCCGAACCGTTCATCATGTCGGGAGCAAAGATTTTACCAGAACCTAGGTGATTTTACATGTAGCTGCACGCATATATGGACACAAATTCATGCGCATTTGGACTGAGGAAAACCGAGTTTCTGAAAATGGAAACTGTCTGCTCCCTTCCTTTCTTCCAGCTTAGCAATCCCCGTGAAGCTCTCCCTCCCTGCATCTTAGCCGTCCGTGGAGAGTGAATCGTGACCATTGAAAACAAAGGGTGCTGCTGCCAGCAATACAACCGAAGGGAAGATATTTTCTTAGAAGTGAGAGAGAGGATGGAAACCCTAGATCTTATCCAGACCATCCGTTCTCCATCCAACAGCTCTGGGATGTTAGGGCAAACAGATAAAGGCGGGAGGTTTGAGCAAACAGTAACCTCCCTTCATTTCTAGCGGCCGCGCCCGAAAATCGACCGAAAGCCTTCCCTATCAAACCCACCACCAAAATCTCCTTAAAGCTTCAATCCGACCATGCTTTAAGCTTCCATGGACCCGTCTACACCGTTCCCATGCGTCGTTTTGAAGCAAGGCATGGGCGTTTGTGATATGTCATTAATGGCAGGTCATCTTCCTTGCCAAGAAGAACAATCAGTAATCCCTGTTACAGTCCTAAATCTTGTATCAGTTTCGCTAACCAGGCAGGCCATCTCTACAGAGCTCTATCCAGATTGAAGAAGAGGAGAAGAAGGAAATAGAAGGTGAGAAAAGGGAGAGAAGGTGGTGCGTTGTTGCACCAGCTCAAATTGAGCTGAGTTTGGGCCGTGCTTGGGTCAAACCCAGTGGTGTTGCTAGACTTCAATGAAAGAAGAGAGAAGAGGAAGGAGGAGTAGATGGAAGGAAGGAAGAAGATAAAAGCAGTGAGGAAAGAGGGAGAGAAATGGAGAGAGAGTTGGGGTGGTGCAGGTGAACCACGTTCCTGTTCAGCCTATCGAGTTGCTGACTTGGTCAGGTTTGGGTTGGGCCTGGTTCGAGCATCGCTGGATGTTCCAGCTTAGTAGAATAGGAAGAGAGAGGGCAGGGGTGGTGCTGCTGCACCGTGACGCTGCTCCACCCACCACGAATACCAACTCAGTCGGGTGGTGCTCTCGCTGACCCGGGGCTAAGAGAAGAAAGGGAAGAAAAGTGGAAGAGGCAGTGGTAAGAAAGAGGAAAGAATAGGAAGGAAAGAAAGAAGAAGGAGAAAGAAAGAAGATGCGCATTGTTGCACCAAGTTGACTCTAACTGAGTCGACTCAGTTGGGTGGGGTCTAGTGTTTTGTTGGCTTTAATCTAATTGCTGGAAAAGAAGAAGAAGAGTGGAAGGTAGGAAGGAGGAAAGATGGGAGAAGAGTGGTTGTGTTAGGCCGAGTCAACTCGGTTCAAACTGAGTCATCAAGGTGAGTCAACCTTTCCTCCCCATTCTAGCCTTGTTTCGATGCACTGTTATTATTTGTTACCATTGTTATTATTAGAATTATTAACATTAGCAAAGATTAGCCATTAGTAGATCATTATGCTAAACAAGTTATTATAAACAAAATGTAATTATTAAATAGTAACATCTTATCTATCATTCTTAAATATTCATTTTGGATAGTCATTGGTGTCACCATGATGATTATTTTACTACATTAACTAATATTAATTGTTACACTAATATTAACAACTATTTTCTAATTATTAAATTAACATCGTTACCATTTCCATCATTATTAGGATTGTTAAATATTAGGATGTATGACCATTAGTAAATTATCTATTCTAATGAAAAGTTATTATATACAAGAAATTAAAATGATATCATTATTAAATGACTAATGTATTATTTTTATCATAAATAATATATCATGATATTAATTGTCATCATAATGACTATTAACTAATATTTATAACACGAATGTTAGTATATATTTTATAATTATTAAGTCAGCATTCTTAAGCTATTACGCATAAACTACAATTCAAACCCTAGAGTTAAGACTACAACTAAGCTCTAGGATAAGACCCTAATTCTACACTAAAGACCTAAATATAAGTAATTAAAAACCTAGGCTATGATCTTAAACCCTGAGAAGTTTGTATGACTTGGATTTAATCGTATGAGTTCCTGACTTATGGTAGGACTTGATTTTAAGGGCACGCACTTCCTAGCAGCCTTAGTTGGCATTGGCGATTTAACTAGTCAGGTGATGATCCTTCCCCTTGAGCTTTCCATCTTCTCATTAGCTTAAGTTATAGTTTTTATTTAAATTCATAACTGATATCTCCTTTTAGAATCACATGTGTTAGCTGGTGGAAATTGAATTGTTGTATTACATGCTTTATGATTATCTTGTATAATTGCTCATGCTTGTGGATTTCTTTTTGTGGATTGCTTATGGAACTTAAACTGGTACATTAGTGGAAAATTTCCACATATGAATGTACACTCATACTTGGGATGTAACTTGACTAGTTGTGATCATAATAGACCTTTGACTTGGTGGTTATTGAGTGGTGGTCTAGATGGATCATTGATGTGGGCCTACCATCCAGGGTTGTTGTGCCCAATGGCTTTTAAGGATGGTCTTTATCTTATGGTTTTGATATCGGCCCTATGTGGCATATTTTGATACTCGCCCTACGTGGTTTTGTTTGGTACTTGCCCTAGATGGGTTCGATGTTTTATATAGTGCAACCATGCGATGATAAGCCCCACATACTGTAATATGATTGGCCACTAGTTGACAGGTTTCCATTAAACATCCCAAGATGGTAGCCTCATGGGCCGGGGATGGTAGTCATGGGATACTATGCCCGAGCCGTCAGCCTACGCTGGGTTATGTGCTCCTCATAGTGACCGTGAGCTTACTTAAATCGGCTGGTTGCAATTAGACTAATAATGGGCTGACAAATCATGCATATGTGACATATTACGATAACTTGGATCACTTTGCCCTGCGATTACGTTGAATGTTGCGCTTATGACCAGTTATTCAATTTATGATGATGACTTGGATCTTCATGCCCATGCGATTACGCCGAGTGTTACACTGATGACTAGTCTTATCCGTGGGTGACGACCCCAATGCCTGTCCAGATGTTTTACCCGGGGCACCGACCGTCCGAATGTTTTACCTGGGTTGATGATTGCATCCATGCATCCATGCATATAATAAGACTGCATTTACTCTGTTTTGGTTGTCTGAATGTTTTATACTATCTCTTACCTAATACGGTGGTATGTAATCTTGAGGAAAATTTACATTGAGTTGGTCACTTATCCATCAAATATACAACCGTACAAGTAGTACATGTGACTTTAGTGATATGCATGTTCAGATTTGATGAGGAGCAGGGTACGATCGCCAGGGATGCATGACCGTATTTGCCTGGAGGAGCTGCGTGATCTTGCAGCTTATATTTATATGCTTTCTGTTATTCTTCATGTATTAAATCTTGTACTTGTTAAATTCTGAGGCATTGGTTTGTATAAGTCATTATGGGCAACTTCTTGTATATTCTAAATGAAATTTAGAATTTTCCTTTATGCTTACTTATCCATTCTACACTCATCTGCATACTCTGACTCTGATAAAAGAAAAATATATACTCGACTTTGACCATCCTTTAAGGTTAACGCTCGGGTTTTTGGAAAACGAGTCGTGTACTCAGGTCCTGAAGATTCGGGGTGTTACAGTAACTCCAGGTCTACATAGACCCACCAGAGAGTTGCATGTAGGAGAACTCCTCGTCATCATAGAAGATAGGCTCCATCTCGTAAGCCTCGTCATCACCTGAAACTACAACAGAGTCTGGTTGGTGTTTTAAAACACCGTCTCAGAACGTGGGAGTGAGTGATCAACTCAATGGAGCTATAAGGCAAAGGTTAACATGTTATCAATTCGATCAAGCAGTAATGATAAAGCAATACATTTAAACATCCCTAAGTACTCTGGTTAATGCAAACATGATATGTATTACTGATGCATGCCCTCGCCTGCACTCCCTCTGCGATCTTCCTCTACGGTCGCGGGATGCACCCCTTTGTCTGTGCTCAACAGCAACGCCAAAGGCACATGTAATGTGGTGCATGAGCGTGATTAGCCAAGTTTTTAATTAGACTCATTCATACAGCAGGTTTGGGAAGATAAGGTACCTCCCTTTATATCATTGACCCAAACATTGATCCATCTAGGGTTGTCAATCATAGTTAATCACATACGATAGACAAGTTCATAAGTTTACACCATAGGTTGCTACGAGAGGCTCGTCACCGTCAGCATAGGTTTAATTCACACTCGAGGTCACCCCACCAACACCCTACCAACTGACAGTCTATTTTCGAAGGCTCGTCACTAACCCGACTGGGGACCACAGCAAGGCTGCGCCGGGGTAGGCCTATTTTGTACTCAAGGTCACTCCACCAACACCCTACCAACTAGCAGTCTATTTTCGAAGGCTCGTCATTAACCCGACTGGGGACCACAACTAGGCTACGACAATGGAGACCGACAACTCGAATACAGTGTCCCATACCACCGTATTCGGCTCACGAGTTTGGGTTGCTCATTAGTCACTACGGGGAGGCTCATCGCCCCAACGTAAGCCGACAGCTCGACCATGGTGTCCCATACCACCATGCCCGGCTCATGAGTCTTAGCGGATCGTGGTACCATGGTTGAACGGGCTTTGCATTGGTAAGTTGGTACCTTAGATTCAAACAGTAGTGTTCATACATGGTAAACACACGATAGGCCAATTGGTTTATTAGACAAGTTCGACTAGTACAAGCGTACGGTGAATTAATCGACATGGTACCACTGTTGACAATCATTGTACGACTCGGATTCATCGAACGCATCAAATGTGGCGAGACTAATTCAGCCACTAAACCGGAATTATTACCGATTGCCTGGACTACGTAGTAGTCCCACTCACACTCAAGTGCAGCATATGGAGACATGTAATAATCATATAGGTATTTAACAAACTATCCAAGTACAACACTCATTTGAGCATTTTATCCAACACATATAACATGATATTCTACATATACATTGGCTACACAAAACATGCAATTGAAATTAAAGCTACATGAAGAAAAGTAGTTGAGAATCCTATCCCAACACCCTCATTAAATACTTCTCAACAAGCATTTCCTCATTCAGGCATTTTATTAAACACCTAGGCTACACATTTCAACATACATGTATTAGACTAATTATAACATATATCCTAGCAAGCCCTTTTACAAAGGAGTTACCACATACCCAACAAGCATATATTCATAGTTAATAATTATGGCAAGCACAGATCCAAATTCCATATTCATTTAAACATTTTTACAAGCACTTAGACTACACACTTCAACATACGTGACGTATGTTGGTTATAACAGGTGTTAGGACAAATCCTTTCACTAAGGAGTTGTCACATGTATAACAACCATATATTCACGATGAATAATCATGGCAAGTACGAATCCAAATTCCATACTCATTCAATCATATCAACAAACACTTGGAATACACTATATTCAACATGGTTCATGTATATGCATAAAGCGCGGTAAACATCGTATCTAAGCATGTGATAGTAATCAAGTCAATCATAAATCATTAACTGACATTGAAAGCCTTAAAAACCATAACCTAAACTTTATAGTCCGCACCTTTCGCTGGTAGACAAGTATCGAACTCAGTTGTATGCCAAGCCTTGGTCTACGACACGATGGCCACCTATAACATGAAATAGGTTAACTATTTCATAACTTACACTATTTGAAACCCTAAAATAGATTAGGGTTAGGTTTTTTTTACCTAAGAACGGAATCAGAATCGCCCGTATAGCGATATAGGAATGGTGGTTAAGCACGTGGAGCGTCACGATCGAATCCTGGGAACGATCTCTCACACTCTCTCTTCTCCTCACTTCTTTTTCTCATTTCTCTCTCTTCTCTCCTTTAGGGTTTGAAATTCGTATGGAATGGGAGAGAGAGGGTTTTAGGTCCTTATATAGGCCCAAAATTGATGGGAATGGCCCCAGGGCCATGGTATACTTAGGTTATAGCTAAAACTCGCCTGCTGTTCGGCCCAACAGAGCGCATCTGGGGGCCCCTTTTCTGCATACAGTTGGGACTAAGTCCCCTGACATTGGATCTTGGTCAAGCTAAGTTTTCAGTTCGATCGTATTTACAGATCGACCACAAAGGACCAGTTTCAGTTCAACGGTCACCGGTACTGACCAAGGCCACAAGTACACTGACTTGTGTTGAAATTTTTCTGATCCGGGGTGTAGTTGGGTCAAATTCTGAAGGTCTGAATCCTTAGATTTGGCCTGCAAGCGAACGACTCAATTCACTTAAGTCTGAGTTCATTTTCTAAAGATATTCGCGTTTCTCACACACTTCGCTCCGAGCTCAAGTTGTGCGTTTCTGGATACTATCTGGATTTGATTTCTGAGATGGTTGTCAAGTCCAGTAAGGCGGTCATAACGGTATAGTTTCGTAGCTATCAGATTTTCGACGCGCGGTTCAGGTCCGATACAAAGTTTCAATGCGGTCCCGAGAGCAACTGGGTTTAAAGATTGATCCTAGGTTTTAGGGTAACGTAGCGTTAGCGATTCTACTAATTTTGGGTCTTGCAGTTCGTATTGAAAGATGTCCAAGCTAATTCGACATGTGATTTAGTTAAACACTTAATTAATCTTTGTCTAATTTCTAAAGGATTTGGTCCTTAGTGATTTCTGCCTGAGGTGGTACTCGGGTCTTTGTACGGATTTTTCCGGGACGTTACAATATGGTTTTATAATCCCATAGTCCGATTATTCTAGACATTTGGGGGATATCAAAATTTATTAGGAATTTCAAGTTTCACATTTATAAGATTGTTCATCAGGTCTTTTTAAGGAGAGCCCTTGTTTAATTTATGTTCAACTTAGTGGGTGATGAGTCTCCCATAGTGCTTATGATCAAACGACTATCCTAGAAAGGTTTCCAAGGGCCTAGGGTTTCCTCTTGATGTTATCATTTCGATCCTAAGGCTAGTGAGTTATGAGAAAATCACGCTTTGTTTCATTGATTTCGAGAGAATGGAAGAATCAGAAGTTCTAAGATATTTTGGAGGTTTGAATGAATGGTGATGCAAGAAAAGCTGCAGAAGGGAAAGGGGAAGAATAACGTCTCCTCAACGTGTTATGAACCTTAAATCCACAAGAGAATAATAAACTCAAAATATTTTACTATACTTTGCCTCTAATACGAGCTTACAGAGTTTTAAATGATAAAACTCAATCATACTCAAGTGTCTTAATTCAGCTGTACCGAAAAATACTTAAAATAGAAACTATATTATACATACATACATACATACATACATACATACATACATACATATATATATATATATATATATATATATATATATATATATATATATATATATATATATATATAAAATCTAATTTAATCACACAGGTTGATTTCTAGTATTATTAAAAAATTCCTAAAAGACACCGAATATTGAAGCTCTAATATGAAAAGACATGTCTAGTCCATTAGCAACTCGTAGTTATAAAAATTTCAGTTTCAACATGTCTATTATTAGTAATGTATTTGTCACTTTTAGTTAATAAATTATTTTATTTTTTTTTGTAATTCATTATTAAGTTGAATTTTATTTCACAAAATTTCATTTCATTTTAAGTTCTATAAAAATTATAAAAATTTCGGAAGTACTGGCTGTCCAAAACCAATGATTTTCTGTATGATTCCAAAATGTCTCTATTCCTTGTAACATTTTGTATATTTCAAGTTATTGAATTATTTTTAAAATTTTTATGATGGTTATCATTAAGTTTAAATTCATCCCACAAAATTTCATTTCATTCTTTTTGTAGAAAAATTATTAAAATTCTATAAGTAACAACTGTCTGAAACTAATGATTTTTGGATAGTTGTCAAAACATCCTAAACTTAACTATATTTTAATTTTTATATGAAAATATACTTATTAAGCTTTAATCTGACTTTTGAATCACCCCAATCGGAGTTATATTGAAGGAGATATGATTTTTCAAAGTCAGCTCAAAAAACTAAAAATCGCAGACAATTCTGGCAGGGTCGTGCCGATTTTGCGGTGGCCCCGCTGCCTGCTAGACCAAATCAGCGGGGTCGCGCCGTTTTGGCAGTGGCCCCCCCACCCGCTAGTGGAAGTGGGTGGGGGCACGCCGTTTTGGCAGTGGCCTTGCCACTCGTTGTTAGAAATAAGTGTATCTCGCAATCCAGACTGAGTTACTCAACTTGCCATGTATGAATTTGGGGTAGGAGAAGGTATTTTAGCCAACCAAACTAGTTATTTTGTGAGATTCCATCAAGTTGATTGTCAAAAGTCTATTTTATTTCCGTTATTACTATTTATATTAAGTTATGAATTTTAAGGGGTTTGAGTTGTTGGGGGTGATGGGGTAGGATAGAATTTGAATGGGGGATCAAAAGGTAGGTTTTGAGGCTAAAAAGGGGGCCCCACACGTGGGTAGGAGCCCCACACGCCCCAAGTCTCGGCGGGGTTGCGTTGGACTGGCGGTGGCCCTGCCGGTCTCTGTTCGGGTCAACGGGGTCGCGTCAAACTGGCGGTGGCCTTGCTACCCCCTGTTTAATTTCACCGGGGTCGTGCCGATCCCGTGGCAGCCCCACCGTTCGCTATCCAAATCCGGCAGGGGTGCCCCAATTTCGCAGCGGCCTCGCCACCTCTTGGCCCCCTATAAGTGGGGTCGGTTGATTGGAGTGACCCCACGGCCCGTTAGCTTATTTGGGACACGTGCCGCCATCTCTCGAAGCATCGTTGCCCTGCGTAGTCAAACCCTAGGAGCAACGCTCTAATTTGGCGGCAGCAATGTCACTCTTTGGCCATCACAATCGTCCCATGTCCATGATGGACTGGAAATGCTGGATTGGAGTAGGCGGTGGCCTACTTGGGCGTTGGGGTACCAATTTTTGGTGGAGCTTGGTTATTCTTGTTCTGTACTTCCCCCTCTTTCCAATTTTGACTCTGTTTTGACGGTTCCATGATCAAGGTGGGCTAGAAAAAGGCCCGATCGGAAGCGAAGATGATTTGGACCGTCAGAACTTAAAACAGACGTATCTCATAAACCGAAATGAATTATCGGACGTACGAAATATGATTTTGGGGTAGGATGAGCTACTTTAATCACCCAACCTAGTCACGTCAGGTTATGATACCGAATTTATGAGTTCTCGCCTTAGTGCGTGCCGAAACACCTCTTAGTGTTCCAAGGCCTTATCCCCCATATTATTGTAACTACTCTCTGTTGGTTAATAGTCCATTCTAAGTCCAAATTCTAAAGTAAGGCCCAACCACTTGAAGTAGTTAAGGGTTTGATCCTACGGTTTCAGCATAGCTAAGTTTCAGTGTTCCCTCCTACGTCAGCGAATGCGTTATGACGAGTCACAACCCACGACCCAGTTTAACTCCAAACCATGCTTTGATACCACCTGTAAGTCCTTGGATTTCAGGGGCCGAGTGGATACTCGATTCCCGATATCCCAGGTGCCACTTATGCCTTGCGAAAGCGAGAAATTTGATTTTATTTAGTTAGTGTATGAGCATTCAAAATTTGTGGAAGTAAACATAACTTAACCTTAAGATTTAACTAGCAAAATGACATGTATTTGATCAGCTCATGGGACCGCATCCCGACAAAAATACATATAGTCCAAAAATGTACAAATTGTGTACCCTGCCCTAAACCCCATCGCTGGCCCTAGGGCAACCTATAGCAACCTGCCTAACAGCTGAAAATACGAGAGCTCCTCCTCTGAGTCTATAGATGCCTCGTCCAGCATGTCGGACTCTATGATACCTGCATCTAAGATAGGGTCCGGTTGGTGTTTTAAAACACCGTCCCAGATGAGAGTGAGTGATCAACTCAGTGTTTCCATTAACATCAAGTTACACAAGCTATCAAATCCACATGTACAATTAATGAAAGGCATTTTAAGCATACAATCCCGTAGACACCCCACCTAGGCTATCAACTTGATAAGGCATGGATGATCATTCGGGACTGAACTTGAACCCCACACCCTACCCCAAAATCATAACCAAACCAAACCTAGGTCACCCTATTACCCATTTTCAAACCATTTCTGAGCCCTAACCAAACTGCTTCCAAATCACTTCCAAGTCACAACCAAGCCATCTTTAAGCCCAAAAACCCAAAACAGACTTTGGCCCACACATAGAGCTCAAAATAGAGCCCACCAACTAGAATTCAGAGTCAATGGTGGATGGGTGGTAGTCGGATTACCGCCGGCAGTAATCCAATTACCGCCCTGCCTTAACAAATGTGCCCCTCTGAGCAACAACTGTTCCTCCTTCCAAAGTCAACTCTTCCATAAACTTACTGAAAAGGCCGAGCAAAGAGTCCTAGAGAGGGGGGGGGGGGGTGAATAGGACTATGCTAAATTAAAGATTTTAATGCGGAATAACAAAGAAATAAACAATGATAGCACTTATTAATTCAAATAGAAGAAACGAATAGTAACCTCAAATGTACAAGTATTGAGAGGTTAATACAGATGTTGTTCTAAGGACAACCTTACACTAAAAACCAATGGCTTATGGTAGGACAACCTGATTACTAGAACGGTCTGTGTATCAAAATCCCAAACCAATACAGAGGAATAAAGAATAAGACAGAAATAAATTTCTACAGCTATTATAGCATTTACCACATGAGCAAAAAATAAATTACAATCATTCACCATAAATGCTGAAAAATAAATTACAACATTTAATCACTCGGCCACATTCAACCATCCACCACAACACCAACAATTATAGTGGTTCGATTGTGTGTACACCAACTGTTAGAAAATAGCTACACAACTACTCCACTCCTGGGGATATCAGCTTTCACTATGAAATAGGTTTTCCAAGGTTCACCTAAAACCTTCACAATTGTGTCTTTCAAGTGGGCTTATACAATTCAAAAACCCCACACTCTAAAATTTTCTGGATCACCTCAGACAAACCAAAAATGAAAGATTTTCAGGCAATCTTACAAACCGAATACAGAAAATTGAAATGTACTTATCTAAAGATTCTTCTTTTGATGAAGCCCGGTTGAACTGAATCGATATAGTTGTTCAATGTACAAAATCACATATGAAAGGGTTCTTAGATCTAAATGATTTTTATATTAAATTAACCTGGGCTCACTTGATTTGATTTCGATTTAAAAAAGGGTAAAATCAATATCCCTTTAAATAAATTAGAATTGAATAATAAAGATCACAAAATCAATTATAAAAAAGCATTAAAAGAATCTTAAATA